>JAVFKF010000004.1:51005000-52255000 GCA_036926295.1 Pachydiplax longipennis
GCATCCAGCTATAGAAATTACCTTTAGAGCACTTCCGAGTGAAAAATTTAATTTTCCTAACCTAAACCAATTGCCTAAAATACTATTGAAAATTGGTGCAAAAGAACTGTTGCTTCGGAATTAGTAAATATCCAAGTATACATATATAAGGAAAACCATTGTACTGTAACTTAATTTAGCCAAAGAAGGTCGATTTATTTTACATTTTTAGATATTAATTCAAGATTTACAACATGGTCAATAGAAAGCTTGACATTAATTTTCAAATGAAGGAAAGTCATCTTCGACAGTATTTCTGAGGTATATAATATGCATTATGTATCTTAAATCACAGGTGGAGTCTCTTTCACAAGTTCGTACCAGCTAGATCACTTTATATTTTATTGTGGTAAAGTTAGCGTAATTTAATTATTAAACCCCAATTTATATCAGCAGACAAAAATAAAGCTCACAGAATTAGTCTAAAACTCCTTAAGGGGAAATATTGACTCTTCCTTGATATGCGAATTGAAAGTAAGACCAAAGTAGCAATAATGCAAAATACATGTAGATTTTTGAGGGCTGCAGAAGTTAGCGGACCAAAACACTGAATTACTGAAATCCTGATTTTCATGGAATACTATGTCCTTTGAGAGATGAGACTGTACGGTAACACTGTTTAAAATAAATTAAGTTTAATTATACTTTATTAATATCATACACATGTTCTTACACTCCTCTGTTCTCCAGACTTTGATATATTCCTACAACTATTTTCTACCGATTGTTGCCATGAAGGTCTTTTTTTCTCTATAGCTCGTTACAGAAAAGTAGAAAGATCTTTCATAGAAGATTCCTGAATATCATGTTTTTATTTATTGCAGTGTTCAGAAATTGTTTCAAGGCGAAATGTGTGTTTTGATCCCATGGAGAAATGGAATTGAAAGTCTGGTTAGACTGGGAATCGAACTCGAGATCTTCATTTATTCCCCTTCCCTACAGACTTTTTTCAAGTCCTTATTTCCTTGGGATTTTTCAAAGGTGCACGCCCTTATGTTCAAAGTTACCTTGACCCTCTTCCACAGGTAATTTCTTTGAATAATAATGAATAATGAAGTAAAATTAAACAAAGTGAAGGAGTTATCCAGAGAGATAATCAGAAAGTTTCTATAGATCTAAACATACGAAACTCATTGAAAAGGACTAAAATGTTTGAGCTATGTGGAGATAAAGTTTTGTTCTAAAAGTGTACTGATGAAAGGTGCTCAGGATAAATAACAATATTATATATTACTTACGTTTATGACAACGTTTGAAGCAGAGAACGATATTCTTCTCAGTAAAATCATGTTATTCGCAAGAGAAGGCATATAATCTCTTCATAATTATATTCAATTACTCGTTTAATCGTCGTAGACACAACGCATATACATTCCTCCTGTAATATGAAAAAATATAACTCTTTTACCTTACAACATTTCGCGAACAAAACGCCATCGCAAGAAAGAACGTACATTAACATAGACCCAAGAGTAGGGAAAATATATGCGCTCCCTTACCATTTAGTGCACAGCGACTCATTATTTCATACTTTCTTCTTTTCTTGCTTTCTTCACAGCGCCCGCTCAAGACAAAGGGAGTGTCTTTGAAGTGCTCGCTAGATGTTCCCCTTTTATTTCTTTTTTCAGCTCGTTCCATTTTCTATTCAGCGTGTTTTCCTCTGTGTAAAAGCTCGCGTGTGAATATAATGAGGGACGTATCGAATACCTCGTCCTTTTTTTCCATTACTTTCTTCCTATGGGATGCAAATCATCCTTGCCCTTTTCACATCCGAGAAGGATACCCTAAGCGAGGAAATCCCGTCATTATGATTCGGATGCTCTCTTTCTGAGTCTTGCCTCTTTCGGAAATCCCCAGCTATGCTTTCTATCGCCCTCTATTTTGAGGGAGAATTTTAGGAGGATTGTCTCTGTCAGGTGGCCGAATGCATGCATGCAATACTCATAGTTCCGCATATTCTTCCATGTATGCTCTTGTCTACATCTGCGTATGAATGCATACATACGTTCATTACACATTGCATCGATTAAATACATCATTACATGAATACGTGCATGAAAATGAATCCATATATACATGCATTCATGCTTTAAGATTCATGCAGAATTAATTTACAACCTGAATGGAGTGCTTAACTTTTTCTGACTAATAGATTTTTCTACTCTCTTATTTAAAAAATGATGGTAATGTAATCGAATAAAAATTACGATGAAAAAATGAGCACTCCATAAGAAAATGTGAGACTTAAATGTGAGAAATGTGAGAAAAAACCTCCAGTATGAAAATTTTTATGGCGTTCGCACAATATCATCATCATAAGGCCTCAAAAGATGTTTCACATATGTCTATTCTTAACATGGCGTTTATTATTTTTGTAAGGAACGATTTTCATGCACCATACCTTGGTTGTGTTCTTATAATGTTATGATTCTTGTATGGTACCTGTCTTTCACTGATTTAATCATAAGCTTCTTTCATTAGAGTTTCCAATGGAATTTGTTTTCTTCCATCCTCATTCTCCCTTGGTGCTCTAAAAGTAGTCTGACCGAAATTTCTTTTAGAAATCAAGCCTTCAGAGATTTGTGCATAGTAAAAGCCTACTCGTGAAGGATTTTGATATTTTAACAAAAATTTTTAGAATCCCATTCGGTAATGAAAATATCTTTACAATTCCTATAAATGAATTCATAATCGTTTATCCCGTTCTGTTATGTACCGGTCATTGGAAATCATCTTAAATAACTTAAAATTTCTATATTAATTCTGTGTATTTTAATCATTGGTTCCTTGATATTATTTTAATGAAAATTCGCATGAAGATAAATTGTTATGAGTTAAGTCAACGATATGCTTTACTGAAGTTTCAAGAAGTCCCCACCGTACATCACCCTAACAGGCGATCCCATACTCGTCTCACATTTCGTTACCGGTAGGGTCACTCCTTATTTATTTACTCCATTCATAAAGCATGTAACATACTTTGAGAAAGGCTTAAAGACTTTTTCAGGTAGATCGTTCCATTCCTCGATAGCTCTATTTAGAAATGAGTATATCCGATTATCGGTTTTGGTATTACATATTTTGCTATGTATTTTTGATCTCGCCTACCCAAGTAATCTGCCTCATTTACCTTGTGACGTGTTTTCTTCAAAGCAGGTGTACCCACGAATGTCTTGTAGAAGACTGATAATCCTTCTTCCCCATAAACATTCAGCGTATCCAATAGGGGTGTAACTAATAATTTTGTATGCAGTTTTCTTTATTTTCTTGTTTGATTTTTCAGGAGAACGTATTTCAAATTTAATTAGCTATGCTAATGTATGATTTTCTGTGTGTGATAAGATTAATTCTATATGATATGATTTTCGCTACATGAACATTCCATTTAATTCTCTATTTAATGTAATACCCAAGTTTATTACCTTATTCTCCGTCGCTACAATCGCCGATATTATAGTAATACTGATATAAGCTACTTATAGCCAAAGCTAAAGCCAAACCTTTCATTAATCTGGATTCATATTTAACTTGATGTGGCCCAATGATTTAATCCATAATTATTACTTTATAAATCCCTGCAGTTTTTATTCACTTTTATAACTCTGTGAATTAAAGAATCGCCTGCAAATAATCGCACAGGAGATTTTATTAAATTCAGCATATCCTATAATATCGATGAAAATTTTCCGATTTATATATGCACCATGCCTGTTCATTAATATTGATTCAATTCTTTTATCATTTTTTGCATGAAATATTTTTCAACTAACGCTACATATATAAGGACTTAGATCTATTTGCTCAATCATGTATATTATGTCATGAAAATGCACTAAATTGTTTCGTGCACGTCGTGAATAAACGCTCTGTAAAATTTCCTCCAATTACAATTAAATAGAATTTGCATTGTGGGATCTAAAAATTTTAGCGGAATAACTATTTCAATTTCAAAATCAACCCGTTATTTTTGGCTCTGTCTATTCTTGTGTTATCGATTGCCTAACTCTTATCTAAAACTTTATTAATAACTTTAAATAATCATCTACTAGTTGCCTCGGGCGAAGCTTTCACACGACACTCTTTAAAAAGTTTTGTTTAATAGGTTTTTCTTAGTGTCAGTGTATCCATATGTATTGATTGGAATGTTTGTTAAAATGTATTTGGGTGGGAAAATTGAGTTGTCCGCTTCGACACACCTCGTTTATATCGCTAGATATAAATATATAGACATTCAGTAACGAAAATCAATGGGAAAATTCAAATTTTATTTATTTTGATCGAATGGTGCATTTTTCATTTGCCGGTCTATCTTTTGCAAGAAGCAGGAAACTTTCTCTTTAAATTGGTGTGTCATTTATATATTTGATGGAGTGTGAAGGGAGAGAAGCGCCGGTCACCGAAGATAAATGTTTAGAAGTAATATATATTATTGAAGGATTAGTTTGTTGGGACGAGAAAGAAGACGTTTGGACTCCACACAATCAATCCAAGAGCTGAAGAATGGCGTAGAGGGAAGTGGGAAATATAGATGGTTTTGGCACCACTTGAGCATCTCTGGATCGTAGGTCTTTCCCTCTTTTTGGAGCATAAAATCCTCCCTTTCAGTGGTGTTCACGACAGCCGCATTCGAGCTCATCTCTCCGTGCGTGTGTTCAGGCGTGCGGGCGTGCGTGATCCCTTTGTTCTCGCAATCCCTCCGTCGCATCCCAAAACGTCACGGAGTGGCGTGAAAACATAACGTTATTCAACGTTTTTCCGCAACACTCCTCGGCGGCAGTATGCGAGTCAAGTGCACTATTTCACGGAACGGAGCGTATCTCGGTCAAGTTAAACGTTCTTTTCGTTCTTCATCCCTCAGTTGGAAGGACGTCCGGATGGGGTCGAAGTGGCGCTGTGAGACGCCCACGCTTTGCTCGTCTGCGAGGAGACGAATTAAAGAGAGATGCGGGTTGAGGAATGAGTGAATGAAGGATGTGCACCAATTAAGGCTGTCGAATTTATATTGTGGGCGCGAATGGGGAATTATTTAATTGCTCCTTTGGAGAATCAGAAATAAAGTACTGGATTCTTTTAGGAAGAAAAAGACCCGAAATATTGCGATAAATTTCAATGTGATAACCTAATATTGAATTTTTAATGGGTTTTCATATGCACTCGAGATCATATATCTATGATCTCGTCTTTGGTAAATCATTTAATTTTTCCTTATAATTTTTTTCTCATATCAAGGAATTAAATTGATCGATATATGGCAATTTTCCAATCTTCTGTCTTATTTTATTAATGTATGTTATTGTTGTTAAATAGTGAGGTAGAGATTTGGAAGTCTAAATTAGAGATAGTCTTCAGAAGTTTCTTACGGAGATATTTTAGCTCCTCACTCATCTCTAGATTCTTGCATTTTATAGAAATATCCAATGATACATTGATGCTCATATTTTCTCCTAATGCATCAAATTTTTATTAGTTTCACTGAAGCTTAGCATTCAGAGAAGCAATAAGAGGAGATTATCGATCAACTGTGGGAGATCAAAATTTAAAGAAATTTATTATTTCTATTATATTTTATTACTATTTTTATTATTATTTGTTTTATTTATATTATTATTCTTCATTAATACTAGAAAAGTCTAATGTAATCTTCATTATGTCGTTATATTTGGGAATTTGCTACTGAGATCTTTAAGACTCTTACTGATGTATTGGATTGAGGAAACAAATATTTTCTTTGGACGTAGTTTTGTTTCTTCTGTAAAATAAGAAATCATATGCTCCGTCATATATGGCTCGTATTTATTCGTTGGATCTAATTTGTACAGGGATGTATCAGAGGTTCCTCATGTCTTTCTCTCTGTGAGAAGATGGTCGATAGAAGCTTCGTCGAATGAAAAGTTAATAATAATAATAAATTTAAATAATAATAAAAAGTAAATAATATTTATAATAAATATTATTTATTATTATAATAAAAATATAATATTAAATTATAATAAATTTAAATAATTTAATAATAACAAATAAATAATCATAAATTTAATTAAAAATAATAAAGGATTTTCATGCAGGATTACCAAATTGGACGCCACCTAAGTAAACTTGGATCTTTCCAATGACAAAATGTTGCCCTCCTCTATCCGGATACGCGAGGTTGGCATGGCCAACCTCGCGTATCCGGCGGTGGCAAGGTAAGGATGCCTTGAAATACCACGGGATAGGATGCGGTTCACTCCGAAGACGGATTCGGAAGAGATGGACGGGAAGTTAAAGAAAACGTTCACGGCAATCGTCACGGATCGCGAATTCTGGCATGTTTCCAAAAAGGAGTGACCCTCACACACGCACGCGCGAATAGAGAGAAAAATCCCCCGACAAGGTCGTGTCAGTTGCATTCGCGTGGCGGCGCCAGCTGCGAAAAAATGCCCAACTTGATTAATACGTCGGTTGATCTTTCCTTCCCTCTAATGCGAAGGATATTTTCCTGTTGGAGACGCGAGTTAATTAGAGTTTCGCCTCGAGATTGGAGCGAAGGTTTTGTTTCGTTTTTTTGCGGCGGTTCGAGCCGTGAATTTAAGTCGGAGTTTAACTTCTTCTCGATTAAAGGCGAACCCGTTTTGTTAGATTCGCTCCCGGATTAAAATAAGCCCAGAGTTAATGAAATCAACGGTTGTTTGTTCCGTGCTTGCAGCGGTCGTTAAGAGGGGCTTTTGTTTATGTTTATTTATTATACGCGGAGTAAATTCCATTGTGGGGCGTTAAACATCATGGGAAACGCGTTAAGACTCTCTTTCTGGTTGGGATTCTTTAATGAACAAATGTATTCACAGGAAAAAGTGGAAAAGATTCTTCAGGTTGTGGAGGCTATAAATAAAAAGAGTCAAATTCCTTACACTTGTCATTTCAATCGATTTAGAAAGTTCGCTACATTCTTTTGCGAATGCGCAGCACCGTAGATTTCTACATAAGTGGTAATGTACGTAAATAAACATTAATTTGGGTGAATCTTAGCTTTTGATCAGTTACTCTATTCTCTCAGAAACTTTCGATGTTGATAGTTCCTGACGAGTTCATCCGATTGGTCGAATAAATCATAGTAAATTCTACTCACTTAATTGTGGATACGCTCTCTAATTTGATTGCTTTAACCATTAATTTCTTCTGCGATCTTACGATGGGAAGGAAATAGCAGATCTCTTAGCATCAAGTATTTTGTTTCAGTTATCTGATCACTAAAACGATCAATTTCAAAATATTCTCTCAGTGGAAATTCTTCGATGTAAGGGCATTTAGTTTCTCTAAATGCTGTAGTTTCTATCAAAATATTGTTTTTGTCTTACTTTTGGCAAAGGAAAAATGCCGGGTCATATTGGGTGAACGTATCAACCTATGTCAACCAACAAAGAGAAATTTTCTAGCCAGTGGGCCGCATTCGGAAAATAAATTAGTAAATGAATGAATTAGCTCGTGTATCGGAATTATTTATTGAATTTTCAGATACGTAAATTAACGTAAAAAAGGTTCCATACGAGTGACGGTTTAACTTGTGAGATAAACACCAATGAAAAGAAAAATTGTTATCAAAGACTGCGAAACAGAAGTTGAATAATTATTTCGCCTTAGATGCCAAGCGAATATTTAGTATCCAAGCATTTATGAATGAGATAAATGGAATTATTCTGCCAGATATAGTAAAAAATAAGGCATATTATAAATAGAGAAGCCTAATAGGTTTCAGAAATCTTTATAATACTGGAATAAGCATTTTAGAAAATTGATTAGGGTAGAGTTACATAGGGGTTACAGACAGAGGAGATTTTGAGCTAATTGAAATCAATTTAGATGTTTCATTTGATTTGTACGTGGAGAAGAAAGGCATTCAATGGATAAATATCTCAGAATCATTGAGAAAGCGTTACATAAATATTGAAGGAGGCGATGAAATGGGTTAATGAAGATGTTTCATTTAAGAAGAGATAGATGGATCAAAGATGGATTCGAAGCAAAAGTAAAGAATAAAAGGTTAAATTAGGCGTCCAAATGAATTTTTTTAGCGATAGAGTTGCGAAAGTACAACTGATAAATAGAAATTGCCAAAATATTTGAAACCTAAGTCTTGCATTTGAGTGTAGCGTTGCTTTCACGACTTTAAGGAATTCCACAATTTCTAAGACGGCATTTTCTAGGTTACTAGAGCTGTGAATTAACTCACCCTCAAGTCTTCTCGATCAACTTACGCAGAAAGCTTAAATTAATTCGACTGCTCATTTAATGCCTTTAAATTCTTACGCTCACATAATAATGACGGCTTCCAGGGAGGGCTCAGAGAATGGGAAATCCAGTGTAGCTCTCCATGGGATCGAGTACCTATTTAGGCGACACTTTATCACCGATTTACAGTGGCAAATCCTCCGTATCAGAGTCGTCTTGGAAAGCCGATCCGTCATCAATTAGGGCCCGACTAGAGATGCAAGTGAAGAAAATGAAGGGCTCGCAAAAACCACCCTCTCAACCTAATGGAGCCGACTCGACAGCTATTCCCGCTCATCTCCGTAGGGTCTTCTATCGATTCCCTCGGGCCCTCCTACGCTCCCGGCACAGGGTGGAGGTGAGCGTTCGGTGCGACACAGGATGAATTAGGAGATGTAAGCCGGAGGAAGGGAGATAAGCAGCATCCCACCGACTTTATTATAGCGCCATTTGCGTCCGAACCTTATCGTTTCCGAGAACTGCGTGAAAGTATTTCTCGCTAAAGCGAGGCCATGTTAATGCGAAACGCGTTACAATTGATGATGGCTCTAGCTGCGGAATATCTTTCGTGGTTAAGTTTGATTTCGGTGAGTGTTCAGATGTTTAAAGAAAAGATAATACACGATAAGGTGAAGAAAAATGGAAATTAAAATTATAATGATTACAAATTTAAGCGAACGTATTTATTCCGTGAGATAAATATGTGTGCGGCATGAGCTCAAGCTTTGCTTTCGTCAACTACTTGGTTTTACAATTCCACCGGCTGCGATGGCAAAGTGGTTACTGAGTTAGCGCTCTATCCCAAAGGCTCCGGGTTCGAGTCCTCGGTAGTTAGATATTTTGGTTAGGGAATGGTTGCATTTGTTTGTCCCTGTTACATATTTCACTGGCTATGATTGCTTTGTGTGAAAATATGATGTAATAAATGGATTTAAATCAAACATAGGAGGAAGAAGGCTTGTAAATACTTGTGGATATTTTGCAATCTTTTGGGGGGAATATAAAAGTTCCTTCCGTTCTAATGTATTGATAAAGTAGCCCGATTTGCTGATCTATTCACATACGTTTTGCAGGAAACGTTATCGGTTGTGGTGCGCAGGTTTTTCATAACATGCACCTTAGTGAGAGCTTCTACCAATTGCGCCTAGTATTTCCTAGGTTTTGATAAGGATTATCTAATGTATACTATAATGTATTATATTTTTCCTCCCATATTTTCAGTAGCCTTTGTTTCGTATTTACGTTGATAAATGATACTCACAGGTCTTCATTTCGGCGAAATAAAGACGTGATATATTTTTCGTGCGGTTTTAGCCGTTATGTAATTTTAGACGTTATTGATTCTGAAGGAAAATGTGCGCCTGGTGTGCATACTGGTTCCTAATATGTCCTTCAATACTTGTCGTTTATTTGGTTTCTTGGTATGAGAATCTCTCTTAGTTTCAATCTCGCCTTAATAAAGACCATTAAGAATCTGGTTGAAAATGGATTTAAACGAGATCGGAATCTGATAATACTTCAATGCTTAAATTCAATGTGAACTTTCATAAGAAAGAAAGAACGTAAAACTTTCAAGAGTAATGAACCTTTTAAGTAAAGAAATTTTACTTCTAGATATGGTTGCAAAAATTTATTTTCCTGAATTTCACCTCAGACTCTCAGAGAGTTTAGAGTTCTGAAAGACTTTTTACAAATAGAATTTTAAATTTCATCTGCATGTAGACCTCAATTATCACCCTAAGAGAAAGCTTCGTGTGCGTCGAAGAGTCGAATAAGCGGTTCAAATTTCCATTTGTCTCTTGCACTGATATCACAGTTATCTTGCAAAAGGAATTTTTCTTGTATATTATTCGACCTCTCCATGTATTCATCTGAGTTTTCGGGTATTTTTTTCAAGCAGAATAAAGTACTTACAGTAGATGAAAATAATCACCGTGATTTGATATAGTGCATATAAAGCACTAATTTCAATCTTTTTCTTTACTATATAGGAATCTTGGAGACGCTTATAGGTTAATTGTATGAATATTCTCCGAACATATCACATCTGGTTAAACATAAATACTTAAGGGATTCAGTTGTAATCTCTAGCCATGCAACATTGTACACCTGATAGGCATTTCTAATCTCATTTTTCAGGAATAGTTTTGCGTGTTATTCAGTTAAGTGTTAGATACTTTAAGAAAAAATTAAGCACAGATTTCAACGTTGATTCGGAAAGATGTCATAGAAAACCTTCAATTAACATAAGTTCATCAATATAAAATGTTCGCTAGTTACTCTATTTGTTTGAACAAGCAAGAGATAAAAAGTTCTTTCTATCATTTAGGAAATAGTTTCATCTCTTGAAATGCTATGAATAAAAATATCTTTTACTTCAAAATATCGTGCAATGAGCATTAATACTGAAAGAAAAGAAAATTGAACTCGGTTATTAATAAAAAACTTGAAACTTGATTTGAAAAACTGTCGATAGCTGAACTTTGGTATACGGACCAGGCCCAATGGACTGTAACGGAATAACAAAATATTGATTCATAAATGAGATGATTCCTAGGTGGTCAGTGATCTGGGACTTCCGGAGATTCTTCACACCTCTTAAGCATTGATGCAGATGAACGGTGATCACTAAATTCTCTTTTATCGCTTGATCAGTTGATTGCTCTCTGTGTGATTCTGAAAGGTTAAAAAATTCTTGGTATCATGGTTTCGTATGCATTAATACATTAGCATGGAATATGAGATGAGGTGGAAAACATTTCCACTACTTTTATAAACTTTTCGTGATATATTAGAAGTTTAAAAAAATAAATAAACCGCATTCGTCACCGTTTGAAGCTGAGCTCAGATCAGGGTCTGGAAGCGACGGGAAGTCAGGAATTACGCATATTTCAATTGTCAAGCTGTCATTTACAGTGGTCGAAGTACTCTTAAGTATAGATGAAGCTTTGCTATCGAAATGCGCATTGGGTGATATTTAGAAGCTCGGTAATCCCTGAATTCCCGATGTTTCCATAATCTGTTCTGGACGCAGGTTCGAACGCAGATACATATTACTTCAGAGGAGTTTTTAACTACTGATTCAACAACATCTGTGTTCCAATTTCTTTCCTTATATGAGTAATAAATATTCGTTCAGTTTTTTGTTTGTTTCTTTAACGGAAACAGGTCTCCCCCAATATATCCATTTAATATATCAACTCACACACACATATACATGGGTGGTCTGAAAAGTTTCCGACATTTCGCCATTTCTGGACATGTTTTCTGAAAATTTCTAAAACATTTCTGAAGATTTCTGAAAAATCTGGGGTCGGAAATTTTTCAGACCACCCTCGTATATGGCGATCACAATCACCCATGCCTTAGCCCGGGAAAATCCGGTTAACCGGGACTCGAACCCGGGATCTTAGTGTTAGATAGATACTCCACTGCGGTTGGCAGTGTCGTCATTGCTGCCGAATTCCAGTCCTCAAATTCGACGTTGGAAATATTCTTTCTTTCGCAAAAGGAGGACCGCGTTTGAAGTAAAAATCGTGCTTTCATAATTCGTTAGGAAGTGGCGATGGGCGTCAGATGCGAGATGTAGTCGCAGTTTAACGACGAGACTCTAAAAATGCTAAGAGATGAAGCGGTTGGTAGCATGCCGACCGAATGAATACATCCAACGCCTAAACTTTGGGCGTCTGTTAAGCGGAGTGAGTGATGAAGGGAAGGGAGATAAACGAGTTGGAGAGAGGGGATTCGGTAGATTGGGAGTGGGCGTGAGGAGAGAGAAAGATAGCGCCGGAATACCATTGTGATGATGATACGCTCGTAACTCGGGGTGCATAAAATCTAGGGATACACCTGCGGCAGGCGCACAAAGGCATATTCCGTTGCTACGTTACGGCCTTCGTACGATACCGTTCGCATGCTATCTCACCATGGAATCACGCAGTCGCTTGCTCTGATTTTTTTGTCCTTCCCCCGTTCGTCTCATTTTCGCATGCTTTTCGGGGATGCAACTTTCTTAATTTAGGGTAGTGATTTTTTTATTCGCCAACACCTCTGGCGTTTCTTCTTTTGTTTTCGTTCATGAAAATATTCGTGAAAAATGTGTTTTGGACCAAAGTCTGAGTATTATGAGTGGTAAGGGATTTGAGGTACCGCTAGAATGTAGAATACATGTTTAAATTTTTTTCTTTTACTTAACGGTTGGGCTAAAGATAGTATGTACCTTTGCAGAGGATCGGTATTATGTGACACACCTGCTACTTCGGCCGATCCGACAATGAGCGTAAAATTAGAGAAATAGTTGCAATTACAATAAATTATACAACTTTGTAATTTTCCACGGATTTTTAATACCGGCTACCGGTTTCGTAAGAAGTTCTTACATCTTTAACCATTATTAAAAATCCGTGAAAAATTATAAAGTTGTAATTTATTATGGCTTTCCACAAAGTTACGCCAGAACATATTGATTTCATTGCAATTACAAGTCGTTTTATGGACTCATTCTTCCCGCGAACGACGCACGGTAACACTAAGCTAAGGAGAAAAGTTCGAACATTTAGTGTTTAAACCCACTGCCACACTGTGAAGGCGGGCTTTCAAGGTATTGATGTAGAACTGACTAAATATTAGATTCGATCGGAACGTTTCGAGACATGAAATCAGCTTCTCTCTTATCTTTTCTCTATTAACGTTCCATCTTTTGAGTTTACATAGCTTGTGTGCATTATATTCTAACTTACATACGTTTAATTGTTCAAAATAGTCTGAAAGCAAATACAAAATATTTCTGACAATTTCTAACTTCTTTTTAGTCTTTTAAAATTCTCCATTGGGTTTGTAAATGATGTTACTGGTATGCATATGGAAGCGCCAGGTTCAATAATGGGGCGAAATCAGTTAAATACCTCTTATTGTTTAACCAAAGATCGATTTTTTAGGACGTGATTAATTTAATTTTGTTTTGAAGCTCAGGGATATGTTATGCAAGAAAAAAAATATTCTCTCTTAAATATAACTGTTTCCTTACCGATGGCGCATTTCTGTTCTCGTCGAAGAATGCACGTAGAAAATACTTATCCTTATTGTTAAGTTAATCCACAAAGTTTCTTGAATATATTTAAATAAGTAAAATATAATATATTTTACTGAATGCCCAAACTAGGCGGCCCAATCTCGCTCCATAGTTTAAATGATTTATGAACATCCCTTGAGTTTGAACTTTAAGCGACCTGAATATGGTAAGATTAAATCGGTAAATTTTCTCCGGACCATTTTAAGTTAAATCCATCATAATAGGTAAGCAATGCGCAGGATTTGAAATAATTTCAGACTCACAGCATTTATTAGAGGCATTTCAAATCTTACTTTTCTCCTAGAGCGCTGTGTTAATCAACAAAGGAATACGTTCATCAACGAGGCGTTCTGGTAAAATAGTAACAGAATTGGAATATCCAGATGGATTGAAATAGTTTCTTACATACTTACTTTTATAATTTGCCACGGCAGGTATTAAAATCGACTATATTTGCTTTGCATCTTTAATAAATCCTTCGTTTATAGGTATATATTTATATTTCAGAAGTTCAGTTTATATATATATTTATACCTCAGAAGTGGTCTCCTATCCGTATGACGTTGAATACTTTTTGGAAATATTTATGAATATGTCCGCCAAATTCACTAAAATTTACTGCGCCAAAGTTTGAGAATGTATTAGAATGAAACTGCCGCTCTCTTAATCTGTTTTCGATGACGCATATTATGATAATCTTTCTCCAATATGGACCCATCTGACGCCCTTGCTATCACAGAGTTCGTCTTCTCGCCTCTATCATCTCATGCTGAAATCCCTTAAAGTAATTTTTAAGTACACACATGCTATCATTTCCTCCATTGAGATTATTTATCCGTCGTTGTTTTGGAAATAAATGAAACCTTTTCTTATGCCCTTATTTCACACGAATTAGTAATTCTAAAATTTTCTCCGGTGGTATTTAATTCCATGTATTTATTTTTAAGCTCAGAGCTTTGATTTACCAACTTAATAGTAAAACACTACGTCTCACTTTGTTGATAAATAGATTCTCTATAAAGTTCACAGCTTCAATCTCCTGTTGTGCCGTTGTACTACTACACTACTAAGGTGTTTCTTGCCTACCAGCTTATCAGGAAAATCGAAGATTAAATAAGAATATATCAATATAGCCAAGTGGTTAGAGTATCTGCTCCAGTTTCCAAAATATCCTAAAGTTTATCCTGTGTCGTTCAAATATTGCTCAAAGAATAAAATTTTAATCTGAATATTATTTTTAATATGCAATGTTTTGGGTAAAAGGTGCACTGTGCTAATTCATATTGAAGATATATGCTAGTTGCCCACTGAAATAACATCCTTCAAAGAATTAGTGGAGTGGTAATCAAATCAGCTTATCTTATTTATAAATAAAAAATAACTCCAAGATTCATTGACAAATCTTACACAGTTTTGCAAGAGAACTCTAATAGAATCTTCTGAAACTGGTTTTTTAGCAATCTCATCAAGTTCTTAGAATAACTGGACCTGAAAAAAGTCAGACAGGATTAGCACTCAAATCTCTCGAAATTTCACTTTTTGTTTCCTTTCTCGAGTAGATGCTATAACCGATTGAGTCCGTTTGCCAGAACATTAAGACATGTCGTTTAGGATATTTGTCGGCGAAGGCGAGTGGTTCAACTTAAAGACGCGTTGAACCCGCTTTAAGGTCAACACAAGTAAAGGGTGACTTTGCACCTAATGGTGTACACAAAGGAAAAAATGAGCATGAAAAAAGTCTCACGATACCGAAGCTTAAAGCCGGATTTTCCACTTTCCGGGCGAATGCTCTAACCAATTAAGCTATCTTGCTAGAAATCAAATTTTCCATTTTGGGAGACTTGAAACTTTATCCATGGTTTTTCTTGGAATATTTCCTAGGTGCACACCTTTCGTACAATATTACATTTCACGCTTCTCATTGAATCGGATTAAGTTTAAATGTGTCTTATGAGATCACAGTAATTGTCCCCGTTCATATCTCGCGTGGGTAACTGAATCTGAATTTCCAGATTTCAATCACGAAGGAGTCTTTGCGAAGTCCCTAAGTTACTATGAGAGATTAAGATTCGAGGAATAAGATGATTTCTCCATTCCTTTGTAAAAAAATCCGAGGTTCATCCAAGTCTCGACCTTAAAATTTCTTTTCTATCTAACGCAGAGATGATAATATTAAGGGAGAATGGCCGACTCATTCCGAGTCTCCAGTTCAGATAAATGAGCAAACTAATATCTTTGATCTATTAAAACTTGGCCCTCTCAAGTGTCTGCCTTTCAATCTTCGGCCAACTATGGAAACTTCCCCTTCCCTTCCTGCAAACTCTCCAGAATCCATTTCCATGCTGTTATCTCTCGAAAAACTGTCTTCTGCCGAACCTTCTCTCTCTAACTGATTGTGCTTACGCTATCTTCTTCGCCCCATTCAATCCTTCTCTTTGTTTTATTTCTTCCTTTTAACCCAAGAGACCCCTTTCCGTCTCTATCCAACTCTGATGAAGATGTTTTATCTTTCTTTGTTTATCCTCTTCTCTCGTGTTCTTAGGATTCCTCAATTTCCTCTCCTTCTTGACTAAGGAATCTAACCGAAATCGAGTCTTATTAAGAAAAGGGTAATGATAAATATTAACGCATAGAGTTTCATTAATCCACAGCTTTATATGTGAATATTTATTATCTATTAACTATTTTCCTATTATATTTTTATCGTAATATTTATCTAGAAAGTTAAGAAATAGAACGTATTAGTATTCCTAAAACTAAAGTAATGTAATGGACATTCAATACTGCATAATAGTGATATTATATCTATGGTATTAATGTTATTGTTATGAATTTATTTGAGTTATCTAAGATAATCTATCAAAAATCAGGCACCTTCTGACAAGTCCAGGACCTAATCGAATTTTTAAATATAGAATGTTGAGTATTATTAAATGTATCTATTACACCGATGTTATTAATTTTATATTCATTATATTCATCTATTTTATAATATTAAATTCACTTGGAAAAATTCTAAGGAAAAACGGTCCTGAAAAAAATCTGACCAGACCAGGACTGTAACCTGGATCTTCCGCTTCAGGGTGGCTGCTCTAATAATTGGTTTATCATGTTAGAACGTTCAATATAGGATGCGGAAGACCCATGTTTGAGTCTCGGTCCTGTCAGACTTTTTTCCTATCCGTTTTTCCTAGAAATATTTCCTAATATGTGGTTTCTCTTTGTCAGACTTCATTTTGAGAATTCAGATATTAAGTCCAGACGAGAAATGAAATAGTGGTTGACTCAAACCCGGGTCATCTGCTTTCCAAGTAGAATGTTTTGGAAACGTAGCTCAATGTTTATAGCAGTCACCCGAAAAGCAGAATGTCTAGATTGACTCCTGGTCCAGTCAAACTTTTTTCATATTAGTTTTCCCTAGTGTCTCATTGAGTAGAGGGGGAGCTATTAAATAAATATGAGACGAAAGTAGGAAAAGTAAGAAAAATATTTAGTTTGAGGAAGAAATTTAATTTCCTTTTGATATTTAAGATGTAGGTATCCTTATTATCCTCTTCCTTTTGCATCTTTTATCATTTTAATTGGCGTCTAATATCGATAAAAAGAACCAACAAACCAATTAGATTAATTAGAAAATATGATTCAGTAGTGAATATGAAATGCAGGTTTTTCATTACTTAATAATTCCTTTGTGTTCATAAAACGAAGGTGATTCATAGAACTGTAGCAATTTGGTTAACGACGGCCTTTGTTGGTGAGGTACTTGGATAACAAAGAGTGATTGTAATAAAAAAAATATCTCGGGTAATGACGCAGGCTTCGGTTTATGACGCCTCATCCATGGAAGGAGGACTTTAATAAAGCTTTTAAGAAGACATTTAATGAGTTTTTTAACCTGCATATTTCATGTGTGCTATCGTTGTGGGAAGCAGCCGGAAGAAATTAATCGACTATTATATTGGTGGGATATCGACGGTAATCCGCTCTAGGATACCTAATATTTTACCGATGTACCGTGACATCAGTCTGCTATAGGATATAAGCCTGTTACATTCAAAGTGTACAGATTTTATTATTTATTAATTTATTTACCTTATCATTAATGTCCGTGTGAATTAGGAGAAACTTTGTTACCACACTTTGCTAATCAGTATGTGTGCGTGAATGCATTAACTATTTTCTTTTCAATTCGAGCATTCTCTACCTTAGATATAAATTTTTCTAGTCACTCTTACTTAAAAAGGAAACAATAATTAGAAAAATGGTTTGTATTTGGTAAAAAACCGAATTGAATTAGACTATGAGGAGATAATATCATTTTGGAGAATTGGGATTTATTGAGTAATTAATTGAAAATAATATAGCGTTCACATGAGACTACCCTTCATTCAGATTATTTGACTTCATTCATATTTTCAAAGGGATACAGTGTATTGATCCAATTTAAAGTTTTTGCAGAAAGCACCATAAGGCTTGATGATGGCATCTTTGAACTCTTCGGCATGTTTAATTCTTCGCAATCACCTTAAGATCCCTCCGTAGTTGTAAAAACACGGGAAACGGAGTTTTTGTCGTCAACGAAAACGAATCGCTGATTTTTTTTTCGATGGTCAACAAGCTCTTTCCTATTTACACGACGTCAATATGGATAGTGTAGATGGCGACACATCCCGTATCTGTTGTCATTTGTTTCTGAAAGGTCACATATGGCAAGGATGTGCTCACATTATAGGTCGCCGACCTCTCAAAGCTTAAATATACACCAAATCGCTTTAGAGATTTTTTAGCACTTAGGGCTCTTGACCCCTTCTACGGGCTACACCTTGACGTGGTGAAGGGGCTTGCGTGTTCCTATGACCTAGAGAGCTATACTGGCTGGAACTTTGTTCCTGGTAGGGTCACTCATGCCAGAAAGGTCGATAGGTAGGGGCCAGACGAAAGGTAGTCCACGCAGCGTCTGTACCCCAGTGGGGCGGCCTATATGAGTGACGGTGTCACGTTAAAAACACTGTTGAGGAAGGCAAGGGGAGACCACCTCGACTATCTATCCCATGAACATGATGTGCCAAAATATGAATATTGTCCCTGGCAAAAACGGGACTCAGCCCACTAGGGAGAGTGTCGTGCCCGGCAGGGATGGTGGTAAGGCCATCCCGGTCGTCATTCCACGAAATCCTTACCCAACAACGACACAAGAAAAGAAGAAGATGACCAAGGAAACCAGAGTAGGGACCTGGAACGTTAGAACGATGCTTAGGAAAGGGAAGTTAGAAAACGTAAAGTTAGAAATGAAGAGGTCCAACATTAACATTCTGGGGCTATGCGAAGTACGGTGGAAGGATGGGGGAGATTTTTGGAGCGATGATGTAAGGGTTATATTCAGTGGGGGTAATGATAGCCAGAGAGGGGTTGCTATAGTGTTGGACAAGGGAGCGGGAAGTGCTGTGATAGCCACCGAGCTGATAAGCGACCGAGTAATGTCAGTAGAAATCAAGGCAGAGCCAGTAAACACTGTGATAGTGCAAGTGTACCTCCCTACTAGCGATTACACTGAGAATGAAGTAGATTTAGTTTATGAACAAATCGAAGAGGTTGTTGGAAGGGTGAAGGGCAATAAAAACCTTATTGTAATGGGAGACTGGAATGCTGTGGTTGGACAGGGCAGAGATGGGGACGAAGTGGGAGAGTTCGGACTAGGAAAAAGAAACGACAGAGGACAAAAACTGGTAGATTTTTGCATAAGGAATAACCTCTGTATCACCAACACTCTTTTTCAACACCATAACAGAAGGAGGTATACATGGAAAAAGCCGGGGGACACGGATAGGTACCAAATCGACTACATTCTGGTAAGGAAGAGGTTTAGAAATAGCGTCAAAAACTCGCGAAGTTATCCTGGTGCTGATGTAGACTCGGATCATAATTTAGTAATGATGAAGACCGAGCGTAGATTCAAAAAGATTTATAGGGCAAAAACCGCACCCAAATGGAACGTAGAAGCCCTCAGGGGTAGGAAAGCTAGGCAGTTTCAAGAGTCAGTAAACAGGGCTCTAGAAGATAAGGAAAGAGAACTCACTGTAGATGAAGGATGGGAAATGATCAAAACTAGCATTAAAGATAGTGCCCAAAGAACCATCGGGAGGGTCACACAAAGCAAAATCAGGAAACCATGGGTGACGGATGAAATGATAACTAAAATGGAGGAAAGAAGGAAATGGAAAAGGGTCAACACAGAACACGGGCGTAGAATGTGCAGGGCCCTAAACAACGAACTGAGGAGGGTAACAAATAAAGCAAGAGAATCGTGGTGGAAGGGCCAATGTGACGAAATAGAGAAGATGGCTGAAAGTGGGAGGGTCGACCTATTATACAGAAAAGTAAAGCAATTAACGCGGAATAAAATTAGTAATAAAATGGCCACTATTAGGGATAACAAGGGAAACGTCCTAAGGGAACCAGCTAGCATAAGGGGACGATGGAAAGAGTATGTGGAAGATTTGTATTCGAAAGACATGAAGCCTACCCACATAAAGATTGAGGGCATACAAGAGGTAGAGGAAGATGATATTGGGCCGAATATACTAGATAGTGAACTTGATAGGGCACTGCGGGATATGAAGGGGAAGAAAGCAACGGGTGTGGACGAGATTCCTGTAGAATTTCTGAAGAATCTTGGGGGAAAGGGTAGAAAACATTTCTATGATTTATGCAGGAAGATTTACGATGAAGGAAAGTGGCCAGAGGATTTTACCAAGTCTATCCTGATTCCGTTACAGAAAAAGAATAATGCCTTAGAATGCCGGGACTACCGAACAATTAGCTTAATATCTCATGCGGCAAAAGTTATTCTTAGGGTCTTGAATAGAAGAATTGAGAGAAAAACTAAGGAATTCACAGGAAATGATCAGTTCGGTTTTCAGAGAGGGAAAGGGACGAGGGATGCAATTGGGGTTATGAGGGTTCTCGTAGAACGAAGCTTAGAATTTAAAAGGGACGTCTGTGTTTGTTTTGTTGATTTTGAAAAGGCCTTCGATAGAGTTCAATGGCCAAAACTGATGGTGATACTAAAGAAAGTTGGGTTGGACTGGAAAGATAGGCGTTTAGTGCAAAATTTGTATTTAAATCAAACCGCAAGAGTAAGAGTTGCTAATGGGGAATCGGAATGGGCAGAGTTAGGGAGGGGAGTAAGACAAGGCTGTCCTTTATCACCATCTCTTTTTAACTTATATGCAGAAGAAATGATCAAAGAAGCTTGGGATGAAATAGATAAGGGAATAAAGGTTGGTGGGGAACTAGTGAAGTCAGTGAGATATGCAGACGATAAAGCTATAGTATGCGATTCGGAAAAGGGTTTGCAAATCCTAGTTAATGCACTAAATGATAAAACAAAGGAGTTTGGGATGAAAATCAACGTAAGAAAAACTAAGATTATGAGGTTTTCAAAGGGAAAGAATGCTAAATTAACGATAAGGGTGGATGGGGAAAAACTAGAAAAAGTAGAACAGTTTTCATACTTGGGCAGTCTTCTTTCTAAGGATGGAAGATGTTCGACAGAAATTAGAAAAAGGATAGCATTAGCAAAAGAAGCTTTTATGAAAAGAAGGGAGCTGATGACAAAGGGACTTGATAAAGGAATCAGGAAGAGATTGGTAAAATCCTTGGTGTGGAGTGTAGTGTTGTATGGATGTGAAACGTGGACGTTAAGAAAAGAGGATGTCAAAAGACTGGAGGCTTTTGAGATGTGGGTATGGCGTAGAATGGAGAAAGTTAGTTGGGTCGACAGAAAAACGAACGAGGAGGTTCTAGAGATGGTTGGGGAGAAAAGAGTAATGATTGATGTAATTAAAAATAGACAAAAGAAATGGGTGGGTCAAATATTGAGAGGGGAGGGATTGTTGAAGAAGGCGATCGAGGGAAGAATGCTAGGGAAAAGACAGAGGGGAAGACAAAGACAAAAGTTATTAGACGAATTGAGGGGTGGGATAAGTTATCGGGAATTGAAGGAGAGGGAATTAAATAGGGAATGGGGGGGCACATGAACCTACCGAAAGGTAGAACACTTTATATATATAGGGCTCTTGACTCCACACCACACTCTGGATACTATAATCAATGATACAGATAATGTACACATTGTTTAGACCGGCACATAGTTTGAACGTAACCCTGTGTAAATGGTGTCCACCGATTACCTGTTACATTACCAGAGTAAATTCAACAGTACAATTTAAAATACATTATGGTTTATGGTAATATTTTCAGAAAATCACATTTACTTCATAATTTTTTCTGGATAGCAGTAGATAAAAACGAAAATTTAAGTTCCTCGCGATGTTTTTATGTTATCAAAAAAGTGACTAGCTCTCGGATAGCCCAGTGGGTAGTGCGTTTGCCTTTGATCATAGCTATTCCGGGTTCGAATTCCGCCAGGAACCACAGCTGTCGAATTCCAGAACAATACTACTACTTTGAAAGAAAATTTTTGTTTTTGTTTGTCACTGAATATGCGTATATATGTACTGCATGGAGTTATAACAAGTATTAATAAAGTCCTCTGTATACTGTACATAATGTAAGACATCTCATGATCGATGAGTTCCTTACATAAAATGGGAAATATCCATTCATTTGATTCTTGATACACGGGATTAAGCTTTTTACTGCAAATTATCTTACTGTAACATCGCAATCTACATAAATAACCTGCAAGGTACGTTTCGGCTTATAGCAGGGAGTGAAAACATCGGAAGTTTGAGCTACTTCTCTAGTTTGTTGTTATCGCGTTATTAAAACAGTTCAATTCCGTGTATATGAAAAACCAAAGACGGGACTATCGGCCAAATATCCAAGGTGTCGATGAATTGATGTCGGTTATAGGAGCCATGGGCAACAGTGAGTGAGTCGATAGACCATTCTAAAATTTTCGTTTATATCTCATTCGAAAAAATAGATTTATCGCAAGTAAGGGAATTCTAGAATCCGTATTTGTTCGGATTCCAGATAACATATTTTCGGACACATCCAGATATCGAGGTGGTTTTTCACAACTTTCCTTCTCCACACGTCTATTTGTCACTCAAGATATCGGCGTTTCATTATTTCCAAATGACAAGGAGTAATTGGTCCGATATCTGCTTAGGAAAAATTGCGCATTCGCTCCGATGTTTGATGGCTGTCGATGGGAGCATCGCAAACGATCTACACTTTTCTACCTCACGCCCTCGCACGGCCTGTGATTGATGAGCTTCCGTTTGACACCCTCGGGAAGGAAAATGCCTCGAGAAAGAAAGATACTGCAGAAAAGGGTTGGAGTTTTCGTGGGGGCATCGATGCGTGATGAAGTGTCTGGGAAGGGAGCATTCCCATCTCAGATGGGTTTAGTTTAATACACTGCATGAAAAAGTGGAGGCCTTTGGAAACCTTCGACACACTTGTGTATGGATATCGGATTATCCACGAGATTAGCTTACAATTTACGACCGCCAAATACTTTGTAAAGGAACCTGGGATTTGAAAAAGAGTATCAAATTTTATCCAGCTTTTACTTTGGTTAGTTTAGATTATAGATAATGAGGCTTTTAATGCACGTGTCTACTGCACTTTTTACCATTTTTAATACAACGTATCCTCCATACTACAGCTCTGTATGGTTAGTGCTGTTTTGATTCCTTGTTGTTTTTTATCCTCGTTTGTAATGTTCTCCTCGTGGTTTGGATTCCTGGCCGTTAGATGTCTCAAACCTGACCTTTACACGCTTTTTGCCCAGTCTCTGCAACTTCATGTCACCATGAATTCCATTTTGCCCAAATTGTCACCTCGATACTTCACATCGCTTCATCTGGTCCCCTTTTATTTGTTTTATCTTACTTTTTCTCCTGTTTACTCGTTTAAGAGCCTTTTCGACTGCATTTAAGCTCACTGTTCTCTTTACTTTTGAGCCTTAGCGTGTACGGATCACATTTTGCTGGGAATTTCTACGTTAAGGAGATCCTGAAAAATCATTTAGTCGTCAAACCGCACTTACGACCACTTACCTCGTATGGTAAGAAATTTTCATTTATAAATCTAAGTAATTAAGAATAATCTTACAATTTCGTTCTTTTACCATGCTTATTCTGTTAACATTTTTAGTTTCAATTTTCTTACTTCTCTTTCTGAGTTTGAGAGCTTTCGAAGTAACTATACGCAGAATTAGAGTACATTAATTCATTATACCTTGGATTTGTATAAGTTCTCCCTTGGTAGAAATAACAAGCAGCTTAGATTTTATTCAACGGCACCTCGCTCATCAGTTCTGATTCCATTAATCATGAAATTTGACTCCATATTTCAGCCGTTCGCAACAACTAAAACCCAAATGCAACGTGGTATATTTAGTGATTACCGGAAAACCGGATTGTCTCATCAAAACAAACGCTATGAATTTTATTTGTTTAGGAATTTTAAAAACTTTGAGTTTTCGCGAGAAGAGAAATGAGTAAAAAAAATTGAACCATAATCAAAGTTCTTTTATTTTTCTTGCTCCAAAATTGTATTTTAAGTATCATAGATCACGCAAGAAATTCATTAATGATCTTTCTTTCACATGTGAAGTCGAATTTTCGATTTTTTTCATTTCCTCACAGATTTATGACTTGACAGCTGAGGTCATTAGACACCTTACCCAATGCGGGCTCCCAACGGGAATCGAATCCGGAACCTCATTCATCAAAGAAGGACGCCTTACCCTCTTGGTTTTGCGGGAATCTGAATTAAATTCGTTCGGATTTTATTTCAATGTCATGGATTACTCTGAGTGAGTGGCCCTACATTTGACTTGATAAGTTTGGAAGATTCAAAATAATAATACCTTTTGAATGCACATTTTTCTTATGTATAAACTTTGATTCAACACTAGAAAATATTCTTAACAGTCATAATTTGAATACATGGTTACTAGTTCAAAAACAGTCATGCAAAAGCCGTAATGTGGCAATCGTTCATTCAGGCGGAATTGTGGAATGTCACTAGCTCACGGACTTCCGAGTAATCTTTTGGCTTTCTATGAATTGGTTCGATATGTCTTGAGTTTAGATACTTCCATTACTGTTCAGAATGGGGGTTAATGCCCTATGAATTCTACCGGACGAAGCTAGATTTAGGAACAAAATTATAGCCATACAAACTATTCAAAAACTTGGCCACCCTTAAGATTAACGCAGATATTCTATGTCATGATGCTCTTCTACACCATAGTAAATAGATCACCACAAACAAGAAAATATTTAGCATAAAATGTAAATAAAAAGTTTTGGGTATGCATAATAAGTACTACTGTTCATCCGTGAAGATATCACTATACAGTAATACCTCCGTTAACGAAAATAATTCCTTCTAGAATCACATTTCTTAACCAAAATCTTTGTCAACCGTAACGTGATTTCCCATAGGTTTCAGAAAATAATCGTTAAATGCCTTCTGTTACTTTTAAGAGCTAGAGCAAAACATTGAATTATCGAATTGTTCACTCGATATGGAGGAGTGAGTGATAATAAAATTGGAATCATTCGGTTTTTCGGCGCGCTAAGGTAGATTCAAAATTGAAACGTTTTTATCGAATTATTCTTGGAAGTAAGTAATCGAATTATTCGATTGTTTTCACTCGGTTGTTACCATCTCTATGCGCATCCATTAAAACATTCGCAATCGAGTACGGAAACAATCTTCGATAGCGATAACTGGTTAGCGGGGATACTAGTTAGTTAGTTACTCGGTATCACTGTATTTTATAAGCATTCCCCTCAAAAATTATGCAGGAATAAAAATACACAAATACTTGCCTTTAGCAGAATATCGTCGGAAAATATGCATATATACTCAGAGTATTTTTGGTGCCCACTATAATTTTTTACTATATCTTCATCCTGTAAGCAATCACCCGAGCACTTTTGCGCTGTCGGAAGTGAACGAGAGAGAGAAAGAAGACGAAAATAACCGCTCACTCTAAGCAATGAAATTAATCTCGCGTGATTAATTGGTTCCCCTCCTCTAAACTTTTTCTGCATGAAGGATGACCATCCACGAACTTCGCAGACAGAGATTGAGTATTTGTTTGAGCGTCATCCGCACTATCTCTCTCGTTTATTAATCTTTCCCGAGCGGCTTTCCTTTTCCCTCATCCCTTTTTTTTTGCTCCTAATACGTAAACGCTGTTATTATTCCCGTATCCGGATTACCGCGTTGACCGTTTGGTTTACAAGTGATTCATGCCTCTCGAAATTGCCCATAATTAATTCGGATGAAGCGATAGTCTTAATTGGACTTGTTACGATCTTGCTTACCATTTCACTCTTCCCGATAATGAGCGATATTTATGTCCCCTCTTTATTTATTTCTTCTTATATTCCGAAGATTATTCTCTCAGGGTGAAATGTTAGGGTGTATATTGAGGTATTTGTTTCAAAGAAGTTGCTTGTATTTTTTTATTGGGAAGAATGAAAAGCAATAATATTCGTATTGTCGGAATTGTATTACTATGTATTATCATTACAATCTTTTTAGTAACACTATATGGAAAGTTTTCTTAATAACAAGAGATTACTTGTAACTAATCTAAATAATTCTTAAAAGTTTGAAAACGCTCCTATTGCTGTATATCGGTGTGTAAAGTCGGTAATCCCGGACCTCCCGCTCCATGCCCTACTTGCTAGTCTGTACACCGAAAAACGGCTATCGGAGGGTTTTCAAATCTCTAATTCATTAACAGCATCGTTACATTTTCTCTCCTTTCAAATAATAATTTTTAATTTTTATCTTAAGATATTGCTATAAACAAATTAAACTGGCTATCTTGCTATAAATAAAACAATATTACGGTGCATGAAACTACCATAAGGTAGAAGTCCCGCGATGACGGTGTTGTTTCACATAGAAAGTATAAGCGCACACCTACAATTCAACGTATGTTTGTGTCATTCCACGTCGTGAATACTTAAAAATTTTTTATAGTAATAATTATTTTTCTATTCATGAAAACACTCGAACAGCCAAACAGGTAAGGCGTTCTCCCTTAGTGAAAGCTGTCCAGCGTTCGATTTTCTCACTTTCTGTTTTCACTTAGCATAGTAAAATATGTGAGTAGTCATTTGAAGTAAGAGTTAAAAATCTGAGAAACTAATATTAGTAATAAAAGATTTTTATTTTTTGCTCGTAAAATATCGTTTAGTCTCATCTTCAAATTTAAATATGCATAATTCGTACGGCACAATTTTAGGTGAGAAGCAGACAGTTCAATATGAGTAACTGAACTCTACGGAATCTCTCTTTCTCTTTCATTCTTTAATTGTCATCAGAGAATGAATTTTAATGCTTACGCGTCTTTCTGAATGATCTCAGGTAGTACCTACTTTCATCTTTGGGAACTGGTGTCTCTATCACTCCGTTCATTTTCTCTGAGAAGCCCAAAGTTCAGGATGCTTCTATAAATATTTGTCTCCTATAGTTGTACCAGCCTAATTTATAAAAGTTAATACCTTTTTCTCACGTTTCATACTGTAAAGAAGTTAAGTGTAGAAATGACTGCTACTCACCTACCTTTTCCTTGGTTATAATGGATCGTTTCGGCCAAGAAGGACCACTATAGCAAGGGGCTATATTCTATATAACATTGGGACTCGTGGTTTGCGGGGCTTTTCGAAAGCCGTTTTATTATTTTCAGAATTTCTCAGATTGATAAGTGTTACTTCAAATAACTATTCACATTTTTACTATGCTAAGTGAAAATATAAAGTGAGGAAACCGAACGCTGGAGAGCTTCCACTAAGGGCGAAAGCCTTACCTGTTTGGTTATTCAAGTGTTTTTATGAATAGATAAATAAATATTTAGATATGAAAATTCTAATTCCTAAAGTTTAAATATCTTAGGCTATTAAAATCACTCCTGCTGATAAAATATTCACATTTGACCTCTTACGTTTTTGCGACCATTTCTACGCCGTTTCTCCCTAAGGTTCCTACAGAGAAGTCTGGAATTGAGCTGAGGAAGTTTTTCTTATCCCTTTTGTCTCTCTAGACTACATCTCACGTTACATTATTTATGTTTATCGTATCCAAGTCGACGGCGAACTTATCGATTCCGCCTGCAGAACTAACACGTCCACTTTCCTCGACGGCACCATTGGTTCGAAGACACATATCGCCGGTGACCTTTACTTCTTCACACCTTGCACTTACCCAATCTTTACTCGGCATGTGCATACATTCACGTCCTCGAATTGCCACCGAGAGTAAAACATCAGTGACCTTTAACCTTTCCCGATGTTCTAGCACACCTCTATCCATTTAATCTGCTCATCTCTCAGATAAATTTACCCTTTCACTTCTCCGTCGTCATATCTGCTTCCTTTCGTTGAGATGAAGAAATTGTACGACTATTTAGGCATCTATCCGCACTTGAGGGATGAACTTAAATCCTTAATACCTTCATTTATTGGGCAAATATTGCCTTTCTTGCTGACTCCTGTTTGATTTATACTCCATTGGAACGTATTTCGTGTTGAGGATCCTCCTCGAATCAAGTGGTTTAAATAGTTCAAGAAATCCACTATTAGATTCAAGGAGTAACACATTGCGTTTGTTCAGAAACTTTCTATTATTAGGGATCCTTATTAATGACTTTGTAAAGTTTATAAGCTTTTTTTAAATTTCATTTTAACATTAAAATTTATTTCGTATCTATTCCTGAGATGGAATTTCACAAAGTGATGGCTTCAAAATTTGATTTTACAAAGGAGAACTTTGCGTCCATTAATGCTTGATTACATCGCTCCCATGCATCACGCAGACGTCACTTACTGACCGTACATTCGTCTTCATAAACGGGGTTTATTTTTAAAAATTCTTTTCCTTTTTGTAAAATGGGTGTGAAAGATCTACATTCTAAGCGTCATAATATCTCTTTTTTCGCATTTTAACATATAACGAGATCTCCCTGAATATATACCAATTTTTTATACTTTTTACCTCCATAGAGCTGCAAAGAAAACTCAAAAAGTAGAATTTCGTCGTTATGCACGGCTTCCTCTGTACTTTATCCGACTTGGAACTTCATTTCG
Organism: Pachydiplax longipennis; assembly: GCA_036926295.1. Classification (NCBI taxonomy): domain Eukaryota; kingdom Metazoa; phylum Arthropoda; class Insecta; order Odonata; family Libellulidae; genus Pachydiplax; species Pachydiplax longipennis. The sequence continues at coordinate 51,033,447 of JAVFKF010000004.1, forward strand.
ATTGATTGAGAATCACTCTTACGCTTCACTTAGCGTCCTTTCCAATGTTTGAGCGGAATTCCTCTGCTATGTTTTACTGCTTTTGCTCTTTATCCTATTATCAGCTCCCTAGCGTCGTGCGTTAACAATGAAGAATAATTTTAAAATCAAGACAATTTTAGAATACTAGTAAATCGTCGTTTTCCCCAAACATTATCTTCATCTTCTACAATACTGCATCGAATTCAAAAGTTTCCTCGATTGAATAATCGATATAATTGGAAAGTAAATTTAATGACAGATATTAATGAAATGTAACTTTGCGTGTAGTTTCCTTTATCTACTATCTTCTGGTAACTCGTAATCATTCTTTCCAGTAATATTTGCCAGGTTTGATGCATTGCATATTTTCAACGATAATTGATACCGGTGAACGTCTCGCAAAGTCAAATGTTTTAAGATGTACACATTTTCAAGACCTCTACTCATAAAAAGAATACTTTTTCAATTCCAACCTACTGATTTTTCTATTCTGAGAGAAGATAATGATAGAAACACAATCTATCTCAATTAGCAATATTCTGAAAAAAGAAAGAAAAAATAGTAGAGCGCTCTTCTATGTCGTACATATTGTAAATATAGAAGAGCGCTCTACTATTTTTTTTTCGTACATATTGTAAATATTTACAGTTCAAATTTGCTTCATATGACATACTATATGGTACGAGAATATAGTTTATGGGAAATAAGAATCGTTAGAAGAAAAGTTGATGATAGAAATAAAAATAATACCCTACTACCTCCACAATCTCCTCCGAATAGCCCCTTATCCTCATTTATTTCTTTCTCATCTTCCTCTTACTATCCCTTTGATTTCCAGCTCATCCCTTTTAACTGTCCCTAGGGTCCCACTCCGTGATTTCCAGCGGTAACAGGAAAACTTTTCTCATTGACCCTCCGTTTCCTTGTGTAGGTACTGAGCAGTGCGTGTATTAATTGTTAGTGTGCTTGTGATGAGAAGGAAGGTTGGCTGTTGTTTCACTGCCTTCATATTGCGGATACCGTGCAATCATGGACAATTGTTTCTGAGACAATTGCTCGCCGGTCTGAGACTCTCTAGAGGGTGTTTTCTTTCCTTCAATAATTATTATAGGTTAGATGGTGAAAATTTTGTCGTCGAAAGTCCGATGAGCTTTTGAAATTTAACTTCAACAAAGAAATACAGTACGACCTGTTTATGACGCTCCCACGTTAGACGGTATCCCGCTTAATATGCGGTTTTATACCGGCTCCTTTCACACGGAACAAATGAAAAAGATACCGCTTAAGACGCTCTGCTACCCGCTTAATAGACGTATTTTTTCCTGTTCCCAGATGAAGTACAACCCACCCTAGCCAATCTTTTGCCTCATTCGATAGACAAAATATATTTTATATAATCTGTATCGCTGTCCTCTCTATTCTAACATTTTGTCTTGTTTCTAAAAGTCTTTTTATTTTCTTAAGAATTCATTCTTTCAGATCACGTATTTTGCGGGAATGAAATCCCGACGTCGGAGCTAATACGAAGTCTGATTGTGAGATATGGTGAGATCTTCCTTATCAATCAAGGATTAGGAGAAAATCTTTGTGTTAAAAGTCGCTTGAAGGTTTGTCCTTTCGTCGTATTCCCAAATTGCGAACATATTGGACTAACCAGATAAGAAGCGCTGTGAAAGCGCTCTGTGATGCACTCTCATCACTGCTGTTAACGAATTAATGTTTCCTCACTAATTTTCTCTTTCCTAAAACTCCTTTTAGAGTGAAAAATGACCAAATTTAAGGATCTAAAGAAGAATCTGCGAAAAGCAGACCATTCTTTAAAACTATGACGGATGGGCAACCGACATTACACAACTAGATTATAATGATATCACATTTATAACAGGGTTTCCGCTAGGTCCCTAGAAAAGTCTATTAGCTAGGTTTAACTGTAATTGGCTTTTCCTTAATGTTTAGATTTCGAAGCTATTTTTCTACTTCACACTCACTCGTGCCGTTTCATTACTCTTCTGGTGCCATTTTATGGGTGTACTCATCATCCAGTTAACAGAGATGATAAATATCACAGCACAAAAGTTTTATAGGGCATATCCATAACAAGTAGTCAAACTGTCAATTAGAAAGTTTGCAAAAGTTATATATAACTGCATTACTCTTACTGCAGAGAATGATTTAAACTTCAGCTTGGGATAAAATCCTTGCCATCGTGACTACGCGGAGTGATAAAATAAATTCAACGATGCAGGCGTCATAAATGGGAAGAGAGATATTCCTTAATCTATTAGAGGAAATTCAACTCGAGATTGCAAAAGGAGGGAGATTTTGTCCGCTTTGGTTGGCTGCAGTCCTTCCGTCTCCGCGGTGATAAATCCCCTCCAGTTATGCAAACACTTTAAAAAGACAAGTTGATGATATCCGGTTAAGTCCTTCCTGTACCGGATCTCAGTGAGTCCCCCTTTAATTCTGTGCTCTGGATTATCTCTCGCAGGGATGCTGCTTGTACAGGATACGAACTTCCTTTTTTCCCTCTCCCGGAATCCTTACCAATTCACCGTCTCGTGAATCTAAGCAGGAAGAACATCTCCCTTGGCAAAAAGAATGAAGTCGAGGAAGAAATTTCTAGATTTCATTTTTTTCTGCCAGATGCGGTTTTCGATGCGGGAAGTCAGCATTTGCTTACGGCACATGTAGTGGTTCATGATCTTGTGTAGCTTAACAACTCCTTTTCTGAAAATCTGCGGTAACAAAGGTTTTATTCTGCTAATTTAAGATAAGAGATATTTCCTCCAATGGCTATATAAGGCCTACGATATACGATTATGTTTGTGAATGTCTAGACACTGGAATCTAGCCACTATCGAGCAATCCTAATAAACTATCAACCAAGCTAACCCGTGGATAGCCGAGTTCTAAGTTAATTTCATAGCTTTTTTCATATATGAGATATTTTTATGGTAATTAAATAACTATTTATTGCGCAGTAGAAGATCCCATGAAAGTGTACATCAAGTTTTCTAAACGGTAAAGGTAGGAAGGACTGTATTAACAACAAAGCCTGTATTTAATCTAACCCTGTATGTCGTTATGATGTTTACAGAGGTTAATTAATAATATGAGATAAAAGTGTGAAGGAAAAATCTTTGCAACATTAGGTTGACGAAGAAAGAAGACAGTTCGCGGGGGAAAAGCCACAAAGAAGGAGGGGTTGGAAAATACCCGCTAAAATATTGCACGTGTCTATATAAAATAGAAAATCCCTCATTTTAATTGTCTTTAGCGAGACTGAGAAACCATAAGCAAAACTAAGTATTAAATGGTTTATAATGAAATTACTAATAAATATATATTTATATACGAATAAGTATTAATATAAAATAGTAAGAATACATAGCGAGTGATCAGTAATTGAGTTAGTTTACAGTATTTAAGAAAGGCCGCAGATTCCCCGCTCGTTGGTTTAAACCAGAGATGGAAAACCATCCGCCACATAGCATAGCCTAAGAATTCCATATGTGAAACAACGTCTAGCCGTTTTGAGTTGCGTATTGCCTGCATTTAAATAGTTTACCATCTATATTGCGTTAGCGAGAGCGAATTTTTTCGATGATTGAATTCAAAGATCACATTCTTTTCATAATGATCCCCTATCCCCTCTTTTCTATGTTCCTTCTTTTAGATTATCCCTTGCTCATCATTCCTTACTTCTTCCGAACCATCTGAACTTCCTATCAATCCCTATATACTATATTGTCGCTGGCCTCTTTCTTAAAAGGATATTGGTAAAAAATTCATATGATTAATCTCATACTTTTATATGCTTATTTGTCATAATATCCTCATGTTTTGTATATATTTTTCTGCGTTAGTTTTTGTCGATTTATTTTTATTCCATGAATTTATGCTAATTGACTGTAAATTTGTCTTGTTTTATAGTTTTGCTTATCACTATAAAATGGTGTCAGCACTATGTGTGAATATTTTAAAATAAATTAAGTCAAATTCGAGTTTTTTTCGTGAAGTGATGAAACTGTCATATTTAACGCTCGAAATTTTCATATATATTTCCTTAAGACCACAGATTCTCCTCTTTTTTAAACCATGGGCTGTTAGTGCCTGTTATAATTCATAGATTATTTATATTGTATTACTTCAAAATAATAGTATTGCTCGAAATTGCTACTTATCGGAAAAAGAAAATCCAGGGCTTTCAAACGGCTGCTGTCAAAGTAACGAGAAACGACAAACACTTTTAATGATGCCAGTCACTCTGACATCGCGGAGGCGTTTCACAATGCTTCTCTCTGTATACTCCTCTTCTTCAATATCGACTCTTTTAAAAGGCTACACTTGGTTTCGCTCGAACTCATTTGAGGCACGAATGAGGTGGATGGATGGGCGGCTACGTTTTATACCGTAATCAGCACTTATACTCCCACTTCATGCTCGTGGAAACCTCTTTTCTGCTGCGGAAAAGGGAACGATTTTTTTATTTTAGGAGCGATGCAAACTTACAAGAGTCGGGAGAAAAAAAACGAGAGGCTTTGGAACTCGAAAAATAATGCGAAAGTTGGATGGAAAGGAGGTGAAGACCAAGGTGTCGGAGCTTATCAAGTTAGTGGATCCTCTCGAGCAACGGTGAAGAGCGAGCGAATAAAAAAGTTGGAAAGCGAAATTTGCTCGATTATCGCCTAAACGGGTCGTCATTCGAGCAGCCCTTGCTCTAATTTTTAATTCGAAGCTGAAGCACTTTCGAGCGGAAGATTCTTCGCCAACCCTTTTCTTACGAGTGGTTTCTCGCGAATTTATATCTCTCTGAAGGAGCGGAGATCTTTTGCCAACGGGGTGTATTTTTGTTCACACGCTAGCGACTCTGGATGGTCCTTTTTGCGGGGTGAAATATGACGTGATAAAGCCCCTTGTAGGGTATCGCGCGCAGCCGATAAATTCGTGCGAATGAGTGAATCTTTCTGAAACCTGCCGACGTCAGTTTTTAGGATACCCTCAACCTCGTTAGGTTTTTCTTTTCATAAAAGCAGTGCTGCACAGTGTCCTGCACGCCCCAGAGAACCTTGATTAAACTCTAAAGAGGTTGAGGGTGAAATTTTCTCATCCAGGGTCACCGTGGCACGTGTCGGCTTATTTTCCGCGCTGTTTTAAAATTCTATAGCTCTTGGAACTTCTAGACCTAGTTGCATACTTTTATGGATATATTTATGACAGCGCTTACACAATCTTTTGGGTTGTAGAAAGTATTTCGATGCCTTTTGCGCTACATAACTTGGAATTCTTGTTCAAGTACTGTCTGTAGGAACGACTGAGTGCAGTCGCAATGTCAGAATAAAAACGCATTTCGCGAATTTATGACATTACAATTTCGGCGACGCGTCTTAAACTGCATCGCGGCAGGGGGCGTTTGCATGTTAACCTGCCGTCCTTTTCTCGTTCTTCCCTCTCTTCATATAGTCCCTTACGTAAATTTATTGTTCGGTTACGTAATCAGGTAGGAAATATGAATCGTGAAGAGTTCAATCCAGCGAAGAAAGTTTCTTGTGCTCCCGATTTATGTGACGCAAATGCTCATTGTAAGATTACGTAGGGAGAGTTTAAGAAGTATGTTCAATATGATGAAAACTTCAAAATTTCGATATTTTCCTTAAAGAACTCCTTCAGTTAGCGGAGACCATTAGGTGCACTTATTTAATTCCAGAGGGAAAAAATTGCTTTTTTCAAATTAAATTTATTTTAATAAGGAATTAAATTTCAAATTGAACAAAGTGTCAGTGCTAATTATTATTTTTTCCTTTACAGTTGCTTTATTTTTCATTTCTTTTTCCATTCCTTAAACCCCTCAATTTATATTGAATATTTAGCAATATCAATCCTTTGTATCCTCAATTTAAATCCTAATCCCCCCGCGCTATATAATGTGGTTCCTCTATTCTATTTTTTAATTTCACCCTTGCATTCTCTCCGTTTCGTATCCTAGATGAACGATACCCACTGATCGATGCACTCTCCACCTTTTTCGAATTATTCCCGATCGAGAATCTCTAGCATTTCCGAAACGCTATCCATCTCCGTAATACAAAACTAGCTGCTTTACGTTGCACTTTTTCGATATTTTTTATATTCATTTTATCATGCAGATTCCGTATTGATTTGTTGCGTATTCTAATAGAAGGCTCACTATTGTTTTATATCCCAACTCTCTCGCTTTCATACTATTTCCTTCAATTTTCTCATTTCGTTAAATAGAGTTTTTAAGGATATAGGTTCTATTGTATGTAGTCTCTATTGGATGTAGTTTTACAGGATGTCGTATGTATTACTATACCAATTCATATTTATAATTATAGCATATATATTAATTAGCACAACTCGTAAGCACATCTTGTCAACATGTTGAGAATTTTCTATTCATCAAGCTCATAAATAATATCTCTCTCTTCTAGCTAGTGAATTTATATGTTTACTATCATTCGCATTTTTCTAATTATATCTAATAGAGCCCACACAGTTTCGGGTTTTCTTATAATACTTTGCTATCTTTCTCACAATCAATCTCTCTGTGAATTATATAGTCATCCTCAAAAAGCCTGATTTTTTAAAGGAATATGAGGGATTTAGAAAAATATATTCCATATCAGTAATTTTGGATAATTCAGTACAATTCAATACAATTCAGTAAATTGGATTTTCTACATTTTATGCATATTTTAAAAACTAATTTAATTGAAGGAACAATGTACTATTTCAACAACATTCACAGGACATACTAAGCAAACAGACGACCGGTTTCGGGGAATGACCAAATCAAAGAGAGTGACATACAAAGGGCTAAGTACGCAGAAATTGTACGTAGGTCAACGTAAAAAGACTACACTCCCTTCTTAGAAGTTGCAATCCATTCCTTGTTTCAAACGGACCTATGGTCCACCCGCAGGAGAGGCGACCATTAATCCGCGTGGGTGTTTCCACGTTAAACGGTTCCGAGAAAGGGCAAGGTCGGGGAGATCGCTTCTATTTCCTCGCGGGACGAAAAGAATTCAGCCATCTCAAGACAGCGGCGCCATTACTGCGAGGTTACAATTGGTTCGGTGCCAAGATGCGGAAGCGATCCCGCGGGTCATTCAGAGATCGTAAGGAGGACAAGGTTTTTCCAGATAGATTATCAGGGGCGAGAGGAAGAGCAACATTCGAAAGACAAACGGCCGCAGAGTTCAACTTAACTTTGAGGGTTTTCGTGGAAGATCTTCGCTTGAAGTTGCTTGGCGCCGCGGAGAAATGCGGAAGTTTCCTTGAGGATGAGCGTCGTTTTGCGGATTGCGTGTGTGAGCCTGCGGGGGCTGATGGGAATGTCGATGGTGCTTACGAATAAGAGATGGGAAATGATATGAATGAGGAAATAGTGAATAGGGGGTTGGGTAAGGGGTCTACGAGGATGGGTTTTGGAGCCAAGAAATTGAGATTTTTGTCATATCTGCTCTCTTAATTGAATCTTAAATTTGTTTTTTAAAATTGTCTGCATCCGAGTCCAGTATCGTAGGATGTTTGCCAATAAGCTTCAAAATCATCTTAATCTCATTTTTATTGATATCTCTAATACGTTTTCCAACACAATTTTCTTATATGATATTATCAACAACAAGATTTATTCTCCATTCTTTCTTTCTCTTTTTAATTTTCGGGTTCCTTCAAAAACAGCTCGCTTTTACGAATTCTTTACGAGTATTTTTACTATTTGCTTTAATAAGGGATTCCTAGTCATTTCATCTGAGTGGATTTGAAGAATGTTATCGGTTAAATATTTTGCATTTGCTGCTATCAAAAGGAAAACCTCACGAAGAACATTACAGGAGACCAAATCGAAAGATCGCTTAAATTTTGACAGTACTGAAAATGAAAGAAAATACAAAAAAATATTCCTTAACTACAAAAAATGGAGTTTTTATTCTTTACAACTTATAATACATAAATATAAATTTTAATGAATTTTGACTATGGAAATTTGCGGATATGCAAGGCCATGTTTGCTGGATAATGGAAGATAAAACCACTTCGCAGATATGTGCATTCGCGAATAACGAGGGAGTAGGTAGAATAGAGAATCGATGAATTTACATTCAATTTATTTATTTCACCAAATCAAAAAAGTGGTTGTAACTAATTTCCATCGAATTAGCTTTAAATGGAGAGGAAATTTTTTCTACTGGAGAAAGTAGTGCAGATGATGGTGCTTTTAATGAGATATTAACGGTCTGAATTAATTACTTTATATCGAAAGATTTAGTAGATGGTAGAGCTTAAGTGTTTCTGTGGCCGCAATAGAGAGATACTGGAAAAAGGAGATTTGAAATTAATGTGTGCGATTTGAAATTAATGTAGTGTACATCGCCATTACTATAATTGCCTTCTCGGTTCTCCCATTACTGAACCCACTACTACAGTCATTCAAAGGTCATTTGCTCTTCCATTTTGATTTTCTAAACAGGTTTACTTACAAATAATAGAGTTGAATGTTTATAGTATGACCTCTAACTGCCACTTCCTCGTTGCGAGGAAAGGAAGGATATAAAGACTTGTTTTTGCACCACACGCTATTTTTTGAACAAAAGAATCCGGAATTTCCGAGGTCATTGACACTCATCCCACGCCTCATGACCCCTTCACATATAGAACCCTCTTTTCATCTTCTTCATTTTCTTGGTCTTCCTCTCTTTATTCTGTTTTCGTCAGTTTCTTCATCTGATGACGGCATTGCATACAACACCGGTTTTGTATATGTGCTCACATTTAGGCGAATTTTTTCATATTTTCCCATTATTGTTCTACCAATGCTTCAGCTACCTTAGTATCAACGATAAAACGCTGTTTTAATAATATTTTGATGACTGGATATCAACTTTCTCATCAGCGGAATCATAATTGGTGCTTGCTAATTACGTGAAATTAAACACTACGAACTAATTCACTACAAGAACTTAATAATTACCAAAGAAATGCAGTCTAATTTCTCTTAATCGGTTTTACACCAACCGGCCTTCGGATTAACCGGTATGTGTACTAGGTATGCGTGCAATGGTCTGTTTACAAATAAAGACGCGATGCAATATGTTTCAGTGTACATATTCTAACTTCAAAGAATTATTTAGTACTTTGGAAGAGAAAATTTACTTTTAACTCATTTTTATAAATGCTAAATCTTACTTTATACATTTTTATGCTTGAATACAGAATGTATACTCGTTAAAGAGAAATATTTCTTTAATTTTTATTCATAATGCCATTGAAATATATTTTTCCATGTGGAAATACATGCGGAAATACATATGTAAATACATAAAGTATATAGTTACCTACACCTAAAGTTAGCCGGCCAGATGTGTAGTCTCGAACAGGCCGGTTAACAGAGATTATACAGTTGAAAAATTTTTCTCTTATTCTCTTACAGAATGTACTGTACATAATTAATCATAGTGACGATTAATAACGACGGATATCTCAACTACTAGGCCGAATTAAATTTAACTTGTTATTGCTTCATTCCTATGTATGTAAGGTAAATATCATTAAATATTTACGCCTTTACTTATTTTATTTATTTATTTAGTTTTGCGCCTAACTGATTGCCCCACTAAGGCTGCATCACATCCTTACTTCCTGGAGTCGAACCTGACAGCGAGTCAAATTCATGCTTGTTGTTTAATGATTATTTTATGAGAACTCGTGTACTTCCCTTCTTACCTTCAACTCCATACAGCTTCTTTCACCTGAGGTATCATCTGTTTCCTATTCAAAGTAGTATCACGTGTTGAAGTTTCAATTACGAAGTACTGCTGACAAAGGAAGGCTCCATTAAGTTCCTATGTCAGCGGTACTGAGATGACCGCTTGAAAGATCCAAAAATAGAATCGTATAGGGTCTTCATTCCTCTATTTTTCCCTCACCGCTCCTGAGAACTTATGATAGAGAATGAGTTATTTCTCCGGAGAGGCCTTAATTCTCTTCTGTCTGTTGCGAAGGATAAACGGGCAGGAAAAAGGGCGATGGGGCTTTTTTAAGACCTGTGATAGCGAATTGGGAGCTGATACGGCCGTTAAAGTCTAAAGAAGGGAGAGGCCAACTTCCAGGGGATAAAAGGAGGCAAGAATGAGTTTTCGTTGGTTCCCTTCAAATAGAGAACTTCCAAAGAAATAAAAAGAGGGGAGAGTCGTAAGGGTGCGGGGGTCTCTTATTTGCTTCCGGAAATGACATCCGAAGGCTTCATCTACTCCGTTCATTTTCTTACCCTTTCATAATGCAATTGCCTAAGGATAAATCCTTAAAGACGCCATAACCTTTCCCAAGTGCCTATTCTTACTGATTCCATGGAGGGAAAGTTTCGTTTAATCGTTCTCAAGTTTAGAATGGTCCTCAGTCTCATCAAGTGATCAAGCCATTGGGTAAATTCTGCGATATCATTATTTCTCCTTCAGCAACTCCGTTGGCTGCATAGGAAATCGTGTATGGAGTTAATGAGTTCCGAGGAAATTCGATAGAAGCAAAGTCAAGGCAATGGAATACCTAAAGATAGAATGACTACCAAGAGAGTTTTACTAAATTTCCTGACGGATGTTCAATTTTTGTAGGAGTTTCTAATAGGATGAAGTTTTTAATTCCTCTACTTAGTCTAGCTCTGAAATCCCAGTTCACAGTGTATATAGTACATTAGGTGGAAAATGACGCGGCTGAACGAAAAAAAAAATTGTATTCATAAAAGTTCTCGCCACTCCGAGTACCTTTTCGCTTATAATGCAGTAAAGTTTTACTCAAATGAAAAATTAATTGAAAAAAATGAAATCCATCACCACGGATGATAAAATTTCTTACAAAAAATTCACCATGGTTGCTAATTCAAAAGAACCTTTAAAAATCTATAAGAAGTTAGGTTTTCGTCAGACAGTCGGTAAAATACCTGGTCGTATTTGATCTTCTTTTGAATATTCTCTCGGTACATAGCTCTTCTTCTTTGGAAGTTTTCCCCTGTATTTTGGTGGTTAGCCTTTCATCCTCTTCATAAACAGAAACGTACGTGGATATATCAGCCATGAATTTTCTAATTTCTAGAAAGCAATGATAAGGCTAATGATTGATCGTCAGGTCTGCGGATCAGTGAAAAATCAAATTTTATTCTTCTTTTACTGACTGTTAAGGACTTTATAATATTGTCGGGATCGAGTGTCTAACAATTCATTTACATATGGCGTTTTGCTTAAGAAAATCAGTAACCTGACATCGTTATAAAGTCTTTCGATAGTTAATATACATACACTCTCTCACATCCTCTTTTCTCTTGGGAAGTCTTTCTTAAGTAGTTCCTCTTCGTCAGACTTCAGATTTGAGAGCTCAGATATTTATTCTAGCAGACAAATGGAATAGTGATTTGCTCGGACAGACCCATTAAATGAGGTGTTTAGAATTAAGTTTCCTAACATTTTATCCAAGAACAAAAGAAGCATATCTTAGTTAACCTTACCGACGAATGTATAGCAGACTCGAATATTCCTAAACGGGATTTTAGATTCATTTTCAAATATGACGGCCTTTTTAATGCATTCCCTTTTCGGGGCGTTTTATTCCCGTCCTTCTCATCTGTCAAACACATGAAGAGGACGCACTGAGGATAGGAGCTAAAGCCGCTTGAGGAGCTGTTGGCGCTTACTTTGAGCGCACCGAGGGAGTCGTGAGGGGAAATGGAAGGCAATCAGAGGATGGGACGGAGATAGGGGAAATGGCAAGCCCGAGGGTCTTACGTAGGAGACAAAAACCCGTATTGTAGAGAAGGGGGATGGAGAGAGAGGAGGGTGGCGGTAATTTAAAGGCAAACGTCTTATTTAGGCGATTCCACGCATATAGGTGTGCAACTAGGAAGGATTCCGAGGTTATACGTGAAAAAGTTAAGATAGTATCAGGACTCTAACTTGAATCTTTCCCTTTCAGAGAGGCTGTTCTAACCATTGAGCTGTCATGCCAGAATGAGCTGCCAGAAATCACGATCACATGATTTTCTGCACAGCAAACTGTCTTAGATATTTATTTTTAGGGTGACAAAGGAAAACTGTTTCATCTTTAGGAAGACATTGGTTCATATATTGGAATCGATAATACGTTTTCGCGAGATGACCCGCGATTTTCCATGTAATTTTCATGTGATTTTCCAGATGGTAAAATTTCCTTTCTTTCATTAAAATGCACAAGTGTGAACGAATATACATCGCAAATGGCTTTTTTCGACGGCTAAATTATGAAATATCCGGTATGATGATAGTTTTTTCATTATGTAGTCAATCTTGTTCTTAATTTGTCATTTCTTCGACATTTACCGAATGCGTCTTATCAGTAATTACTGAGGCGTCATTGCCGATTCTGCAACCTATGTTAATAAACTTCAGAATATTTGTGTGCATTGCAGCAGCTAATATAGCATTATTAGCCACGTATATAAAATTAAATATATCAGGATTAGGTTCGATATCGGACACTCGCGACCTCAACTTCATACATATGAGAAATAACTATTTGAGACAAGCATATTCGGATGGCTATGTTGGGGAATGTAATAGTAATATATCGTAAAATAAAATAACTAGTTGGCGGCTGATGGTTACTAAGTCAAGAACGAAACACTCCAAAACCATCAAAAAAGAAAACCTTTTGATGGTGAAAGATGGATGATGAAAGAACCTTTTTTGATGGTTTTGGAGTGTTTCGTTCTTGTAATAGTAATATGAAAAATAATTAATTATTTTCACAGCGCAAAGAATATATCTTTTACTCGCCAGTGGTGTTTCAGGCGAGGGTGACCTATATTGAGTCTTTTCCAATTTCTACTTAATTCATAAATTTTACAATCATCGATATCTATATTATATATCTTATAACCTTATAATAGACTGAGAGCACAAGAAAAAAGCACACAGTAAAAGGAATAGAAAGACGTGGGTGAAGTATATTTGTGGTGAAATATGGAGAAGAGATAGGGAATAAGGAGGAAGACGCCGGAAGGATCTTGCCAAGCCTTGGGGAGCTCCCGCCGAACGACACGCAGATGCATTGGTCCATAGTAACGCCTTTTTTTGATGGAAGAGGGTATCTCCTCCCACCATCTCAGTCTCTTTCTCATTTCCTCTCTCTCTCCATATCTCTTTCCCCCTTGTCGAACGGGAATAAAAATGGGCCTACTTTTTCCCTCCACTTTGTTTGGAACGGGATAAAACACGGCGAGAGAAGGAAAATACGAAAGGTTGTTCGGATTGCTCGTGAAAGAGCAAGAAGTAGGTCATGTCCACATAACGACCTACGCAACGCTTTGCCATTGGTTAACTTCTGAAGTAAAAATAACTGTTCAGTCACTCCGACTCTGTTCTTTTTGCTCACGCGTCTCCCCATTTTATCTCTCTGCAAATCCGCGAAAATGTACCGTGACCTTGCTCTTTCGATGCTGTATTGTTTCGAGTGTCGTTTACGAATTTTTATTCAGACACATCTCTTTTTACGTAGAAACCCTCTTTTTGTGTAACCAATTCGGCCGAAGTATATTTAATATTTTTTCTGTTCGATGACTAAGGAATGAATTCCCTAGCGCAAGGAAGAGGGATGGCGTACGCAGACTTTGGCAAATGAACGGCCATTGTTCATTTCATGATTAACTTAATATGCTCATTGTTTTTAGAAGTTCAACTGCAACACGTTCGTGGTCAGGAGCTATTTTAGTGAAAGAAAAAAAGTTGAAATCCAGCTGTTAATGAATAAGAGATCGAAAAACTCTCCGTAAACCGAATACTTGTAAACCGAATGAGAGTCGATTGTCTTCCTCGAAGAGAAAGAAAGAATTGAGGTATTACTAAGAACCACCCAATTCGGCCTAAAGAAAGTATTTAGGAAGAGAGGGAATTGCTTTTATATTTATATATCTAAATTTTAATTTATATGTGTAAAGCAAAGATATCTACCATGTCATGGTATACCATATCTTAAGAATCAAAGGTAATGTTGTAGCTACGAAATTTTATTATATGCTACTTAAAGTAATTCCTTGATTTAGACAATCCGATGTTAATATATATACTTGAGATTAATGTACTTCATCCCATAGCAATGAGGTGAAAATAAGTTTGAAATGAATTTGTAATCACTTCTTAACATAACACTTAACAATTGAATTATATCTTCTTATGCTTCTAGCACTTTAACTTATGTAATACCAATTTATATTTGATATGCATTACCATTTCATAACCTCTATAATACCGTAGGCCGTTAGGATTAGTGGCCGGTCTTGTATAAGAAATCGTCTCGGTCTTAAATGTTTCCATAGTTCCTTTGGAAGTTTTCTTCCTAGTTTTTCCTTCTTTACGAATGAGTGCTCGAATCGAATCTTTTTCCAAGCTGTTTTAAATATAAAGCACCTTCTGTCATTTTCTACGATAGAATCACGGAAAGCATGCAATAGAATGCAAAAAGTTGGGAAGAATCAGTATTTTCATGCTTCTTGGCTCTATTGTGCTGAGAGATTCAATGCAACCGCTTCCAAAATGGACCCTCGAGATCTGGCACGGGACCCAGATTGGTCAATGTTACGCAGTGTATCCGAAACGTCTCTGAATTATTCCTCCAGCAAGAAATGCATAACCTCCTTATCAACTGAAGCGTATACGTACACACGGAGCGTCTTGCCTTGGGATATCAATTTGATATAGCTGCTGGAACGTGGTTCGCGGGAGAGCATGCGATAAGCATCTGCGTGCTCAAACAGGTCATCACTTACGTGACACTGACATAAATACAGATTGTATCAAATTAAATATAGTATACACTTCCTAATCTTCTTTATATTACGATAATTATTATGTACATTAAATTTATGTTATGATTTAAATCTGAAACTGATCGCTATCTCAATGGTAATAGATATTTTATCCGATAAACAACTGATTCTTTATATTATGAAAGTGGAAATTTAAGATATCATTTACCTGCAGCATTTTGATTAATGGAGTAGAGCTACATTCAACGAAAACATCTTGTGGAAATACATCCATTTACTTCTCTCACGTAAAGTAACTCGCCTTAATTATCTCGTTTTTATCAAGTTTGTCAAGTTTTTGAAGTTTAAATTAATATATTTATACATTATTTATAGTCTTATGGTAGATTTTGTATTTTCCTCATCATTGTAAAAAGATTTTCGTTGATTTAGAAATAAATGAATATAGTTTATTCTTGTCGCTAGTAGATTTAAAAAATAAGCCATTCTTGTACAACTTGTTTGAGTATTACCATATAAGAGATTATTCAGAGTTCATAATGATTTACTATCGTTGATGAGATGGTCCTGATTTTCCTTAATTTAAGTAGTTTTAGATCAACTCGTTTAGTCTGCTTTACTAAATTCTCTTTGTATTAACGTTTTATTATTGAAACTTCTCCACAGAAGGTTATGATTAGCATTCATCAGAAATTGAACCTTCTATTCTACCCTCTATTAAGGCTGGAAACAAAATATTTGCTCATTTAACCTCATCAATTATTTAGCGCTCAGAGCAGATGAATAATTGAGCTCTGTTTATGCAGCCAAATGGAAATCGTTCATTGGTATCTTCAGATAATTACTATTTGAAAACGAATTGATGCAATCATTTGGCAACCTCGACCTTTCACCTTATCAGCTATCCTTTCTTATCAAACTCTGCAGAGAATCAATGAGAAGATAATCTTTCACACTATTCGAATGCATTAAGAATTAATAGGACTGACTATGTTATTGACTTGAAAAGAGTATTAATTTTTTAGTTTTTCAATAGCCGTAGATCTTATTGCGCATCTTGTAATCCTCCCAAAGTCAGGAGATCCGCCATCGCTTGTCACATATGTGATTGATTAATGCGGATTTTCCATCATTACGGAATATCAAGCCTAAAAATTCATGTTGCAAATTACAACCCATGTCCTTATTTTTCTTACATGAATAATTTGCAAATTTTGCGAATATATGTTAGTACAGAACTTTCACATTCTCAATTCAATTTTAATACACATATTGAGATCGTAAGCCTCAAAACACTCTATATGAGGATATAAGTAATTTTCTCACTAGAAATGGAATATAGAGATTTTTTAACCTTTACTCTTCTTGTTTATTGTCAACTATGCAAATTAATTCGTTTATTGTCCCTGATATCAGGTGAAATTTTTATGTATTGAATTTTTATCACCTCATTAAATAATTTGTTTTTGTTAGCCTCAGCATTCTCTCTGGAATAAATTTATTGGGTTTAACTTCAAATTTTTATTTAGATTGTTCCTTAAATAGAGAACATTTCCCAGTTTTACTCTCTGTTTTAGGAAAGATTATTCACCGTGATATCCGACTTCTTCAACTAGAAACTCAATATTGATACAATTAACTTTGTTCTAGGAACTCAAACAGCAATAGGACAACTTCCCCAAATCAGTATTCAGTTTGGCGAAGGAAATCTGAGAAGTATAAAATAATTAATTCTTACGGAAAATGAAAACTTCCTTTCCTTACATTCCGCTTCGCATGAACCGCTTATAATAGAGTGATAAAGAAGGATTACGTATGAATAATCCATTGCGGTCATAAGTTGGAAGCAATAAGTCCTTCCGTAGTCCGGGGAAATAACTCCAGCGAAAAAGTCTGTTCATTTAAAGTTGATGCAAAAGAGGGAACTTGGGTTGCGTTAATTTTACTAGAGTCTGGAGAAAGAGTTCTCTCATGGGCAGCCTCGCAACGGAACGAAGGGAAGGAACCCAAACCGTAACGGTTCCCACAACAATTACTTACAGGGTTACAGTACCAAGATGCATGCTTATTTCGACCTAGCGAAAGTCGACTTAAACTAAAGAGGTCGAGTCAGCCCACGCCTTACAGATGACATTGTTACTTATTGCTTAGGTTTAAAAGTTAACGATGAGATCATTCTAACTGTAGAATTTCAGAAAATTTAGAAGGACATCCTCATTTTTGTAGAAGGTTTCTTTACCTTTTCATTTTCCTAAGACCTTAATGTCTCAGATAGACGAAGTCAGTTGGGGTAAGAATTTTCCGTTAAACGTAAATATTTGTTTTTCTCTCTGGAGAGGCGTTCCAAGAAATCCAGCCAATTCATATAAATAAAATTAAGTGCTTACACATCTAATGTAAGTTCGATAAATCCTTCTTTATCAACTTATTCCAAGGTATTTCAGGCTATAATGTGTAATAGTTCATTTTTACCGAACCATGATGGACACCTGAAACTATAATCTCACGCGCGCCGTATATATAGGTAACCCACACTATATCCCGTATTGCGTGCTGCATTCTTTCAGGGGCGAAGTAGAGTGTTTCACGGAATAGAACATTGAAAATAAATAACAAAATTTTTGGACATTCGTAATGGTTTTTCTCAAAGTTATACCATCAAACTTGGGTTTTGAAATAATTCCTTTATAATCTCAATCTTAGCATTCTTTCTTAGAATTGATTTATCTGAGAATATATTTGTGAATTGAGAGCATTGTATTAGGCAAGTGCACTGTTTGTTCAAATTTTAACTCGTTTGCAAAATTTGGAAGGATAATGAAATGAAAAATGACAGATGTAAAGATCGATTTACGAATGGAATTCTATCCCTGATTTAAGGAAAGCCTTTGAAGTACTTTTTACTTCTTTACTACATTAATTCTGAGACTTTATACCCAGATGTTCAAATGTTGTAGAACTGAATAAAAAACACTCTGGAATATTAATGTAGTAGTTGTATGTAATGCATATATACTACAATGCATATATGTTGCGAACAAACCAGCGTCAAATTATTTCTATTTCTGAATGAGTTACTCGATAACGCCAACGAATTTTAATTTCAAAATCCATCTCCTTAGATGAGTTAGCTTATCATACATAGTGGTCATCATGTAACAAAAACATAAAATTACATTTATGTTCCTGTTTTCTCTGCTAAATTCAAGGAGGTATAAAGTCAATCAAAACTTCAATTTGAAATTCTTTGAACAGAGATCCGAAATTCTCTTCCTACGATAGCACATTGATTCGGAATAGGACGAGAAACTGCGCAGAGATATTACCGATGTCCTATTACCCTTTTCCGCTAATTGCAAGCGTATTCTCCTTTCAGCGAATTACTAGAAAAATTGGATCGACGACCTATATTTTTATAAAATCGTCAGCATCGGAAATGCAGGAAAAAGTTAATCAACGAAGAATGATGAATTTCTAATGAACTTCCTATGTCATGAATATTATGATATGCAGTCAAAAAATTGGTCTTTATCACCGTTCATTATTCCACTTAGTTTTCTTAAAATATTGTTTCATTTAATTGATATTAAACTGAAATAAGGTCACGTATACTACATGAAGACTTCCCATTGCACAGCGTAAAAAATATTTATTTACTGCCGATTTTATAATTAACAAAATTTAGAATGAATTTTGATCCCTTGCACTACATAGAATTGAAATATTTATAGCATGAACATGATTAATGAAAAAACCTTTGATGTTGAGGAGGTAAATTATGAATATCGGAGATGTTTGGGTGGATGATATTATAAATACCGTTTGTTTCGTGCATCTTACGTAATCCATGAATGCTTGTTACAAATTCGGTAAAGAAGTGAGTTACAAACTAGAAGTCTAATGTTTAAAAACCACAGTTACTTGAATTTGAATAGAATACGCAAATATGCCTACAGATATGAGTCTTTTACCTCAATGTAAATGTGTTATGGAGTGTTCTAGATAATGCCCCCTGATTTCCTGATAAGAAATGGAAATATTTGGAGAAAAATATACAGGATCAGTAAGAGTAAATTTTCAATTTCGTAATTTGTTTCTTTCATGTTCGACTTCGCTGTTAGAAACCAGGAATAGGCGATGACGCACCTAACACACATAGATGCTTCACAACTATTCTCAACATATTTCGCATACACCGTTTAAAAACTTCGTAATAAATTGAAAGTATACGTTACATAACGGATGAATTGAAATGAATGATAATGAATCTTTACGGATGCAGTAAGTCACCGAATTTCTTATCTCGCGATTCCGTAATTTGTTTATGTAAGCTACACGTGTCCTCACCGCTCCGAATGAGCCATTAGAATTTTATTACTATTACATACAATTCGATCGCAGTTAGTCACTAGTACAGGTGGTGACGTCAATTTAAGCTACAACAATGCAGGCAATATTTAAAAAAAATATACTTATACAATTACAGATTATGACTGTTCAAAAACCCCCTCCATTAACTACTATATTTTACAAGCCACATCAATTTAAAATTAAAACAGCTATAATAGACAATACTAAATGATAAAAACGACACCCACAAACACAATTTTAATTTAACAATGAACTGAAACAATTTTCGAGAAACATTACATGTACAAATACAGAAATCTAGTGCATCAAATTAACTCAAACTTTAAATAATTAAAGATTATACATATCCTTTAAATTTACTTGAACTCACATTGACACCAGTTGTGAATATTACTCATCACATGAGATGTTTCAGGGTGTCTACCGTATCAGCGAAGGGACCCCCGAATCCCTCACCGTACATCGCTATCCCCGACTCGTCTCTCATATCCTTATCGGTGATAGCTTTAATTACGATTACAATCATCTGTTTTAATTGAATTCGCAGTTTTTAATCTCCCTTTCCAATAGCTATAAATCTAAACAGGGAGTATTTCTACCGAGTACCAAGACCCCAATCACACATCTTAAAGAGAATATTCTTCTGAAGCAAGCGAGACACCAACATGTCTCCATATGAAAGAAATCCCCCACGGAGGAAAGGAAAGGTTTTAATTTGAGAATCAGAAGAGGGGGAGCTCATAAAGAAATCCGAGATTTCATCTCGCGCCGAGAGAGATTTAATAACTCCTCTGAGTTAAACGAGAGGAAAAACGGGGAGAATATTTTTCGCTCACCTCCAAGTTATTTGTCTGCCTGCGAGGCGCGTCTTTCACATCTGGGAGGTCGCGTATTAACTCGTCGCTTCGGGAGCCAAGATTTGACGCTCTCGTAGATATCTCGCGCGGGATCCCCTTTTCTTTTACCGCACACCAACACCGAGTCTTGCATGCAGCACCCCGCTTACGACCTCCATTTCACCCTTCTCCGTTCCGGATTCGTAATAGAACCGCTTCCCTGTCCCCGTAGTTGAAAATTCAACGCCGAGTTATATCAGCTTCGGAAAAGATTGAGTAAATTCACGCGAGGAAAACTTCTTACCGATTGTCTCAAGTTGCAGGTCATTTTTTGAACCACGGACGTGTGGGGTTCGTTAAGTAGATTCCGTTATTCGTTTTGCGTCGCTCACTTTCCTTCGGTACATTTTCGTGTTGGTGAAGTAGGTGTTACGTGTTATTTACGATGGAGGTAGTTGAGAGTGAAATTAGGTTACTTTGAGTTTAGATTGATTATCAATATATAATATTAATTAAGATTATTAACATATGTTTAAACATCCTTGCAGTTAGGTTCGTGTAATGTTACATTTACGAATGACTGAGATCTTGCAGAATGATATTCAAGAGATGCAGCAAAATTTTTCGGAAGGATTCGGAATCTTACAGCTACTCATTTTAAAACAATAATTATTGCTTTTGCACTAGCGATGTGGTAATGCATTAGGGTTATAATAGAAGGCATATCATCAATGAATAAACTGTTTTACGGTGACCTTATTGTTCACTATCATTGTATTATATTGATAAATGAAATGTCTAGGGTTTTTTAAATACTACTTTATTGGTTTGTAACATACTTAGATGTCATTTCGGCACGACAAACATATTAAAATGAAGTTTTTTCTGAAAAATAGTTCTGAAGACGAAATAATATAACCAATAATTATTGTGTCTTAAATATGAAGTATTGCTAAAGCAGCCAGTTTCTGCATAATGAGTATTACTGTATCGAATTTTTTAAAATTATTAATTGTCTCATCATCTACTTTGCTCATAATTTAAAGAGAGGAGGAAAAAATTTGGTTTGATTAGTCTCATAACATTTGATAACTTGGTTCGATAAGTATCACTTAATACTAACCTTCAATCTTACTAGTAAATTTCGTTTATTGCTTAAAACGACATGGATAGTGTACTTTTTATAGCCTCAGTCGAAGGTTAGTCATTTTTTGCAACAGACAGACGAGAATCAACCACTCGTTTCTCAAGAATCGAAGAGAGTGCACCGGGGCAAATGAATATAGCAATTGAAGACATGACATAAAATTGGTTTCTATCGAAGACCTTCACAGTTTATTTCCCTGCAAATCATTACCACTCTCCCTTTGATAGGCAATGAACAGTCGCGTTCACAACGCAGTTGCCTTAGGGCTTCAGCGTTTGAGTACGATTCAGCTTCCACCAAGCTCCTCTCATATCTTTTACAATCCCTTACGTCATTTCCGAGCAGTCTTCCAAGCAGTGTCATGTGCGCTTTAATGTCTTTACAGCTGCTCGTAAAAATCAATGGTCTCCATAACCGAAAACCAATCAGAGGCAGGATTTACGGCGTTTCTTCTGCTGTTAAGCAATCTCCAGATAGGGCTGAGGATGGATACTGTTCGTAGTTGAACCAATTTTATAGCTAACCTTTCAGATTTGAAGAATTTTATGCTTCAGTGATGAAAAAGTTGACGTCGATGTTCCTTTAGTACTACTTTTGAGTGTTTTAGTTCGTTGATTGCGGGGATGTCTTCAATAGCTGTCCAATCTTTTCTTGGTTCAGGCGTTATCGACTGTTTCGAATGTTTCTTCTTCTTCTTCTGAAACTGTTTTCCGACGGTTAAAAGTTTTCAGATTGGAGCATGTGTTTCTATAACACGTACAACTTTGGGTACTTTATGGAATTCTGTTTTGGTTTCTGCTGTGTAGACGGCGAAGCGAAAAGTTGCCAGTTATTTGCGCAACAAATGATTATTGATTAGCAACCTACTGCGAAGAGTCCCTAAATACCTATGATATTTAATGCACCATTGATGTAAAAATCAGGAATATAAAGTTGAGCGAAAGGTTTTAATGGTTTTAATAATGAGGTAAAGGCATGATCGGCAATCTTTTGGGCAGGGAAAAACAACCATTTTATACTTTTTATTTCCAGAACTAACTAACATAACAATTTTAATTTTGCGTTAGGTTGTGCAGAACTGTTTTTATACGTTACAGCGAAATATGTGTCTGAAAATAGACATTTATTTGTAAGTAAGTAAGTATAGAATAGTTATTGGAAACTAATATTTTTAAACCAGAAATTTTCTAGAAGAAATTGAAAAGAACTGAACTTTATCAATTTAAAAGAAGGAATTTCTTAAAATTTCAACAGAGACTATATACAGCAGCGTAATATTGAATGGCATAAAAATTTAAAGAAAGTTTTAGAAAAGGAGTTTCATATTGTATTTATATTGCAATAGGTCAAGTATGATTTCACTCCCAAATAATACATTTATTTGATTTTTTTACATTTTTTGTAAGGCACTTAGTTTATCGATGAGTTTGATTGAGAGAAAAGTTTTTCCCCAAAATAATCCTTTCCATTGTGCTTTTTTTAACTTTCACAAGTGCCTGATATTCATGGTAGATAATCTATTATAGTAGGTAGATAATAATAAGTAAATAATCTATTACCGGTATGCCACAAACAGTTTCAATAATATTTTTAAAATAACGTTAGAGTAGCGGTTTTCATTTCACTTGTTTTGTTATCAATTTATAGGTATTATCGTTTAGAAATATTTTTGGGAGATTCGTTACGGATAATTTGCTAGCTACATGTATATTATCCATACAATGGTAGTTTCTCTATCGAACACTTTCGCTACAGACCGTTTTCGTCCGCGTCTCGCAAAATTGTCGTATTTCGGTTACTTTGCTTCAAAAAATTGCTCTATAATGAAAAGGTTCTGTAACGGTTCTAACGTTGTTAAATAACCGTTTCAGCGAATTTTTCTAGACCCTGTTTATATTATTGATGAAATGAATCAATAATACTTTTTAAAGGACAGGTTTAAAGACGATATTTTTCAGCATATATCAGCTATATTTTTTATCATATACCGTATATCTCAATACCATCTTTGAAAAGAATACACTCCACCGAATAGAATTCTTTTCATATTTGGTGAATCATAATCCGCCAAATGTAATACTTTTATTCGTCTTTTACTTTTTTCATAGCCCATTACAAACCCAATTTACACAGAGGAGCATAATACTATTTCATTTCAATACAAAATACCATGAGCGTTTGTGTTACAAAAAAGCAGCTGGTACTTTCCCATAGAGAAAAGAAGTTTTTTTCTAAAAAAGAAGAATGTTTCTTGAAATACAATTCATGGTCTCTCCGTTTTCTTATCAAATATAGAGAAAGAAAGTTACCACTTTCCATCCGTCACTTCATTTCTTTCCAAGTTAATAAACCATGGATGAAAGATCGCACGTCCTATTTTTAAGATCTCCTCTTAGTCGTGGAAGTCATATCATCTCTGGAAATTCCACGAACACTCAGTTTATATTGCACCTCAGAATTCCACCGATCTCTTATTACGTTTTTCTCTGCACGTACGAGTTTCTTGAGCGGGGCATAATGGTACCATTGCTCTTACGAGTCAATTGGATGGAGATCTCGCATTATAGCGAAAGGGATCTTTATCACCGCTAGGCCCATTGTCTCCAGCATGCGGTTGTTCAGGCTCGAATAATAAAATTCCATTCTTTAAAGAAAATTTCATGCAGAAACAACTCAGAATACTTTCATGGATTTAATACGAGAATTGGTGGTCGCAAAATACTTTTGTTGTCGTTTATGTTTGCTGCTTTTCTTAACTTGCTATGATAGAAGAATTATGAATGTTTTTACGCTAACTTTTTCGATATTTAAGAGATATACTAATATAAAATATAATTTTGGAGAAAGTGATTTTGAAGTTTAGTCCATTTAAATCCATATCTAGTAATCCGCAAATAACCTAATCTAAAGGACTGAGAGGACTGTGTTTATTCATTATCTTGCGATGGATAATTTATATTTTTCGTTTTTATTTTCATGTATTTGACTTATTGATAGAACATTGTATTATGTAATTTTATTGTTTTACAGTGATATTTTGGGTATCCAATCAGAAAATGTTTATGGACGACTTAATAGGAATAGAGTGGGCTAGGATTTTGATTCCTGCGTAATCGCTATAGACAACAGATTCTGAGTTTACTTAATTATCTCATAATATTTACTTTTTTAATTTTTTGAGCTTAGCTACTGAACATCGATTTGGGAATAATTTCCTATTTATATTTGGATAATAAGCAGTAGGGGAGTCTGTGTAGAAACCAATAGTTTTCCTATCCAGTTGATATGGTCCACGATTATTCAACCATAATTACTTTGAATTCATCATTTCCTCAACAAAATATGATAATTGGAAACAGTCAAGCTTAAAGCTTGCTCTGCGCTATGAGAGATAGAAGTTTTTGAGTGAAAGAAGCGGTGCGAACTATTTTAAAATTCAACGAGAAATACAAGTTTCATAGTAAATTAATTTTGCAACAGACATTCTATCTTCTTAAAACTAAACAAGACGAAATTCTTTGGAATTCAAGACGGAAAAATTCGCCTTACCAACTTAAAAAAGATAACCTTGACATTGTAACTTTTAGCTAAAATTCTTATAAATCCTTTATTTAATTTACTTCCGTATATCCGGTATGGATTCAAAATTGAAGAAAATAACCAAAAGGCCAAAATATAACATTTTTGAATTAAATGCGAATGTTTTCACTCACTGAACCGACGCAACCAATCGATATTTGCGTCAGTGCTGCACAGTTGCCTTGGTTAACGAGAAACTCCTTATGAACTTTTCGGCTAATGAAGATTTCCGAGCTTGGCCGACGAATGTTTTTTGGATGCGCGTACAAGTTCTTGTCCTCGAGAAAGTCAATAATGACAAAAATATTCGGATGCCTAAGAGTAAAAGTGTGCGATGATGTTTCTACTTTATCTCTATTTCACAATATCGTAATCGTATCATAACGTGTCGATTAAACATCAAATTTTTGCCAACGAAAATTTAAGCTAATGAATGTGATTCCAAAACGAGCTATCTTCCTTATCCAGAGCATGAAATTTAATATGGAAAATATCTACGATGATCCCTCGACTTCGGCTTACTCTATCTTAGAAATTCCCGAAACAACTTCCTTGTGATGGAGCATCTTTTCCCTTCGTCATTAGTTCTTGAGGGCTTAAACCTAGTGCCCTGGATGCTGAGCGTCGATCAGTTCTTCCTGGAATTCAACTTCTCTGTATGCCTTCCTGTCACCTTTCCCCCTTTCTCAACACACTCCTTTGTCCTCGGGATGCATGAGCCGCCTTTACGACCTTCATCAACACCCTTAAACATCTCTCCCTTCGCCGTCAATCTCCCTTCATCTGACGCACATGTAAAAGAGTGTGCTTGCCTTTTCCATCAGTCTGAAAGTGATGATTACTTGCCCGAAGGTTAGGTATCATAGTTAATAAGAGTAACCTGATTTTACAATTTCTCAGAAGTACAATATCCTTCACCGTAATCATGAAACAGAATGAGTATTCATTATTCATGAATGACATTCATAATGAGTGTCATTCAGTATTGGACCCCCTATGAAGATGGAAGAATTATTTCCGAAATGCGCATCGGGATTCTGAATAACTGGTGACCGCTGAGCGATTTATCCGTTTCCCGGGAATCGCCCTAGACGGTTGCCGCTGTCGGCGCTTGGAGAACCTTTGTCTCTTACTTCATTGAACGCCGAGTTCCTTTTTTCTTTCTTCTAGAAAAATATTTGCTTTCTAGAAGGAATTATGGAAAATGTTATTGCTCTGACGAGGAAATATAATAAAAAAGTAGTAGCTTAACTTTTACTCATAATTTTAGAGAAATACGCAGTCCGCGAAGTAGGTTATACCACAGCACGAAGTGTGCATTTTTCCTTAGCTTTAAAGTAAATCTGCATCATCGAGATAGTAAGTTTCCACTTTCGTAAACTTCATTCCACATAGAAGTTTTTGAGAAGAGTTTATCTTCGGATTTCCTCAGCATTGCGTAGGACGTAGGCTATACGAGAAGTATTTCTGCTGGTAAACAGAGCCACATAAATGAAAGTTTCTTTCAAAAACGTCAAATCTTTCCTTTTAAGGGCTCCGTAGCTCATATCGAAGTCCTTTTTAATATTTTTCTTTCGAATCCAAACCTGTCTCCCTACCTATTTCTTGCCTTACTCTCGCTATATGAAATCCTTCTCCTTCTCTTAGAATTTCCTCGGATAGGGACTGCTTTAAGCGCCTTACTCTACAGCAGAAGGCTTCCATATCCTAGGATTACACACTCCTCCTCCGATATTACGTCTCATCTATTTAATCCCTCCCCTGCGATTCCTCCCTCGCTGCCATTCAGCTAATCCCCCGTTATAAAAGGGGTCACAAGGTATTCATTGCCTTTGACCTCCCGAGGTCATCAATTCCTCCGGCGAAATCCTACACTGTGCTTCACATCGCTCATATCCATACTTACAACTGCTTCTCCAATAACTTGCATTAATCTCCGAGGTTTCAGAAGCAGTCTGCCTGTCTGGAAGATTGCCTTCTTGCTTACGTATCGGGATTGTTTAAAAGTAAGAATACTCGTGTGAAGGATGTGCAATTAGTTTTATTTTTGTACTGAATTATCTTTATTATTATTAGATTGTAATTTTACTGCTATTGTAACTGTGATAAGGATTTTGTATTGTAGTATTGAAATAATTGAATGATTTAATTGGTTGTTAGTTATAAATGTAGGCGGTTAATTTCTTGTATCTTTTATTGTATGTGTTATTTTCTATGCTAAACGTGGAACCTCCTGACGAGCCTTTCTCTAGCTCAGGGAGACCTTAAAGTTTACAATGAAAAAAATTATTTTTATTATCATTGTATTTTGTGACAAAGTGAAAAATAAAGAATCTATTATTATTAAAAAAGGTATATAAGTTTCAAGTAAGTGAGATCCAGGTGACAAGATTCTCATACAATTTATTATAAAGTTAAACTTTTACCAATACCATTACAATTCTTATGTATATACATTACATCATACACCATGCAGTGAATTACAATGTATTTTTAATTTATATTTTGACTATCTTTTTCTACATTAAATCATCCGTATTTTGCGGTATTTTCTCCATCTCTCCTTGAGGGTGTTATCCCGCATATTAGGGTAAGAAATTACAGTCAAAAAGAACGTTTGCAAAAAAGATACTAGTGCGTTACTTATATTTATAGTGAGCCACAGTATTTAGGTGCGTATTCTGATGTGCATTTGTTTGATCATAAAACTAATATTTGCCAGTCTTTGCAGAATATTTTTTCTCATTGCTACTCAGCTATATAGGTATGCTAGCAAATGCTATGGGCATTTCATAACGTTAAAGGGAAGCGCGTTCAACTCGGTGAAAGCGGTTCAGGGTTTGATTCTCGGTGGAGTCCTCGTACGAACTGACCTTAGCCATAAAATAAATTTAAAATAACTATCACCACTACTGATGCAAATTGAGCATTGAATAAATGCAATGTTGGATTAATCTATTGTGAAAACTATTCAAAATCCGTTAGAATTTTACGATTTTACTCACAATTATGAGTTATTTCCTTTAAAAATGGAAAGCATTAACTTAAGTGAACATCAACATCTAAAAGACGGAACATCGGAAAGCGTCGCATGTGAAACCGTTCTATCGGTTTAGCTAAATCATTTTTTCTAAGAGTAATTTACCTCAAGATTATTGAAAAACATGCTGCTTGATTATTTCATCATATTTTTACGCGCAGAGCGCAGGAAATTAGATAGATAATCGCCGCTGAAATATAATCGAAGTAACTAGAATGATAGGACTCGTTTATGAACACAGAAAATTAGGCAGTGTTTCTGTGGATAATCGTTTTTCATCTTCTTTGCCTTTCAGTACGATATCTAGTCCTAATTCAGAAGAGAGATTAGTATCGTCATGGATTCGATAAACTCTTTGTAAACTATGGAGCAACGTTTTAGTATATTGATCATATAAGTGCTATACATATTTTTTAATTATATAAAAATGACAAAAATAATGCGCTCAATTTTGTCATAAATTTTATCAAAATGTCAATGAAAAGTAGGGTGGATTTTTTAGTTAATTCTCATCTAGATAGGGCGATGAAATTATTTCTAGTACCAAAAATACTTTTTGGCCTGCTTTTGTCGTCAGCTGAAAATATCGTGTAGTTATGGAAACCATGGAGATGAGAAAGTACACGGTAATCATGAATATTGATGAGATCAGGTCGCCCAGTTGCTACATGTTACGCTCTGTGTAGCATAGGTAGAGCAATAATAATATAACTCAGTTGCTGCAGTGTCTAATGAGAACGATGTTCACAAAGCAATCATTATAACACCGTAGGAATTAGGAATCGTAGTTCAAAGTTCACACGTTTGTTTTCATAAAATCCCTTTGATCTAGAAATCAAATGCGTTATTCGTAGGCACTTTCGTTATATTTTCTCTTATTGCTGATGATGACTGTTCAGTCATTCGTTCCCCAAATTGAAAATGACGTAGAATGGTATAGGTTTCCTCGAGCGAAGGGGTTATCTTTCTGTCAGGAAAAGAAATGCGATAACCGTAGATATTCGCCTTGTCAAGTGAATGCGATTTTTTTTCCTGCTTCTAGAAAGATATTATGTGATGCCCTAACGTAATTCATTGTGAGCGCTGACGTCAGATTGAGTAACTTGGATGCTTGAGTTTTGTTCGGGAATCGATGCATGATATTTATGTGAATCTTAAGCTACTTATACCTTGCGATAGTTATGTTCACATCCTTAGTTGAGTTTTGGATGTTTGGATTCGTACTCTGACCATATATGATCAATTACTACATTTTTTAAAGACGAATGATGCAGACCTAAATTCTACCATTCTATGTTTGAAAAGCACAACCGATTTATTTTTATTTATTTAACAAAGATTCACATACAGCGGTGCCGCCAGTTTAAACTTAATTCCAAAAAATGAAACTTAAACAAATATACATAACAATATGAAATAAGAAAATCAAAAAATAAAACTAAAAATAAGACAAAAATATATGCGCAAATACAAACTAAGGAAATTCTTTACAAGGATCTTCATACAAGCATTCTTTCAAGAATGCATCAAGTGAAAGCCTGAAAGGGTCTATGGAGGGAGGAAGGGAATTTAAATGATTAGGAAGTCTGTATAATAGAATTTAATTTATACCTTTTTATTATTTAATACCTTAATGAGCCAAAAATTCGTTAAAATGATTTTATTCACTACTTAAAAGAGTATAATTCAAGTGACGAAGAATTCTGTACAAATATATCCTTCTCTATCAGTAGAGATCAAGCAAAGCAGCAATTGCAAATATTATTCTCATAGTAATTTTCGAGTTATTTAACTTTAAAATTAAAGACAACGCACCCAGAATGTACGCAGAAGTACTTAACTGTACATTCTTTATATGTTTTAAAATCACGGTATTATTTGCGCAGTAGATTTGGAAAACGAATTCTTACTACTTAAGAGAGGAATTACCGGCATTTTAGAATTGTTCTGTAGCACGGTCGTCTTGTTTCACAAGTGGTTTAAATACAAAGAAAAACTCGTTACATAACGAGGCATTTTATGAACTGTAATCAGCGAAATGTGTAAATGAAAGTTGTACTCAGCAACGACTGAAGAGGTACAGATGCAGACACAGCCGTTTTGTTTCCGTTTTTGAAACAGGAACGTAAGAAATAATTCTAATGACAATATTTCGGTTGAATATGTGTCATTTATTGAATTAAATATCCGTTGAATTGTTAAGTTATCCTCTGTTGCTTCTCATAGGTAAAATGTAATTAATTTGCTTTTTAAAATTTTATTTCACGATTATTGTGCTCTGTTAATTTGAGTTATATACTTTTTGGAATGATAAAGGGGAAGTTTTACCTTGTGTATTATAGCTATTTATAATATATGTAATGTATAAATAATATAGTATATAAATATAAATAAATGTAGTACATAAAATATATAATATATAAATAAAATTTAATAGGCATTCAATTAACAATTCCTCCTCCAGTTATCTTTAAATAACATTTTTCACCTCGTATGTACTTTCCTGTGATTTCTTGCCTTTTTTTCCTTCCATTTTCACATCGCTCCTTATACCTTCTTATTTTCCCTTTTATATCCTTTTCTCCCAATTCCTTCCTTCCAAACCTTTTTTCTTTCATTCCTTCCTCTCATAACGAAGTGAAAGCGAGCAGAAATATGAAATGTGCTAGCGATGTTACGGCACATAAACTCCTTAAACTGTTAACGCTTTACGACCATCTTCAGTTGCCCACTGAAAGTATCGCACTGTTGTGGCAACTGTAAACTTGAGAAAGTTTTGAAGCGTTAAGTGACCAAGACTAAGGCTTTTAGCCATTTCGAAGGAATAAATAAACTCACATAACGAAGCACTCAAATATCGTCCGTAATAGAAGTATGCAATGAATTTTATTATTTCGAAACGTAAAATATAGTACAAGACATTGTGATGCATAAAATAAATTGTACGCTTATGCAATTCAAGAAATAAAATAGTGACACTTCTTTTAAGCAGTTGATTCCGGAAACACAACTATGCACTTATGTGACTCTAGATTTCATATTCAACCTCAGCGTACGCTTAAAAGTACTTTAATTTTCACAATACCTGAATTATTTTCGTATATATATTTATGTATAATTTTTGGAGTAAGTTTGGCAGGGCTGAGGCTGGTTGGGTGGTGGGTATTGTGTTTAAAATAAATACACCAAATTATGAATTTAAACTACCATTGTAAAAACCTCGTCAATTCAATCAGTTAACTGTTACTTTTCGTTAGTTTATTATAAGTGCAATTTAAAATACGATATTCCGCCTCCAACAAACAGGATTCAACCCAACTCAACCCATCCAAAGCTATTCCAAAATGATTAATCGAACGCCATGATTTCATTTATGCAATGCCCGAGTTGAACATTTCCTTGGGTTATTGCATAAATAGATATAACCACTTAGCGAAGTGGGAATTTCATTTCTCTCATCACCTGAAATAATTACTTACTCCGCGGACTGCACGAGCAAAAATCGGGAAATTTCCAAATCCGGCAATTTCAAATAACATTTAAATGTCAATCTATCCTACTCCTATAAAGAGTTTTTCTGGTTAGTTCTTTCCGCAATTTAATTTCACTATCTCCCTTTCCTAACCGTCATAATACATACACTGACGCTTTCGTTAGGTATTATTACATACATACTCCATGCACGTTACATAAACTGCTTGTGACGGAGTTTATGATGCATTTAAAATAATTATTTCCAAAACAAGTGATATATTTGGATCTTTCGGTTAGCAGCTCCAATAATTACCAAAACTAATTTACTTTCCATAAGCTTGTCAATAGCATTTTTCTTTGCATTCATTTTTGAGTGTTTTCTTTAAACCAGCAAAACCGTGGTTTTCGCAAGCGAGGGAATTTTCCGGAGAGTTACCCCCACATCTAGCGTGGAATTGCAGCTCTTTTCAGATCTTTTTCGAGACAATGATTCGTAGCGCTCATTCCCCAAAATTCCAAGTTTATGCCCTCCTTTCCGTTCCCAAACAGCCACAGCTCTCAACGTAATAGCAATTTTAATCTGGAGAGCGTCGTTTCCTTAAAATCCCGGACATCGAAAATGGGCGGCGGACGTCTGCGTCGTCGCCGGGCAGCGACGCGTGCAACCGCCGGTATTTTTCCATCGACGCAAAAAAGTCCACATCATTCCATTTGAACCAGCACGACAAAGAGTACCGACACTTGAAGTCTCTCGCGTGAACAGCACACTGTGGTGGAGATTCTTGATAGCTATCCCCTTCTACGGATTCCCTTCCGGTCAGCACTCTTCTTCCACACGTTTCGTTCCCACGTACTAAAATGGAATTTCGCCCGGAAGAACCCTCTCCCACGGGATAATTAGTCACTGAGGCCACTTCGGGGACCTTTGGTTTCAGAATGAGCCGGCTGTTTTAGTCCCCTCGTTTCACCATTACCTCAACCGCATGAATCCGCATTTATTCTCCCGTTCAGTATACAGGGTGTCCCAAAATTGGGGGATGATGTGGGAATTGAATTTAAGAAAAACGGAGAGTGATAGGAATGTGCCGATTGCTGAATTATGCTTGGGAGAGTAATTTTTTGTTTGATAATTAGTTCCGAAATTTACCGAGTCAGCGTTTACAAACGGAAGAACCAAAAAAGGCATACATTTGTGTCAATGAAGTTTCCGAAAACTTAACGAATATTATTACAAAATAACTATAGTTTGCAGCAACAACATTGCGCAGTATCTGACAAAATGCGCAGAAGTCCGTGCGTATGAAGTCGTTCTAGCTATAACGTAGAACAGTCTTTTGCGATTTTTCTCACAAACTAAATGTGAATGCCATTGCTGCAAGCGGTGGATGTTTTTAAAATATAATTATTTAATATTTTAAGCTGCATCACAATATATGAATTCCGGTTATTTTCCGGTTACTTAACAGAAGATATATACAGAAGTGAGACTGCGTGACTCGGTAGTTTAATGGATAGAATACCTGCCCGGAAAGTGGTAGACCCGGATTCGAGTCCCGGCCAAGTCACAATTTTTCACTTCTTGTATAGCGATTTCATTAAGTGTTTGCTTCTTTTTCCTAGTCAATAGTGCTTACTTCTTTTTTATAATAATTTTAGCGTTGTAACGCCTTAAACTTATTTATGATAAAACAGTCAAAGGAATATTATATTTTTTTAAAACAATAGTAGTCAGCGAAACTTCAATATCTCCAGTTAATAATGTTATTGTTATATTCAACATCTTAGTTATCAAATGAACAATTGTAAAATCGTTAATTTAAATACAAAAATTATTATCAATTATAATTTTCAATGTTATCATATAGTTATAAATATATAGGTAGAAATTTTACAGTATAACTTATCCTCATTCTATTTTACTTACAGCTATTGTTGCTAGTTAAGAACATATTTTATATCTTTTATTCTTTTCCTTAAGCTGCACATTTAAAATTTCATTCTGTCTTAATATTTCTTTCCAATATAATGTATAACCCATTAAAAATGTGATCAGTTGAAATCAAACGCGCTTATATAATCTCTTTGTATATTCCCATCTTTCGGAAAGCATTCACAAATGTGTTTGGAAGCAAAGCGTATACATTTCTGGTATTTATCTCTAACTATTTTAGTATATGTTATTGGTTTATATGTATATAATATAATTATAAAAGTTTTAATTTAATTCGCCATTTCTTTCTTTCCAGGTAAGTCCAAATGGGTCGAATTAATCTGAGCGCGTCCGTACGTAAATCATGGGCCGATTAAGGTGAGTCTTTTCGTGCCATAGAAAAGAACTTCAGTCCCATCTTTTCCTTTCGAACTTAATTAACCCGTTCGTGAATAAATCGATATTCCATCAAGAAAGGAGAAAAAACTTGGGGCAATAAAAAACAGCCCCATCGGAGCGTTTTTGGAGACCCTTCGAGTGGAAATAATTAGGGAGGGATATGCAAAGTCGGTGCTTTTTATGAATCACGGATTCGTGCGCATGCGCGCGGGCATGCGCTATGAGACATCTATCGAAAAAAAGTCAACATTTCGCTCTGTATCTATTCCGTTTCTCTCGCTAGAAAATCTCCCTTTCCATAGTTTTGTTTCCTGCTTTGGCCGCAACACGAGGTGAGGGCGTCGGCGTCATATCAAACCCCCCGGTTAGGGTACATTCCCCGCATGCGGTTTCGCGTGTCATACATTCATTTACTCCGGCCGTTATTTTCCCGCCGTGATTGCACTGCCGTAATATGCATTTCTCCGTGAATAGGGAGGGATTTGTTTACCGTATCCCGCCGTGGATCAGACGTGTTTTTGCGCGGAACACGTAATCTTACTCTTGTTTTATCGCTTTCATACCCTCACCGTTGAAAAAATTCCCTCGCAGTAAGGAGTGTGTCTGGTCTCTCAGATTTGTAACAAGGGTCAAGGAACTCTTTCTCAAGGTGTACAAAAGGATTAAGAGTGATTAAAACGGATCACGCGTGAAAGATAACCGTCGCTCGTTATCCTGTCGTGTTTGTTTCCATCCCAACCCATTCCTATTCTCATGAATGCATTTCTCTTCTCAGGAAACGTGTTCTCCAAGCTGACAAGAAGAATAATAGACTCTCATGTTGTTTGTTGTAAATACTGGAGGTAACCTTCGCGAGTTTCGTTAATCCTGATTTATTTTTGTACCGTACTGTAAACATTGTTCTCTTATCTTTTTTTCTGTGTGGAAAGTTTCGTTTTCGCCGCTGAGAATTATTTATAGTTATGAACTCTGTTGGGTTAAATTAGATAATATTTCAAACAGATGAAGTACGTTTTAAGGGTGTGATTTAAATGCGTGATTCGTCTTTCTGAACATATTATCTCTTATCATACTTTTGTTGCATTCTTGCATTACAGGTGACTTAAGTAGACTTAATAATCAATTAAATTAATCGATTAGTTTTCTTACCCTTACCTTCTAGTCCCGTAACCAATAAAATTGATTGACTAATTTTATTCATTTATGAATTAATTGATGAAGATTTTTGAAAAAAAAATTTCTCGTCATACATATTTAATTACTACATCTCCATACAAAATTGCGTGCTTTATAATGTAGCTAAACTTTTAACAGGGATAAAATTCATTTAAGTCTCAACAGAAAATTGTAGATATTTATTGAATCACTTATGCTTTTAAATCTAGCGTTTGATTTCGACTGTTGCTCCCAAAAGAGGCACCCTCCAACTTTTGCACGGATGCAAAATTTTTTTGCAATATTTGCGCTTCAGTAATTACTTCAGGAAGTGCGGAAAGGAAAATCATGCGGAACCGATACATTTTTTCTGCCCCGAAAGGAGAATAATACAAACTGGGAGCATCCTTTCCATCTCTAGTGTTGACAGAGTTCACAGCGGAACAAGTTTGCTTTTGCAGTATTTCTATCGTTGACCGACTGCGCCGAGCGCGATAATGTGTGTGCTCAACAGAATAGCCTGTGTGTTTGGAAGTATCCTGCAGCTGACGGCAAAAAAGATGTGTCATTGG
Organism: Pachydiplax longipennis; assembly: GCA_036926295.1. Classification (NCBI taxonomy): domain Eukaryota; kingdom Metazoa; phylum Arthropoda; class Insecta; order Odonata; family Libellulidae; genus Pachydiplax; species Pachydiplax longipennis. The sequence goes on from JAVFKF010000004.1 coordinate 51,068,777, forward strand.
TCGCTCTGTTTTTAGAAACCTCTCAGAAAAAGAGGGTTCATCAATCACTCTCTTTCAATTCGACTATTTAGCTGATTATAAAAATGAGAACTGACACGTAATGTCAATTCAATTCGTAGTCGATGAAATAGAAACAAATATTCAGTCGTCGTTTGGATGGAATTTCACTGTCGAATGAAAATGAAAAAGCGCACTCCTGTAATGTATCGCCAGGCTGTGCACACATTGAATTTTGTAACTTTTACAATCACTGTAACGGACACACAAACCAATATTAGCTTCATGAAATATAGGACTATTATTGTAGGGAATTTTTACTCATTAATTGTAGATATATGAAATTTTAATCTGCTTTCTTTTATAAAGTTTTCGTACAAATTTTATAGCAGTATAGATTGACTTAGTTTATATTTTTATTGATTTTGATAAACTATAGTTACGAAAGCTTCGAAAAATGCACTTTCTTGCAAGAATTACCACAGTAGCTGCAGAAAATCATTTAGGTTTATCTTGAATGATTGACCTAAGCCCTGAAAAAACTATCAAATTATATAATTTAAAATAAATGTATGTTAATATTTAGAACGTTATAAGGTACAATACAATATAATTACATATGATAGAATACAATATATATATAATTTGGATCTTACTGTTAGAATAATTTGAATTAATCTTTTCACCCCTAATTTTGAACACATTCGAATCCATTCCCAAATCCAAAACTTCTGAATCAAACATTCCGCAGAATATTGAAGAATTTTATAAAAAGAAAACCAATTTATGCTTCAATTTACGATTTACTGCAATATAAAACACTACAATAAATGTCTTTCAATACATCTGCGTATTGGATATCCATGGAACCATTATTTAGCGTCACATTGGAAGAGAGCCATACCGGAGGTTCCTTTCGCGAAAACGTAGAAAGGCTACATTTATTTTCGTGTCAGGTAGAGAAAAAATAACGGTCCTTCTCCAGGCTTTATTGTTGCGCTTTCCTGTTCTGAGAATTCTTTCAGGTCTTTTCACATCACATGTCAGCAAGGTCCGCTTTGCTACCTTCAGTTTTTCATCCCATCGTTCAGCGAAATTTTTATTCTCTCTGCCCCAATGTCCACCCTCTCTCTTTCTCTCCGTTTTCCCAATACAGACAACCTTTTTCGTTCTCCGGAAAAAATAGACCATTTTCAAACTATTTCCTCCAAACGAAATACAATTTTTCTCGAACAAGACCGCGAGACCTCCAAGTACTCGTCCTTGCCGTCGTTATTTATGTCTCTCGGCGCTCAAATCGCTCGATGCAACGTACATTTCCGGTCCGCTTCTACAGAGAGCTTTTGCATGGTCATCCCGTAGGAGGAATATATATATCTTGAAGAACGTAATGCGGGAAAAAAGAAGGGGTTCGGAATGCAAAAGGATGGGCGGCAGAGACGAGTTAGACTCGCTACGTTTCTCCATTCCTGGGTGATTTTTCATCCTCTGTGAAATTAATTCCTCAGCGTATGCTCCTACGTTCAATCGCCTTATGCCTACCAGAATTAAGCCTCTCATATGTCTCTGACTGTTGGAGGTTCTGGGAATTTTTTTCCGATTCGGAGCGAACTCTACAATGTTCGTACCATCAGAGGATATTAAAATAATTTATTTTACCATATAGGAATTGATGCATGAGTGGAATTATTTCTTTGTTTCGTGCATTTCCTTTGAGTGGTACATAAAGAAAATTATTTTTTTATAGAAAACAGGACATGAAGGGTATCTTACAGGACGGGCCACTTGCCGGGCTGGAAAATTAGGGAGAGGTCCAGGTTCGAGTCCCGATCCTGTCGTATTTTTTATTTCCATTTTTCCTGTATTTTTCCTTACTTTACACCTTTGCATACAAATTAATATTTCCGTAATAAATCCATAAATAATATGCCCCTTTACCGTACAGACAGCTTCATATATCTAATTTTTCGAAGGAAAACTTATCAAAGTAATATTTTAATGCTTTTAGCTGGTTATTCAATGTCTAAGACTTCTATGTCTTACGCTGGAGAATTGAACCTATATTTCTTTTCATCATTTTGGAACAGTACCCGTATTTTTCCAGAAAATTTTAGGAGAAGAATGAGATGGTTCTGCTTTTTGTTTCCAATAGTTGCCATCAGCTTTTTCTACCTTGTAACTTGTATTTTATTGTAAAACAACCTACAAGTTGGGTTCCACAGTTGGAAAATCGCTCTTCAAGAAAATAAATTAAATATTTATTTTCACCGAAATGGAATCCTTGAAAAAGAAAATTCCATTCAGTTTGATGTTAAATCGAGCCTGTCCCATTGAGTTTGATGATGCATTATCAACAAGTTTTCAGTAATAATTCAATTTAATTCATTCTAGTTAAAGGTTGGTCTTAAATTTAATTTATTTTTCAATATTTTTATCTCATTGGATATTTACTGTTCTTTTTTATCATTCAATTTATTTTCCTCCGATATATATTAATGATATCCTGAATAATAAATCATTAGGTCTTAAACGTAAATTGTCTATCACCATTATCACCAGATTCTTGAAAGAGAATATTCTCTTTACTGCGTTGAGAAATATTTATGAGCACTTGCTTATAAAATTACTAATTACAGCAATAATTGAAGCAATCTTCTGGATAGGAAATATTAAGCCCTTCCATACAATTTCAATTTCAGTGACTCTCAGACTGAATCCTAATACAAATATTAATTATAATAGTATCAAGATTATAATCATAAAGTAAGAAATTTATAAAATGGTTCGTGTAGTATAAATCTTATTGTAATCGTGTCTTAAGTAAAATCTGTAAAAATCACTTTAATTCATTGTCTTTTCATCTCTTTTTAACACCTGACATCTCGAAAATATTTTCGGACCCTCATTTTCCTCGTTAATCACAAGTTTCATCTATCAAAACTTTTTGACCCACATCAGTCCGTCCGGGAACGTTTATTCATTTCGCTGACCCAGAAAAGCTTGCAAACGTGTCTAGTCTCAAATTACACGTAAAAGGAGCGTTTTTAGATCTCTTCGGATGAGCAACATCACTGAGAGGGCATTCCCTCCGCCGATTCGCCTCCAAATCTAATCCCAAAACTTCATCGGAATTGGGTCATCTGTTTTAGAATCCTCGGAACACACGGGCGGACGTTTTAGCCGATAAAGACGGTTCAATCCTTCACGCGATAATAAGGATTGCGTCTTGTTCGAGAGAATCGCTCTTAAACAAAATCGATACATCTATCCGCACACTTGGCGATGGGCAATGATTTATCGTGAGGGAGTCTTCCGTAGTAAAAAAGCAATCCTCTCCGGAGAAATCTTATAACGTAACGGCAGAATTCATTCGATGCTCTTCCATTAGTCTGCTGTTGCTACTCCTTCCTTTGAAGGAGAATGGAAATTGAAAAACTTCGATTATTGATAATCAGACGTTTCAATATAATGTTTCAACTTTCGAATATTGTGGAGATAACTCAGAAAAGCCCTGTATTAGAAGCTGGTTGAAATAGAGCAGGCTTAATCTCGAAAAATTTAGCTAATGTGGACATTCCTGCGTATGAGCGATTACTTCATGGCTAAGCTATTTAGACACAATGAATTGGTATCTTATCATCTTAATATATTGGAGTCAACTAATGCTCTATGTCGACGTTTTTCCTGCTTACTTTTATCCACGTGCTCTGTAAGTGGTTAATATCAATGTTTTCCCTGCGCATGATGTAGCAAGAAGGGTCCTGTCTTAGATCCCACGCAAAAAAAACGTTCAGCAAAAAGAGCAAATTTTCGTAATATCACATGCTGTTAGTGTAATTTATTATAATTCATGTATTATATTATTCATGATTGATTATCATTTTTTTGGAACTTGAAAACAATTCAACTTTTATTAATATTAAAGAATAACAGATGACCATATAATTGGAAGAGAAAAAGATATAAATATATGTACATACATACAAAGAATTAGAGAAAAAAGAAATATTGCATGGATTGCATATCACAGAGGAACTACTCACAAATAATAACATAAAAGAAAGGGAAAATATAGAAATACATAAACTGAGATTCACAAATAATCATAGAGGAAGAAATACAAGTCTATTATTTATTCTCAAACATAAGAAGAAAAGAAAAGTAGAAGTTACATCATAAGGGTCCTGCCAAACCAAGGTTTGTCGGCAGGTTCCCAATTTTTTTCATATTTTTTAATTTTTTAAAATTCATATTATATTTCTACAATTTATCATTATAATATAGTTAAATTATATTTATGAAAATTTTGGAAATTCATTCGAATCCTCCGATTATCAATCAATACCTATTCCCTTCTTTCTCAATCATCCAAATCGCAGTCAATGACACACTCACCCCCTCCATCTCATAATCCCATCGTCTAGCCCCATTTAGCCCCTCATTTTCCTCCCATCTTTTTCATACAATATTTTTTCCTTTTATATATATTACTTTTGTGTTTTTCTCCCCTGACCTGATGAAGACTAAATGAGTCGAAACTATAGTATATGTTTTAAGTTAAATATCGTGATAGGTTAAAGTTTGTCTTTTCTTTCATTGTCTTGCGTTATATTTCATTTAGTTTCTTGGACATGGTCCATAACGTTTATATGAATATAGAGATAGCAAAATTTTGATTTCTCTCCTTCAATGGATGCCAGTTGAATTGTTTCAACAGCGAGGATGCGCTAAAATTTCTATCAATTGCTTGTTTGAAGAATGTCGCCCTCTGTTTAAGTATGTCTTGGCATTTCTTGAAATAGCGGCGATGTATTTCACTGAAGGCCTGACTTATCTCAAGGAAAAGAAACACTTGATTCATGCCGCCGCACTATAATAAGAAAAGGAGACTGTTGTTCGTTGCTCATTCCTTTTACTTGTCATGCATAAATTCTTAACAAGAGTGTGCATCTATGAAATACTTTTATAAATTTTGAGATTGAATAGATATTCATCGCTTCTCTAACTTTGAAAGAGGTGGATTATTGAGAACTATCTCAGTTATGAATTAAATTCCATTTTGTACGTATCAAGAGGGTAGGTCGACAATATTACTAGGTTTAAATGAAGCCGCTTATATATCTCATCTCTTGATATTACAGTTTTATCCATGGTTATTTTTATTTCATATATCTTTTTATTAAATAACTAGAGTTAAAATGCTGCTTGTATATTATGTAAACACCCTAGAATGTATTTAATATCGCAGAATTCAACTCACATTTTACGTACGTACCAAGAGGGTAGGTCGACAATATTACTAGGTTTTCAAAGAAGCCGCTTATATTTTGATATCCCAGTTTTATCCATGGCTCTTTTTTTGTACATCTGGTTACTAAATAACTAGAGTTGACATGTGGCTTGTATATCAAGTAAACACCCTAGAATGTAAATATTTTCGCAGGATTCAACTCAATTTTTTACTGACCAGACTTCACACCCGCAGGAAAAATAGTAATCGAGCCCACATGACATTGTTTTCGGGCATCCACTATATATTTTTCTCAGAATCAGTACTATTTTAAATGAAGCAATCGCTTTCGATGCATTTTGATATCAGGAATTGTATATAAAAGATTTTAATACTATTATAAAGTTTATTTTAGGGCATTGTATCTGATGAGGTAGGTATTCCGTCAGAAATACGTAAGATAATGTTCTGACTCTGAAGATGTATATACCGGTAAAAATGTTCCCTTTCATCTCTTGGTAACTCATCCCACCCCTTAAGTAACCCAACATCTTTTGTTTTTGAAAGTGATGATATTTCTTATATTTCGACCGAGTAAATTTCAGTTGTTACCGTAACAGTTTTCCAGATTTATCACTATTGAAGTAATTTTTTAATGAAAAGTTTAGCATTTATATAACAACCCCCCAAACCGCTGGTGGCGTAGGACACGGGTAAAATAACCTCCCAACGCAGTAGGCTCACAAGTTCATTTCAATAAACTCTGAACAGAAAATTATGGAACGGCAGACCGCAACAGCAAATGAAGAAAGGCTCTCCGGATAAATAAATAGCTCGCATTTACGTTCCTATTTTTATTTATGCGCAAGTTCGTTCATATTCACTTTCCCCCGGGAACCGCGATCGCTCACATTTCAAGGCTTCATCGTTCACTTTATATCCTCGAAATTTCCAAGAACCTCTCCCTTCACATCCGAGTTAATGCTTTCGAGTTTTTAGGAGCCGGCTGCCATCTTCGATTGTCGTATTTTGTTCATAACGGAAACCAAATTTCCTCTCCTTCCCGATGCCAACGCCTCCTCCGTCTCAGACGTCTTTTTACCGCCGCTCGGAAAAAAAAGGAGCGGAGCGAAATGCGCAACGCAGCGCGTTCCCTTCTTATTCCTTCGTAAATTATTCGCCGAGAAATGGGCCTGCATGAGAGGAAGCCGATATGAAATAGCTGAGGCGGACGAAAGTGGTAAAACGATTTGATATGGAAGAGGAGTTTTATGCAAACTTGAGGAATTTCTTACGCAGTCATCGCTCCAACGTGGCAGTCGATTTGCTAAACCGGTAATCTCTCATTGAAAATTTTGGGGGAGCAGCTGCTGTCATAACAAAGAAGTCATTTATTCGGTGCATCATATTCCATTTAAAAAGAGAAATGATTACCCGAGTTATTGCGTAAGATATTTTCTACGTTTGTTTTTGAGAAGCCAGATTTGTGCTTAGAAAATGAGATTTCTCATTGTTTTTATCAAAGAGATGATTTTTAGGGGTAGCATTTGGACCATTTTCTTTATTTCATAAGCATTGTCACCTATCTTGCACGCAGATAAATGTGAGACTGGGATCAGGACTGTTTTATCATTCTCATAACCCTTAAGTGATGAGGAAACTTTTATATCCACCGCAGAAAAATCACACGCAGGTCGAAAAAGTTATTCGAGCAATAATTAAGCGTCTTTTCTCCTTAGATGGTGCAAAATTTGTTATGTAATACTTCCATCAAAGTTAAGTCATCATCAGCCTTGAAATATAACGCTTGTTAATCACATAGCAGTGAGCCGATAAATGCTTCAATAAAGCAAGTACATACATTTCTGAGGAACTTAGATAAACTGACAACGATGGGTCAATTTAAAATATTGAAGAAGTCGCTGGAGTCTCACTTTTTTCTGTGTTAGAGGATTAGATTGGTCCTAAATTCCTTTGGTGGATTCTTATTCTTTCTGTCATGCTTTTGCTTTCTCGGCTTTCTGTCCCGCATTCTTTTATTCGTCTATGTGCCCTAAACTTTTTAAATTTTGGGTAAATTAGAGATTAAGAAAATGCAATTTCAACCGTTTTCCAACTCCTGCATTGCACTTCTCATGACCGTAAAGTTTGTTTTCTATAGTCCTTTCGTTTGTTCTGGTCGCCACTCTCGTTTAGAATGGACTCCTTAATTTACATTACTCTGCAACGTTAGGCTCATTATGTAAGGGAGAAAACGACTCGCAGAGGTAATGCGTGTTGGGATTTGAGCTTTTGTTAACTTGTTACTCAACTCTTTTGCTGGTCTTTGCTGAGACCTAGAAAGGACCCTAAATTCCCCTTTTAGATTATGGTACTGCATTCTTAATCCGCGGTTAGAAAGGAAAAATCTTTTATCTGGATTTTGTATAGAGGGAACTTACTTTGGGATTGTAGACTTAGTCGTTACGGGTTTTCCGAGCAGTAATAATAATTTATCCAATTTTATAAGAATGATAGATGACTTTCCCAGATTTATAGAACAAAATCCGGTAAGTCTGACAAAATAGCCCTTATACTTGTATCTTAAATATCTACTGATTCGGCCTCGAATTTGTTGTAGGTCTCCATTATAAAAAATGACCAAAAAGCCTATATACATTTACCACTAATATTTTATTATGCGATCATGGTTTCGGCCCTTTAGGTCATCATCAGGCAACATAAAGGTTAATCAGACAAATAATTATATCTCGTCTAATACAAGAAATAGGGAAACTTCAATGTCTGCTTCCCTATTTAAGATCAACGCATCGTTTTCAGGTTATTGAAATTCCGCAGAAATTGATTTATCAAAGCATTGCGCTACTCTCTGCTGTATGATTAACAAGTGTCATATTTTAAGGTAGATAATGACCTAACTTAACTTAACCTGATTCTACTGGGGTAAATCTTTAAATTCATGATGATACTGTACTAAACCATTTGGTGAAGCAGTAAAAAGGCTGGATTCGCAGGGTTAATATATACTTTCAGTTGTGATAATAGAGAACCCTCAGAAAATTTTTGTGATTATGTCATCATTTTAGTTTTAGCTTCAGATAGCTAAAAAAGGTCGTTTATATTAGGTTCTTTAAATATCTAGAGAGATAAATAGAAGTCCAAATACTGTATAATTAGTTGAAGCTGCCACATGTAGGGTATATGTTTATGGCCTGAGAGCAATTACTCATTTTTAGGTTACCTCAGTAAATCAAAATATTCGTCAAGTACTTTAAAACTTTTTATCTTGCTGTCTTAAATCCATCATTAGTACCAAATCGGATCATTGTGGGATGAAACCAGTTCACTCAACGAATATTGATCAAACAGCTGGAAGCTTTCATTCATTTTAACATTTTAATCCCATTTAAATTAAGTTTATAATGTTCTTAAAGCTTTCATTTAATTAAGAAATGTTTACATTTCTCTCTATATTTTAACTGCTCATTCAACGATACCTCCACAGCTTTCTTAAGCCGTTTAATGGGTGGGATACAAGGCACTTTGTAGCGCGTTTGTGACAACGTAAAATCCAGGTTTCCTCGGCCTCGTCGGATATCCGGATAAATTCCGTTTATGGCTCCCGGAAGTCATGAAGGCATAATTGCAGTGAATAACTAATTGCGCCACCGAGAAACCAGGCTGTTGCATTTTGATATCGCTCTCGGCAATCTTCTTCGAGTTCCTTCATAAAACAAACTTGTATTAGCCATTGGAGTTTTCAAGTTCTCATTTATAATTTAACATGGGGTAATTTATCAGAGCCGGCTTTTATTAAAACGTTAAGGTTGAGCTAGGAGTAGACAAAAACTTAGGAGTCTACGAAGCTGATGGTAATCTCTCTCTTGGTTTATCCCAAAGAGTAACACTTCCTGTCGATAAAATTAATGCATAATAAAATTGGAAATATTCTTTACTTTATAATTACAACTATTTTTGTACTTGAATTATTTTTTAAACAAAAAAAATTCTGAAAATATCATAATAACGATTGTATAAGATTTATGAAAGACCTTGTCATATTTTGGATACATTATATTAAAATTAGAGATACAAAACACAATCACAGTTATATCTCCTTTGATTTCCTGCTCTATAAAGCCGTATGAGCTGGTAGTCTTTCCAGCATCCTTTGATAACCCAATTTCAAGAAGATGCTGACGAAAGAAACTCAAAAAAGTTATTTAGGCTTTGAAGAGTAAACCTTTTGATACTTTAAATTAGTTCATAAGTACGAAGGGAGTTGGAGCTTTCCAATTTGAGACAAAATTTTATTTCCTTATCGCATGTGACTGCTGTACTCCTTAAAGCGATGAAATGTGAGCGTTTGTGTAAAAGTTCTTCTATTATAAGATTTCCTAGTTAAAGAAACATCACCTTCTAAAATTATCCTCCGTATCAAAATGACAATATTTGTAAATAAAAAAGAGACCATTCAGATCTATTCATTATCTTGCCTTTGAAATATCACGTAACAAACTTGATGACCCCCACGAATCTTCCTAGATTAGATTTCTAAAGGACAAAATTTAATTACTGGGCGTTTAATAAGGATCACCGCGGGGCGAATTCCAGTCGGAAAAGTTTACCTCATTCTACAAAGGAGCGAATTTGGAGAGAGAATTCTATAAATTCACTCCATTTCTTGAAAGTACTGAGCAGGATACCTTGCTGTGTTTCTTCTTAAGGCGATATTTTTAAAAAATTCCAAGACAGAATCAAGCCTCGCATATTTTCTGCGGAGAAATTAATACCATAACCATGAGAAGAGAACAAGATCCTCTTTCAAGAAGACTTAGGTGCTAGTTATTTCTTGAGCGACCTCAAGTTTTTCTCGATCACGGATTGAGGCATGAAAATTCCTGGGGCGTGGTTTTTACTCAACCTGTCGACATCGTTTGAGGTTGAGACTTCGCGTGACCCGGCGGCATTAAACTCGAAATCACCGGCATGTATATTCTTGAAATTCCATACCAAATCATTGCAGAACGGAGGCGGTGTGCGGATTGCGGGGAAATCGTTTCCATGATAGGCGGCTCCAGGGTTAACTGACCGCAAAAGTGAAATGGTTCTTCGAGGAATTTCTGTCTCTATAAATTCCTAATCTGATATTAGGATATTTTTTCTGGAAATTTAATATTACTTCAATTAAGCGTTCAAGCCTGAGAATAGCTTACGACGATTCGCTAGGGAAAGTAAGGAAAAAATTGTATTATTCTCTCAGTCAAAATTTATAACGTAAGATAAAAAATTGTATAAAGAAATATAAGCTATTGCGGAATGGTTAATTGAGCCATTATTCGGAGTATATTTGACGAAGGTTAATATTCTTTCATTACTTATGATTAATACATTATTACTTACGAGTATATTACATTACTTAAGTCTAAGAATAAGTGATATTATTTAAAATCAGGACATTGAACCGTGGCATATCTACCGCTTCGTATTTTGCACTGGTTCAAGAAGAAAACCAAATTTCGGTTCAGATCCTGTTTGCCCCTTCTACCATCTTAGAACCAATTAGAACGGATTTTTTTACAGCTGCAACCACTATATCAAATTAGCATTTTGACAATTAGTTTTATTATTTCTAGCTTCGTATACAATAAATTTATAATAAAAGGAATAGTTAGCAGCAAGGCGTAGTTAAACGTGCTTAGTAAATTTTCTTTCAGTTAGAAGAAAGGAAATTATTTATTTTTTGGAACCAAATATCGGAACGAAATCAATAACAACTATCAGTTTGTTTCAATCCAATAATTGCATTTTTTCCGGTTCCTGCTCGGTTTCCATTCCGGATAAAATAATGTTTCTTTGTTTTGGTTTTCAGTTCCATTCCATTTTGTTGTTCTAGTTATTCTTTTTGTGAGATCAATGGTTTATCTATGATTAATTTCCACACATCAAGTAAGGCATCAACATAAAAAAGGAGCATAAGTTTTAAAATGTAAAGATCAATGTCGTTTCCCGAAGCGTAAGAACCCAAGTATGCAAAGCATGCATATCAATAGGATTTATTTGTATAAGAGCCTCTAGTATTTATTATGTGCTTTGTATAATGTCTAAAACCTTTAATGTGGAAAATATTACGCAAATCCTTAGCTTATTTTGCTATCTTCATGGTAAAAATCAGCCTTTCTAATTTCTGCCTTTGCGATTGATAATCCACTTAAAGTATGCATGAATGGTATGGAAGAATTTTCACATTTTTTTTATTTGAAAAACAGAAATTATAAGCAACCTTGACATTAAGTAGTTGGACAGTCAATTCGTTTTAGATACACCTATGTAATTTGAATTACATTCCGCTTGTTCCTTCTAGAGATATGATATACTGTATTATATGTACTTCTTGCTGGTAACAGAAAATGCATTTCTTTCTTTTAAATCTTATTATTTTGGTCATTAGAGGTTTTTCTATCTATAATTTACAGTGAATTCTGCGTGCAAAAGGACATGCGTAGTAAATATCTTGCTTTAGTGCTTAATATTTCTGTTTTAAAACCAGTTTATTTCTTATATTTTAATAAAATGTACATTAATGCCATACTATAGAGGAATCATTAGCAAAAATTTTAGTACTCGTATGAAAGGAGAATACAGATTAAAGGTATTTCTAATTAATTTTAATGACTTTTATAGTAGTCTATAATTTTTCAGTTGATTCTTCGACATTATTAAATTTAACTGAGTTATAAAGATAGGACGTTTCAATCCATTATCCTTGCTTTCTGGTTGTCTCGCTGCCCTGAAATCAAACGTGTGACGCTATTCCACTTTCATTTGTTTACCGGATCGATGCGAATGGACTAAAAAGAGGTCAGAATTGCTAAGTTAGTTACGTTTATCAAACAAGAGCCGTGGCCACCCGTGATTATTTTAACGAATAGTCGATATTTTATTATTTGCCGACGAAGAAAACGCCGATGCTTGAGTAGATAAATGAGAGGCAAAAATTGGAGTTTGATATCATGCTATTTACGGCTCGAAATTGGCAACCGAATCGAATGTGTTATTTTTATCGCTTGTTTGCGTTACATCAATGTCACGGGCGAGTGCTTGCTAGGAAAAAGTCGTGCGCAATATTTACACAAATATTCAGACGGAGTAGTGATCGGACAACGCTCAAGAAAATAAATCACGTTCCATATGAAAGCATAACTAACGGTTTCAAGTGCAAATAATTTGCTCAGTATCATTCGTTTACAGCAAGAATATAACCGTAAGTTATTGTTGGAGGTTTTAAGTGACAGATATGATCTCGTCTCCGTACATTATGAGCTGATGAGTTAATTAAAAAGGAAGATATCGCCAAAAGATGTCGACATCATTTCCATAATTTGTACTTTTTAAATTGATTGATATCAGAGGTATCCGAGCGAAATTTCATACTGGTTTCATTTTAACTTTCACTAAATATTAATAATCATAATTTAAAATTTCTTATGCTAAACTTAATTCATAGCATTTGAAATTTATAAATTCACTTAAATATAAGAATGATTAATTATGGCAAGCATACCAACATTTTTCTTTCATTACGTTTACCACTAACATGAATTCGTGTCCGATGATAGAAGATAACTATTTTTTTAATAGGTTCAATACAAAATGCGCAGATTGGAACTTTTCCATGGAAATTCCATCATCGCATTTTCATGACTCACCATTAAGGACCGTTTCATTTCCACCATACTCTAGCATTTTTACCGATTGTTTTCAAGTTGTAAAATATTAAAATTAGATAAAGTAAAATGCTTGTTGAGATTATTCGAACGATAACAGTAACGCTATTTAAATTTTAGCAGGAATACGAAGAAACGTCCTCTTTTCAAGTTGTTTAATAAGCACCAAATAATTATTTAGAGGCCTCCACTTATAAAGGAATGCTTCGAAAGGCCGTCACACAGATATCATATTTTAGAAAAATATTTAAAATTTTAAAAAGTAAAATTAGTCTTGGAAAAAATAAGTTTCCTTTCATAAGAACAAATTCCAACAGCTGAATGGGTCGAAATAAAATTCTCTTATCACGTAAAAACCCTAGGTTAAGGGTGAGCGAAAGCAAAATCTTCTCCAATAATCTGTATCGTCAAACATTCAGCTTGCGATTCGGATGTTGTACTTCTTCTCAAAGAAGTATGCATAATGGAGACTACACTCCATCTACCGCTCTATCATTGGTCTCAGTGATTGCTGCTTAAAGGCTAGATATGGAACCAAACTCCTTGCTACGCTTTATAGCTCTTTTTGAACCTTTTCGTCACACCTGAATTCCTACGTCTTCTGCGAAGGCATATAATACCCGAGGGCAAATCTCCCGAGATCGTGCTGAATAAGAAATGCGTAGGAGCGCCAGGCGGAGAAACGGCGAACCAAATATTTCAACGCGGTGCAGTTTTAAGCCTCTTCAAAAAGACATATAAGCGTCGGCCAAAGCTGCAGTAGCCTCTTAGGGAAGTTTTACTGCCAGTGGAGGGATTCTAGCCCTCCATGACGACCTCTGAATATTTACATTCCTCGAGTCAATCTCGAGAGCTCGACGTGCTCTCTTTTACTCCTAAACTGCACTCAAACCTGAAAGAAAAGAGTTTTAGTGTCTCTCGCCGCATAAGATGGGGAATTTAACGGCCTCTTTGAGGTGATAACGGGAAGCAGGGGTTTTGAAGGTCGGATGTTTTGCCGGAATTTATGGAAACTTACTTTAACCTGTCCGAGGGTTTTAAGATTTCTCGCGCTGTTTCTCAAGGCCTGGTTTTCTTCATAAGTAGGTGAGGAAATTGTCTGATATTTGAGGGAATGGTATTTTTCACTCGTAAAATGAGAAGTTGACGATTAGTTTTTCTTTCCTTAGTCAAAAATTTTATGTAGCTATGGTGCGTTCCAGTTTTTCGAGTCTATAATAGTGGATTGTATGCCTATCAAATCCGATATATTTTTCTTTGTATTACAAGATATTTTCTTGCAATTTTATTGCAATATTTTCTTGCAGTCTCATTATTATGTCTTTTTGATGCGGTGTTCCTCAATATGATGATTTAAATTACGATTCATTGTATAAATGAAAAGATTTCAACTGCTGTTTTCAGCTACAAAACCGACTAGAAAATATATATCGCAGTTAAGGGGAAAATTATCTTTGTCGCTTGTTTGGTGAATTTCTTGCGAATACACAGATATATTTTTACTATTTAGTGGTTTTCATATACCTGCAACCACTATAATCACCCGCTCTTTCTTATTAGACAATTTTGACATTTAAAATTTAGCTAACTTCAAGAGTTATATAGTACATACATACAAAGTATTGTCTATAGGAGGGATGTAAAACTCATAATTTTTGCTGAGCAATTGATTTACTTATTATTTACTTATTATTTACCTAGTTTCAGATTTCATGCAAATAGGCCGCATGTTTTAGATTTTATGTAACTATAGGCTGGCATGAAAGAAGCGAATCTATTCCGTACCACATTGCTCCTAATTAGCGTTCGTGTAATGCAAAGACATCCTTCGCAGAGGATTTGGTGTATGGAACCTCTCTCAGCACTCGTACAGGCGTTTTAAGAAAGCATTACTTCGACTCCCACTCTCTAGCGAAGCTCTCAAAAATTAACTTGATTCGACCCTAATTTTTTGTCATGTATCAAGGGAGGCTTTCACGGGAACAATAAAAAGTCCTCTTCAAAGAAATTTGGAGGAATTGCTGTTTTCAATGTCGCCTTTGAACCGATTTAACTCGGTAATATTCTAGTGTATTTTGTATATATCAGGCTTGTTTGTACAGCTTAGAGCTGTATTTTGCATCCTCTTTTCCGGGCTTTTTAACTTTTCAGTCTCCACTTCCTATCTGTCTTTTTTCCATGTCTATGGCAACTTGTTTCATCCACTCTCCTGGTGGTCGGCCTCTTTTTCTCTTCCAAAGTTGCCAATCGAGTGCTTTTTTAGGCCATCTATTATTTTCCATCCTTTTTATGTGTCCATAACATTAAGTATTGCCTCTATTTCTTCCAAGACTTTTTTACTTGCTTCACTTCTTATCGTTTCGTCCGTGTCTTTCTGATCTTGATATTCTATAGCTTCTTAAAAAATCTTTTTCTACCGCCTGCAGGTAACAAATTGACGAAACTCATTCTCTATTTCAGATCCACTTTATATTCAAATAATGAATTGATTTTGCAAAATTCGATAAAAGAAGGGTTATCTTAGTTTTACAAAAGATGTTCTGTTGCAGTTATCAATGCTCATGCTAATTTGAGTTGTTCTAAAAATTTCATTACTTTTGGGTTTTTCGTTATTTCTAGAGATTCTACAAAGGTATTCAGCCTTAAGAAATGACACCAAGTGTTTCAGGTTCAACTGATAAGGAGAAGATAGTTATTATTCAATTTAACTCTGCGAAGTTCCTGTGAAAATAATGAATGAATTAAGTGTACTCACATCATTGAAATATTGCATATTTCTTATATTTCTTTATGAAATAATTAACTGCTTTTTCAGACTAAAATCGTAATGTACGACATGAAAACCTCACCCCATCCTTAATAAGATAATTAGCAAGGTGTTCGGCAACAGTTTTAGCTGATTCCTGGAACTTTTTCATTATTATTTGCATGTTAATTTGGGCACCACTTCTCACACTCTCCCTCTGCGTCTCTCTCATTAATTCCCCTTTGGTGTGCATCCGCCCACTCATCCCCTGCAGCCCCCCGGAGAACCCTTTGACGGCTTACGAAAGATACCCCATTGGGGAAGGCCGATATCAAGCAAAGTACAAGGGAAAAAGGATTGGAAAATAGTGAGGCCTTATCGCTAATTGCAGCCAAGCCGCTTCTGTCCATAAGAGAGTCCTCTGTTCATACAAGGGGGAGGAAGTGCAGCGGGTGGTTTTGTATTTGGGTCGAAGGTGGATGGAGGTTTTTGAGAAGCTTAAAGTGGGATAAAAAGTAGCGATGCCCCTTCCATTCCGGTTTCACTCCTTCTCCTAGGATCTGAAATTCATGTTGACTCAAGCCTACGCTTATGAGATGCATCACTTAATTAAAAGACGGAGCTTTTATAATCTGTACGACTACGTTGAATTAATTAGAATTGAAAGGTTAGAGTCGTAGTTTTATATTAAATTATTTAATTTATGAAGCTCTTAGTTTTCCTAAATTGTGCTAAAATTTTGGAATATACGGATATCCGCCTCACAATTTTCATTCAAAATGGTGTTATTCTTGTAAATGATGACTTCAACTGAGGGCTTTGTTCGAAATCTAATACTTTCGCAATGTCCAAACTCGTGGATGAAATGTGATTTTTTTCGGTAAAGAACGCATAGAGAATTCGAGTTTCGTAATGATAATTGCAGTCTACATGGAAAATTAGTATCATATTTTTACATCAATTTCGGAATAGTCAACAATTATTTTTATATATTAGGGATGGAAATTTGAAGATTTTGCTTGTGTAATGCATGATATTCTATGAACCTCTTGAGTTTTTTTTAAATCTACGTCTTTATAAGAACCCTACAAGTCGCCTTTCGGCCTGTGGCAGGGGTAAACCCTGTGAAGTATAGGACATAAATCTTATATTGACTTCTATCATCTATAAGGTACCTTTCCCATTTTGTCCTCTATAGCTGAATAACTAATTTTTCTATTGCCTAATAAATTCCTCCAAATTAAGTACAGAGCCGGAGAATATTTTAAAAGGGGGACACAAAGTGGCTGGATTGAATAATACTATTTTATTTATGCAAAAATCGTCTTAGCGGAAGAGTTATTCCCCTTCTCTATTTCTACTTATACGTTTTTACAAAAATCCTTCTAATTTTTAGTTCGGGAGACACATACCTATGATTTGAGTAGAGAGATATTGGTAGAAATATCTTTTTAATCATGAGTTTTGACTTTTTTTAAGCAAACAAAGGATGGAGAAGGTTACCCATAATACACCCCCTCTTTCAACGGGAGGTTTAGCTTCATTTTGACATAAACCCACCGGGGAATTTCCCCCTTATTGATGACAATTCTTCCGTACATTTTATTTTTCGCATATACATGTCCGGTTGATTAGCTTTCACACGATCCATGCATTTTTTTTTCGAATTAATTTTATCATAATGGACGACATAAACGAGAACATATCTTTTTAATCGAATTTCCGGTCAGATCGAGCGCGCATCACGTGTAAACTAACCCATAAATTTTTTATATTTGTTTTTGAGACCCTTTTATTATATTTTATCGTATAAATCGAGTATAATTCAAAATTTACTCAAATAAATCTAACATATAGGAAGCTATTGAAAGTATGGACGCAATCATTCATCTAATTCACTCCTTTCCTACAAACACAAGAATTTAAACTACTTAAATGATATTTGATGGAGTTCAGTCATAGAAGATTATTTATTGTAATCATTTTACCATAAATATAAAGAATTTGTGGAAAATAACATATTAGTAAAGGCATGACCGTTTTTCACAAAATTTTGTCATCTTCCGGTGTTGTATAATGTTTATGTTAACTGATTACAACAAATGATTTTTCTCAGGAACGAAAGAAAATCTCAGTGTGATGAAAACAGACTTACTACCTCTCAGTGTAGTATGAAGTAGTAAGTGTGCCGCGATAAATGTGACCTTAGTTTCTACTCGAAAATTTGAATTTTTCCGTTTGTCTTTGGGTGAAAAGTGTTTTTAATTTTTTTTGCTATTTAAGCTTGCTCAAATGTGAAGAATTTTACCTCAGAGCTAATGATGCTTGCAAATTTCGGTAGTTTCGTATCAGTATGTGTTAATAATTTGAGGATCATTTACAATAAATTTTGAGAATGAATAGTTACTCGTGGTTTGAGAAAAACACAAACCTGTTATTTCCTTGTTTTTTTATTTTCATTTTGAAAGAATATGCCATACATTTTTAAGGAACATTTCTCCTTAAAAATTGACTCTCGAATGTTGAAATTGTAGAGAATCAGCATTTCACAGTGATTATGATTCCAAAACTTAACATCTGAGCATTGTTTTACGTCTAACAGAAAATCTGAAATCAAATTTCGTTGGTTTGCTATAAAAATTTCCCAAAATCCAATGTGCCGAGGGGTAAAATAGTTCTGCATACACTGCTCCAAACGAAATTTGTAAGGGGTATGCTCACATATTCTGATCGTTCCCTACAGCATAATTTGAAAATTGCTCCTCACTCTCTTATTCTGCTGTGTGAGTTTTTGGATGTTTCTGAATTATTGCAATGCACGCTATTTTCCCAATTACCTTGCCTCTTCTCTCTACGTGAGATGCAATATCTGTTCTTGATCCAGTGATGTATAGGTTTTGCATATTTCGATAATTCCTCAGATGCTTGTTATTGTAGATATTCTCGTGCTGCCGTATTATGCTATCGGCATTTCTCTGAAAACACGTTGCGATTTTCCTCTGGTGAGTGTACGACTAAATATTAGTTTTCGATTTGTAGGTGAGCTCTCTAATGCTGCTGTTATCAGCAAAAAAAATTATTTAATCTTCAAAATATAATATAAGAAATGATTTTTGCCAAGTTAAGCATTAGCGCTTGTTATTTTGAATCGTTAGAGGAAAAGATTCATGACCCAAAACATCACAAATTAAAGGCACCAAAATGGTCTTAATTATGATTGCTTAATTTATTTTTAATGCATTTTTAGGAATTAGCTTATAAAAGCGTGGATTAACTCGAGTTAGTAGGGAAAAGAGCTTTTGGAAAATTTAACCATTAATTATCATTTAAAATATCTCTTGATGATAAGTATGATAATAAGACGTTGCTGTCCTGTATATCTACTTTACTATTACATAATTATATAATTTCTCTTTGTATAAAAGGAAAACACTTTAAAATAACTAAAATTTAGGCATAACAGACAGAATCCTTATGAAGGGGTTTATAGCACTTGGACTACACAACAGACCTGTTTCAGGGATATGAATAGTAGAATGGAAAATTCTCAAAGGAACAAAATATGCATAGAAATTACAGTGTTAAAGCAAGTAGACTATAAGTAAAACGGAAAGGAAAAATGCTGTATAATTGGACCAAGAAACCTATGATGGCAGATTCCGCATGGATAAGTTTTTATAACTTTTTCCCTGTTTTCGAAAAGATTTCCCTTTTTTGTTAAATAGGCCATCACTATAATCGTTCCCTGTTTGCATAGTTGAAGGTAATTTCTGGGTAGAAGATCTCTCATTAAAATTGAGAAATATTATTTCCTGAGTGTGCTTTTGTAACCCTACTTTAACAATGATTACAACCAAACAGACTGTTTTCAGACTGAATGATTTATTTGTGCATGTGACTCTATTTACAAGAGTAGAAATCATGTGGCAAGCGAGTGAAGGTGATTCATTCAGGGTTTTAGTGAAATAACTGAGTATTATAAATGTTAAACAACTTAATTTGACACGGTGATCCACCAGTACATTTATCCAGTACGTACTTGGACATAATTCTCGGAATAAATTTACAAGTTATAGAAGTGCACGAAAGTCACTCGTGTGGAGTATGGTTTAAAGCATAGAATCTCTTATTCTGGGATATTTAACGATTCGGATTACCCTATTATAAATGAATGACGTCAAGATAGATACACTGCAATTATACATCAAGTTAGGGTGCTGTGGAACTTGGCAGTGTGCGATTCTGGCACTTGGAATCAGGGGAATAGTAGAAGAGTAAATATACTCAGTCGTTGCGTGTATTGACTTCGCTAATTACTAAGTTACTATGGAAAGCCGCATTCCTTACGAGACTCCTGGTATTCTGCGAATATTTAATGCGATTACTATTTAAAATAAAATCGGTATTGGAGCACGCATAGGTTATTAGAGCTAATTCCACGATTTATTTTCACAGTTCATTTCATTTTACATTATTTATTATTATTTTATAGGTCCATGATGATCTACAATGACCATTTAAGTGATTTCTGGTATTATAAAGTTTGCATAGGGAGTATTTTCTCGGTACTGATTAAAGTTGAAATATAATTTGAAAGATGATTGCTGGGGTATCATTGTAAATGTTCTTGGATCACCAATATAAGTTAGGGCGTAGAAATTAAAGATTTGATTCCTTTGAATGTAAGAATATGCAGAATTGCGCAGTACTATAAAATTTTCTACTTATTTAAGGGATGCCGAAAATAAATGTATTATGTGCGCTACTAGAGACAACCAAATACTGTCGCTCCGATTTATTTTGAAAATATCTAAATTTTAGGTGAGAATCGAATCAATCGATATCATAAAATCCACGGAAGAAAGCGTCATATTGTGGAAATCCACAACGAGAAAAGAGTGACAAACTAGTAATTTTTGCGTAATTTTACTTTCCACTGTCGGACTTGGCGAGGAATTATCTGATGATGTCTGGCTCGATGAAACCGATAGTGAAAAATAGAACTGTGTACAAAGTGATAGTTTGTCTCTCTTCTATCGTTGTCATTCAGTATCGAAGTCTTTACTATCAAAGTAATACTGGTATCAAAGTACGAAGTTAATGTCAAATTATTTTCCCGGGGCATATATGCTAAATTTATTCATACATAAATAGTAATTTCATATTATGGATCAGTAAATATAGTCTCTCTATCATACAGCAGTATATTCAATGCTTTTCCGATGAAGACAGTACGATTTAATCTCACGTGACAGCGGTGCTTTTTCACTCACGATCCCAATCCTAAGTATTTGCGTGACTCGAGGATCTCTCATTAATATCCAATGGATCACGAATCGTCTTTATATGTTATACTATCCGTGTTACCTGTTCTCTGTACAGGTGTGCTGGTTGGCACTTAAAGGCAATCATTTAATCCATGTAAGCCGTGATTTCACCTCATCCTTTTACTTCATCGATCGAACTAATTTGTTAGGAACGGAAATAATCATTTAGTAATGGGTTGATTCAAGTCTTAACGTACTTAGAATTCATCATTGAATTTATGACTACAGATTTTGGAATTCAATCATTTCAATGGAATTTTTTCCTTTAAACCCCTAGTTTTACTATCAAGCGAATTTATCATCTCAGAGTTGATAAAAGCATTCTTAATCTGTGTGTATCAAATCCACTGCTAAGGGGTAATTTATTCATCTGCAAGAGATTCTAGATTCGTAAAGTAATATTTATTACTAATATGCTGGAATTTTATTATCTTCTCTATTTCTTCATGAAAAATAAATTAAGTCATCTTCTGGTGATTTCCTTAGTGATGATCATCCTATTATTTTCTTGAGTTATTTCTTTGCATTTAATCCTTAGAGAATTCTGCAAAAGTGATATTTTACAAATAAGCTTTTAATTCATATTTTCACAATCCTTACGTAAAAATTCCTTGCATGAAATTGATTTGGTTTTCAACGTGAGCTCTAAAACTGATTCTTGCATAAAAAATCTCTAGCCAATAGCTATTGGTAACTTTCAGAGAAGGGTAGATGTCTTTGCAATTGCTTACTTGCAATTGCTAATTATTGATTCCTACAATCACAGGTGATAGTTTTTACATCACAGAGCTATTTCATGACTCTTTTAATTGCAATTTACCAAAATTTCTGAAGATAGAACCTGATTGCAAAAGCATGAAGGAGGTGTATCTTATTCTCGTGGATTATTCGTATGAGTTTTCATAATATTATTCGATTTTAAGGTTTTCTTGCATACTAGCTTAAGAATCTCCGTCTCATAATTTTAAGTAAATTTACGAATCAAAAATGCCTTTACCTGTATCATGCTATCTTTTCTTTTCCTTAATCGAAGAATAGTTTTTCTTTTACTAAAGTTATTTTAGATTCATTGTATTATACATTATATACTATATTTATAGTATGGATTTTTCATTTATTTACTTCCACTGTCATTACATCACTTGGTGTACTTATAAATTATTCTAAGTTAAATGAAGGGACTCGGTATTTTCGCTTTCGGCCGAGGATGAATTTGCGGTATGATATTCTGTATTAATATCTCATATCCTTATTTCATGGAGTTTGAAATCAGTAGCTAGTTAACCAGCAGATACGTCATGTCATTGCGGTAAACTATACAAGGTGTTGCTGGTTTTTATTCATGAAAATATCACCTCCTTTTGGAACATCTCAAATCGTTGTTCTCCTCCTTTGCAACCCTTCCTTTGCGTGTCTCTTCGAATTGGAATCCCTTCACCGTTCCTCACACACGACTGACAACACCCCTTCCTCAACCTTCCCCTACCTTCTCTACTCGGCGTTTATCCAATCAATCCCATTTTCGGCACTTGCGCAATGCAAACGCATTCTTAAGCGAGGCTCCTAGACTTTTATCGCTATCATATTCCTCTATCTTTATGAGAGACGTCTGTGATAGGTTTTTCTAAATAAATGATGAATTGTGTTTGAAATATTTAGCGATTTAAACGAATTTGTATACTTTTTTGCCGTTACAATTATAGTTTGCTAGTTACTAGGGTTCAAGTACCCAATTTATACTACCTCAACCTTAAATTCTGAATATTTTGCAGCAAGGAAAGAGAATGTGCCGGAATAAACACTTATAGATTTGTTCCATGCCTTTATATTTTCAAGTTGTCGTTTGCAAAAGGGTGAAATTTATGCTGGGAAGAGGACATTACCGTATTAAAATATTTATAGAAAATTAAACATGTAGCGTAACATTTATGTATAGACGTTGGATCTCGATAAGTTATTTCTAAGCAATCTTCGATATTTCAATCATTTAATCATGTAGCCTCTTTTCTTATTTTCTCCTACTTAAAATTTACTAAAATGCTCATAGTTTACTGAAGATTATTTGACTATGTAAATAGTATCTCTCTGCCGGAAATGGCCACCGACGTATCGTATTTCAAACCATTTAACAATTGAAATCAAAAATTCCCTAATGAAAATACTGGTATTCGCATACTTAAAATTAGTATGGATGATATTGTCTTTTCATATATATTCTATTGCAAGCTACTCTATGATTAATTTTCTTGTATAGAAGTGAGACCAATTTTTATTGATTGTGAAAGAAAAGAGTAATATAAACTTATATAAGTATTATGTCATTTAATTTTCTTATGAAATACAATCAGCATTGAAGCAATCGTCTCAATATATAAGCATTATGTTTCATCATTGTCTGTCAAATTGTTCTCTTTGAAAAGTCTTATTTAGATCTCAGAAAATGTTTTGAAATGTATGATAACATTATCCCAGCAATGCTAATCTTGATTGTAATAAAGCCTCTCGAAATTAGATAATTACCAATTAAATTTGTATTTGATCCGGCTCAATACTTGTCGTTGGAGTATAAATTTCATGGGTCATAATGGAATGAGAATTTATCGCTGTTTTCCGTCAGAATGATATTCGATTATTTCTCAAGGAACCAATGGAATCGAAATAGTCGGCCCGCATTTACTTTTTAAATCGATATGACTTCATTCCCAGGAATAAGCCTATTTATATTTGATAAAGAACAATTTTGCGCTTGGATAACATCTTGCAATAGTCAGTGGTTCCAGGAAAGTATAGAGTGAAGTATCTCCGAAAATACAGAGTTGAAGTTAGGTAGTCTAACAATATTTATCGTATACCTGTGCATTTTGTTTGCGAATTAAACGTAAAATATAGTAGTAATTTACTATTTTTATCATATTGTCATTTTTATCATGCATGAAATTCGACCTTTTTCTGAATATTTATTGGAGTATAGAATTATGAAGTATGAAGTAATATGCGAAAAAATCGTTCGTTAGGAATTCAATGAACGATCAAATGATAATTTGGAGGTATGAAATTATAATGGCAGGATTGTGGATAAAAATTCTCCTCTCACATTTGGTCATGAGAATACTAGTGTATGGGAAATTAACGCGCTGTATTAATTGAATATTAGTAAAATACTCAAGAGCCTGTTTCAAAGGTGCGAACAGTTTGTTTGTAAAATACTTTTTCAGATTGAAGATCCTGTTAGCAGTATTTGCAATAGCTACAAATTTCATTTTTGTTTAGCATTCAATGTTCAATGTTTTTGAGACATTAAAATTAAAAAGGCTTGAAGTATTTTTGGCCAAAATTAGTTAAAAAATTACTCGTTCACAAAAGAAAATCATACTATGTGTTATATATATTTTCATGTTTCATTTGATGTTTTCCTTATCCTTAGGTCATTTGAAAGCGAAATCTAAGTGTGAATTTTCAATATTTATGCTCTATTTTAAATTAAAAATACTGTTTTAAACGAAAAAATGCGTGTAGTATATTTAGAAATTAAGAAATTCAGAATACTTCATTTATGTTATGAAAGTTGGAAAAAAATTAGCAAAGGTGATTCTAAATAATATTTTCATTCGTTTGTATGCGATTCAAATCTAATAAGTACTTTTCCCGTCAAAACATTCATAATTGGTACCTAGACCAATCATTTATATTTCGCAAGTAATATTTCTAAAAGAGTGGTTCCTTTTTAGAGAATTGTCCAAAGATGATTAATTTGTGCATTTCCATTGGCCACGCCCTCTTTTGAAAATAAAAGTGTCGCGATTTTATCACGCCAAAGTAATTAATAAGACTTGGTAATAATTTTAGATATTTAAAAAATAATTATGAAATGAAAAGACGGGACAAGGATCCCATCAAATATCCCAGTTCACCTTAGCTATAAACCATTCACTTTATAAATGCAGAAGTGTGGCTGAAATCGATCCCAAATCAATTCTGACCTCGACGGCTGCTACAAATTTAGGAAAGAAATTTGGACCTCAAAACGGTATCTTTAGTCTGTTTCTCAGACCGATAACACTTTCACAGTTATTTTTAGAGCTAAAATTCCCTTCTTGTCTGTTCTATTTTTCAATGAAATATCATCTTTCCTTTAATGTGATTATGGCAATTTATTGAAGAATCGAGACGCAATTACTTCTTTCCTCGTTATCGAATTTGAAATGATACTTCATAACGATGATCCTCTCTTTCATAAATGTAATTAACTTCATTATTGACAGAAACGGTGCCGTGTTCGAATAATTCTTAATTATTGATATTAGTACTCTAACCATTGATAAAATTATTCTAAAAATGTTACATTAGATAGTTAGCTCTAATAACTATTGCGATGACGCATATCATAGCCTCAAAATGAAGGCTAATATATTAATGCTCAACATCCCTTAATTCGTCTATGTTTTATATTTTATCGAAATTTGATATATATCTAGGCTTCTAAGTGTAATTTTACAATATGACTGGAATTCAAGTAATAAATGCTTAAATCATCTTTGCTTTCAGTAACTCATTTCGTTGAATATCTGCATTACTTCAATCGTTATTCTGTGCACCTTTTGTTTGGTAGAAAGTAAGCAATCTTATATTTTCGACAGTTAGATTAAAGAGGAAAAAAATAGAATGGAATATAAATATCTAGTTGTTTTACACAGGATAAGGCTGAAAACAAAATTGATGTAATATTTCGCTCTATGTCTATAAGGATTTTATAGTTTAGTCTTTCAACCAAAATAATACTTGGAAATTTTAAAAATTCATTCTCCTAACAATTGAAATTCTTTAATATACCCCTTAATAGTCTTGTAGAGACGTTTGTTAGACCTCTATGTAAAGTTACGCTTTTTAAAATATACTAAATCGTTTCCTCTTTCCATAACTTTTTCAGCCGCTTAGCTCCCAAAAGCTATCTTTTTCATGTAAATCATTGATGAAAAGGCATTGAATGTCAGGATAGACTAATACGTCTTTATCTAGCCTTAATGAAGGCGTTTTATAGCTATCATTATCAATTATTCGGATGTAGCAAAATGATCGATGCGAAAGCCAAGAAGTTTTTCAGAAAATCTTCTGAATGTCATCCAAGTCTTACTCTCTGTATTCAGCAGCCTTATTATCACACAAAAATGTATCATAAGCTCATAAAGAATGCCATCCATCATTGAAGATCGCTTGATTTTATATTGTGGAAATATAATTGTCAGATATCGCATTAAATGTTAATAAATAAATAATATCGTATCTTTATATCCGTTTCTTTACGTTATAATTGACTTTGATTCCGTTTGAAGGTTTTAAAAACCTTCCAGGAATAGGCTGTCTCAGAATCAGAAATTGTAGATGTTCTGATATCGATATGTTCTCCATGTCTCTCACTATTTCCTTCGAAGAACAGCCTTGATAATAAATTCATTTAATGCCAGAAAAATTTCAATGCGATATTCAGCATTGGTGCCAATCATCGAATAGCTTTGCATTCTTATGCGAATACCTGCTATCAAAGGAAAGAGAACATATCCTAATTCTATGACACCCAAAATATAATCAAGGAGAATCTCTAGTGGAACGAATTCCCTTCCTTTTCTATCTCTCTTACCATTTTACCAAAACGCAAATGATACGTGTAATTCGCCTTCCAGGCCACGAAAATTCATGAAAATTACTCAACAAAAAAATTAAAAATCTAAAATCAGGAGTACATATTTAAATGTAACACTTGCGAGGCTATATACTGAGCGTCCTAAAATTAACGGGTTGATTTGAAAATTGAATAAAAGGAAAATGGGAAGTGTATGAAATGCGCTGATTGTTGCATTCTACTACGTATTACGACGTAGTCCCTGTCCTAGCATCCCTTCTGTCTTCAATGAGCCCTAAGACCCTTCTCCCCGTATTTTCTATTGCTGTTTGCTACTCATTTTGTTTGTGGATTCACTTTGCATTTAGATCCTGATGATGATTCTGAGTCGAAGCTAGTCGCTCAATAAGTTTGTTCAACGAAATTATAGAAGTTGATTTTTTCCATTTATAACATGTAGTTTCACATAGTGTTGACTATAGCGCATGAATATATCAATTCTTAGCATTATACACACTAACACTTTCATATATACATGTATATTTGTTAACGTAACTTTTAATTCTAAATTTCGATTTTCTATATGTTTGCTACCCTTAGAGCTCAAAAATCATCTATTCTTTTTCTTTTTTCTTCTTAAATTTTACCAATATGCTATAATTTTAACATAAGTGGCACCTCCCGATGAGCCACAAACTGGCTCAAGAGGACCAATATTGTCATTTTAATTCTCAACTAATAATTCTAATTGTTTTTCTAATTGTTACTAATGTTCAACTGTACACATGATTGTAATATTTGTAAATGTGCAATTATATTTAAAAGCAAATTTTCCTCATAAAAATTTTTCATTAGCCATTCTGTCGGACTCATACAAACAGAAGAAATAAAGGTCGATTCAGAATTGTTTCTGAATAATTACGCTCGTAATCAGCGATAATGAAACATCAAGGTTTCCCCTTTCGTGTCGGCCACATCCTTTTCAGGGGAAGCTGAGGACAAACGGGAAAACATCCCCTTTGTCGCATGCAAAGTAGGTCACTCAAACGTATATCTCCCTTTTATGCCCATCGAAAATAACTCGCGGGGAACCAAATCCGCGGCGAACATCCGCCGACTCTCCAGACACAGGACGCATTTTTTTCATCCCCCAGACTCCTGAAACAAAAAAGCGCTTATCGGTTTTCGTGGACCTTTGTGGAGTTAATTAATAACGGAAAAACACTCGGATATAGGCGGAGAACGTACACCCTGGAAAATAACAAAGGAAAAAAGTATGGTCGTATTTCTCTTCGCATTTCCCGATTCTCCTTCGGTCGGTGCCAAACTCCCCTCCACCGCACAGGCGCCTACTCCCCCCCATTCGCCCTCCTCAGCACTCCCTCCGCCTCGCCATAGGAGACCGAGACGTAGTGCGGGTTGCAGCGGCCAAGGCGGCGCTACTCAGCTCCCTTGGCGATTCCTCATTGTCCGGAGATACCGTGTTAATTTCTTGCCCCCACGGAAGATAGGCAAGGTTTCACAGGGAAGAGAGAACCTCCTTCTTTCTCTCTCTCTCCCTTTCTCTTTAGAGCTTCCTTCTCTTTCCTCTTTCTCTCTCTCTTTTCCTTTCCTTTCCCTCCTCCTCAGTTCTCCTTTCGCACGTCTTTCTTCGTGTCGATCAGAGTGGTCTTTTTGCCGGTCGCACAGCGTTCATATCCCGGGCAATAGCGTCGCCTTCTTCCGCCGCAAAGTCGTGTCTCGCTCGCAGTCTCTTCCGCCGGCGTTTATCCAGGGGGGCGTATCCCGGCTAGGAGGCGTGGATCGCGATTCCGCATTGAGATCCGTTTCTGACTGGGCGACGAAGTATTCCACACGTCGGCAGAGAAGAGCATAGACGCATTGTGGATCTGTGAAGTGCCGCAGATAGAAGAATACCAGTGTGTGTGCGTTGTGTACTGTTTTTTTGCCTCTATCATTTGATCCCTGTGCCGTGTGAGATTGGGAAGAAGTGTCAAAGGCTGTATACATCTCCGATTAGCTCTCTTCCTTCTTTCCTGGTCGAGAAAGAACGAAACGTAACGCTAACGTTTATTCCCGAAAACGTGACGGTGATCCGTTTAAACGCTCACGAGGATAGACAGACTAAGAGAAAGGCACTTTTATTCGTTGTGAGCCTGTTTATATCCGAGTTTCTTTTTCCTGGGTCGTGTTTAATGTTAATCTAAACCGGTGGGTATTTGAAAGTATTTCTCGCATTCAATTTGCCGCACTATTTACATAGAGAGCGACTGCTTTTACTTAGACAGTTCACGAGCCTTGTTGGTCATGCCTATTGTCATGTAAAGTGAAATGCTTCTGTAGTAAACCATGCTGTAGAGAATGTACCAATGCATATCTGCCAATAGTTTTGTAATGCATATCCACTTTCAGTAATAAAATCCCTGCACGCCTAGAAATGAGTTTACATTCACTCTTAGAACAGAATGAACATGAATGCTTAAACCATTATCGAAACTAGATATAAATCAATTTTTACGTCTTAAATAAAGCTATCCTTAAATAAATAAGAGACGAATTTAGAATTGTTAAATTACTAAGGAAATCATGTACTTAAATTCTTAGCTGCCGTTATGCAAATCATTCAGCGACGTTTAAATAGACTGTTATCGCAGTATCGTAAACTTTGCTCTTTATATACAAAATGTAAATCATAATGTATCTCAAGATATTTTTCTCACATTTGTTTAAGAATAGCTTTAAAATTTAATACATTACACAGCCATTGCGTTATCACTACCGAACAATCTAATTCAGAGGTGGCAGTTGTGAAACACGTTAAACAGCAGAAATACAAGATGGTAATAAACATGCAAACACGAAATACATTGTAATGAGCAAATGCTAAGAAAATGAGTAAATATTACCCTGGATCTCATTCTATACGATATAATTTGGCTTAAATTAAAGACTTATATTTCTGTCCAACTCACTAACTTTTCTCTTTATTACCTCTATTATTAATCTGATGAAATTGAAATGAAGATGCATTGGACTGTTAAATATGTGAAAACTTCGTATTTAATCCTTTCCTTCTTAATAATTTGCGCATATAGTGTTTTAACCATGTACAGTGCTAATCTAATATGTATATTCGTAAGTTTTAAGGAATGTCGCTATATATTAAGTGTAAAAGATACCAAGTGTTGTAGGTACTACTATGCTAATAGAATAAGATTAAGATGTGCCTCATGAATTTCCTTCGCTCTTGCTTAAACCATTCCAAACTAAATTCTAACTAGTTTTATATGCGTTGCCATTTTGCTCAGCACATGATAAGGGAATAATTCTTCATAAGCACCTTAGAAGAAAGAACCAAAGATCTTAACTTAGATCAGGACCTCATTAACGTCCTAAAACCACTCCCGAGATGGTATTGATTCGGTTAATGGATCGACGGAATGAAAGATACGAAGGTGTGCAGAATGAAATGGGCAATGTGTTATATAACGCGATAGCAGTTTCGAGAAAAGTGAATCCTCCCCAAAGGTTTAACGGAATCGAATTCAAGTGCCTTTTGATTTATATACCCAATCATTATTATCACAATTCCCTTGCAACTTAGCAACTTGCTGTGGCGTTTGACGAAGATGATTCCAAATCCTTTTCGAGTCAATGTCCACGTGTTTCTACGGCACGTATGCCGCCATTTTTCTCTCTCTCTATCTTCCTTTCTCTTTCACACAATTCACCTACTTCCGTTTTCCGTCACCAACTCTCGTTTTCTCCTCTATATTTCGCTCAAACCGCTTTTATCGAGGATTGCTTTGGTGAATTACATTGCATTTCGGAAACCTATGGAAGTTACGATCTATTTAATGCATCGTGTGTTGAATTAAGAATATTGGTTGCTCTGGTAGTCGATGACGTATTTAGGTACGGGAAGTATAATATCTCCCCTATCTCTCATTTTGGGTACACCACGACATAATTTGGTATAAATTTAAGATATCTCCGCATCTGTCCAACTTACGAAGTTTTCTTTTTATTGAAAGTGGTATTAAATTAATGAAATTGGAATCAAAATTCAGCGGAGATTTAAATATGGGAAAATTTTGTGTTTAATTTCCTATCTCTTTCTTCTTAATAATTTAAATTTATATTTTTTTACCTTTTATACTACCAATCAATGGTTTGTAAATATTAAGGGTTATCAGTGGTATATATGGTAAGAAAGATCAAGTATTGTAGGTACTGTTATATCATGATGGTTACATTATACATAAGATTTGATGATTTTTTTATAATATTATTGGTTCTGGTTATTCATGAGTTAATGTGGTGGATGTAATCAATGTTGGTGGAAAATGAGCTTGAATCATCATAGCTTTGATGGCAAAGAATTTTCGTTTTGTTAAGTTCGAAACTATTGCAGCTCAATCTTTATTTTATTAGGAAATATTCGTTCTTCGCTATTTTGTAAGAACATATTCTTGTATTGTAACAATTATCCAATTAATGGGCCCAATCCAACTGAGCTCTTTGCCATCAGAATATATTTAAAGTGATATTATGCATTTATATTCTTCATTAAGTGTATTATCAGGTAAAATTTCTCTCATTTGATGTTTCGAAAACTTCTTCCTGACGTACTTAGTACAGAAATATTTTACGATACATCGTGTTATCGATTCATAGACGTATCATAGAAATAGACTGAATGGTAAATAAATTATTCATTCCTGCATGCTTTGATTTGTACTAAGAATATTTTCATTGAAGAAATTTTCAGTCTTTAGGTTTCGGTATCGGTGCAGCATAATCTATTAATTAATATTAAAAATAAAATCAACTGATTGGCGGGTCACTTTGTGGTATTCCATGACAATATGGAAAAAATAAAAAGGAACCACTTTTAAAAAATGAACCTAGTTCCTAATTTATTTAAAAAAACAACTATGCAATATCTATGGTATCTTGTATAGTTGTTTTTATAAATAAATTAGGAACTAGGTTCATTTTTGAAAAGTGGTTCCTTTTTATTTCTTCCATATATTAATTAATATGTTTTATTGTTTATCGGGAGTCATCTGTTTTCAAAAATAAGTAGTATTTGGTTCCCTTTAAGTAACTCTATTAGTCAGTATTAGAAAAATGCCTTTCATATTGATACAATGCTACATTTACTAATAATCACAATCGACAGCTCTTCGATAAAAGTAAAAAACAAAGATTTATTAGTTTTCAGCGTTTGAATAAGCAATGAATAAACTTTGTGGAGCCGTGCGATCTTGCCAAAATATCTTTTCATTTCATGTGAGGACATATGTCTTTTCTCGGCAGTTGTTATGATGTTTTGGCTCTCCAAAGAACTCATCAATTCTCCGCCTTGTTTTCGACGTTTACGATGACATGTTCGAATTTATTTCTCAGATAAAATATTTTTTTCTCTCTCTCTCTCTTGAATAGATATGCTCTACCTTCAGATTGGTCGGGATTGAAGTATACGTAATGGAAGTATATCGGGGAATATTTTAGATCGAAGTATATTGGAACGGTTAATATAAGGGAAATCTTCAATGTAATTACTGATGGTAATGAAAACTTAAATTAAATCTCCTAAGATATTGTATTTTATCTTAATGTTTTAATGTTTAATTCATAACTTAATAGTTTAATCTTAGTTTATCTTAAATATTGTTATTAATAATATATCATTAATTTCCTGTCGAAATTTGATTAACGATCAAATTTTGACCATCCTGATTAAAACCATAATTAAAGAGAGTAATGATAATAGCTTCGGATGTTAATTGCATAATGTAACTATACAATTTTTACGTTCTCCATATTCAACAGTGACGACTAACCTGTAGTCTATCGATGTTTATTACTGTACTTTTAACTTTGGTGGCCTTGTTCTCTCGCCTCCACATAGCCATCTGGCTAACCAACGATATGTAAATAAGACATAAGGATAAAAGGAAAATTGTGTGAAGATGATGAAGACTATTTGTCATATATTAAATTAACTATCAATTGTATTACTCATCCTTACAAGTACAAATACTTTTAATTGTAAAATATACATCTTTGATGTACAATTGAAACTGATTTCTTCAAATTATTTGATGCGCAATTCATTCGGAATCCACTACGTAATTTACGCTGTCCAAGGAGTATCACATTATAACTCCTGTGGATGATAACTGCTTGATAGAACTATCAGGATGAACATTGTAAAATAGTAAAAGTCACTAAGAGGGAGGTTGCATTACATAATGCGAATCGCTCCGTCGTGGTATGATGCGAATCCATATTCAAAGTCTACCAATCCTTCAAATTCGTAATGATTCCAGCGATGAAAAGGGTTAGAGTATACTCTACATATTTGGTTATTTTTCTTCTTTTATCGTGTTTAAAATTTCTCTATTCAAAGGAGGGAACTCAATTGGGCGTTGGTAGGTTTTATCGTTGTGTAGTGTTCCATAAATTTGAAATAATTTGAATATCTCGTATGTACATGTTCATACACGAGATAACTATAGATCACTCTTCTCCAAATACTATTAATGCTGTTTTCAGGTTATGCTGCTTTTCTTCGGGATTCAGTAGTGGAGTATAGGGTTACTTAGTGGCTTATATTTTACTTATTAACATTTTTTGTTACATTCAATGCACCTCAGACATTCAACATTGTATCGTTTAAGCTTATTGAAGAGTAATGATGGACTGGAATCAGTCAGCTTGGATAAGGCCATTTAACTGGGGTGATTACTTTTAACCAAATGGACATGCATATAGTTCGAATTTCGCTGGGAAGTATTACAGGATATTTTAAATATAGGAATTACTAAATTATTTAAATTTCCAAGTTTATCCTTGACTAAAACCTTCCCGATGGCGAATTCTGCTAGCACTTTAATTCGTTCTACAATCGCACAATTTAAAGCACTCTGCAATAGCTATCAAATCTCTGATTTTTTCTTAAAGTTCCTGATAGCTCGTGCGCAATAAAACGTTTTCCGCTTCTCAGCCTTCTGAAAGAATCCAGAATGAAAAAATTCGTCCGATAGGATTGAAAATAGCGGCGTGTAAAAGGGGAAAAAACGCGAAACAATTCCGACAGAATTCCACGCTGGGCATTGGACATTACGCATGCAAGGCGCGTTGGCGTGAGAACACAACTGAAAAAATACCACAGCACATGTCGCGATTTGAAGGGACGGGAGGGGTAGTCG
Source organism: Pachydiplax longipennis (assembly GCA_036926295.1). Lineage (NCBI taxonomy): Eukaryota > Metazoa > Arthropoda > Insecta > Odonata > Libellulidae > Pachydiplax > Pachydiplax longipennis. The sequence continues at coordinate 51,102,641 of JAVFKF010000004.1, forward strand.
CCGATACATCGATGGAGATCGAAATGTTGGAGGGGCGGATTCCCCTCACGCCGATGTTACCAAATTTAATCATTTTAATGTCACCGTATCAATGGTGTGGACAAAGTTTTCCCTCCCAGGGGCATTTCGTCGTCTTTAAAACGTTCTTCCAGCCATTCAGAGGTGTTTATGCAGTAACGATGGTTATTTTTACTGCGATTGTTACGTCTCAAATCTTTGTTTTTTAAAGCAGCTTTTTCCGCTATGCGAATCATAATGGAAATAAATGAGGATAATTTTACCGTAGCCAAGACTCGAACTCGGATTTCTCACTTACCGGGGGTTGTCTTTAAGTTAAGCTCGGGCTCCCTGATTGCTAAGGGGGCACCGCTTTCGCCTATGGTAAAAGCAGTTTCGGGTTCGATGCCCAGTAGGTGTCCATATGTGCGAAATCACCTTAGATGTCGAAGAACCTTTTAGAATACTAAATATACACTACTATAGTAGTAGAACAGCCAAATAGAATTAGTAGAATACTACTAATATTCTTCCATTTAAGCTTCCGCGACAGAATAATTAAATTTAGAAGGAAAGATTGTTTTATCGTGGTAGCTTGTTCGGATAAAGTGATCTCCCGACAAGTGGGAGATCAGAATTCGAGCCCCGGTTACTGCGGATTTTTTTCTTTCGTTTCTTTCTCTATATTTATATACGAGTAAAAGTTGCTTGCATACTGCAAGCTAATTGGTACAAATTTAACAATAAGTTTCCCTTACGGGTATCATCTTCAAAGCTTATCCAGCAAAATTCTTAAAAATTACCGCAATACATTTCTTACATGAGAAATTTTCATCCATCTGGCATCGAACTCACGGTCATATGCAACCTTTCTTCCACTGGTTCTATAGAAAACTACTTCAAACGCAAACGCTGTGATTTTGAATAGTCTCCTGCATAGAGAAAGGCCTCAAAACAATTTTTTTAAATTAGCGTAAATGATCGCCTGGCGTCGAACACAGGACCCGTTCGTGAGAGACAATGGCATACGAATGTTAGAGAAGTGCCACTCTGACGTGTTTCAAAGTTTCAATTCAGTATCTTATCGGGAAGGTCCTAAAATGAGATTCCGTTCTTCCCGCTTGAAATGCATGGTAGAATCGGAATGACGCTCTAGCATCGAACCAAGGACCACTAGAGAAGCAGTGGACGTCATGAAAGAATGTTCTCAAATGCCTCTGTCACCATTCCGGGTTTTATCTTTTCAGCTTATCGGGAAGGCATTTAAAAATATCGTCCAAGATTTCACCAATGCATTTCTTACAGAAGCATTTTGAACCCACCTGGCGTCGAACACACGGCCATTTGGTAGCATTTCTTCCTATAGTACTATGCAAGACCATGTCATCTGCAAACACCGTGATTTTGATTGCTCTATCGTATCGAGATCGGCCTCAGAAGAGATTGCAAAAAATCGCGCAAAAGACAGCCTAGCGTCGAACTCAGGACCCTTCCGTGAGAGAAGATAGCAAAATAATATTAGATAAGTGCCATCCTTACTTTTTCCAAAGTTTCGATTCAATATCTTATCGGAAAGGTCCCAAAATAAGATTCCGCTTTCCCCATTTGAAATACATGGTGGAATCGGAATGACCGTCTTGCATCGAACCAAGGACCACTAGAGAAACGGTAAACCTGATGATAGAATGTTTTCAAACGCCTCTGTCACCATTCTGGGTTTTATCTTTCCAGCTTATCGGGAAGGCATTGAAAAAAATTTTCCAAAATTGCAGCAATGCATTTCTTATGGAAGAATTTTGCATCCACCTGGAGTCGAACTCACCGTCATTTTGTAACTTTTCTTCCATTCGTAATATAGAAGACTACCTCAACTTCAACCTCCGAGATTTTGGTTCCACTATCTTACTAATAAGTGCCTCAAAATTATTTTCAAAAATCCACCCAATGCATTCTTATGGGAAAATTGCGATTTTTGGGACATTCTGGTATTGAACCCATGACACCTAGCGTCGATGTCTGAATTAATCTGTCATCTAGAGTGTAGGGCCAGTACGTCGAAAAAATCTGACGTCGATGGCGCTTGTGGAACATGGTCAGAATTCGTATCCCCTATATCTATATCTATTATATCTATTATATATAGCTAACTCTCCGGATATACCTATATATATATATATATATAGATATAGGGGATACGAATTCTGACCATGTTCCACAAGCGCCATCGACGTCAGATTTTTTCGACGTACTGGCCCTACACTCTAGATGCCAGAATAATGCAGACTTCGACGCTAGCTATCATGGGTTCAATGCCAGAAATTCCCAAAAATCGCAATTTTCCCATAAGAATGCATTGCGCGGATTTTTGAAAATTATTTTGAGGCACTTATCGTTAAGATAGAGTAACCAAAATTTGGGAGGTTGAAGTTGAGGTAGTCTTCTATGCTTCTCATGGAAAAAATGTAGCCAAATGACAGTGAGTTCGACGTCAGGTGGATGCAACATTCTTCCATAAGAAATGCATTGCGGAAATCTTTGACGATTTTTTTAAATGGCTTCCCGATAAGCTGGAAAGATAAAACCCGGAATGGTGACAGAGGCGTGGGACCTTCCCGATAAGATATTGAATCGAAACTTTGGAACAAGTAAGGATGGCACTTATCTAATATTATTTTGCTGTCTTCTCTCACGATCGGGTTCTTAGTTCGTCGCCAGGCGGTCTTTGGCGCGAAGTTTTAAATTTGAACTGAGGCAGTACTTGGTATGATACTGTATTCAACGGATAGCTTGCAGTATGCAAGCAACTTTTACTCGTATAGATATAGGTATATCCGGAGAGTTAGCTATATATAATAGATAAGCATGTATACTATGCGCTTTTCATCGTCTATACAATTTCTTATCTTCCTTATGTTCTGAATTGATCTTATTTAGCCCGTTCATAAAATGAACGACGGATACGAGATGAAAGGTCATTTGACGGGGATATTTAAAACCTGCGCACCATCTTCATGATCTTCATCAATTTGATGGTACTTTTCTCTGTTGATTAATAAAATCATTTGAATATTCAGTTGTATTCTAGAACTCGACAATTTTTTATGTAAGCGAAGTGAGCTGTACTTATGGTAGTTGACGTGAATGTTTTGGTGTCGAACCTGAGACTTTTAGTGCTTAGGAACCTATTATCAGATAATTAATAACATGCAACAATATGTAAAGTTTGATGATTCTGCGATATCTGGTGTTGAAATTGATTCATCGATTACAGAATGACTTATGACTATTTTTCTCGGATTGTAACAGTTATTGAGTTGTAGTAGTATTCGGAATGTATAACTAACAACTTTAAAGTTATGGATCATTCATCATCTGGTAAAAAGAAATCTAACGTATAGAACTCGTGTGGTATTACGTTTAGTTCACTGAACCCTAGTTAATTTGCATCATATTGCATTATCTAGCAGTTTAATGAACTAAATAATTTGGAAAATATTACTGTCGTCCTGCAGCGGTAGTTGTTCATTGCTCGCGCTAAAAATTGGAGATTTATGAACTGGTTTTCATTGAAGTTCCAATAATTAATTAATTTCGAAGTTTATTACCATAGGAAGGATTTCATTATCGTAGCTTTACGTGCCCTGAAACTATTTAAATTGGATTAATTAGTATTATAATGAATGATCGTAATAAAAATACTTTACTCATCACCGCATTGTTTCTACAGAGCTTGCGCTTGGTCCCATTCAACACTGTATAATTAGCCGACATACAGGAAACAGGAATCCGACCATTCTGCCTCCCCTTACCATTCCATCCCTTCCTCAGTGGACGAGGGGTGTTGATCTGGAAACTCTATGGGTGGGGATGTAACGGCGCTCACATAGGATTTAAGCGATGTAATAGATTTCTGCTTGGCGCGACCGTAAATGGGGATAAAGCATCGGGAACGCAACTTGAATCGATAACTTTCTCGCTTTACCGCTAGATGGAGCCTTTCGTGATGCTTAAAACGAGTTTCGGTTGTTATTATTCGGTCGACTCATACGCTCTCCCACTATTTTTAATAGCCTTCGCTTGTGGGGATGAAAATAATTTTTCACGGTACTGAATGATTTTAATAGTTGGAAAGGATACAAATGAATATAGCCAAGGTGTCTATTATTTTTATTGACGCATGACTAAATTAATATAAATATTAAAATGAAATAGCTGAAACTTTTTGATAGAAATCTTCAACATTCGTTTCACAATTAAGAGACTTTTTTCCTAACATACTTATTGGCTAAGTGCATACAAATTAATTTCTAAAGTACTAATTTGTGTAAAATTTATGAAAACGAAGATTATGAAAGCCCTCTCAAACTCCTTATTTAATCGATTCAAGTTATTGAATGCACAATGCTGATTTTAAACTTGGAGCTCCGAATACAAAAGAGCCTGATTTCATGCAGCTTTAATTTGTTTCAAGCGGCATCATGATTCGGGAATTATCTTTCTTCAGTGCTTCAAAAGTGAGGAATGAAAATAAAGGAAGGAAATTATTATACGTATTGGGATAAAATAATTAACGCGTATGCTTTGCGAGATTTGTATGATACGGAAGTAATAAAAGAGGTATCCTTAAAGAAGATTGTGGTGTTTGAAGATATTACGTAATTCAGATAATACCGAGTTACGATAGAATTAAATATTTAATTGATTTTGAAAATAAATTAAAATTTAGAGAATCTTTATATGCTTATTAATCTCTTACTTTCTGGAATGAATACGACTACATTCAATAAAATGCTTGCTTATGACTGAAAGGCGTCGTTTTACATCTCCCCTTCAGAGATTACAGAGCATCATTAAATAGAGACGATGAACTACATAATGTCATCAATCAAATCTATAATTGGAGCCAATTCAATTTATTCCTCTCTAGCCGTATTTTTAATTAGTGTTTGAAATATTTTAGAAAGCCTATCATAATTGCAAAGAATACGGTATTATGTAATCATAATATCAGGCGGGAAATCATCTAGTGTAAGAGTTGTTCCAGCTATAGGTATCAAATTAGTCCGAAAATGTACTTAAAGGAAAAGTATAAACCATCACGACGACTCAATCAGGGGGATTCTGTCGTTAAAGACATTGAGTAGAAGGTCATGATCCTCATTAAAAGCATTTCACCGGAATCGACGACAAAATATTACTTCTAGAAATTACTCCGAACGAACATCAAGGTTCATTAGAAGTTAAAGACACTCCTTTAGTCGTTTGTGTAGGCAGCGTCTTCCAGGAACCGTAGAGCAGGGAAATACCGGGATTACCGACTTCTAGGAATCACCTGATACGCATTTCAATAGCCATACTATCATCCTGAGTGTAACCCTTGAGGTTGATAGTATGGCTATTGAAATGCGTATTGGGATATTCATAGAAGATGGTAATACCGGCTTTCCTCGATTCTATAGTGTCCGGATGACGCTAGTCCCACAAACGCCTAACGGAATGTTATCAACCTCTAATTAATTAACAATCGAGTTCCAATTTTTTATCTTGCATCAAAGTTCATCTAATAAGATACAAAAGCATATTTTGACCGATGAATTTTTCATCATATTATGAAGCTTCTTTTAAAAAAGGAGTATTTCTCTCAAATGAATGCTTTATGGTCGAAAGTATTCTTCCGAGAGATATATCAACTTCTGTTCGTTCTAGCATCTGATACTTAGAACTTTCTAAAAGCTTTTTCCAATAGTTTTAAGTATGTGAACAGCTCGATCTTGGAATCGACATCACAGAACATTTTAGGAATCGTTACTACACATGCTTAGGGTGTGATTAAAAAATCGGTAATCTGTCTTTCAATGGATTTGATTAATTTATATTGGGCCATCAAGATGTCAATGTTAGGATATCCATCAGGAAAAGGATAGAGCATCAAATGGAATTGATTTAATATAACGCAAAAAACCCTCATCAGTCAACGTAGGTCATTAAAGTCTTAGAAGTCCTTCGATATTGATATGTATGTATCTTTAGCTTTCAATTGTGTAGTATGTGTGACTTCTCTGCATTACTCCACATGAAATATGAGACTGGGACTTTATTCTTAGTATTACTGATGAATCAGATAACATACGAGCAAATATATGAAGAATTACTTTAATACAGCCTAATGATTTTTAAGTGATAAAAATAATACTAAATTCTTTGAGTGGCCTGTTAGAAGTGATTTGTTCCAAAGAAGATGAAAATACAATAAATAATTATCCTAAATAGTAGGAGGGTATACAGTGTTCCTGTAATTGTAACTAAGGACGAGCTACAATAAAGATTTATTATGTTAGGACTTGGACTTTGGTTATTATGATATCGAGGTACGTTAGCTATTTACTTTTATCATGATCTGCACGGAAAAATTTATTCGTCCAAACGCTGGGAATATATTTGGCGAATATCACTAAGATGAAATTGGATTGTTTATATTTAAGTTAAGCATCTAAATCGTAGTTGAGAGAACGAATTACCCGGCCTAAGTGAGATACGTTGTGTCAAATCAAATTTCCGAGCGGGTAACCTTATTGCATACTTCGTAGTGACCCCTACTTCACTGACTTTAAATTGCGCTTTGAGCTCTATTTCAGTGTTTAATGTTTAAATTTCGTCTCTGTGCTAAAAGGAAGGTTTATGGTTTGATATCATTGAGTCAGTGCAAAACTATATAAACTAATGCAGGTGGTTGGGAGTTTTGACAGCAGTACTTGAGGATTTAGCACCAAAAAAGGAAAATAAGATAAATTACATATAATCTTCACTTTACGTGACTAATTTGGCTTCAAAACGATAAAAAACGCATTTAAAAAGGCGATAGGAATAGATTTCATGTAGCCTGGGCGAACGTTTCCCACACCAGTCTAGGGCATCGTATTTTTATCTCCTTACAAAAAATGTTACCAGTCTTCCGTTAAATATTTTAAGAACTTTATTGTATCGTACGTCATTTTTACTGCGGAAACAATTGCGGCTATAATTCATCGCGAACTGGAGAATGACGGGCTCGAAAAGATATCGGCTTATCCTCTACGCACATACAATACCCAGTTATCCGCTACCACTCGGTCGATGGCTTTTTTTCAGCTCTTCCCTTGTTTTTCACCGCCAAACGATCATACGCAACCTCTTTTTATTGCCATCATCTTTTACCCACTCTTGTTGTCTAGCTCTATCTTTTCCTATGACAAAACCCAGCTCGGGTATATTTATCTCACATATAAAACCTCTGGGCGTTCAGGTAACCCGAGAGTGCGCCATTAAATCACGAATTTTCATTTATTTTCCCTTTCGTTTCCACGGGATTGCTAGAGCTGCTTCTCCAACCGAATAAAATCGCCACAGGGTTCGTGTTACTCGACCACTATCCCTTCCCGGCATGCCTCACTCCATCGGATAAACAAAGGGTCGGTCCATCTCGCGGAGAATATTTCCGAAACAAAAGAGAAGTGCGAAAATTTTTAAGCTCCACCGGAGATAGGAGTCTAGGATAGGAGGAAGCCCAAGTTTCTGCTCTCAGTGAATGTTTTTTGACCCCTTGAAGTAGATAAAACTGTTCATCCATCACCCTCTGGCTAATGTATCGCCCCCTTTCAAACGGAGTGTTGTAAATGTTGTCCCAAGAATATATCCAAAGGTTCGTTTTACGATTATGCTGTATTTTCACGTAACGTTCTTGTCCTCAGGTGGTCAACGTTCTTTTTCTTTTTTTAATTAGGATTTCTCTTCGAATTTTTTTATAATATCGTCAACTATTGCTTGAAATCTTAATTTATGGCCAGTTAAATTCTTCTTTATTTTCCTCTAGTTTCATCAGACACAATGGATTTGTTAGGAACGTACTTGAGGGAAAAATAGAAGGAAAAGCAGCAAGAGGAAGACCAAGGGATGAATATATTAGCCAAATAAAGAGAGATATAGGAAAGAAGAGGTATCAGGATGTAGTAAAGTTAGCACTAGAGAGAGAATAATGGAGGGCTGCAGTCAACCAATCTACGGATTGAATGACCTATGATGATGACTCATTGCAAATCTAAGTTGTGGATCTTATTGTCTCATTCGTTGGATATTGTGCTGGTTGGAAAATACTTAGTTCATTTTCTTGAGGTTTCTATAATGAATCTTTATTTTTATCCTTAGTGTGATTTTATTTAATAAAATATTTCGTCCCTTTTTGAAGAATTACAATGAAAAACTGTGCCTTAAAGTGCGTTCATGCTACGTTAAACTACCTTTCAAATGCAACCTTTTTACCCCTCTGCTAAGTAAAGTAAGCCATTGGCTCACTATTAACTCTGTAGGGTAAAACGAAGGAGAGAATCCGCCAATTTAAAGGTCATTCAAAACGTATAGCTAAAAACAAACTTATTATGCTACTTCAAAAATTATATAAATCCTTAATAATTTCTCATTAGTTCTAAAATTAGTAATATTCAGGAATTAAATGTAAAAGACTTTTAGTCTACATGTCTGATAATATTATATCGTTAAATATTTTGGAATTTTTTATGCATTGACAGATGGATTGAAAATTTAAGAGTCCTACGATGAAATACAATTGTAGCATTATGGTTGGAGCATACTTATATTAATTCATTTTTTTGATTACTTGTGAAATAATATAGCGATAACTTAGCGAAACTAAAGACAAGGTAGAAAGTTTAGAGTTGATATTAAAATAATTTTCTTTTTATTTTACTTTTGTAAAAGACATTCTACGAAGAAAGTTCATGAATCAGTTACTTAGTTAGTTCTTGCAATTTATAATAAAAATTACAAATATCTTTTGCACAATATAAAAAAGGATAGTAAAAATTTCGTTGCTTTGGAAGAATCGTTTAGATTTGGTTATATTTTTCTGAAAGCGACGGGAAGTTGACAATCTCAAATTTCGACAGAGACGACTAGATTTGGCTTCTTTGCTGGTTAGTTTTCGGTTATCAAATTCTCATTTGTGCCACAATTACACTGATATGAATATAGCTTCTCGTGCGAGATAAAATAACTATTTTCAGGTTTCTTCCGTTAGGGATATTCCGTTATTCCCGGTTTATTACCGTAATACTAAAAAAATATACGGAAATTTCTTAGAACTGAACAAAAACATTTTATATTTAATAGCTTATTATCAACTTATGGATTATAATGGTTAATATGTGGTACTTAAAAGATCATGTCCAAGCAAGTGACATTGTTGAGTAACTTTAGCCTTTTTTTATAATGCGTTGCTTTTGTATCCAAAATTTTGAATAGATCCTCCCTTGACTCTGTCTTTTTAATAGAGTTAACGTAGTCTTCATAAAAACTTCATGTAGAAAGTAACGAAGTTACTGCAGAGGCAACTCGTCGTGTACCGTAAGAGTTAACTTTTCGCTCGCCACCTCGTGCTTTATCCCTCGAAAATTCTTGTTTCCCGTTTGAGGCTAAACCACGAGCGTGTTTGATTCAGGTAGCGCGCAGTGACTCTGCTCACGCCTCCGTGACTCCGTGTACAGAGATCCGTGCCCTGGAAAAAAGAAAGAGTACGACGCTCTATTTCCAGGCGTGCATGGGGCCTTTCTCCTCCACTTTTCCCGCCGCTCTTCACTTTTCGTGGTTTTACTCCGTGTACCGCATCTTTTTGATCTATTACCCGGGTAACATCATCCCACACCCTTTGTTCGTAGCGGTGAGCCAGGATTAGCACGACGGTACCCATTTCTTGATGCCTTTTTTCTTTTATCTTTTCCGTGCCAGCGTTTGAGCAAGGCGCCTCTTCGCTCTTTGATGAAACAGCGAAAATTTGTTTACCATCGGCGTGGGGTGATATGCGCGTGGTCTTCTTCTTTTATGTTTCCCAATTAACCTATTTGTGTTCCAAGAATCTTTTCGTGGGACGAAGTTTCGTTCTGGTGACGTGATTGAGTCGTGTTCCTCCGAAGTACCTGAGAAATAAAATCCATTGTGGAAGGCCTTACCAAGTGGAGATACATGTAGAGGAAGGAAAGTGATAAAATAACACTATATATTTCCACATACACTTCATATATAATCCAGTGGAAATGATATATTTAGTAAATTGGGTTAAGACGCTTTTGAGGTAACCGAGTGAAAACTGGAAAAGAGGCGTTTTGATTGGAATAATGTACATCTTTACAGCTTTCAAATTAAAAAATGGAAGCGTTTCTTAAGTTTCCAATTGATAAATAACTGCTATAAGCCTTAATTCATTAAATAACCTTTATTTTGCTTTACTTTTCACAGTTGTAGATTTCTCTAGAGAGTTCACGAGCTATGGTTATGTAGTCATATTTTTAAATGGCCAGCTTTTAGAACAAAGGATTTCTCTTTTTTGTTCCTTAGTTTCAGTCAATTTTCAATCTACAATGAAACAATCGTTACGAGGTAGACTGTTAGGGAAGAATAATGTAAAAAAATTTGACAAAGACAGAGGGCTTTGTTGGATTGCATTGCATCCAGGAACAGGAAAAAGCGGTTAGCAGAGCGTTTAAAGCGACATTTTACCATTTTATTTGTATGGTAGGGACAGGGACTAAAATTTCTTATTAAAAAATGCTGAAAGTTACCTCGTTAAAAAGATATAAAGAAGTCCTATTACCTGAAATATGGGAATAATTGGGAATATAATTGATTTTTTCACTTGAGATGAAATTGAGATTGGCGATTTATTTTGTCACGAGACCTATAATCTAACTAAAAATGTATAGATTGAAGGAAACGGCTGTGAAAACTGCTCAATCATTTTTTAAACCTAAAATGAAGAATTTTATTCACACTCAAAACTATTATTTTAATAGAATTTCGGAAAATATTAGTCCACGCGTTTATAAGATTGCCGTATTTTACGTATGTGAATATGATGAATTTAGCGCACATTCTTCAAAGAAACTCATTCTTTTAATTTTTTAACGGGTGAAGTTGGTGTTGGTTTATGTTGGAATAATTTTTGGCCTTTGGATAGCAACTTTTACAGAGTCTTTTCCCTTTGAACACATCAATTTGAATGTGTATGTACTTCTTTTTGTTATTCTTAAAAGTTCTTCGTAAAACTTGATATAGAATTATTACGTAAATGTATGATACTTGCATTTAATATTTCATGCTTAAATAAAGCCCCTCGCCACGTTAGTACAGGGATAATAATTTCATTTAATTTTTTCAGATTTTAAATTTTGAAGTTTCCAAAAATAGACTGTCATCAGATTTCAAAGTTCTAAATAAACTCACCAGTTAATGATGGTGATCAATCATCGAAACCGGTCGTTCGAATAAAATTTCATGTAAAAGTAGTACTACGAGTATTCGTATTTACATCTCACTTGCTCCGACTTACAGGCAAGTCCGTAAACAGAAAACCATATGAATAATGGATTCAATAAAACACGATTGGTGAACATTTGGAGTACAGTGCTAGACAAGCAATATTTTATACTAAATAAATATTTCCACAGAAATACTATTGAATTGCGGATATCCGACATTTTTTACTTATTTATTTGAAAAGTAGGTCATCAATTTCGACTGGAAATAACATGAGGAGTCATCCATTCAATTTTATGAATACGTATGCTTCATCATGCTCCGTGGAAAATTCGTTTAAATTCAATTAAAATTTTTTTTCCTCTGTAGCTGCTGAATTACTGAAAATCCCCAAATGCGTAACGTTTCGCTATTTTCTCTTTTTTTAAAATCCTATATACCAGCGTGAAAATTGATTTCCTTTCATTGAAGCAGCTTAAATCCTTACCTCAGCCTTCCATTGATTACCCCATGAAATTTGACATGATTCCATTCATAACTCAGTAGCTGAAGCTTAAAAACCTAGAAGTTAGTTATCTAAACCTTGGTAGAATTGTTAAATCGCATTTCAAAATTTTCGGTTTCGTTTAACCTCGTTAATAAATAAGGGCAGCATTGAGAGTTTATTAAAATTTGTTGAAGGAAATGTCCCATACCTTATTAGCTATCCTTTACATATTTCAACATATCTTTCAATTGTTAAACATTTTTTCAAAGCTGATATTTAAATTTTAGGGGCTAGTTATGAAATAAAGTAGATATCAACGGCCATTTAGGTGAAATATTTATAACTGTGTATTGCTTTCTTGCAGAATTTAATAACAATATAATTTTCATCCAAAGCATACCGATCATTGTGTATTGTATCATACTCATTGTATCAGGTATTACCCCTCACAAATAAAAATTTGCTTATCATTCTAGGAAATACCGAGTAATTCTTTTTAATTATAACTCAATGCTGTGAATAAATCTTTGGACATTACCCTTATTATTACATATGAAAGTGATTTTTACATAGGTTTTTCTCTATTTTTTCCATTCCTGTACTGGCACTGAAACAATGTAAGTAGTTGAGGAAATCATATTTCATAATTGGAAGATTAATTACGAATACTCAGTTCAGTTAATCTCATTCCTTTCATTTGGAAGTCATCGTTCATTTAAATTCGATTCCGATTTTCCAATTATCCACAGTTGTGTAACATTTATCTGTTGATGTAATCCCGAGCAAAATTTCACGTTATGATTACAATTTCCGATGAGTTACGTGTAAGTGTATCATGTCGTAGGGATCATCTAAAAAAAATTTAGTTGATTTTAGGACTAATTAATTTTCATATACCCAGTCAATGCTGCATTCATGCCAACTTCATGATTACTTCTTATATCTTCAATATTAATTAGAAGCACGAATGAGTTGAATAGTTTATCCTCGAAAGTCCATGAGAACTTTCCTTTTGGAAAAACGACCACAATAGAGTAGGGCTAAGTTAATTATGTATATATGTGATTTTATGTGCCCAATAAAATACATTTTATTACTTATCCACTAAACAAGACGACAGTTGGAATTCTGTGTTGTGTTGTTCTGAGTCATAACTGACGATTTTATATTTTTTGGACTAAATGAATATTTTTAAAATTTCCGTTGTCTCTTTTAATCCGTCGTAGCTTTTGAAATGCAATGCATAAACATGTATTAATACATGAGAGAAGGGTAGAATTATTGCTTCCCGTCAGTAGTGATTGTATGTAGAGCATCTTACGTATAATTCGTCACATTCCAAGTGATTTTCATCAAGCTAGTATAGTTAAAAAATAAAATCGACGGAGCGGCGATTCACTTGGTAGTATTCCATGACAGGCAATGAAAAAATAACCACTTTCACAGCATAACTGGTGTTAAATTCACATTAACTTAGCAAAATACTACAAAAACTAATTCTAACCACACGACATGTTTCAGCGCATAAGCTTAGTTAGAATTAGTTTTTGTAGTATTATGCTAAGTTAATGTGAATTAATACACCAGTTCTGCTGTGAAAGTGGTTATTTTTTCATTACCAAGCTAGTATAGCTTATCTGTAATCTCTTCGTAGGTGATGAATATCTGCATTTTTCTGGAGCTTAAAAACAAATCTCGATATCTATTAATTCAGCCGGGAAATCACCCTACTTCGGCGATTCTAAACAAGGCCCTCTTATGAGGCTCAGAATTAACGCCTCAGTCCTCATTCGGTGAGAAGTGGTGTCCATACGGCAATCCTCAGGGGATGGACGTCTTCAACGAGGGGTGGATCGGTTCGAATCCTGGGCAGAGGCCGCCAGAGGGTGGATTTCTTCCCAAGAACGGGGGAGGAGAAAGCGTTGAAGAGGGTGCGGCGCTCAAGGAGGGAGGTGTGGTGGTGGGGAATCAATACAAGTTCCCGAGGAGGGATGGCGGCCTCGTGGAGTGGGAGGGGCGACTTTTTTAACCGAATGCAACGCTATGTTGCGGCCCGTTTACGGTCCACCCCACCAACATCGACCCGTCCCACCCACGCGCCTATCTAAACCTATATACCACTATTTATACTACATACTGCTTTCATCTCGGAATGAATCCCCGAAAAATATATATGCTCCCCACCACGAACGCATTCCTCTCTAGGTCGGTTATTCCGGACCTGAACCGGAACCGAACGGAAAGCGTTAAAACCGTCATTTTATTCCGGAGAGAAAACCGAACCCGAGCTGAAAATTTGAAATTCCAGACCCCGAACCGGTTTTTTATTCCGTTTCGATTTTTAACTCCCTACGACACTATTTTTACTCCATGGAAATTGGAGGAAATTTTTGCCGGAGCGAAAACCGAACCAAAACCTGAAAATTTGGAATTCTAGAACCCGAACCGGTTACTTATTCCGTTCCGAATTTCAAATCCCAACGATACTAATTTTACCTTATTGAGATTTGTGGAAGGTTTATTAATAATTTATTCATGACTAGTAATAATCGATTAATTTTTTTTATTTTGAAATTTAGTGTAATTAGATGAGGAAGAGAAACTCTCGTAAATCCTCCACACGACTATTTATTAACGACCGGTTTCGGTACCAGAGTAGCATCTTCAGGTAAGGAAAAAAAGTTTGGCTGTTTCTTATATAGCATGGAATGGTATGAGGAGAATAAGTAGTGGGTTAGAAAAAAGTCCTTTTCTTCCCCTTTGGGAAGGGAAATAAAGGAAATGGAACGCCTGAGCACCTAAATTTAATTAGTGTAAATGATAAAGCCAGATATAATACATCAAACCTTCAGAAGGACATCATATTAGAAATATCGGAGAAAAAAGTACAAGCCGTTTCTTTCCTTCGTTTGCTTCTCACAATCCACCTACTTGCCCAATAATCCTCCCCCAATAATCATTATCGCTTACGTAAGTTGAGCTCTATCCCATATCAGGAAAATTATACTTATTTATCATCAGAATTATAAACTGATTATCAAAGTTTCCAACTTTTTTGATATTTGTCAAAATGTATCTTCGCATGTAGTCGTTGTGAAAGATACATAATTGTAAATATCATTTTATTTTTCTTGTCTTTAATACATCATCGTTTAATATCCAACTTTTTCCATATCTTTTAATCTTTTGATAAAAATATTTGTTTTTCATTCCTCACAAGCACAACATAAAGGAAATTTTCCAACATACCCGTTCTCTTTCCCTTCCGTCCTTCAGAACACAAAAGAGGGGAAAAGGATAAGTGGAAGAGGAAGGGAATTTCCAAATAACTTTCCGTCCTTTTCTTTGTAAACGTACATTGTTATATGGTTGAAACAGAATGATTAAGATAATTCTTGCGCCGTATTTCGCAAAATAAAAAGTACCGTGTGTCATACCTAGGACCCTAAAAAAGGCCTAGAGCTCAATTTCAGAGACTCTCATTTTTTCATGCACAAAAAGCTGCATTTAAAAGAGTACGAAAATTGAACAACTAAATGCATTAAAGCACTAATGTCAATAATAATATGAAGAAAAGGTTAAAGTTTAAGGTAAAAAAGGTGTACCCTTTCCTAATAATGACGCGACGCGTTGAAACTCGGGTATCATTATAAAATAATTACGCGGTGCGGGTAAAAGTTCTTGTTTTTTCCTTTCTTCATGTTATGGAGTCCTTCCACGAGGTCATGTCTGAAGCAATTGATAAAGTTCTCAATAATAATATCTATTTTTCTTAATACTCTCATAACCTTATAATGCAATACGTCCGTCATGACGATGAGCGATCTTTGTCCGTCTATCTGACAATCTCAACTATAGTAATTAACTAACTATATTAAAGATTAATAATAACTATATTAACTATATTAAATATTAACTATATTAAAAAGCTATTATAATGTTTAAATATCTGATTTTATATTTTCTATATATATTTTTGAGTTGCCACCGGACAGTTGTCCACTGTTAACTTGACATTGTAAATAAATAAATAAATATTAGGGGTCGAACTTACATTAAGAACAATCTGAAAAATCATGTTAAGGCTTATTTTCAGGGGAAAAATGTATTATAGACATCATACTAAAGCAGAAATATAAGTTGAGAAAATTCACGTTAGGTTTCGGTCCCATTATTCAGTTGATCTTTGCATATACTCATGAGCTTCACTACTTTGATTTGTTCAGAAGGAGTTGTTTCCCAAGTATTTTACTCCAATACCTCGATTCCATACATAATCGTCCCTTATAGTAAATTAAATTCGGTTCCAATAAAAGTCCATACGAAAATCATGTGAAATTTGCTTTCCTGAGCGAAATATTTCTTTACCCTTTCTCTCTCCTCGTTATTTATCAGATGAAATTCATCTCTGGATTATTCGTGGTCTTATCGTGTTTCATCCACGAGTATTTTTCGGTATCCGTCGGTGCATAAATCTTTCTCTGTCTGTGATTCTCGCGTTTCCATTCTCACACTTGCTTATCGCTCTTCCCTTTCCTTCGCAGTTCATCATTCTTTCCCGAAATACATTCCCTCTCTGGATTATCTCCTCTCTGATATTTTCCATTTCCTATTACCGCCTCTCATCCAATATTTGGCGATTTCTCTGTTCTTTCTCCTTGTATGGTTTTATGCTCTCTTTGGGACTATTTCTGAGTGAATTATAATTTTGTATGCCATTGTTATTACGTTCTTTTTCCATAGAGGGGTTTGTAATATTTTAAGTGCATGTTTTTTTCTTCTCTTTGACTATCGTATTCATTTTTTGCCTTTTCTGTCGTATGGTAAGTTTAAATTTTTATTATTTTTAACATATATACCCTGTTACCTTTTTGTTGCCTTTAGCGCATAGGAATATTTTATTTGTAGTATCCACAACATATTCATAGCACCTATATAAAGTGTTCTACCTTTCGGTAGGTTCATGTGCCCCCACATTCCCTATTTAATTCCCTCTCCTTCAATTCCCGGTAACTTATCCCTTCCCCTTAATTCGTCTAACAACTTCTGTCTTTGTCTTCTCCTCTGTCTTTTCCCTAGCATTCTTCCCTAGATCGCTTTCTCATAGCACCTATAACACTTATTATCATTATCTATATTCTAGCCTCTCTGTTATATCTGCTACTTCTTCTAAAGAAATTTAATATCCTAGCTAGCCCCTTTGTCCCTTATGCACGCCGAAAGGTGGCCTGCAGGGTATTTATGTAGATGTTATGTAGATTAAGTCCTTACTTGTATTTCCGTGCTTTAATGCGGTGTATAGTCCCAATGTAGTTTGAAAACAGAAAATACATACTGCGTCTTAAAATATATCCTCCGCATTTATTCATAACGATTAAGTTAGTGGAAGAATATTTATTTATACCCTTATCCTATTAGGTCTATCCTACACGTGTTCATTTGGTGTTAATTATTTTTGTGATGCTGGATTATGAATTTTATTTTTCTGTTTGTAAATTCCCCAGAACAGCCCTTCACTCAATTTTGCCTTTCACTGCATTCTTACGCACTAATTTTAGCATCATGGCTGTGTAAACTTTACGTCTGATGAATCTCGGAACCTGTTTATCGAAAAAGAAAAAACTCTCTCACTCACAAATGACGCACATTAATATACCTTGGTGCTTAAATTACGAAATTATATTCAAGGAATGAAAGCTCGATAAAAAAATATAAAAATAAAGGTAAATGAGAGTTTGTTGACCCCGAATACCATGCGACCCCACAAATATGTACACCCGACAAATCGCTGTACAGCTTTACACCATGTGGAAAGCAATAATCCAAAACGTCAGAACGTAGATGTCATTCCTGTATATCTTTTTATTCTTCTTCCACTTCTTCCCGGTTTTCTTAGCTTTCTTCTTTGTCTTGTTCGAATTCCTTTTTTATTTTGCGTCGCCTATGCTTCCTTCATTCTTTTTTATTCTAGTCTCCTAGAATTTCGTTCTCATATTTCTGCTTCAACCGTTACAATAAATCTCCATAGTTTATCCCTTTTGGATTTCCTATGTTTATTCTATGAACACTCTCCTTTGTTTGTGTTATGCTCCTCTCCCTTTTGTGTCAAAACTCCAGAAATGTACACTATTCTAACTTATTCATTGCCCCGAGCAGAAGTCTTTAATCTTTGAGCCTTTATTTCCTATGAATATATTTCATCATGCATGCTATACATTTCGTAACGTGAGTTCAATCTTTTCTTCGAATCTTTCTTAAATCCCCTTCTTTCTCTTGTCTTTCCTTTTTAGCTCTTTCTACTTTCTCATAATATATTTCCTTTAATCTTAGCTTGATACATTTTTCTGATAAGTACCCTCTAGTTTACTCCTTATTTTGCATGCTCCTTTCACAATTTTCTCCATTATTCTCTTAACACGTCTGACATCTCTTCCGTAAAAGCTTAAGTATTGTAACATCATATTCTCTATAATATTGTTTAAAAAAATGGAACTTAGGCAAGCCTTTTACAGAAGACATTAAAAAAATAGACTATTACGAAAGATCAAGAGAAACGAATGCCTTGAGATGTATGAAACTCGTTTGCTCTCTTTTTAAGGTACTTATTGATAAACTGTTAGGTAATTACAAGCTTTTTACAGTAAGTAAGGAATTAAATTAATATAAGGTCGGTATTATCAACATTATATATTTTAGTACATTACGGTTATGAATTTTTTTGTTTGATTTCACTTTTTTAAAACGTGTTATTAAAGAAGGTAGAGGTGAGATTTCTATGGAGTCTATGAAAGTAATTGAAGTACTTTTTCTCTGAAAAATCGCAAAATTTTATGCTAAATTATTAAGAATTCCATAAATTTAAAATTAATATTCGAATTTCGTTTCAATCAAGATCAATGCGTACCTCGAATTTGCAATTTTTTTTGCCATCTTTCGCTGATATTTTTTATAATGTTCAGAAAACTTCATATTTGCTCAACTTAATTTTCCTCCAAAATTTTTCACGATTTCCATGAATCACCATTCATTATGATGAAAATATCTATCATTCTGATTGGACTGATCCGTTCCCAGTACCGCTCTATTATGCGTGGACTTTAAAATTGCACGTTACGAAAACTCCCCCAAAGATCCACACATTTCCCCATTTTTCTGCAATTCGTGAGTTGATCTATGAAGATCAATACTTATGATATCAGAATAGGTTTAATAACGCGGATTTTTGATGACGGATAACATAAATTTATCCCGTGATGCGGAATATTAACTCATCGATTATAATTTGGCGCTCATGCGCATACAGTATGAAAGGAAAATTTCAGTAAATTTTAAAGATTTTTAAATACGCATGATCCGCGGTGGTGATTAACGGCACGAAAAAAAATCGGAAAATGATTCATTTTTATTGCGGGCAAATAATTCAGATGTTAAAATATCCATCCAAAAGCAAGTTAAAAGCTCATCAATCACATCAGTGAATAAAACGCTCCCGAATTTTTAAAGCATTAAAAGAATGCGCACTCACCTTAATTATCTTTCGAGAGATATGCATCAGAGCCATTGTCGCTCGCAAACCGAACTGTCGCAGTTAATCGGCCGTGACTTCTATCCGAAGATTGCTGTAAATCAAATCTTTTATAAATTTTTGGTTATCATTACCGATAAGCCCAATATCATCTCGGATCACTCTTAAGCCGTCGTTTGCTATTTAAGGGAAAATTGAAAACGGTTTTACAAATGTATGAAGATAATCTCTGCTATTAAATCGTCATAACGGTGCTCTTAGTTTAAGGGAAAATTTTATCGCATAGAATCTAAAATGAAGTAACTAATGATGTTAATACTGCATGATGTAATGCTATAGTCGTGATATGTCTGCCATGAGGCAATTCACAACTCATCGAATTTCATATCAAAGGTTTTTAACGAGACTTTTTTTTCGATTTATAGTCAGTACTTTATGAATAATTGAATTTTATGGCATACACTCGTGAAGAATCGATATGAAAGTGAAACATCGTTGAAAAATGTAGTATGATAAATATCTTTCTGTCCGAATGGTTAGAGCAACCAAAAATAGTGCAACATTAGGAATTAACATCGATTCAGCTTAAGCAGTTTGCCAAATGTGATGTTCAAATCAGTTTCTCACAAAAAATATATGAATACATATAATATACGCCGTACGTACTACGCCGTAATCTAATAATGTAATCTAATCCGTAATGTAATCTACGCCGTAGGAAAGGAGATGGGAACAACTCATTCACAATAAATACAGGTGCAGGTGAAAAGCTAACCAAGGAACAGGAAGTCGCTGAGGCATTTAATGAATGGTTCTCTCAGGTTTACAATAAGGGAATCCGTAGTGCAGGCAAAGCTTTAATCGAGGAAAAGACACATAGAGGGGAAGAGGGAAGCGCAAAGTATATCCAAATTCTCGACTCAGTTATTTTAAGGCACATTCAAAAACTGAAAAATAGGAAATCTAAGGGACCTGATGATATCTCAAGTGACGCCATTAAATTAGGAGGTAATTCAATAGTGCCATATTTTCGAACACTGTTTACTGCAACTTTAAACAATAATCATATCCCTGACGACTGGACTAAAGCGATCGTGATTCCAATTCATAAGGGGGGGTCCAAAACATCAGTTGATAATTACAGGCCCATTAGTTTAACTTCCCAGGTCAGTAAACTAATGGAAAAAATTATAGCAGACTACCTTCGTATATTCTGGAAGGAAAACGACTGGTTAAGTAAGAGGCAGCACGGTTTCAGGCAGGGGTACTCATGTGAAACACAGCTTCTCGGATTGGTGCAAGATATTGCTGAAACTATGGATAAACGGGATGAAATCGATGCGGTTGTCATTGATTTTGCTAAAGCCTTTGATAAAGTATCGCACGATATACTCATAACAAAAGTACGTGACTTAAATATTGACCAGCGGGTACTAAGATGGATTGAAAATTTTTTGAAGGAGAGAAAACAGAGAGTCAAAATCGGTGAAGTTTACTCTAACGAGGCCGAAGTCACCTCAGGTATTCCACAGGGTAGCGTTCTCGGGCCATTGCTATTCCTAATATACATTAACGATCTCCCTATTAATATTAAGTCCGAAGTTAGGTTATTTGCCGACGACTGCATATTATATAGGCGAATAAGAGATAGCAACGACCGCGATATCTTGCAAAGTGATCTAAAGCAGTTATCAGAGTGGACTAAATTAAACGATATGATGATAAACGTCAGTAAATGTAAGCATATTAAGTTCTCTAGAAAAAAGTTACATGAATTTA
This sequence comes from Pachydiplax longipennis, assembly GCA_036926295.1. Taxonomy (NCBI): domain Eukaryota; kingdom Metazoa; phylum Arthropoda; class Insecta; order Odonata; family Libellulidae; genus Pachydiplax; species Pachydiplax longipennis. The sequence continues at coordinate 51,123,730 of JAVFKF010000004.1, forward strand.
ACCAATATACGCTAAACAATGAAACAATTCCTACCGTACATGATTGCAATTATTTGGGTATTAATTTATCTGATAATCTCAAATGGGGGAGTCACATCGAAAATGTTACTACAAAGGCATATAGAAACCTTCACTTCGTAATGAGAAACCTAAAACGGAGTGGGAGGGGAGTCAAAGAAAGGGCGTATAAATCGTTAGTTAGGCCGATAGTCGAATATGCGACGAGTGTTTGGGACCCCCACGAAACGGGACTAAAGTAAGAAACTTGAAGGCGTGCAAAGGAAGGCGGCTAGATACGTAGTTGGAAAACACAAGAAGGATGAGAGTGTTAGCAAAATGCTAGATCAGCTAGGATGGGAATCGTTAGCGTCGAGAAGGAAAGCTTTTAGGTTAGCGGGAGTATTTAACGCGTGGAATTGTAAAGAGAATTGTAAAGATGCTTGGGCAGAACTACGGGAGAGATTCGAAAATCCAAGCTATATTGGACGCGGCGACCATAATTTAAAAATAAGAGAACGCGAGCAGAAAACAGATGTTGCAAAATATTCTTTTGTTAATAGAGGAATAAGAGAATGGAATGCTTTACCTGGAGAATTTCTCATTCCAATGCCAGAAAACGCAAAAAAATTTAAAGCTAAGTTAAGTTATATTAATATCTGAATTAGTATATTAGTAATTACAGCCGTTGCTGGATTGCAAATTAAACTTGTATTTTCTAAAATAATAATTATTTCTTTATTATGTAACATTCTTTTATGAGGTTTGTCTTTTATATTTCACATTGTTTGTATCTTTCATGTTTGTATATTTTATATATAGTACTAAATTGTGTGATGTACTGCCTTCGGGAGGTTTTGGGGGGTTTTCCTCTCGACTTGGGTGAATACCAGGCAGGATATTTTATATTTCCCTCCCCCCACAGGGAATGGCTACCACCTGGCCTCGTGCCTACTCGTAGTCTAACGTATAAATAAATAAATAAATAAAAATAAAATATAAATGCAAATGTATAAAATCCTTATTTTTTATATACCCGTATCAGTAACCAGCCTGTTAAAGTTAAAAAATTGGAAGATTCTTAGGATTTTTGATAAACTTGTGATACACTTCTGAGTTACCTCATCTAATACCACATTTACTATTTAAGATTTATATAGGATACAATTCATTTCGTTTCTTATTACATTGTATACTCGAAAATTCTTGGTATTAATACCAGTATTTATGTGGATGCAGATTAATAGCTTTGATAAACATTTTTAATGGCTATAAGTTCAATTATAGCTGTTCAATTATAGCTACATTCTATTGGACGATGAAACACTCTGAGTAGTTTATTTCTTTACCGTCATAATTATTTAATTTTTCGAATATTCATTCGAATATAAGTTGGAGAAGGTCTAAGATAATGATATCCATGTTGGTGAATCTCTGGTTGAACGCATGGCTGTGAGATGAGCTATCGAGTAAAGAATGATTAAAACCGCAAAAATCTCCACGTAAAAGATTCATTTCCTCTCGCAATATTAATTCCTTTCTGATATATACAATCCGATGTCGGCTTGTCTTCTAGTATACACTTTGATTCGCGGTTTGGAAACCACCTAGCTCCTATCGTTCCTAGATTAAATTCGGCAATGATTGCTTTTCTGAATTTTTCATATGAAACTGTTTTAATTTGAATGGCTCGGATTGGACAACTTTCAGAATTTCGTATTTTTTTATAGTTTATCAAAGAGAAAAATTCCCAATCAAATGAGCCATTCGTATGTGTAAAAATTCAGATCAGGACGTATATGTTGTTCAGAATTACTCCAATGAATTGATGACCATTCCTGGGTGATAAGGTGCCATTTTTTGCGAGATGGAATAGTCGAAAGAAAAATTATTAAAACGTGTGTGGGGACGCAGATATTACCTTTATATTACATATATACCTCCTCCCTAAACAAGACTGAACGTAAGTTCCATTCACTATGTGGCATAGTATAATTAAATTCATAATGTATTCATACTATAATATTTAACTATTAATCATGCTTGAATGATTTCAATCGATTATGAGGCATAATATAATGACATTCGTAATGTATTCATACAAAAAAATTTTAAATTTCAATCATGCTTAAGTTTGAAGCTAAAAATGTAGGCGATATGCCTAAAAGATAGCAAAGTGAAATATAATTGATTATCATGAATCGCGTGATAATCGATGCAAAAATACTTATTACTAATAATATTTTCTCGAAAGCCGTTTGATTCGTTAAATCTATTCCTCTCCTTTCCCAGTACTGATAAATATCGTAATGTTTTATAGCCTCTTATATCGTGACAATGTTACATATAACTGTCTATAGCCAAAGGAGTGCTATAAGAAGCGCTGGTGTATGGTCGTAAGTTTTTCTCTGCGAAATGTTTATTATAACAGCAGATAATACGATTATCATTCAAATAAAATCTAGAAGGACACGATTCCAGAAGTGAACGATTCGTGGCAGCATTAGGCGACGAGTAGAACGAGAAATATCTATGATAAAGACCGAAGAGTGTATGCTAGGGCATTGCACTTGTAGGTGTAAATATAAAAGTTAAGAATCGTAAGAAAGGACAAATGGAACATAGTTAATATATAAAAGAGGTTTGAAACTCTCCTTAAGTCGATACTTCACCGTACCGTAGCTGCGTAGTGACTAGGACATCGAACCGTAATTTCTTTGGAAAGAAAAAATATATTTTATAATCCCTATTCCATTAAACTTTAGAATAAAATTTAAATAGTTAGTTTCAAGTAGTAGTTACACATTTTCGGTTAACCTTCCTTTAATTATAGTAAAGTAAAATGTGCATTGTTTGTAATTAAAAATCAGGGCTGTATTAAGAACAGTTTTTGGTTTCAGTTCTGGCTTGGAATTGTCAATATTTTGGATTCGGATTCTGTTTTCTCTCCGGCTATTTATATCGTTTCTTTCAGTTTTGCTTTTCGGTTCACTTCCGGTTTGTTACAATGATTTTGACTATTTTATAGAAATAAAGTAATGTGTGGGAAAGACTAAACTGAGTATCATTCGATACGTATTTCAATTGCCCAGTTAAGAGTGCTACGTTAGTGACGGTGTATTTTTTTCTTTAAAAGTATACAGCTCAGTTTTCAAGTAACCATTATTCCCAATACGGTACTAATATAATGTGGTAAATACATACCGTAATGCACTGCTTCAACAATCTATAAGTGCCATTAAGAGAAAGTTGAGGACCATTTCTTCCTTCATCTTAAGACATTTACGGTCCGAGAAGGAACAAACTAAAGTAAGAAGGTTGAGAAGAAGTCGAACATAGGGTAAAGAAAAAGAAGAAGATAAGGAGTCGAAAATCAGGGAGAATCCCTTGGAAACTGTGAAGAGCGCTCCTTTGAAAAAAGGCAATTGCAGCAAAGGGACAAGAAAAGGGTTTTTCCTGGGGCTGAGTTGGAATAAAAGGATGGGCTCACAGGGGTCTGAGAGAGAATTCGCACTGTGTTTCTCCGCTTATCTGCTTTCTTTAACCTATCGCTTTTTCCACTTTCCTCTTCTTCCGCTTCGTGATTACGCCATCGTAGCTTCTTAAAGAGGAGATCCGCTCGGTCATCTTATTCTTTGTTACCAATTATGTGAATAGTTTAAGCAATTTTAGAATCGTTACCAGGGAAAATTCCGATGATTGTTTTCAAAATTACCTCTAGATTTGAATTGATTTGCCAATTATTGAGGTTTATTTTTTGTTGGTTTAACCTACGCTGTAACCTTAAAGGAAACATTTTTTCATTAAATGTTTCTCTTTTCATTATTAGAATGTAACATAAATGTAAGGATAGCATCGTAAAATATTCTGAGAGAGTGCTCTACTGAAGTGAAGGAGTGATCTACTGAAGTGCACAAAATCCCTGACCAATTCCTCTGCGGTATTTTCAAATTTTGTAGAAATTATTTATCTCAGTTGATTATATCAGAAGTGGAGTTCAACAGAACAGCCTTTCTTTAGGACTTCATATAATCATAGAATACTAAGATGGAAATCGAATGATCTTCAATAGATCTCAGTCGGTGTAACAGAAACTATAGCTACCGAAAAACTTTTATGCTGGACGAAAGCTCGACAGAAATTTAGAATAAATTATTTTATATCTTCTCTCCAAAATGTTCACCATTAAAAACGGTGTGAAAAGTGATTGGTTTTTCATCTAGTACATAACTTGAAGCACGTTTTTTTTCAGATTTATATGTATTCGCTGGAATCCGCCAATGGAAAATCATGCAATCAAATGTTCCGCTATAGTCTGTGAGAATAACTACATTCCTTAAATATAGCGAGCGTTCATTTTCATTAGATTATACCACTTGCATTTTTTTAATTAGCTAACTTTTAATAAGCTATGATTGATATGTTTTACAACTATCAGTCTCTAATTGTCCTTTGTTTATTATTTTAGTAACTCTAATACTAATATAAACTAACATACCTAATGCTAATCTACTTGGATGTAAAATGGACTTGGAAAATTCCAGTTCTGAATAATATATATGAAAAACGTCAATGCAACACATGAATTCAACGGTAAATGATACGAAAATTAATTTTTTAGACAATAATAAACATAGATCTAATACATAAAAAAATAAGATACCTGAGTGTGTTAGAAAAACTACAACTAGAAATGCTTGGACCTAGCATTTAAATATAGATTTAAATTTTAAAATAGATAAAAAGTCTGACTCTCATTAACTCTAGGCAACGCACTCGAATTTGTAATTATTCGTGTATCGTATTACTATGTTGAATTAAATCATAGTCTTTGCAGGATCGCGTAGCCTGCCATAGTAGGATAGCGGAAGTCTTCAGATTTATTTTTAAAACGCAGTTGTTCCTGTTAATGTATGAAACTCACGAACCACTCATTGAGAAGTGCGGATGAGGAAAAACTGCGTTCGATATTTTAACGGAAATTGCGATTCTTAAGATATTGCTTTCCCATTTGTCTTTCGATGAAATCAGCGAAGAGACTATTATCGCCTTACGTGACTCGATTGATTCCCGTGGAGCGGATATTTCATATTTATTTTACGGCGTGAAATTTCTTTTGATCGTTTCTCATTCACAGATTCCCTCTCCAGTAAACGCATTCCATCAATTTCCGTTGATTTAAATGATTTTCCGCTTGAGAGCGTCTTAGTTATTGAGGAAAAAATGAGTGAAAAATGTAGAGAATTTTTATAGAGTAATAGGTATCGTACGCAGAGTTTGAGTTTATAAAATGATAAATGCGATATTCCGCTTTAAGATTGGAAGAAAACGGAGCATAAAATTCGGGATATAAGAATCAGCTCGCATCTCTCAAATTATTCTAAAATCGTTGTCTTCGATTTATTTGATGGCGGAAAAGGAAAATTGAGATGATTCATTCCACTGTGAGATTTCCATACTAGATAAATAGGATAGGATATATACATGAGTGTTTCTTTAGATTTATGTTCTTTCATATCCCCTATTTACTGCATTCTCTACTTCACTTTTAAGTGCGAGGAATACGATTATTATACGATAAATTATACGAGTAATCTTTGTCTTTGTCTTCCTCATTTATATTCCCTAACATTCTCCCCTCTATTGCTTTCTTCAGTAATCTCTTTCCTCTCAATATGTGACCTCACGACTTCCTCTGCCTGTGATTTTCAATTTCATAGATGAAAATTCTCCTCTCCGACACCATCTCTAGCACCTCCGCGTTAATTTTTTATCTATCTATCAATCCAGCTTACTTTTTCCAGCTACACCATATCCTCATCTCGAAAGCCTCTAATCGTTTGATATCCTCTTTTCTTAAGGTCCACGTTTCACACCCATACAGCATTAGGCTCCACACCAAGTATAATAAAGTAATATCTATGTAAAATAGAGTAGTTCATAGACGATAGTATCTTCGAAGTAACCTTTATTCCGGAATAACTTTTTGATTTCCCTTGAAGTTCGCAATTCATCATGCAAGTTTTCCCTAACAAGCAAGATGAAAAGTTTTTATTTTAGCATATTTGCCTACTCTAAGAGAAATTCTAAAAGAGAACCGCTTTTGCTGGAGCCAAATAATGTAAAAATTATGTAACAAAACTCTAGTTTACTTAAGTCGTCCATTATATTGGAATTTTCTCCATTGATTGAGCCTTATTCCCATTTACGCTCTATCACACGAGATTACAGATACACTCAGGGAATATTCCAATCTAATTTGTTTTCACTGCATTTTTCTTGTTTTGCTCCTTTACGACTTTAGTTACGACCAACGCTTCTGAGCCCGGACAGCCACCTCTTAAAAAGCACTATTTAAAGCCACACATCCCCCCCTTGTTCCTTTTTCCTATTTCTCCAAGGGATCCCGCGTGTTAATTAGCGACCGTAACTCGAGTCAAGGAATGCGGCATCTAGCTCACCCCATCTCTTTCCTGCCTTCTGCGAACGCTACCTAAATTCTGTCTTTTTCCAACATCACACCTGCCTCATTTCTCACTGCATCTTATAACTCTCTACCAGCAGAAATACACGTCGCTCTTTACCTCGACGTTTTTAGCCGGAGTTGAATTCGGAATTTTTCGTGCCCTGACCTATTATACCCGAGATTTTAGCACATGTCCTTGTATTAATAATAAATTGCAGGGGTTTCTCTCTTAATTAATCCCTCAATATAAGATCCGCATATATCTTTCTGAAATCAATTCCCTGCGGCCGTCTTCAAGAAATCAAATGTTTTCTTGCTTGTCATAGACGTTTCTTCATGTTCGTCTGACAGTGGGTATTGGAATTCTAATAAAATACGTTCTTGGAAGTTATTATTTTTTCCCACGAAGGATAGCCGATAGTATCTTTCATAAGAATAAGAACTCAAAATAAAAAGGAAATAAAATTGGTTGCCTATGGCTACCAATATATATTAAATTCCGTTTAAGACGCTCAGGCTTAATGCATGGTCCCGGTTCCTATTACTCTAAAAAGAGTTTAAGGTGCAATTCTCTCAGAAAAAGAATACCGTACATAAAATTTGCTGGATGTTCTTATAATTGAAACAAAAGATATTAGTGCATCACTTTGCTATTTTTAATGTGAGTCCGAATGTAATTTTCAGCAATCTGTACTCAAAACAGACATTCTGCAACTCACCCAGTAGGCAATGGTAAATTTTAGGGTTCTTGAATTCACACGTAAAAAAACGAAGATGGCATTTGGGTAAATGAAAAACTTCCCAACGTCAAGAAGTAATGTATTAAAAAATTCATAATGTAGAAATATTCGTGGTCTGACTGATAAAATGAGTAATAATGATTCCTGCAACTTGCGATCAAACTTATAAATCCTCTCAAACCGATTCTAATTTAATTCTTATATGTATAGAAATGAGTATGTAAAAATCAAGCCTTGTTGTTTCCTTCATTTAATTAATATTTTCATCCAATTATATATAAGTGAGTATGTGGTGGCTGAGGGAAAGAAATAAAACACCGCATCATACTTGTAAAAAAAATCGTATCTTTTATCTTTATATTCTTTTGTAAAGGAACATCCCTGTACCTTTTACTTGTATCTAATATTTCTGCGTCATTTTCCTACACAGCGATGGGTGCCTTTTATCTTTTTCCTTTAATCAATTTATTAACCTGTTTCGCATTGCGCAAACTTCACCGAGTTTTCAAAGCCATCTCCATTGTTTGTGTTAATTGACATATGCATCTTTAATGCGCAACGACAGTGCTGAAGCCTTTTATAAGAGAAAAACTTGCCCTTTACCGTTTCCAATTATGGCGTCCCCCATTAGAGTGAAAGCATTCTTTAAATGATTTAAGTATTCATATTGATTTGGATAATAAATCGCACACTGGACCAAAGCCGTGCAATGAACTGCATTTTTTTATACGCGATTTTTATTTCAATTTATTTCCATGAATGATCTAACTAGGTTTTTCCATGGGATTTGGTTACCCATGCGAATTTTTTTTATCGAGTAATTCTGATGCCAAATGAAAATTGTCCCCGAGAATTGGGTCAAGCTCCCTTTCCCATTGTAAAAACACTGAATCCCTTTTGATTCTTTTCAAAAGAGTTAATCAAACCACAATGAATCTTCGTCTCCTCTTTTTCATTCCAATGAGGCTTTATTATGATGAGAATCCGAAGCTGGAACAATGTGTCCGGCCGTTCTTTGTTGCGGATCATATGGATTTTTATGCTGGGTATCGCGTGGAAGTTCTATCGAAGCATACCCAATTAATGTTCATTGCGTGTCAAGTCAGGTGAAAAGGTGTGAAAATAAAATTTTATCGTGATATGCGGTACAAGATAGAGAATATGATACTGCGGTTACACAATGGCCGCCGTGATAATTTGAGGCCGTAATGTCTAAATAGGCAATTTAAACTGGTCTTTCCTTCATTATTAATGAATTTCGGAGTCGTTATTAATGAGACGTATTTGTGTGCCAATCAAATGGTGGAAATTAAAAAGTTGGAAAAATCACAATTTTTCACATTTTTGTTTATCATCCAATCAAACTGCCATTATTATGCTATAATTTCCACTCTTTTGGAATTAAAGATTATTGGGGATTAAAAATTATAGTAAAATATCCATAAAAACAGGGGGTAATGTTACAGGTGGATTTTTTTCTAAATTACGTTACTGAAGATGAATCAAAACAACATTTTCTAGCCCGTTACCATTATATGATGAAAAATGCTTCAAGTATAAGATAAGTATGTGATTCAGAAATAGGAAACAGAGTTTTTTTATATTCTCCTGTAAGTTAGCATTTCATTTGATTTAAAATATGGTACTAAGACTTAGTGTTAAGTGTGTTGTAGCTGTATCAATACATTAACTTCCTAAACCCTAGCGATTCGAATAAGAAACGGAGAGGGCCAGTTTCTACATATTTTATTAATCTAAAAGAAATTATATGCTGATAAGCCATTCTAGCATATTATTGTCAATATTGAGCAGTTGCACACTGATGGGGAATCATTTACCTTCTATAACCTTTTATATGAGAACATCAAGCTGTGCATGAATTGCGTATTGTCTACCTATGCAACTCATGACCGTATTTTATCTAAGAAATAAGGCTAATTGTTCTGTAAGCTGAAACCGAATATTTTGAATTATAATATAGCTCTGCGTTAAGAGACGAAAAACTTCATTCAAAAGGATTATTTTTACATACACTTTTTGTGTTTACAAAACAAACAAAACTTTACACATAAGTACAAAAAAGGCACCAACGAACGCCCAAAGGAGCTATGAGAGGCTGCAATATCCTCGTCATTGATGGAGCATGCGCTGGAGTAATCTTTCTTTCATCTACTATCATTTTCTATTGGCAACGGGTAAATTTACGTAGTTCAAAATATCCGCTCATTTCCCACAGGACTAGTACAATGGGCGTGGGAAAGCAAGTGAAACAAACCACGGAGAAGTTTTGATTGCTTACTAAATCAATGGAGAGCTTTCCATTCCCAAAACCCTGACGAATCACAATCCTTTTCCGACCGTTGATTGTGGTGAATGCAGTTCAATGCTGGGAAAACTGTCCAACTCATACAATTTACCAGCTATATATAAATCTACTCCATTTTCTTTCGCTGTTTCACTAATTGCTCTACACTTAACCAGTAAATCTTTGATGCGATTCCCTAATCCATTTCCACTGAGATCGGCCACATATCGCCCCGGGCAGAGTACTACGAATGTCTCTTTTTTCCACCATTTTGCTCAGGCCGCAGTCCTTAGCGAGTTAAATGGGATAGCTCATTTTGGGAAAACTCATAAAAATTAACCTTATTGCTATTTTTTATCAATTAACCCTAGTGCTGCTGCCTTTCATTTGTTGATTTTCTCGTGTTAAGCATGATCTACACAGTTAAATTAATTTTAGGTTACATCATCAAAGTTCTTATTCACAATTTCATAGAATCGTCACCGTCAATATGTTTATATATTTATGTATGTGATGTTAGTAACCCTCCAGAAGCAATTCACTGAAGTAATTAAAAACATTAAATTCACGCTCTTCCCGATGACATCATTACATTCCGACCATATCATATCATCAGCGAGATCTCAGAAATGATGAAACCGCGAAATATAATTTCCGTTAAATAAATAACTGTACCTACGTTTCTTACCTTTAATTGACTATCTAATATTTCCTTGAGTGCTCAGTAATTCGCATACGATATATAATATTATCATCATCATATATCATATGATATGACCATTATCACGTTGAAAAGAGGAATTTATTTTCTTCCGGGACCTTTCACGACAATTTTCACGCGATCTGAATCACCGTGGAAATAAAGGTGAGGATTTATTGAAATTAATCAGTGAAGATTGCAATCGAAATATTAAGGAGACAGCCTGTTCGTGTCAAGACGTAATGGGTTCGGATGTCATTTCGTTCGTAATTTTTTCATTAGGAATTTACGGCCAAGGAGATTGGAATCTTTTTTCCGACTCCTTCAGTCCACTTTGGGTGTGGCAGTATAAATTTGCATCTTTAATGTTCAATTTATTCGGATTTAATGGATATATTTCATCACTTTTACCCCTCGGTATCTTAAGTGTAGCTGATTTTATCCCAGTTCTTAATTTTGTCATCGTGGAATGTTAAAATAAGATCCGGAGTGAAAGATTATCTTAAAATTGATTTGACAAGCATATATTTCGATAATTGGTAGTGTTATTACCAACTACAACATGCCGTTTTTGTCGTATATGTGTTAGCAATCAAGACTAATAGAATTTGGAAGTAAATCAGGTGATGTTGGATTTATCGCTGCTACTACTACGCCACTGATGATTTACTCACGAGAAGTTTCCCGGAATTTTCTCACACTGACGTTTTCCTTGATAGATACTTCTAAGGGCTACTAATAAAAACGTAATTTAACAATGTATCTCATATTTATTATCTACGTATATTTTTTAATTTACGCTCTTTGTGCAAAAATGAATATCGATGCAATGGAAAGATTTTGGACGCGTAATTAACTGTTCATCACGTTAAATGTCAGTTTTAAATCTTATCAACAATGCTTAGAGACAGAAGTTGTGTTAGAATATCCAGATTATTATTGTTTTATCATATCAGTAAAATAAGGAATCAAATTCGATCTATCGCGATTTCAGTAAAAAGGCATCATTCTCATTATTTCGAACATATGCAATTACTTTCGTTTTAGTGTTTGTGATAACATTGAAAACCCGAAGAAAAAAACTTGAGTTTCATGGAATAAAGGATTATTGAGAATGTCTAATCTCTTGACACACTAGATATAGTATGCTCACATATCTAGCACTAATGCAACAAGTCGTCTTAGATGTGAAACTTTCATTTTTTTGATAACTTTTTTATCATCGATGGAAAAATTTACCTTTTGATTGCATATTATAATTTTTATCCCAATATTTTAGCAGAACTTTCCATAATTATTATGATTGTTTCAACGAACTTGTAAAAAATAACTATTGAATGGATGTAGCAGCTGATAGAGACTGTCTTTCCCATTAAAAATTTAGTTGGAAAAATTCATTTAAAAAAATCTCGCATGGCTACTTAGTCTTCATCTTATTCACTTATGCTCTATAAAGTGGAAGTGGAGAAATTCCAAATGATGAAAAACTCAGGCCACTTCCAACCGTAGGCAAACAACGCATGTTTGTGATGCGGGTTGAAGGAACTCCAGGCGTTACGCTATGCTGATTTCTACTACTACTGCTGTGGTGAGGTGCTGAGGCATATTTTGCCTCAATTTCCATATTTCTATGTATCTAAACTTTGTGAAAATTGTAAAATCTGACAGTTAGAAGAGCTAGAATGGCTTTATTTTCAGGATAATATAAACTTATTTATTCCACCTGTCGATAAATATTTTATAAGTGTACCACAGTAGATTATTCATCGTCTTTTAGGTATGCACACATTTGATGTTTTCTTAAATAGATTTTATAATTATCATAATAAATACGATCTTAATTGAGCAATTTATTACCACTCCATTTTATAGGATGGAAATCATAGAAATTAAATGAGATATATCAAACAGTACAGCAAAAATGTATCGGTGGACGGCCTCGTTTCTATAATATTTGTTGAATATTTCCTTTGGTGATAAAATATATTAGTATTTATATTCTTCAGCGTTATGCTTCCAGAGTATTATCGTAAAAATTGTGGAATTAATATTCATCTGTATGTTTGATTGTGAAAGGGCATAATTAAAAATCATGCTCGTATATAATTTAATAACCACATCTCATGGAATGGAGGAAAATATAATTTACGGTATTGAAATCTCTGGACAGTTTTACTCGTTTTTCACAGCCTGATATTCTTTTCCTTAAGAATTAACATCTCATAATGTTACTTCCAGAAGCCAAGAGCTGAGTTTTACTGAGTAGAACTTTCATTGAAACTTGAGGACAATTATCGAAGAGACCAACTTGATAGCTTCCTCCATATATATTTCTTCCGAGCAATCTAAGCTAACGACTAGGTTTAAGTATGTTTCACATTAGAGTCTTCCGTAAAATCGCATTCTGCACGAAAGAAATTCTGCTAAGAACTCCTTGGGGAGGGTCTGAAACCATAGTAAAAGCCTAGTTTTTAGCTGCACTTGAAGTTAATGAAGTCGTTATGAATTCATAACTGGGGCAAGCTTCATCTCTTTTGGAACTAATTACCCCATGCCGACTGCAAATGCCTCACTCATACATAACTCTGTAATTCCTCTGCCCTTTCGTCTTTTTAGATTTCAAGCGGCCTATCACATTTGAATCTCGTTAAATTTCGTTATAATCTCCCACCAACTTTCCTTTTTGGGTATCTCCAAAGGAGTTATGGGCTGTGGTAAAATGATCTCATACATTTAAAAATTATTCTGAAGAATTGTAAAGCAGGCCTCAAACTTTTGTCGAAACGAAAAATTTCCGGAGGGAGCGCTATAGTGTTACAAAGTCAAACTAATCCTTTTTATTCAATCTTATTGTCTTTTGTTCCATTACGCATAACGTTCTGCCGTATTTTAGTCTCTTTTATGATCCACATGAAAATATTTTCCATTTAAAAATTACCTTTCCAACTTATATATACTATTTCCTTCATCTTTTTGGTTCAATTGACTAGATTCGTAAACGGTATGGTGAAAACTGAAGAGTTCATTAGTTTCCAGTCAGTTTTTCATATCCATTGGAAACTTAAAATATACTATCGTAGCTGAAGTATGTGGTATACAAGGGAAAAGTATCTGAAAGATAAGAAATTAGTCCACCAACAATGCACCGAAATGTATTCATAGGAAAATTAAACAATAATTATTTTCTTTTTCGCATTAAAAAATTATATTTGCAAGAAATTTAAGATATGTGATATACCTTTTTTTAAATACTTACATGATCACAAAATTGCATTCTACGCTTGGAATCATGTCCAAAACTATAAATGTATCTTCATTATAATATTCCATGACAATAAAAATAAATTTCATGGTAAAACAGTAAATATCTCTCAAACAGATCAGTGGTATTCCTAGAGGAGACAAAAATGTATTTAAGATGTGATTTTGTTTTATAAGTACAGTTTAACGTCCTATTTCAAATGACATTTTGGCGTAGATTTATTTTTTTGTAAAGTATCACGAAAAGAGTTCTGGAGGTGTCCAAAGTGATTGTTTAAATTAACATTTTCGTGACATACTTTTTAAATGTCTATGTAATCCTTCGTACAAAGTTATCACCTTAAACTAATGGCTCAGAAGAATGTATAGTTATCAGGTGTTCCTTATATTTATGACCGTTCTCTCTTGAACCCATAATGCAAAACCGTATTAGTTATTACTGCTTTAATTTTAAGGAGGTTGCGGTGATGAGGTGTATGTCTTTATCGATGATAATTAAATAAACAGATATTGAAATATTTCAGCCAAATTTCCCTGTATGAGTAAATCTCGAGCTAAAATCGTAATAGTGAAGCTAAATGAAGCTATCTCTGACGTATTTAGCCTATGAATTTTCATTATTCAGATCTTCAGTTCGAGAGCAACCCAAGGCAAAACTGACAACTTAAGGCACTCTCAGCTGCAGCACCAAAAACCCAACTCCAATTCAATGTTGGCTTAAACCACCTTCTCAGCTTACATTCTCTAATGCAATGCGAAGTACGAGAGTTCACTATTGTTAAAGAACTTAGCGTCATCTGCACCTCACGTCAGCAACCCCTCGGAGCGAATACGATGACGAAAATAAAGCCTTTGACAACGAAACATCACGCTTAAAGTGATACCCACAATCGTAACCCAGTCAAATCTCGAGCCTAATAAGCTACCTTTCATAATAAGCGTTTCTGACAACGACGGAAAAGAGAGCGCGATATTTGGGGCGGAAAGTTATTCGAGAACGGACGAGAGCGCTGCTAAACCGAGAGGCGTAAAACAAAAGAGGAACGAAATCGATTCCGTGTCGTTTTGCATCTCCTCCTTCCGTTGGTGTTTTGTCACTCTTGCTTCCATTTGTCCCCCCTGAGGGCCTCGAATCCCACCAATTAGGAGGGAAAAAATGATTCGAGCGCGGTTCATTATACGCCGATTACAAACAACACAATGCCCCTCTCTCTTTCGCCGATTCGTTTTCATCGGTCGCTCTTCGCCTCCAACAGCCGCAAGGGCTTTCTTTGTCTTGAGAGAAGTGACTGGTGAGTCTTCTAAAGAATCATTCCTCGTGAAATGGCGAGTCCCGATATCACTGTTTTAAGAAAAGGTTTTCATGAGGAATGAGATTATGGGTCGGTGACAATTCGCCGTAGGACAACTGGGCGTAAGTACGACCTGTCGTAGGACATCTGGGCGTAGAGACAACTGAGTACGAGACGACTCGGCGAAATAACAACTCGGCGACAACATTCACAGTTCTCTTACTCCTCTTAGCTATTTCTAAAATAATAAAATATATACTTTGTCCATAAGGATATGAAAATGCCTAGTCATGTACCCATGGACACATATCACATAGATACAATTATATCAACATTCTACATATAAATGCAATAATTAGTCATAAATTCTTATCAACATTTATCGATCATTAACTAAATTGAAAATGATAAAGGAGAACCTATGAATTACAAAAAATTTTCCTTCAGTAAGCGGAGGGAGTACTGCGTCGTTATAGTTTTAATTCATTTAGGTTTCTATTCCATGCAGGCTCGAGTTATGCAATAGAATATGTAAAATTTATTATTATACATTTTTAACCTTCAAAATATTAGATCAAATATTTGTGGGAATAGATGTAAGACGCAGATTCCACACTTAGGAAGAAGAAGTACGTTCTCTTCTGCATTCTTTATTTTGTAATTGTGAGCCTCAATATACTTACGAGCTTTTCCCCATCAAAATTTCATATCTTCAGTAAATGCTAATTCAGTCGCCTTTGTTGACAATACCACATACGAATCTTTATTCACAATAGTTCTGCCTCTTGCCTTTGATCCGTGGAATCCTTTGATTCGAAAAACTATCTCACTTTGATATTGTAAGAGAAACTGTTCAGTAGCCTTTGTTTGGATCCTACCTTACTTAATTTTCCCCATTTCTATTTTAAGTTACTTGTGTATTTTCAGAGCGTTGTTTTATTGCTCTTTCATTCTCTTGAGACCACCGAACAATTAAATTTTTCTTGATATTTCTTTTATTAGCCCTCGTTATTTCTCTTTGATGTATTCCATAAAATTGTCCTTTCTTGGTAAATATATTAACTTTGAAATTTCACGAAATTACGCAACGAACTGTAGTAGAATCTCTTTATTAGAGTTTTAATCGAAGTAAAATTTAAAAATATGATCATCTGAAGGGAATTATTTTTTCTATGATTTTTCTTTAGAAATATGATATGAATTACCATTTCATTGTAATGAAATATTCAAGTTCTAGTCTTGTACAATTTGCAAGTCTTTCCTTTGCAAAGATTAATGGAAATCTTAGTGCTTACAAATTCAGTCTATTAGTTTTCATAAATTAAGTTATTTAGTTAGATTTCGGTTTAGTTCTTGCAAAATTAATGTTGCACTTGTAAGAGAAAATATCACAAGCTAATAAACCTCTGAGAGATATTTTAATAGTATTTATTCTTCTTTATGATTAAGGTATTAATCCTAAATGAATTTGATATACAAGCACACTAATAAAAAGTTGCAAAGTGAAAAACAGTTTCAGATTGTGTGGTGTATTCGTATCGAATCACCTCGTAAATCATTCTTCTCATTTATTTATTTTTTCCGTTACAAAATACTTCCATGTTACCCGAAAATATTTGGAATTTGATGTAATTGACCTTCAAATTCAATTCAAATTTATGAACAAGTTAAATTTGAAAAATGTCTCTCCTTAAATACTCAGTCGGATGTTTTGTTTAAACATTTATTTTTCGTAAATTATGATAGTTTTTCGGAAAACCTTAATCTGTGATCCGGAATCACTCCCTTTTATTACGTCCATTCTCTAAAATCTACTATTTTTCTCATAACTGTAAGCATTACTAAGCAATGCTTAAGCTTGACATATATGCGAATGATTCGCAATGGATTGTACTATTGCTTTAAAGGTATCCCAAATGCATATTCTGATAAAGATGTCCTACAAGGCAAGGTAATTCTTCGGCTCTGCAGTTTAAATATTCATCGAACCCTCTTGCGTATGTACGAATGCACTCTCTACACGTTATCAAAATTCCTCGTTACTGCGAGTTCCGCATTCCAGCCGAATAATGCCAGCTCCTGGAGGTGAATGGCTGCGGAGCTGCATTACCTTAATGTTGTTAAGTTGGATCAGAGAAGTGGTTTCGGCTAATCCCTAATGGTATATTCGCTTCAAAAGAGCTGAAGAATCTAGTTTCATTAGGGTTGCCTAACTTTGATGGAAGGCGTACTTAAGGGTACACTAGGGGAAGCGCTGATTCGCAGAATTATTTAGGAAGCTTAATTCCGGGGAGTATAGAAATAGGATATGTGAAAGCTGCAATGGAGAAGGCATATGAATTATTGAAATGGAATTAGAGTCAAGAACCTTACATTAGCTCTCGGCCGAATTTTTATTCCAGCATTTTTCTCTATAACTCCGTCGTCGGTCACTGAATTTTTCATGTTTTTGGTGAAAAGTTATTGTAACCTCCTATTTCCGAGGACCGTTATACCAAATTATACATTTCCTCATTTTTTTTGACTGTTTGACTTTTCGTAATTATGATACATGAGACCGCATTAAAGTAAATTTTGTACCTATCTATCTGATTAGGCGAGCAGTCTGTATGTTCAAGGTATTCTCGAGAACCAAATTTTGCACGACTTTTAAACTTTAAACATCATTAAACATCTTCCCAGTGCATGTTACAGGCTGCTTATGTTCACCTAATTGAACCTTGTCGCAAGCTCGATTTCTTTTGCAAAATTAAATTAGAAAGGATAATTCTACAAAGTAAAGACCTGCGCAAATGGAAAGAAAATAAAAAAACAATCTTATTTTGGTCATGAAATATCGTTTTTGAGTCGAAATTATGAGAAATGTAATAAAATACAATAAAATATTATAAAACTTATGGGTTGTAAATAATCCGTCCCCCCGACGACTAATGCGATTGTTGGTTATTTAGCTCAGGCATTAAGTAAGGATTTACAGATATTTTCGTAAAATAAAATGGTTTTCTTTCAAATATGTTGCTTCTGTTATGCAAAGGTTTTGAGCGGCGAGTTGTGAACTTACAGCGAATCTTTTCTTATACTTGACTTGGAAGTTAAAGCAATTTTGTTTTCTGTTTGGAATGCAAAAAAATAAATATATATTATTTACACCGAGATGATTATTCACATAAAGTGATTTTTAACCTATAAAAGATGTTCATTTGCGGGAATAGCCGGGAATAATGTGATTGTTCTTGTATGTAATCTAGGCAATCACAAAATTTGACTAAATGTGCAAATTATCGTGTTCATAAATAAGCGTTAAGTTTTTAATTGACGTTCCAGGGCTGAAAGCTTTTTAACGTAATCAGACATCGGTCTTAAGTAGAAGAAACCGTTAACCGTTGAGGTTTAAATCCATTAGTGTTTCCATTTTTCCGTATCCCATCCGCGAGGGCTTTATCTTCTCCAACATTCAGTTGCAAGTATTCCAACAAATCATGTCTTTCCAACAAATCATGTCCTCCAAAATAAATCATAAAACTACGACCCTTGTTTGGTGGAAGTGAGGCCTTTTACACGCAATGACCCAACCCCGTCATTAAGAGTTTAGTAACCCCGCTCTATGGTAAGAATTTATTTTTTCGAAATTATATTCAAACCACCTTGTTCTAAGAATCCACCGATAAGACTCGGAGAAAACGTTTCTTACTACAGGAATATTATTAAAAAGACATTTATTCAGTTCTTTCAGTTAAAAAAACAAAATACCGCAATATTTTCATTATAATAAGTCAAGATATATAATGGAATTTTTACTCTCCACTAATACTTGCTTTAGATGTTGTTCTATCTGAAGATCTTTTCTATTGGTATCCACGTAGTAGCCTTAAAAGTAATAGTGAGAAATTCCAGCTTAAATTATTCTCCGTCTTTTCTCTTAATTAAGTCGTTTCCTTAATTGTCTTGCCCTTAATAGCTATTTCAGTATATGAGGCGGTAAACCTGTGAAATCAATGGAGGATATCGCCAGAGCATTAGTTCGATAGCCATTATAAGCCAAGCTCAGATTGATAGTTGTAATCTTCGACAACGAATGGCAGAATCGGTTTGGGTCGTTGCTTATCTCATCATCATGTAGAACATCTCTCTTACATGCTCTGGCGGTCGAGAACACTGAAGCTCGACGTAACCTGGAAACCGTATGCATTATTCCCTCTGGTTTTCGGATCTGAATTTCCGCTATCAAATGGCATAATTCGATAAGCGTTTCCAAGCAAATTATGTGTTGTATTTAATAATGGGTTCTTTGATGAAAACCTCGCCTTAACATTATTATCGTGACAGCTTGAGTAGTAACTATTGAATAAATGGAAGTTTAAAAAAAAAGAGACGCGGAGTTTCCTACTGTACATACTTTAACCTATCATTACGGTAGTTATTTTAGGAGGATACTTTGATTTCAATACATATATATGTAAGGGGTATAAAGATTATTTCAATGGAAGGATAAGTGGAACGGATAAGAGTTACTCTTGGAATCCAAGGAATAAAGGGAAGTGTGAAAATCACATGTGCCTGAGACTTAAATTCTAGTTTTAGAATTTCCCACCCGATATTCTAAATAAACTAATCATGGAAGGTATTCTCATTCCGTTTTCAAGGATGTTAGAGAAAGCTATTCTTGTAATGTTTCAAGCTGATTAAACTTGTATTGCTAATGGATTCCTCCACCTTTTGATAAATTTAAGGAGAATTGTTATGGTTAATCTCAAGTAAGGCGTGAAATATTAAACATATACTTAGATATATATTTCTGGAAAATGTAAAGTCGGACAGAAAGCACGGTAAGATGAGGCAAAGAATGTTATGCACGCCTTAGTTGACCCAGAAATCATCGTCAAATTAGTTATAACTTCACAAAAATATCCTTTAGTTATTCCCTTGATTATTGAAAATTCAATAATTACTAGATTTTGCATTATATTCTGTGATATAATTTTATATTGAATCTATCAAGAAAAATTTAAGTTGTTTATGTTTGAAAATTGTTTCTTCGAGTATATCCACCCAATAAATTTGGGTGTAAACTTATAGACAAATACCATTTTTCTTATTTCAACCAATTTCTGTGCCTGTTTTTACTAATAATGTTAATAACTTTAATCGTATCCAAAGATTTTTAGTGCTATTTAGTAAGATTTAAACGATATATTTAGAAATTTTGTGAGTTGTGGTTTAAACAAAAAGTATTGTATTATTCCTTATTAAATACGCAATACACGTCTATAAAGATGACCTCAGCATTGTGATGATATTAAATTAAAAAAGCGCTATACAAAATTGGTTGTGAGACTTGCCTTCCATTTAATATTTACCTCTATTATCTTTTCTTTGCCACTATAACACTCATCTCTTTGATGGAAACGATAGAAGATTGCGACTGAACGGTTATACTCGGGAACGTTTATCCCGCCGCATAGTCCAATCACCAGCTAAAACTATCTTTATTATCGAACTATTACTCTACACTCTATCCTTTTGTCCATCCAGGATTATTCCATGTAATGGCTACTGTCGTCGCCCATGTTTGCAACTCCTTTGTCATTTTTTTCGTCCGCAATCAAGCGCATGTGATGGAGTTTCTTTCATCGGTACTTCTGTTTCGTTCCCGTCCTCGAACGCAAGCCCTCTACTGGGACTAATAAAATCCATATTACTTGTGCGATTGCCTTCAGTTTCTTTTCCGATGATTCCCAAAGCCCCTTGAGGTCCTATCAAAGCCTTAATCTATTTGAAGAGCCGAAGCAAACTAAGGGAAAAAATGGTGTTCAACTAGAGAGAGTAAATAGGAAAAGAAGAATGGACGTTTTTTTTTATCCGCCCATGGCGTTTCCTGCAACAATCTCGAACGGTACTTGAACAATGCTGCGGATACGATATGAGAAAATCGATCTTCCAATCAATATTATTGGGGGAGAAATTTTTGGGCATTTCTTTAGTTTTGGGGTCAACGGAGGGAATTTTTATGGCTGTCGCGAAATGAATAGTCATTTGTTTACTTGCAATATCGAATGGTCGTAATTAATCGGAGGTATTTCCGGTTATTTATTATTCAACTGGCGTGATTCGAACTTTTATTCTGTCGATTATCGCTCTCGTCCCTCTCACTTTTATTCTCCACTCTTGCTAATTTATATCTGTTATTTTGTGTACCATTTGTTTGAAAGAGTTATTAATACTACGTCATGGTTTATTTCTTTTTATGGAAATTATTTTGATTTTTTAGATCAGTTTGCATTGATGATGGACCCTGCCTTGGTGAACGTTTTTGATCCTGAATTTTTCCATAATTTTCGCAGATTTTTTTGTATTTTTCATGTATTCTCTCCTATTTTTTCTATTCTTTTGCTAAACTTCTGTTCTGGTATTCGCAATTACCAAATTCCGGTGTTTCTCGAAATTTTCAATTTTTATTCAATTTATTTTAATTTGCTTTCTTCTCAGCCGGTGAGCAAGAAAACCTTTAAGGCTATAGGCAAAATGAAATACCCATTCAGCGGAGTAGGCATTTCTATTTTCGTAATACCCGAGTGGTTTTCGTTTTAGAATTTTGGAAAAAATTCGATTGGGTTGTTCTCTTTCCAATATTGTGATACCATTTTCGTAATACACGTATATACTAAGAAGCTCTCTCTTTCCATTTTTGGAAAAATTTTTGTTTCAGTTGACATCCTGATTTCTTTAGGATGATACCACTGTTTTACTAATCGAACATTTAGGACTTTTGAAAGTAACGAATAAATATGCCCATGTTACAGATATACCTTAACATTTTTCAGTGAGAATGAAAACCCTAAGTCTAATAACTTAACTTTTTTCATGGTATATTCGCGTCTTCTCATAATCTCTTTATCATATAGCCGGTAAAGCTATTATAATATACTTGATTCCCCTAAAATTCATAAGGTGGTATGATATGATATTTTGATTTATTTTTCAAGAATTGTCTCTAACAAGAACCAGGAAAATAAGTATTGAAAAGCGAAAAGATGTAGAAAATAGTAAAATCTCAAAATCAATTCCATTACATAAAAACTATATAAAATGAAATCAATAAATATCAATAGCGCTTTGCAGTAATTCACTCAAAAATAGTAGACAATAGACATCACAAGGAAATTGAGATTTTTAAAATATTTAGAAATTATCCCAAAATTGAAATCGCTGAGAAAATTAAAAGTGGGAATATTTAATTACATTACTATTTAATAAAACTTAAGGAAATTAAAAATACTGGATAGGATAAGTAAGAAATTGCAGCAGTATATAAAAAACAATTAAAGTTTAAAAAACTTCTTATCGTTTTACCTTAATCGACTCATCTCCTTTGTCAGATTGAGGGTAAAATACTTCTATATCAGATGAGACAGTGAGTAGATTTCAAAACAAAACTTTCGTATTTCGCGCCACCCATCCCACCGTCATTCTACTGTTCCTCTGCGTCAAAATCAATGACAGCGCTATTCACTCCGCGCTTGCTTAGGCGTAAATCACGAATGGTTTTTAAATCACGTCTTCTATCTCTTTTCCTATCGGAAACACATGTACAATAAGTATAAATCTACTCTTATCAATTATATTTTTTATCATTTTTCACACCTCAGAGTAATCTTCAGAATTTAGTTCTTGCGTTCTTCTTGAAATCAAGGAAAACCATTGCCAAATGGGGCTATAAAATCTTTTAAGCATCCACGAATATAAAATTGGTATATAAGGAATCTCTTGCAAAAAAATGTTTCTGTTAACGTATATTTTGAATATGATATTATCCTGATTATTCCTAACATTAGAACTTGAGGTTTTAGAGGCTGAAGCTTAGGATCCGAAAATATATTTTTCGGAAAATGCGTTTTATCAGTAAGAAATGCAAAATTTTAAGAATGAAATTTGAACTATTTGAAATAATGATAAAAATTATGTCGATCGAAGTCCACATCGGCCATAAATGCCGTTTCGTATTATCCGAAGAATTTAATGGGGATATTTTCTCTGAAGGCCATGAGATCTTAGTCTTAACCGTCTCCCGCTCAACTAAATAATATAATTAATTCCTAAAAAAGACGCACCAACGCTACACTTCTTGATAGCCCACACTTCGTAGTACTCGTTTTTGTATTAAATGGTCCACTGTATTTAATTTTTGCTTTAAGCACACGTAAAAATTAGAAAGTTGATGAGCGAAATATCTTTACTCGACTAAAGAATAATCTGCATAGATGTAAAAACGCAAAATCCAGGCGGAATATGAATTTTCTCCATTTGATAATTATAATCGTATATCTCCATTTAAATTGCCTATGGAAAGTGTAACTGTAAGTAAGTAAGTAAGTGTTTTTTTCCTTTTCAGATTTCTCTAACGTGCCTTTTCCTTAAAATATATTAAACTATCTGTAGCTGTAGGTTTCGCAGATTTTTTAAACCCCTTTCCTGCGGTTCCTGCTTTCCTGTTGTATAGAATTTTTTACATGCAAATTTAGGTTTTAAACTCAAAATATGGTTTCTTCATTGCTCTTTTTCCGAGCTATCTTTTTCTTTTAAATTTTCTATGAAGGAAATGATAGGTAACAAGAAACTTACTAGTAAATCTCGCCAGAATAAAATCGCTTATTATTACTAAATTACTCAGCCTATTCTTGCATGCCAGCAAACTAAACTGATAGCATAATGCAGGGGCGGATTTTAATATTGGCGCTTGATTAGGGAAAGAATAATGAAAACGGCGAATTAAAAGTCTTTCCATAAATTATGAGTAAAAGTTAGGTTTTATATAATATAGAAGTATAAACTGTGAAATATATTTCAATACAATATTATGTAGAATTACTAAATATATGTAAAGATATTTTTTGATGTATAAAACCCGTAATTGCGTTGCGCTTCAGTTAGAATTTTAAGAATCTGTAATTGAAATGTTTCACTCAAGGACTTACTGAGGGCCCTACATATAAAAGTGTAAGCACATAGTGAGCCTGATCATGAACTCCGCTACTGTTTTAGTGTATTTTTCACATTCATTTTGCCTTTCCGGACCCTTTGGGAAATTTCTCTTTGGCTGATGCAAATTTCGGCCACTTCCAGTACGAATAATCTCCGTTGGCGAACGATCACCGCATCTGTAACATGTAATTTAAGTCCACGGAAACGAATCTCCTTCGGAAGGACGACCTTGGCTAACACACTGTAAATCGTCACCTCCTGTTCGGAAAACACAGGCCAACCTAATCAAGTGGTCATCCAATTCGTCGCAGGAACCTTAAAATCTGCCGCGGCGATCCCAAAGGGTTGTTAACTCATTCGATTAATAAAGGATCGGATAAGCGGGTATCGCGAGGACCGCACCGTTTTCCCGCCGCCATAACTCACTTTGATTTATCCTGGCGATTCCCGGTCATCCACTCCCTCAGGGAAAACCCCTTTTCAGGCAAGCCAGTCTGTTTTCGGGAGCCCCGCCCCAATTTCGCATGATCGATCGCAAACCAGTTCCTCTCTCTCTCTCTTTCTATGCTTTCCCTGTGCGGAGAACATTCCTTCAGCGTTCTCTAAAAAGGGTGCACCTATTCAACCTTGGAACCACTTGTTCTCCGACTGTCCCACTCCTTCTCTCCACGAAGGAGGAAGTCCTTTCTTTTCTTTGCAGTCTTAAATATTATACCAGCCTCGTTTCTCCGCTTGGCTCGCGTTTACGTCGCCACGTCCTACGGACTCGTTTATGTTATCGCCTTCGCAACGGTTGTTATCCCAGAGTCAATTGCTATGTGAGGACGTACACTGAGGAAAAATACCAAGTGGTAACGGACTTGAAGAAAATCTCAAGGGACCGGAAATCGAACCCGGGATCTTCATCTATCCTGGAGGTTGCTTTATCCAACTAAGCTGTCCGGCCAGAACATTTCCTAAAACCGTTTGGGTAAAAGAAAGAAAATAAATTTGAACTCAGCTGTTAATGGTTAATGCATTAACTCCCCTGAGGATGGAGGCATACTCTCCGAAATGCGCATCGGGAGTCTCCCAGAAGGTCGGTAATCCGCGGTCTTCGTGGTCCTTTCGAGGAATTGGCGCCGACGGTCATGGCATATCGGTGATTGGAGAGTTTTTCAAAATTCTTACCCATTTAGGATAATTTGAAGGCAAGGACGAGCGTGGTTTCGTCCGGCTGTGCGGCATCGTCCACGCCACGACCTCATATAGACATCGACCAAACAAGTACAAAAAACAACCAACCCTCTTCATTGTAATTCATTAAGGAGAGGTTTCCTTAACACTTTGTTTGGCTGTTCACTCGTTTCACTCTCTTCTGTGCACTTTATTCTATCTTATTGGCTTCTTTCCTTGCTTTAATCTTATCTGAATAATCTCATGATTCCATTGCCTCACTGAGAACTTTCTTAACGGTATCTCCTTTCCCATGCTTCTAACACTCCTTCTGCTAGGATTCTCTTCCCTTAACTTCTGTCTGTTGAAAATTCGGAAGGCTTATGTCATCAGGGAGTTCCTTGTTTACACGCTGATAAGTGTAACATAGGGAAGTGGTTCCTTATATATACGTGGTGTAAATAATTCCTTATATGACTCTTTCTGCTCCAGTGCGCTTCACTTCATATATTTGAATACTTGTAAATTAATATTTTGCTCATTTTTCTGCTTTTTATCCCCTTAACAGCTCGAACACTTTCTTGTAAAACGCGCAAAACCCTGTTTTTGTGTAGTAATTTTTAGTTACAGTTACTCCTTATATTGCCTCAGGGGAGAATCAATTTATTTAGTCTCATTTTAGTAACGGTTACTTGTGTTAGATTAAGAAGACAATAAAACATATAGCAAATCAATTAAGCAAACTTCGATTATGTACAGCGAGAAAAATAAGAGGTTTATGTTTCTCAAATTAGAAGAATTTGATTGTCACCCGCAATTGATGTATTTTAGTGAAATCTCGTCATTTATTCCATTTTTCTTTCATCCATTTCTTATTTCTATTATTGATTTCAAGACTTCAAGATTCCTTACTCTCAATTATCATTTTTTGTTACCAATTTCAGCTGTTGGATAGTAAAAATTTCTGGATTTAGATACTTCTAAAGCAGCGATTGGGTTTGATGGCTTTCTTGAATGAATGTTTTATAGCCTTTGAGGTACTTAATCCCTCTGATGATCCTAGAAGCATTTCAAACAGTTTACCCAGACGTGAAATTATAAAATAGTTTAATTTTAGATTGTTTCCATAACATTCTTGTTGTCACTTTACTTTCATTGTAAGAAATATGATACTGATTATTTTTGGTCAACTCTCTGTATCTCCTTTTGGGCAAGATTTGTTCACCTGCTTACTCTTCTAAAATATTCCGAATTTATTCTTTTATTGAATTCTCTTTTCATCATGAATTTTTTATCTTTCTCACCCAACGGTAATACAAATTTGTACGATATAATTTGCTTGGACAACGAATTTAAACGGGTGAAATTTCTCACAATTTTCATGTCCGTACTAGTGAATACGTACTCCATTACTTCCATTCCCTTTACTTTTTCATTTCGACCATCCTCTCGTTTTTCTCTCGTCCTTTTACTTTTTTGTACACTTCCCTCCTTATCTAATCTTTCCATCTCCCGATCTCCCCATTTCTCTCACTTCTCATATCGGATTTCCTTTTCTCTTTTAGAAACCCTTCAAGGGTCTTAATTTATTTCCGTGACGCTCCCTAATTTATCCTTGAATATCATCATTGCATCTTATATTTATCTCCAGCGACATCCAGCGGTCTTTTTTTTCATTCTCTCTCCATTTACGTCCTCATCCGCTTTCCATTTATTTCCCCGCTTTAATCATTTCCTTCTGCTTGCGTTCTTCATCACTTCCAACGACTATTACTCTCCGCCGGTTTCTTTCACTTTCCTTAGCTCTCTCCCTAAAATACATGCCTTTCCCTCCCTTAAGCTGTGCAGTGGGAGTTTTCCACCCGCTATTTTCCGCATCGCCTTTGTCTACTCCCACTCTATCGTTCCCTTTCCCCTCCTCGCAATATTCATTGATTCTCCTTTCATTCCTTCGATTCCGACGTCATATTCCCTCTCTGATAGTATTTCGTACACTTAAACCGTAGAAAATTCCTCTGTAGACGAGAGCAAAACGATTGGCGCCTCAAGGACAAACGACGTACCCCCTCTACCACTCACTTCCCCAAAATCCCTGCATAATGTACTCTACCAAAGATATCTTTATTTTGTAATACTTAATAATATAATACTTAATTTTATATCATTTCATTTTACAATACAAAAATATCTTTATTTTATAATACAAGTGTGGTCTGAAAAGTTTCCGACTTCAGATTTTTCAGAAATCTTTAGAAAATTTTCAGAAAACATGTCGAGAAATGAATAAATGTCGGAAACTTTTCATACCACCCATGTACATATAGCTATTTGACATGAATCTGTATTAATAACTAAGGAAATCGTCATAATATAATTAATAAAAAATCAATTAAGAAAACAATAATGATGTTAGGCAGTCCATATTGGTGATGGTGTATGTGAAGAGAAGCTTATTTCGGATCAGTAGTGGGTTCCCCTGCTTGTCGGTGGACTTGAAGTGCCTGTAATTTAGCTCTCGACTAATGGAAGTACTGAGAATTTCACTCACTTTCTCAGTTGTATTAATTATTTATTTATTGTTACAAATTGCGACGCGTCGATTTTATCTACATTGCAATCGGAATTAATAAGATTTTGTCATTGAAGATAAGCGCATTTTTTCCGCAAATTATTCATTTTCCTTTTGTGTAATCATATATTCATTTATGTATGTATTCATAAACACATGAATGTTTAGAAAGGATTGCAGTCGGCAGTCTAAACTAGAGGTGGGGAATCTTTTTTTATCGGATAGGCCATTCTTAACATTCGAATGCATAAGATAGTCCACGTGTGAAACTCAAGAAGACATTCATGGTGATGATAAGAAAAGTCGCTGTTGTTGAGAAGGAAACGTCATTAATACGATTACACAGAAAAAATTTGGAAATGAGAGGGCCATAAGGGAAGGCCTAATTATGAATGGCTATACTTCAACGATTCCTTGATCGTCGGTTCACTACTGTAGATGAGATAATAGGGAGGTGAATAAATCCAATGCACTCTTCAACCGACTGATTTTTGAATTCTGATATGATACAGTATAAGCTCATTTTCTTGGTAACGTTGTTCTATCCACTTAGCAAACTAATTCTTTAAGAAGATTTTAAACTCAATGACGGATTGAAAATAATCTCAACCAATATATTTGACATAGAAGAAATTTCGAATTTGCATAAAAAATCCTGTGGAAAATTCGAAGAACTGTCATCGAGCTGTTTTGACTGTACTAGTATATAAATTAACACGGTTTTCTCCTGTACGACAATGAATCATTTTTACTTCATTAACTACAGTATAAACTTGATTTACAAGATGATGATTGTTACAGTAATTTGTTCCTTCCTTAATACTGAAATTATCTAAATAATTATTTCATCTCAAATTGGGAGCGATTATGTTTCGAATCATATATAAGTGTGCAAAACTCAAATTCACTACGATATCAAGATTATTCCATAATATCAAGTTACCATGGAGTAATTTCATTAGTCTTATGATGGGTTTAAAATGACCGCGATTAACGAAGCAGATTCCTGCTTAAATTCTACCCTTTTGTTTCTTATTAATGACGGAAGAAATAGACGCTGGTTTCGTGGATAAAGTTCCCAGACCGCAGTTTTCCTTCTAGCCAAACTTTCGGCCTCTCTCCTACCGAAGTCTCTGCTATATATCCCGTGGATAATTCTCTATTTTTATGCTGCCCTAATGGCCATTTATCTCTCCGTAGCTTTTCCCAACATTGACCTTCCTCTGGGAACTTTTTCCGCAAAATCTACTACCTTTTACTTTCTCCTGTTTATTATGCAAAGTTATGGTTTCCGTAATTGTGTGGAGATTGTTTTTCTATCGCGCCGTTGATTTATTTTTTCATTAGCGAATGAAGGATAACGTGTTTTCTTCTCCAATTCACTTACACGTAGTATTTCGCAAAAATAGAGGATAATTTCGCCAAACTTAAAGAAGATGAAACTATTCTACTTACTCAAACTTTACGATTGTTACCTGTCGTATGAAAGGATTTCTTCGAGGAAAAGCTACCTATATACTTAAAGCAGTATCTTTCACGGAGCTGAATTTGGCATTTGAATTTTATTGTGAATTAAGCATAAAAGTGATCAATATAAAAGCCATAATCGTATTTTATAGTGGTGGAGAAGCTATTTCCTATTGATTCCCGCACAGGAAACCATTCGGCCGCCTATTGATCAACCAGGCCGCACATGATTTTCGCCTACATTTAAATAACTTAAAATCTATACGATATGAAGAATCATATGACGAATTCAATCAGTTACTTAGGATAAGGGGATATTAACAATTTTATTTTCACTGGAATTCACAAATAGTAGCATTTAAGGAAGTGAATAATATAACCCTTGAATCTCCGTAAAGGCCGCAGGTTTCCCACAAGTATCGTCTTAGGCTTTCCCGGTAGAATTCTTCCGATACTTTGAGCCCCAATGATATCTCCATTTTACTCATGAAGATTTCAAGATATCACAGTGATGAATTGCGTCGAACACGGTATCCGCTGATTGTCATATTCATATTAAGCTAAAAATTTCTTATTTTGCTCACTGATAATATTTCTTGGTATGGCTTTACCTTCATTTATTTACTATAATTCTACCTTTCCGTAGGTTCATGTGTTCCCACATTTCCTATTCAACCCCCTCTCCTTCACTTCCTGGTAACTCATCTCACCCCTTAATTCGTCTAACAGCCTCTGTCTTAGTGTTCCCCTCTGTCGTTACCCTAGAATTCTTCCCTCGATCGCTTTCTTCAGTAATCCCTCTCCTCTCAATATTTGACCAACCCATTTCTTTTGTCGATTTCTAATTATTTCAATTATTACCATTTTCTCCCCAACCATCTCTAGCATCTCCTCGTTCGTTTTTCTATCGCTCCAGAACTTATGAAATAACCATTGAAAAGTGCATGTATAATAATTACGGATATATTCGTGAGATTTTTTGTGGAAAATCATTAATTCTTGCTCGTGAATGTGACTTCCCTTTTTATAAAATTAGACTCTCTTGGGTCCCCAATAAAAGTATTAATTATTGCTTGAAAAGTGGTGAGGGAATCCAATGGAGGCTCCCGCATGTGGGAATCTTTATCACCCTAATATTTCGGGATTATTAAGGGATTTGGGAGGATCAGGGTTTTCATCCTTACATATATTGTCATACCCTCGATTGGAGTGGATTCCCTTTTACTGCAGAAAGCAAAGCCTCGAGATGGTCCCTCTGCGGATAACACCATCATTATCTTGACCCCAGAATAAAAACGGACCCATTCTTGACCATCTGAGGGGATTTTTTTTCGAAAATCTTAAAAATATTTTTCTCCTCTGATGCGTTTTCATCTGTAAGACTTTCTCTGAATCCCAACCTCTCGGTGTTTTCACTGAGATATAATTCGTTTCCCTTTATCACCATTATAGACATCTTCAATCTATACTGAAACTCATTTCTTAATTTCTTTCTTACTTATGGTTAACCTTAAAATATATATCTCTGAGTATACGCAGGCATTTTAAATTATTATGATATTTTAGTATTTTTGAAAAATTTCCGACCCCAGATTTTTCAGAAATCTTCAGATAATTTCTGAAAATTTTCATGTCGAGAAATGGCGAAATGTCGGAAACTTTTCAGACCACCCATGAATAACTATGTACTGGGATTACCTAATTCTAGAACTCGGTAATCCCTGCCTTCACCGGTCCTTTGGTATTTAGAAAACGCTGTCCCCGACAAACGAATAACGGAGTATTTTCTACCACTAACCGAATTTCTATCACCTCAAATTTTAGTAATTCGTCACATAATTCTATATAGTCCCTTTTTTCACTAATTGTATTAGCAACGCTACCGAGTAATCGGCTTACGAAATTTTAATTTTCCAACCCAATTCCTTCGGATCGTTTATCGACGGAGATAAATACCATAAATTTTATGGGGTGAACAACTCGACTGCGGAAAATATTCATTTATATACGGAAACGTATTTAGCAAAAAAATTTAATATCCGAAATTTCCCTGGAAAAAAATGACGTTTAATTTTCTTCCCGCGCTTCATTTCAATTTCTTTTTTTTTCGTTAATGACCTGCGACATGGTTCCGATACGAGCAATTTCAATTAATTGGAAAAGCGCGTATTCGACGCCACGGATGTCCTATCTCCCCCTTTGGCCCTCAGCCTGCATTCCATTAATTTCCGTCCGAACAGGAAAGCAATACCCCGAACGAAATTATTTAAAAGGGGAAAACCTTGGACACGTTTTGGGAAAGTGATTTCATTTGGAAAGGATGCGTAGATGGAATCGCTTTCTAGAAAAGGAAAATCATTCGCAAGCAGGTTGGAACTTGATAGAAGCATCTCATTTGCTACTATACGCGTATATTTTACGGAATTTCACAGGAATTATGCATCCTTTAGATCCCCTAGCTTATCTTAATGCCTGTTTGTTATATACCAACTTTTATTCCCTAAAGTATCTCAGGAGTTGTCGTTGCTATAAATTTACAACATTAAAGCTTTCATACACAAATGACAAGATTCTTTATGCAATAAAGGAAAATGGTAATGATCTTCTATGTACCACTGGGCGTTTTAGATGCCGCATTCTTTGTGTATTAGTATCTTCCATTTTTTATTCATTTTGTACCGTTATTTAGATACTTAGAGTATTCTTTTGCTGATGCTATATATGTCATCATTTTCATCAATCTGTTAATTTCTGGCCATTTTGATTGTCTTTTGCTAGTTTCTCCAAGGAATTATAATTTGGAAAATAAAGAATAAGAGACATCCAACTTCAATAAACATATGTTCCATACTCTTGTTAGTATATCATGTTAAGAACTGCAGAAGGTATAATACTAATTATAGTTAGTATAATTATACAGTAATAATACTAATAAATGGTTATTATTTTATAGAAGGTATAAAAATTAATAGCTATATTAATTAATAATTATTATAAGTTTGAATAGTCAGTGACTGCATTCAGACTCTCAGAAACATAAAAATATAGGAAACGGTTAAGAAAGTCGTTGAAACTACCAAAGGAAAAAGGAAAAGGACGTCTCAAACGAAGTAGAGGAAATGGAAGCAATTAATCAATGAAGTAAGGTGTTGGAGAGAGACGTCTACCTCGGCACAATAGAAACAACCGAGATAAAGACAAGCCTAGAAGGTGAAGGGTGTTGTCTGGGAAATAGACGGATGAATGAGAAAAAATAAAGAAGGCAGACGTGGAAAGAGTGTCATCTCGAGAAAAGGGTTGAAAGCAGGGTTTTTTAAATGCGCAGCAGCGCGTCATCGTCCTGATTTATCGAACGTGATTAATGACGCGTTTTTTCCGTGCTCTTGTCATTCTGGAAAGCCCTTCACTTAAAGATATCTCGCACCCTCCCCATATTGTTTCATCTCCTTGGAATGGAAAGGCAATAACGGGAGGTGATGCCGAATGTTTCTTTTTCCGTCCAATCGTGTGTGAATGCGTGCTCGGAATTTTTTTTGGCGATCGAGAGAGCTGTCCGAAGATAAATACGCCGGGTTTATTGGATTTTCGGGGATTCCTCTCCCTGTTATTTTATGTTATTTTTTTGAGCTCTCCAAAAACATTCGATTAATCGCGATAATTTTGAAGAGAGATTCAATGTTTTTAGTTCAAAAGGTTGTTTTATTTTGCTTGCGGTGTTTTTGTGGGTTTTTTTGATTCTGCGGCCGTTCTCATAAAAACTCTCATTTGCGGTGAGTGGAAGGTTTTGTTGCGTTTGGTCACGCACGGATTTACATTTTTTTGATCTTGCTCTCTGCAATCCACGTTATTTTCCTGAATTTTATGTTGCCATTTTTAACTGATCGCTTCCCTATAGTGACTTGATCAACCCTGAAATGACTTTTTCAACATCGTTCAGCAGAATTTTAGACAACAACAATTGTTGCCCATCGAGGATCATTAATTTACTTATGTTATTTTTTCCTATCCTCCATTCCACGATTTTTGCACGATAAGATGCGTGCCAGGTTGGCCTGGTGGATATTTTTTTGCAGCATCACCGTACTAATTTGTGGAGCTAATTGTTTTCGCAAAATTGAGAGCCTTCAGATTTATTTTCAGCGACATCATTGATAAACTTGAATATTATGACTTTTATGGTAATATTATATGATTCATTAAGTCTTGAAAATGAAGGAATCTGAAATAAAGCAACTTAAACACATTCCTTGGCGGTAGTGGAACAGTTCCATTACTGCAGTAGATTTCTTGCTCCTTATATTTCCTATGGAACTTTGGCACAGTCATTTCTGTCTTTACCTTTATGGATTTCCATTCAGTGAAGGCTGCATATATTTATTTTTAATTACTGTGCAATACCGCTTCCTACATAACATAGAACAATTAGCACAAATAATTTTTCAAATTTTTACCGATTTTGTAACTTAACATAGTTTGGTACATTAACTACAAACTACGCTGACATAATTTAAACAGCTATAATTTACAAAATGGTCTACAAATATCATATTAACTATAACTAATAAAGCAGCAGTTGACTCAAACATTTCATTACAAACATTTCATATTGATTGTATGTAAATTATAGTATACATATTTTGCATACGATTCATTTTTCTTGCTTACTTCAGTGATTAGCCACTAATTCTTCTCAGTAATAATATTATTTACCATACCAATTTAACTTGAGGAATAAAAATGACTTTTTCAACATGCCCCAGTTAGGGTATAATCTCCTAGGCCGTGGAAGGGAACTGTAGGTAGGGAATAAAAAAGGAACAAATAAAATATAACCACGATTGGAATAAGTGAAATACAAACGAATTGTCTTCATTTTACTTTATAAATATGATTATTATGAAATTTATAAGTTAAATAGCAGGTCTCGCTATATTTGTAATTCACAGGAAAATATTTGAGAATAGTTTCCATATAGTTTCTGAAGATACAAAAAAATTGCAGTTTTTTTAAACGTTTTGTCTCGTAAATGTCTGATAATATCGCATGATCCTCTAACATTAATTTTTGTTAAAACTTTCTGCCAGTTAGAAGCACATGCCGTTCCGATCATTACGCCTCATTGATCCTCAACGTTCAAAGTTAATTTTTCTCGCTTTCCGTCTGAATTAGGAATCGCTATAACTATTTCAAAATCCCAATTTGAAGGGCGTAGTATAGCTTGAAGTGGAATAAACACCGAGTTTAAAGGCTTGACCTAATTTTGAGAAAGGGTTTTATTTACTATAGTCCCCTTAATCGGGCTAATCCGGAATTCAAAAACTTTATCGGACGAAAAGAGAACGATTTTACGTACTTTCGTTTATCCCCGCGGAATTATTTATTAATGGAAGAAAAATAGAGAGAAAAACACTCGTGAAAACATCAAAGGTATGCATTCAAAACTACAACTTTTACCCCACGTTCCCTTTGACAGCAAAGTTTGAATGGAACTCGATTATTTTTAACCCTCGTGAATATCGCGGATTTGAATCG
Source organism: Pachydiplax longipennis (assembly GCA_036926295.1). NCBI lineage: Eukaryota > Metazoa > Arthropoda > Insecta > Odonata > Libellulidae > Pachydiplax > Pachydiplax longipennis. Next base: position 51,158,193 of record JAVFKF010000004.1, read on the forward strand.
CCATTTATGAAAATTTTTTGATTGGTGAAACCAAATTCAGATTTTTTCCACTTTCCTCGAATTATGAACTGAATCTCATGCGTTTGAAATCTGTCATTCTGCAATGTAGTACGTTATACGCTATTCTGTATCCGAATATATCCGTATGCCTAACTCGTTTTGAAAATTTGCTATGTTCTTTTATGTCATCATCAGGAACTTAACCGAAGCTTTCAAAGAAGAATGAGAGAAATGTTCTACGACACATTTTCCAATTCATCTATTAATGATTGCTTCAACAATTTAAAAATGAGTTTTAACATCCAAATAACAAGTTATACCAAAATAGAAACATGAAGAATAGGGTTCAATATTTTGGAGATATGACGGAGTTTCTTGAGCTATAGTTGCTCAATATACACTACCAAAGAATTTTGTCATTCTGTAATTTAGTGTAGATCAATAAACTTTCGGTATAAATTCATACTTCATGAATAGAACCTTATTCTAAACGGACAGGCATTGAGATAGTTACGAGATTTATTCAATTTCAAGGATGTTCACTCTTTTCGGTCGTAGGGCAACATTAGAAATACAGTCGAACCTAAGAGACGGTAAAGATTTTTTGTATAAAAGTAGCATCTCTGTGGGAAGTATCGAAAAAATTTTAATCGCCCTTAATTTATATTTTAAAATCAAGTCTTATGAAAGTTAAAACAACGCCGTGCTCTAAAATGTCGTGATTTTAATTCTAGTGGTAAAATTTAATCTTTTTGACGCTGGTATCGCTGTCATGGTGTACCTCGGCTATTAGCTTCTAGTCATTTTATACAATAACTAAAAATATGTATTAAGAAGATATTTATATGTATTTTATACATTTTTTTATCACAAGATACATACATTTCTCTATTCAAATTGACGAAATTATCGAATTCCTGTTATAAGACCACATTATTTCACGCAGGTAATTAAGGGTTAACTAGGACTGCCACTCCCTGTGCGAGAATTTTGTTATTATGAACCATTATTTTTTACATATATATAGTAAGGGAAATACAAAATTATGTCATTAAACTTTGAACTCAAACGGATTAGCAAGCTACTTCGTAAACAAATTAAGTTACATTTCCGTCAGAATAAGAATAATTTATCGAATTCTATCAGGAATTCTATGGCTTAAGCCCCTTTGATGTGCGGGGAAAAGTTAGGCTGACCGAAATTTATTCCGAAAACTTTGGTGGTTGAGAAAGTTTTGAGGGCAAGCTTGAAACCATCAGTGGTCCGTGTGTTAGATAACCATGGCCTAGCTTTATTATCTTCTGTACTTCACGGATTTGTATTCGTTATAAATATATATCTATGCTATTCTCTATTATTGATCCAAGTATTAGAAACCTAGTGTAGACATTAAATTCAACAGCCCAGAAAAAATCTCAATGAAGAAACAAAAATAAAGTGATTACCTTGATAGCTACAATGAACTCCCGTCTCTCCATTTTGTGGGTAATTAACGTGATCTTAAACGATGGAAATGTAATTTTTACTTAGCACATGAAGTTTTTTCACTTCTTGTATAACCTTGGGTTAGTCGCACAACTTCATGTGCTAAGTAAAAATTACATTTCCATTGTTGTGTTAATTCCGCGAGAGGGTTTCTCTAATATCGCTTTGTTGGGTGGCTGCCTCGACGAGGACCTCTGGTGGTGGTTGGTGCCACTAAGTGGAGCACCATTACCTTGCCCATATAAGCTCCCGTTTACAGAAGTGAGACTGCGTGACTCGGTAGTTTAATGGATAGAATACCTGCCCGGAAAGTGGGAGACCCGGGTTCGATTCCCGGCCAAGTCGCAATTTTTCACTTCTTGTATAACCTTGGGTAACGTGATCTTTCTAGAAAACCTCAAACACAAAATAATTATTTTTGCGTTCAAATACAAGCAGAACTTGTGAATGACCTTTTCTATAAAGCGTTGAGAATAAGACTACAGTGACAGAATCGCTACTAAAAAGATTCGTGGTGAAGAAATATCTTACCAAGTCCATGAAAAAATCGGAAAAATAACTGAAAAAATTAGAAAATAGAGATAAAATTTCCGTTTATATAAATCATCAGAATTATTATAAGGTAAAGTTTAAAGGTTGAACTATTCATGTTTTCTTATTGCTTTCCACCCATCATTAGCATGAAAAAATGAGATTTTACTATATAGTAAAGAAGGGCGTCGTTATACTAAATAAATACTAACGCTATAATAAAAAACAGCAACTATTCAACGTCACCCTCGGAAGCAGGATGTGAAACCGTATTTTTATTCGCCTCAAGGGCTTAACAAGTCAGCTTTTTACAGTTTTATTCAAGGATATAATCGAGTTCCGCCAGATTTAACCGTAATATTTTCGTTTCCCTCGCGGATTCAGTCTCATTTCTAATTCAAGGACATCCGCATATTCGGACAGCCTCAACGTCTCTCATTAGCGACTTAAAAGGCGTACTGTTTACTCCCTTTTTTGATACCCAAATTCACTGCTTTGCATAGCAAGGCGTGCAGACTGGGCGTAAGATCGAATCCTCCCTCAGAAGACGCCTGTTTATCTCTCGCTCTCCATTCCATCTTCTCGCCTTGCTTCGGATGTCACCTGCCCCGAACATCTCCTTGACCCACTTCTCGGAAAACCATGCACACCCATATTCGCACGGGAAAGGAGATGTATCACTGCGATACCTTCATTTTTCAGGACTTCGCTGAGGAGATGTATCACGATATTCCTAGGTTGTTAAGATTATCTCAATCATCGCTTAAACTGATTTGTATACGTGTGATGGTGCGAATAATTTTGCTTATCTTATCCTCGTTTTCTCTAATATTTTTCAACTTGGGTGGATGTGATGTTCATGTGTATATCCCGCGTCTATATCCATCCAGATTTTTCTGCGTTGACCTTCATTGAACTAGTTTTTCGCCATAACCTAATTCTTTTTATATTTTGTCGTATTTGGATCTAGTTTGAAACCATACATTTGCTTTTTATTTCTTCATTAATTTAGTACAAATAAGACTTTACAAATTGTATACTTTTTATATATTTATTCATATGTTTTATTTTTTTGTATATACGTTTTTTGAAGTGATTTCTTTCTTCTATTTGTAAGTTAATAGTAGACATTATTTTTCGATTAATTTTATACGTTTTCAAATAATATCTGTGAAAGTTAGGTGGAAGAAAGACCATCTTAGCTTAATCTTGCTAAAAGGGTACAATAATAATAGTTGTATCACGATACTGTGTGATCGTCAGAGAAGGATATGTGTAGTAAATATTTGTTTTCCTTCCTTATGTGATGAAACTAGCATGAGTTCTCACCAAATTATTCCTAGTGATGAATGTCCTAAGAAAGGTTCTTCGGCTAAACAATTGCTGAAGGCTCGAAATTCCTCAAGTTGTAGATTCTTGAAATAGAGTTTTGAAAAATCTTGGGCGAGCAGCCAGGCGAGTTGTAGTTATGCAACTCTGATTACAGAGTTCAAAGTGCTCCTTCTTTAAAGTACCTTATGTCTCTATTTTAGTAACAGCCGTGTCAGCTTTTCGATTTTTACGATCCTGATCGTCATTATTAATCTTTAGACGAATAAGAGACAGGCGTTCGTAACCATGTAGTAGCCACTCAATATTACCTTCTTTCAATTGTTTAAATAAGATAATGCTTTTATACCACTATGGTAAACCTTCCAATACATATGCATGTCTTTAACTAATCCTATCGCAAAAAAACTGCGATTTTGTGCATTCCATGTTTCAGATGCATCTTTTAATCGTACATATGTAATTACATAATATATTTTATTATTACGTACAACAAAATCTCTTTCTACACCATTGTCTTGTGCATAGCGAATATGACTTATTCAGGTTGTTAAATATTTACTTCTTTAACATTTTTTTTCTTTATACATTAATGCTTGTTTAAATATATTTAAACAAGTTTTAAGCTACTTTAAGTGAAATTTTTACAGATTTATACCGCAAATTATATGACTAATTGATAGTTTTATCTAAAACAGACTATCCACCAGTCCAAATTTCGTGTCATATTCCACAGTTCATTCAGAGGATATATTTCAAATATCATGGTTCGTAGAAAAAGAATCTTTAAAGCCTGTTCTCCTTTCCTTGTATAAACGTCGATATAAATTGTACAGAAACAGGTTCGATTGCACTATTTCATAATGGAAATTGAAATGACGTCCAGAGTCACTATGAAGGCACTGGAGAACTAAATTTCTACCATTACTCATTCATGAACAGGCATGTGATCATAATTTCCTTATAAATATGCGTAAATACATGGAAATGGGAGATTGGAAAACAGCTTATATTAAGATATCCATTAACATCCATTTTTCCTTAAATTGGGAGCTGCTCACAATGTTATGGGGTATTTTAAGGCATCATTTAAAATAGAAGCTGTGTCTCTATTATTTCTATTTTTACGACACTGCGGTGACATTTTTAGAAATTCTTTCATCTTTTGAACTTGTAATCCTAGAGAGACATTTTACTTCTAAAATAGACAAGGTAGAGGAGTAAGACAACTACTATAATTGGATTTTAGGCATAAGCATTATACAGGGCTCACTTTTCTTAAAGGGATACATTCTTACTTATTTTCATGCCTCGTAAATAAATGGTACATAAACTGTCTTTATTTTGTCTCAGCTCTTCATCCATTCAACATGAGGCAATTTAAACTGATGACGTTCCACCGCCATAGATTCTGCTGTATCTTGAAATAAAACGCACAATAAATTTGTTTCTTCTGCAAGTCGTATTTTCTACTTACTTTTAGTTGCTTTTCATGCTGAGGTTTGGAGTTAATATCTTCCAATACTTCCTTCATTAGGGGAAGCTCTTTTTGTTTTTGGTTGTTTCTCTATTTATCATATATAGTAGCTTTTTGTTTAAATCCTCATCCAAGGGATTTTTCAACTTCGAAAATATTTTGTTATTGGCCGAATCACGGTTCATGCAGTTTGTTCCGTTAAATTTCGATGATTTTTTTGGCGATAAGTTGCTATTACGCGATATATATAACGAATTTCACGCTTATGAAAATAATTGGAAATATTTTTATAAGCATGAATCTTTTCTCACTTATTTTTGTAATGTTGAAATAGTTGCTCTTTATTAATATTTTGAACTCGATTATTTTTTCACATGTTTAGCCTATCAGTACACGGAGCCAATACCGCCACGGGTTGCGGATTATCTTATCGTATAGTGACAGTTGGCAACCCTTTTTCTGAAAAAAACTCAATGCATACTTTTTTCTTATCATACGTGATCTGAGAATTAGTCTTTTCCTGTAGTAAGTGCTTCTTATGCACTTTTTTATAAAATTATGAAATGTCATTTCTTTGGCTTGGAATGGAATCCATCTCTATTTATTTCTTCTGCTGTTGACTCATTGCTTTATTGATGATTGTAGATGATTATTCGGACTCATTAGATGTTCCATTATTTTATATTTATCCTCTGATTTATTTACATTACATTAATTGCTCCCTGTAACGGGGTACGTCTTGCGCAATTCATTTCAACGAAATGGCCACAATGGTAGTCAAAAAACACGGCCACATTTGTCGTTTTTGCTCCTATTTTTACTACTTTTTGTTTCTTGAATACTTGAAAGGAAGGAGATTAGAAGCTAGGTTTTGATTGCTTGATAAATTCAGAGAAAGTACCTTTGCAGTGGATGAAATCGGGATTATGCGAACCCACTAGTACTTTCGCCGATCCGATAATGAGCGTAAAATAAAGGAAATAGATGCTCAGAAAAGTCATTTTAAGGACTCATTTTCCTGCGAACGATACCCGGATACAACAAGCTAAAGAAGTAACTCTAACGTTCGGTGATAACACCCCGTATCACCTCGTCCCTTTGCCGTTGCTAATTAACTGCTACTCTTGCTGTTGTTTTGAGTGATCCTCGAATAAGAACAATCAATAACTATTGGTGATCCTGGCTCTGTAATATTTATACTCAACTCCTACTTCTTTTTTATATACACATAATAAGCAACTTGAAACTTGTTTTTCTTTCCTTCCTTATTTATCAATGTAATAAACATGTAGCTTAGTGAAACGCAAAATTTCAGATTATGCGATATCCGCGGAAAGCAAAATGATTGGAAGTCCTGGCATAACTAATCTCTTTAATAAATAATTATCGGCTCTGAACGTAGGTTATAAACCACCCAAGCAATACGGAACCTTAGATCTAAGTTTGTACACGTGTATAATTTCATCCCCACAGAAATGAATCGGATGCATATCTTCTGATTTTTTTATATTTCTAGAAACACTTTACCCTCTAAATACATTTAATAATTAGCTATAATTTTTCTTCATCAGATATTATTTTAAATTTTTGTAACACAAGGATCATCCCGATTAATTTCAGAGTGCATTATTAATGTCATTTTTATGCAATTTCGTATAAAATAACTTGTATAATTCCATTTTAGTAAACCTGCATAGAAATAATATAAATTTGCTAATCTAAAAGAATCGAAGTTCCATTTTGACCTCACAAAGAAACTTCATTTCGTTCTATCCTTATCTACAGTAAATTCACTGAAGATACTACCTAGTTTTCTCGCCTTATACTGTAGGGTAAGCATGGCGGAGTATTACCATGGAATGTACTCGGAAAAATCGTAAACTTTACTTAGAACATGGTAATGCCTTTATACAGGCTGCATCGCGTAAATTGTCCCTTTTATTCTTCGAAATATCGACCGAGGACAGTAAAGACGCGTGATTTTTAGATTGGAAAAAGAGAAGATAGTCGAAAATCGCTTCATGAACTTTTTCTTCTAAGTTTCTCTTCTCTATCTCCTCTACTATGTTTACCTGCGAAAAGAAAAACCATTTTGGACGTTTATATCTGAGAAACGCAGTTGTATAGGATTTTATATGAATTCGTGTCTTAAAGAAAGAACGGAAAAATGAGTTGCTTCAATGGAGAAACGAGATAAATATTTTTGTGCCGAAAAATGCTCTAAACATCCACGTATGCTTGTAAATATTGTTGTGCGCAATATTAAGATCAGAAATGTATGAGAGAACGTAATGTAATAAATGAAATGTCTTTAGTACTAGGCGAAACTGGGACCTGATATTCCCATCTTCCATTTACCACTTGTCAGAATTTAATGCAGAGTACATGAAATGAATTTAGAGTTAAACAATTATATAAAATATTATATAAACAGAAAAAGAGATACAAGGTTTCGTGGGTAGAAAATACTGGTATTTTTATTACATAAAATATATGTCTACTGCAGGAAAATTCCCACAAAAAGAAAAGGGGTTTGAAAAACCTAGGTAATGCTTAGGAAATAGTGAATGAAAATGAGAGATAGATCGCGATAACCTTACTCTCTGCTGCCTGTGGAGGAGTTTGGGCGTGAAGTTGCAAATATATAGATTATGGCTGGTTTATTAACTTTTTCATCGCACCTACAGGTAACACGCCCTATAAAATCGATTTTTTGTTGCATTAGCGCAGATTGTTCCGAAGTAGATACTCTCCCCAGTTAGATTCTCGTGAACAAGCCATCTGAACATGTTTCTGTTAGTTATTTCCAATTAAAAATAAAACTGGATCAGAATCACACAAGAAATGCACTCCCAAACACTAACAACTACTGACTATTATATGATATAAAATATGACACATTATTTGAAATATCATGAGCAAAATCTGTTATTAGTTTGTTAAAGTTTTAGCACCCCAAGTTTTTGCCTTTGCTTTGGATAACTTCATTTGCCAATGGTGAAAGTGGTCCCCGGTGAGTGCCCCATTTTCCCTATAAAATTTGGCGGCAGAATGCAAAAATCGATCCTTCACTGTTATTAATATTTTAAAAAGTGCATGTAAATTTATACGGAGCAAATATTTTGAATCCCATTCTGTAATCTGATCAAATGTAAGATTTTATACCTGATTCTGAGGGTATATACATAATTTGTAGGATTTTTCAATTCGAGAAACAGCCCTGGTTTCTCCGAAGTTATTCGTATATTTTGGGATGTTACATCTCAAGCGGAGCACAATTTATTCATTTTTTCAATCACAAAAGTTTGTCGCCTATATCATTTCTCCCCAGATCATTCCTGAGCCCCTAATCAGAGCGCGCTATGTATCTCTTAGAATTTTCACGCAAATCCTTTATCCTCCTCTCATATTTTCATCCAAGGGTATCTCAGAGACGCCTCGCATCCTTTCAGCACCCGCGACTTGAAAAAAATTAAACGTCAGTTCAACGTGGAAAACGTAACGGTTGCAGGCGCATCTTATGAAAATGCCTGGAATTATTCAACATTAATCTGGTGCACGGGATTTGCAGGGGCGCTTTTCTTTGTGTTTATCGGCTGCATACCTCTCGGAGATCTTTCTCGGGTTCGAATGAGAAAAAGGGAGTGCAATCTCAATTCTGTCTGGTAAAAGATTTCCCTCTCCTTTCGTTCTAAAAATACCTTGTATATCCCTTTTTATTATACTATGGGATATCGTTTTACTACGCGATGGAGGAAAAGGAAAGAAATAAGAATGAGGGAATGAAGGAAACGACGGTGAAGAGAATAAAAGTTTAGAGGCTCTTCGGAGTGGAGATGGCAGAATGGAAGGGGGACTCAAATAGTGGAATATGGGTTAGGAAAGGGAGTGCGCGGTGGATTCGAAGAATGCAACCGTTACCGGCGAGAGTTAAGGGTAAAATACACAGGGGTTGTCGTCGTTTCAGAGGAAATGATTTGTAAAAGCTATTTTGTTACAACTGTTACGTATCGGTCATATAGAGACTGAGAATGTAGGTAATAGGGGACGGGAATCAGCGGCCCCTACGCCACATGCGACCTTTTGGAACGTTTAATTCTGCCTTTTTGTCACGTACAGTCACTTGGGTAACTTTTTCCCATTAAGAGTAACATTGAAACTAAAGAAAAGGAAAACAAAATCTATCTTAGTCTCTATATCTGACTTGGTATTGGTTTTAAAATGTAAGTGGCAACACTGTACAGCGACTAATGGTTTAGTTTTAGTAGTTTTCCGATAAATCTTGGATAAAGCATCAGTCAGGTAACAACCTGCAATAATAGCAACCGTTTTCCTTTCCAACTTTTGCTGCACAGGTGTGGATAAAATATTCGAGCCTAGGTAAATACAATTTACTATTTAAATGCTGATTTAGTTTTTATCGATAGCCTTTGTAAGAATTTGCGTTTCTTTGACTTAGGAAAAAATTAAGTATTTCTGTAAGTTGGGGTTACATTGGCCCAAGATTATTTGACCCTTTTCAGATGAAGGAAAGAGGAAAAGTAAGAAGTAACACCTGGAGGCAATATCACTTTACAATACTTTCGAGAATCTGAAGCCGATAAACCAGCCCCTTCAACATCAGCTGGTACCGTAAAGACAAAAGATGGACACTCACAACAGATTGCAACTACATTTTACAACGGATTTTTCACACTCCGAAACAGTGAATGGCATGGGATTGTGAAGCACTAAATTTCTAATTGTTGATTATATTATACTATATTAGTCTCGTATATAGTGTATATTAAAGTACTTAATTAAAAAACACAAGGTCGAAAACAAGATTGTCATTTTTCGAGAAATAACCATTCTCTTGTATAATTAGTGATTAAAATTTAGCGGTCTTAAATATTTAAATAATAAGTTATTTGCGGGATAAAGATAAAGTGGTCTTTTGAATCTTCAATTATTAAGATAAAATTCATCGAAATCACGGCCGTTCTGATTGATATTTTTCTTTAATATAATCTCACATGCAAATCGATACTTATGTAAATATATTTAAAATTTACATATGAGTGATATATCTACTATATGATATGTCCACATCGTAGACATTCAAAGCTAAATTCAATCACAAGCTCTTCACTTTTGATTCCTCTACACGCTACGAATACCAACTCTCATTAATCTTTTGTAATTATCAAATTAGTTATTCAAACCTTCCCCTCTTATTACCCTATATTTCATTTCAGTCCTGCGTTTTGATTCCGCAAATGATGCCTTCTGGCTTTCTTCTTCCAAATCTTTTCCGCACAAAGTTTCGCATCATCATTCCGTTCCGATTTTAACATCGCATTTCTAATCCTAGTCGTCCCATTAATTTCCAGCCGTACTCTCAGCGTATTTAAGCCTCTTAATCACCCAAAATACTCTTTCATTGCGACCATGTTGCATAAAGGACTCGCAATATTTCACCAGCGTCACAAACGCTTTCTCATAGAAAAGAGCGTGCACGGGCAGCACTCGTTCTTCGCTTACTCAATCACGACCGTCGACAATCGGAATCCTATTCTCCTAAATCCCGACGGCAGAATCCCTGGAATAACGCTCATAGTCGGTACAAGCGGACGCACGTGATAAATCTCTCCCTTAAACATTCGCGTGCGTATATCCTTCGTGAGGATCACGCTTGTCCGTGTGCATGCATCCCCACCACGCCCCCCTCGCATTCGGTATCACCGCTAGAGTCCCTTCCCGTTTCTCATTGTTCCCGCGAATATAAGCCTGCGTACAATGGAGGCCTTTATTAGAACAATTTCAAAAACAAAAGGGAACGACGTGCCGTCGGAATACCCCGGCTGGGACAGCGCGGGGATTTTCGAGCGCTTTTGAGAATATTGTGTCCGAAATGGAGGATGATACTACTTCGGGGAAAATAAAATCGTTATTCGGACGAGTCTTTGGGTCTGTGTGCGGACGTGAGATGAATTTTCTGGTGGAGCGGGATATAAAAAGAGGCTGACCCAATTCTGGTTCAATTAAATAAGTTCATCTTATGTCCCGCGTGCTTTTATTTAAGTGTCCGTCGTAAATCCTTCTCCGCAGTTTATTTATTGTTCTCCAAAGAGCCGGGCCATTAAAGTTAAGGTTATATCAGCAGGTTTCGTTTTTTTAATGGGCGATTTATGAAAGACTAAAACGCTTCTCTAGTTTAGCGAAACATATCCCTCGGATTGTGACAATCGCTGAAATGGGGATGAAAATTTTTGGGGCTATAACTCCGCTTTCGGACGCTTTTATTTAGAAAGATGTCCATTTATCATGTCATTTCCAATCTTCTCGGCGATTTTTAGTATTTTCTCTATTTAGAAAGGATATACTTTCCATATATTTCACTGTTTTTCCAAAATCGGCTGACTGCTAACTTGTTGGGAGAGGTATTTAAGCGCGGGTTTAGGAGACGTAAAAATCCTTTTGGTCTAACGTCCTTTTAATCCTTCTAACAAAAAGCTGGTATTTACGAGTCGCATTGTGATTATCCCGGAGCCATTTATTTAGGAAAACAAACAAATACTTACTGGCAAGATCCAAGCAACGACTACAGCCATTCTTCAAAGATACACACGCATCGCATTACGCTAAAAACTTACGGGGCACTTAGCACCAGATCTTTCTTAACTTACGGGGAAATAGCATTAGACCTAACATCTCAACCATCCTTTCGAGTGTATTGATGGTGATTTGCTGGCTAGAAAGTGTGTTTTACATTGCAGTTCATTAAGGTGGGGTAATTCCTCAAAATGAATAAAGATTATGACGTACAAAAATGTTAGAATAATGCTACGTAAAAATCCTCAATCACTAAACGATTTTTATTACTACTTCAATATGTAATACCTGTGTATATATTTCGATGGCCGTTAACTAAGTAAACAATAAAAACCGTAATGCCAGTATCAAGCTAATCAAGAAATGCTCTCAGGGTTTTTGAGAAAAAAAATATAATTTTTAACGCCAAAAACTGAAACCGTGCATTCGAACCATGTGCTCAGCGTCAAGTCATATCCAATTTATGTATTCGTAAATTTGATAATTATTCTGTTCTCATTGATTTGACTGCATGAAGGTGCATTGTCTTCCTCTGTTTACATTGCATTTAAAGCAGATTCTATCTGTTTTATATTTTTCCATCGCACATGGCTACCTTCAGAGGTAACTCTGGAAAAAAGTAACTCACAAGTAAACACAAGATATGTTAGATAGCCCAAATGTATATTCTTCAAATCATCGAGAATTTTTTTTTCATATTCTAGATCGATAGAACGTAACTACATATTCCTCTGTAGGTGTTTTCGTAATAACTACAACCGTAATAGAGATTAATAGCTATTCTTTTCGTTTAGAGAGTTAGTTCGATGAAATCGATACCCACCGAGTAAATCTGTCATCATTCACAAGTTCTCTTTAACAACCCAGTAGTTTTTTCAACTGAAACCCATCTTCATCTTTAATTCCAGCTACATCTTTGTCTTTCCCACACGACCTTGGTCTTACATCCTACTCTTACAGCCTCTACCTCTTGACATCACTCCATCTCATACCCCTTTCTTCTCCGAGAGCATATTCACTCGTAAATATTCTTCGTGCATTACCATTTTTTCATTTCTTCTCCCGAAATCTTTTACTCCGTTCCAAAGAGTGAAAAATAATCCAAACGCCTCTCCTGTCCCATACAGAAAACAAGGTTCTCTTGCTAAACGGCTTATGGAAATTTCCTCCCCAATGAATCATTTTTAAGCCCCTTCTTTCAAGGCCTGGGTTTTATTTCGGAACGTGGCAAAAATAGCGCGGGCACTTAGAGACGAGAAAGATTTTAAGTAACGGTCCTCGCTATGGATATGGATTTGCAGAAAGAAAAACGCTGAATCAAAATTCCGCGACAGACCCTCGTGAATTTTTTTTCCATTTCGTCCCAGAAATAGCTGCTATCATCCTAGCGGAAATATTTATTATTTCAAGCGAATTATTCTTTCCCTGCCCTATTTTAAGATTTAGCCTATGAAGTGAGACTAATCTGATTCACACCGACATCTTAATACTGAATTAATCAAGTGATTGTTATTCTAGGTTTTTTGAGCGTTACTGTCGGAAATTCAACTTAAAGTGTATTTCATATACCAGTAATTCATTTATGAGGGAGAATGGGGATTAATTATGAATGTACTCTGCTGTGCCTTTTGTATATTATTATAATGTATCTAACAAATTGTTATAGAAGATATACATTGAAATTTTTTACTCATTGTACTCCACGAACCTTTATTTTGATAAGTGTAGCTATATCTGCGATCATAAAAAATCGCATTTCCGAAATCCTTGTACGCCTTTACTCTAGTATTATGAAAAATTAATTACTTTCGTCCTTGAAAACTAAAGAAGCTGGTCACTTAAATGGATTCCTTAATTAACTTTTTTTAATTTAATTTTTAATTGCTATTTTTACACTGTATATTTTCTAGCCTAACTTTTTGTATTCCATAATGTTCTGTTTAGTTTTTACGCAAATGTATTTCCGTTTATATTAGCTGTGTAAAGGGTACCTGAAATACTTATTTTTGTGTAACTCATACCGAACATTTCACATGCATTAAAGCATCACATGCGTAAAAAATACAATTAAAGATAATTTTTCAATGCCTCGAAAAGAGCTAACTCTGAATAATACTCCATTACATTTTTTATCGAAGTTTATCCAATTTGGAAACTTTGGCCGAAATCCAGGCTTTTTTTGCAAAATCTGTGCCTGAAAGCTTTCTTATTTACCATCTTCCTCATGATATTTATTTCTTTCTATAACGGTTCGTTCGTGCTATTTATTTTTTGCGAACAGTTTCGAGTTCAAAAGAGGTACACGAAAAACTTTTTCATTGTAAAAAAATAATGGAAAAGATACTTCACGAAGATGGATTCCTCCGCTAACTTTGGCGTCACTCTTTCCATCGCATTCATTTTAACTCGCCGAACTTTCATCCTTTTTATTCCTCTATCCGATGCAAGTCTTCCCTTACATCAACTGCCAACTATCCTGCAAACCTTCCATTAATATTCCTCCTAAATTCCCGTGCATTTATCATATACCCATATTTTTGAAAAAATATTGGTTGGTTATCGATTACCCGAATTTTTATAAACGATGGACTATTCCGTGTAGTAAGTGAGAAATAACGAAAATAACTTTCTGTTTTGATGAACTTGGATCATTTTATTTCTTATAGCTGGTTCCTCGTTTTGCCATAATTTTTGAAGCGTGATGGGAAAATAAATTAATCGTTTCAGACTTTGAATAATCCCGTTTTTGTTACTCTCCTTTTGATATTTTATGTACTCTTCTATTTTTGTAGTCGACTAAATTCTCTAATAAAATGATATTTCAGATTTGAAATAAGTAATCGTAATTATTTGGTAAATCAGGTTCAGAAATGTCTCTCGCACATATAGGGAAGATTACTCAGCTCCTGAAAAAATTGTTTTTATTAATGTCGGTAATAATGTGTATAGATTTTTTTCCTTGTGAAATATGTATGGATATTATTTTAAAATTAAGTGAAAATGCAAGTAAAATAGGAAAAATCAGTAAAGTAAGGGACTACTAAATCTCCTAGAAAACGCAATGGTATAAAGTTCACCTTCAATTTCTTCCAGCTGCTAAAGTGCGACTTTTAGCCGGTTTATGTGCCGGTAATCGAACGAAAATGTAATCATTTTCAAATTCAATGGATCGAAAAGATATCTCACGCCGCTAATCCCCTCCGAGACTCTTTCCAATTAATGCAGAAAAAGAAGAAAACGGAAGTGTGATGAAGGTGGACGGTTTTAGCGAGTCGAGCTGTGCGAAAGAGCAGGGACTACTTCTAGGGTCCGTTCTGTGAATGAAGCAGATAAATTCGGATAAAGCTAGGGAGTATTTAGTGAGGGCTTTTGAACGCAAGGGGATTCGCAAGGGATCAAATAACGTCCCTTTTTCCTGGAATCCTTTTCCCGCATTGGAGACCATAAATACGACCCTAAAATAGGCTGTTCGCTGAAAGAGAGTCGATAAAGGAGTTCGAACACCCTTTCTCCTTTACTTTCGTTGCTTGAAAGCTATCCAATGAAAGAGACATGAATGGAGAATGCGTGGTGGAATAAAAGGAACAGGGTTGCGTGGTATCATGCAGTACTCGGAAGACTTACTGGGGAAAGGAGTCCCTCACAGGTCATAACTCGCACCACTTATGCAGTTTTAATTAAACGAGGAAAGTTCTTGATGTACTTAAAATTAAGTTTGTTGTTTGCTTAATTCACGCCAAGCAATTTATCGGCAAGTCTCGGCAAGTATATCAACATTTATAAAGTTGTATATAAATTTATTTGCTACTAAATATTCTCACAATTTTCAATATATTCTTGTTTCTACTTAATTTTAAATATATTCGGTTTTTTTAATATATTCTCAGGTGAGAATCTTATCTAGTTGGGATACCTTTTGTAATGATATGTACTAGATTTTATTTATAATAATAATAATTTATTTTTATTGTATTAATATTAATTCAACATTATATTAATAAAAATAATTTATTTATATTTATAGTAATAAATATAACTTATTAGATTTAGGTTAGATGGAAGAAGAGGCTTCTCAGTCTCAATCTCGCCTTAATAAAGACCTTACTGACCTTATAGGCCTTATAACTTTAATTTTAGTTTTAGATCGGAAAGGAAATAAATCTGCCGAATTTGAATTAAAGAGAGACACTTCACCGAAGATATGTGAGCATAATAGAAGTGACTGTTTGGGATAATACTTCGCAGTAGCTCTAGATGAATGATGAGGATTCAATAGAAAGCTAAAGATGAAGTGGCGTGTCGAAAACCTGGTGCTCATGTCACATATAAGTATAGTAATATAAGCGTCTTTGGTTATGCTTGTTAAAATTACTCCTCCTAACCATTAATGCGGTTTCTTAGTTAAAAAAAGGAAATATTAAAAAAAATAGCTTTTTCTAGTGCAATTATGTAGTCATAATCCCACGTAAAGGAGCTAGTTATGAAATGCCGTGTAGTATGGTAGAATTTAAATTAGCTTTCTTTCTCAGTGGATATAATTTAGTATCTCGTTTTATTTTTGAACTCAAAATTATTTTCTATAGAGAATAATACAAAGACCTAACAAGTGGCTAAAGTGAACCAATCAATTAAAGGTGAAAAAAAGACTCAAAATTAAAAGAAAAAAACCAAGATAGTTGTCTACAGCTGAAGATGCATAGATATCACACTCATTGACCGTTTCTTTCTGTCTGGGTGATTTCTTTCTGCCAACTTTTTCTGCAGATTTTCTCTCCGTCCACTTCATTGCTCAAAGATCAAGTCAGGCAATCTCTGCTGTCAATGTCATTTAAAATTTATTTCAAAAAAGGTGGATGCTATGTTTAGAGATTCCGATTTTAAATGTTTACAAATAATTTAAGGGCATATGAATCAATATAATGCCTATCAGAGAAGACTCCTTTCCTTTTCTTTCAGATTTTAACTCAATTAGCCCCACGAAGACTGCATTGGATTCCTTATTTCATTCCTTATGTGAATAAATGGTACAAAGTGCATTTAGTTTTTTCCTCCTAAGTTGACAGAGGAAAGATTGGTTACTGTGAAAAATGATAAGACATTAATACCCTGAAAGCCCTCTTTTGGCGTTGCGTCGTGTAACGTTAGATATATTTCAGAGAAAATCGAGCCCAGATTCTGCAGATAAAAACGTTAAGAAATCCTCACACATTTTCAGCTTAGCTATTACATTAAACGCCTCAGCTGTGTTCCATTTACATAGTTTATTCAAAGCAAACAAACCATACATCAAATGCTAAAACCTCGAAAAATCCTTAAGAGTCTTATTTAGTATTCCAAAGTATCTCAAGAAGTTAATTTTCTTGGTCCAGTCCTTTATACGCTCCAGATAGTACTGAGAAGTCTTCACGTTGTTAGTCCGAGACTTAATTACCTCAATCCAACATGAAGGCTATAAATTCTGTCTTCATTTACATTTAATCATTCTTACTTTTCTGAAATGCTAATGAATGTAAATGAAGACTATTAATTTTACATAACGTCAGGTCAAAACTACAGTAAATACTATAATACCACCTAATTAAGCAAAATGTCGTTTGTTATGCGTCATTTCTTCTCTGTTAAGATTTCTCAGTAAATAAATAAATCTTTGTTATTCCATATAAAATACATTACGCTATCGCACACCGTAGTGATAACCGTCAATATGAAGGTATTTTTAAACACGCAGTTTTTCCTTATGCTTTCTGACTGAATTTGTCCAATAAATTCATAAGATGGCCGAAATTTTTTACGTTGAACTGAAAAAATGGATATAGATTTCTCTGAATAATAAGAAAACAATTTTTCCGAATTGAAAGTGAAATAATCTGATGGAAATATAATCTTATGATAGTGAATGTGCTATGAATAATACGTTCCTTCCAAAAGGATTTCAGCGTCATGGTGACATTTTGCTTTGGGTATTATTTTCTTCATTGCACACTGCATCTTTGTATTATCCTAAGCTTAATTGGTAATAATTATTGTCGTTTCTTCCTGATAAACCTGCTAAATTCTTATGCTCTTAAATTCTTATACTCAGCATTTTGAATAATGCATTATTCATCCATACTTTCATATCCTTACGTACATTTTCTTACAAATCCAAACGTACTTTTTTCTTAACTTCCTTTTATTTTTTAGTCATCTTTAGTACTATTTCTTCAGAATGTCGTAAAAATAACATTCAAACAGCATTGGCTCCTTATTCTGCATTTAGTAAGGCGTACTCCATCTTCATCTCAATTATCACTCGAAGGATGAGAGAAAGGTAGTTAATTTATACTTTAATGCACTGGAAATCCAATGAGAAAATTGTAAAATTTATTTATCATGACTGTTAGAGCCGTTATTTATATAGTCGACTAGTACATATATACTTAGTCGTGCGACTGGAAACTCAATGTGAAACGTGAAAAATTATCAGCATGACTGTTATAGTCGTTAGACAGATATGCGATTGGTAAAACACCATCCGGGACCTGGGTTTGAGTCCCAGTCCCATGTTTCATATCTGTTTCTCCTTCCTTTTTTATCCTGTTCCTGCCCATACACACCACGTGTCCAAAAACAATGAGAAACCTAAGTGCCCTGTTAAACCAAATTTGAAAAAAAAAATTGTTTCTCGAGCATTTTGAATTTTAAAAACCTCTCCAAAATTTTTCTATACCTCTCCAAAATTATTCTAATCTATTATATTTTATGGTTATAGTCATAATAGACTAAAGAGGTTAATAGACAGGGAAAATTGTCATTCTGTTCCCAACGCCTCTATCACGCCCCAGTATTCGAACGTCTTTATTGGCGAAATTGGGACTGGGCAGTCCCCTCTTACATTTAACCAATAATACAAATTAAAATACAAGTATAAATACAATGAAAGACAATAAAAAATGCAAATAAAAGTACAGGTAAGATACAAATAAAAGTAAAAGTGAAATACTAATACAAATAAAGTAAAGAAAAGATAAAAATAGAAAACGGTCAGATAAAGAGATAACTAAAATATAACTAATGCATACAATAAAAAAATAAGGAATAAAGTTGGATGCTCAGTGTAAGGAAGGATTAAGTTGTAATTTGGCTGTGGAGGTTTGATTTTGGAAGAGGAATCGGTAATAGCGGTTCTTAAATGCCGGTAGTCATGGGGAATTTTGAATGTCTCCATCCATGCATTAAATTTTATTTGAAGCGCTACAGCTCCGCAAACGGCTCAGCTTATTAATTAACCTCCGAGCGACTTAATATATTGTGCCATCGTCAAATGGGGACATTCTCTCGATCCATCTGTCCGTCCGAAGCGAGTTTCTGAAATGGCCGTCATCAGGCGGAGGGCGCAGGTGCGCTGTTCGATTTCTGTCGTCGTAGCAACCGTAGAAGCGGACCGTTAATCAGCGGCTCTTATCGTCAGCTTTTCAAAGCAATCAAGCCAAAGTTGCCCGCCTTTTGTCAGAAGAAATCATGACGTCAATGAAAACACTGGTTGATGAATGCCGGGATCTGACGCGCTTGATTAGGAACACAGCTGGACTGTAGTCGATGGCTCACGTGGTTGCGAATGAGTCGAGAGTTGGTATTTCTCATTAGAAGCGCGTGTTTAAATTTTTCTTTTCACTCAGAATGAATCAGTCAGCGGATGTTTTGAGCTTCTTTTTGAGTTTCAGCTACTACTCCAAATGGGTAGGGAAACCTTTTTCACCGAAAGGCGTTACGTAGTACCATTTAGTTACATATGCAGGTTGAATACCCTCAAATTACTCCAGATCTAAATTTTTCCAAGGTAAACCAGTTTATTTTCTGGAAATGATAAAATTAAATATTCATTAACGACAATTGATGAGAAGTGGTAGGAGTGCTTTCGCTATAACCCCATGGTCCCGAGTTTGAGTCCTGGATAATGAAATTTTTCCAGTTAGGGAATGGGTTCTTTGTGTTCATCAATAATACTAATTGCTACAATAATACTAAATTGATGTTATTAGGGTCTTCCTGTTTCCATTACAGAAATTATTATTATAAAAAATGAGTAGAATCAATTTCAATTTTTCACTCGGTGTTGTAAGCAATACTTGTAAATAAAATATTTAAAATAGGTACTTTTGGTTCATATAGCGAATGAAAGGCCGCAGTGAACATCCAATGAGATTCTTTCGGCCTAAAGGCCTCAGGAGTCCCACTTCAGTAATCTTCTATACGTTTTTTTTAATTTTATTTTCACCACTATTTTTCCTCCATTTGCGTAAAGACTTCTAGGCTTAATCTATATAAACTCATTACTAGTTTGCTAAAATTACCGATTTGTGGATTCTTATTTCTACCAACACCTTATTTCCTGTAACTGAAAATATACTAGTATATCAGCTCCCGATCGAATCTGATTTTCAATCAATATTAAATTGAGAATCCTACTGGTAAGATCTGGGAACTCTGGGATGGAGTTTTTGGAATCTATTCTAAAAAGTAACCAAATAATGGATTCATTTATTCTAACGTATTAACAATAATTCCATCGAAACATGTAAGTTAAATTCAGTTTTAAAATAATACAATAATTAGGGAACAAAGAATGCACCCTGAATTGAACCCAACCCTATCCACAAAACACACCACTTCTTTCATCAAAACAAACGTGCCCCGAAAGCAAAAAAAGTAATAAGGATGGGAGAAACTGATAAAGAGGGGTGAAAGAGGCACTTGGAGAGAGAAAATTGAGTCGGAAAGCATAGTATTAGGCTATATATCGGGAGAAAGTGTGTTACGCAGCGGAAGGAGGGGAGGGAAATAAAAACGAAATGTCATCCCTCTCTATATTTCGACGAGTGATATCGACTCGAATTCCCTTTGTGCCAATCACCCATCTCTTTCTCCGAAAATAAATAAAGTCGCTTATCCCGGAAACAACGCCGGAATGTTGTGTACTCCCCCCGCCATCTCGTTGCCGCTCTGCTACACATTACTCCGCCCTCTGTGGGTGCAGACGAGTCACATGTCCCGCCCACCGATGAATGAGGCCACACACTGTTTCTTTTACCCATTCATGCCCACTTTTGCATCCGTAGGCTACTGGTTTTGCTTGTTTTTTACGCCTTTTGTGCCCTATATTCTACTCTCTTTGCCAAATATCTGTAACGATATACTATTTGGGTGAGTTCTTAAGAATTTCGGCTTTGTCAAGGGAATAGTCGATAGGAGCAAAGAAATAGTCCACGAGCGATATTGTAGTGATATTGTCATATGTGCTTTGATATCTGAGGTAATTTCACCCGTAAGCCTCAACCAGGAATCGAACCCGGGACCGCTTTTATCTATTCATCGAACGATTTCTTTCATCTAAAGTCGAACACGATGTCTACTTGGTCATCTGGAGACAAGAGCAATGCTACTTTGCACTTAGATCTCGCCTTGAGTGTGGAATTAGTGGGCCGAAACGCACTGCTGAAAAGTGCTGTATTCGCGAACTAGAAGAGGTAAAACGAAATTCAAATTGCTATGGTAAGGCGTTGCTTGGACGTTTCTGGACGCAGGATGGGAATCTTTAGAAAAAGAGATGGTTCAATCAAAGACTTAAATAATTGATTGAAATCAGAGAATACGTTTGTGGAAGATGCAACCGATATTATGCGTCCTCCTTTTTGCATAGGCCGTTCTGATACTGCAAGTAAGATCAGAAAAATAAATGCTAGAACCATTCCCTTCAAGAATACACTTTTTCTAAGAACTATCCGCAATGGTAATCGATTAGGAATGTAGAGTCATGATGCATGCACCACCTGACACACGCTGAAAGCCGGCTTGCAGGGTATATATGCCTTTCTAGATTCAAACTCTTCTTTTGTATATATCACGCGCAATGATTTCAGAGTTTCATTTCCCGGTCGATCTACATTTTCTGTGTATTCCATGGGTGAATGACCTTTCTATATGAGTTTCTGGTAGCATTCCGCTTATGGCTGATGGCCGCACGCTTTCGGGGAGTAGACCCCGAGGGTGCACTTTTGTTGGATACTGCATTCAGTTTGGCAATTCGATTCGATATCGATTCTATCGACGCTCAACATAGAAAAGCTTCTTATATTCCATTACGTCGAAGGACCCAAAGAAAAAGGGGCGTTAAGAAAAACTGTGTAGAGATAACATGAGTCGAACTTTATACTTGAACAGTTCTACAGACTTTACTGAGTGCTGTATACTAGGTTCGCTCTCCGTTCCCGTTTGAAATGCTTAGGCTTACAGTACACCTTCCATGGGAAACTCCAGAGAAAAAGGCATTGGAAATCGTAGGCCAAGGATATTTTAAGAATCAAAAAGTCAAAGAAGACGAAAACGTTCACACTCACCTACTAAACTTTAAATATCCATCGTCAATTCTATGTTCTTCTGTTGCATTGCGAAGGAGATGCAATTTATTATTATTGCTGTATCATAAAATATTATAGTAAAAGTTATCGAAAGGGACCTATACATTTGTAAGGGAAAATTTGGAAACCTGATTTCGTTTGTTAATCTCATAGAAACACAATCTCTGACCGACTTGTTTTTTCTTCCCATAAATTTTCATACTATTTCACCTACATCTGCATAAAAACCCTGCAAGCGACCTTTCGGGGTGTCACAGGGGGTTTAAACACCGAACAATTTAGCTACTTTTTAGCCTGTTATTTTTGCGTATTTTTCGCGGAAAGAATGAGTCCTTAAACGACTTGTTCAAGCGTCAATTTCTCTCATTTTCATTATCAGATCGGACGAAGCAGCAAGGGGTTCGCATATTATCAATTACGTCCTCTGTAAATTTCCTTACTCATTCGAATGAAAGTATTTGTTAGTTACATATCGATTTGAGAAAGAAAACGTGTTTACAAAATCCAAATCCCGTACAATTCGGTGGTACAAGCAATTAAGACTGCTTCGGCGGAATTGTAGTATAGGAATTGAAAATAGTCAAATTTACCATTCAGTAAACTTTCGATTGTTGGAAAACGATGTTGTAAACTGAATCTGAGTTTGAAACTAAGCTTGTGAACATGCTCGTTTTCGTGTATCCGCGATAGAAGTTCGATTGACTAGCGTAACGACTTAATAGACAAGCATGAGGCTGAAGCTAACGTCCTGTTTTCCGGAAATTTGAACAAGGTTTGTTTTCCTAGAACTGCATGTATGTACAGCTAGTTCCAAAAAAAACTTACCACCTAAGCCGCAACCCGCATAACAGACGTGAAGCTCGATGAGAGCGAGTCTAGTGTTTTCCACGCATTCTATTGGCTCTTGGAAGGAAGGCGCCTTTTTAAACCGTTGTGAAACGCGTTGAACGTATTTGTACCGTCTTTATTAGCACGAAATCTAGTTTAAATTTAGTGTTAATTTTTACTATGTCAGCAGCATAGTATTAAAAAATGAATGAGAATCGGATCTCCTTATTTCGGCCAGAAATTTATGCGTAATTCACCTTTTTCTGGAGGCATCGGGTAAACTTACTTTAGCTGCTTCAATTATCCAATGAAAAATTATGTCATTGCAAGATTAAAAAGGATTATATTATTACGTTTTTTATGCTCTTGACGCCTACAGGAAGAACTTTTAAATTTATTTAGAGGAAATTCACGACTATGACTCAAATAGAAAGATGAACAAAAACTCAGCAAGGAGATAAAGAATAATTAGGAATAAGAACACAATCAACTGTATGTCAACTAATTTATGTTGCAGAAAAATTCTATCGAGAAGGGGAGTATGAAAAAACTTCGAAACCTACTGAGGAAAGCAAAGATGAAAAGAAACTTTATCTGGACGAATACACCGAGAAAGAATCATTTTAAGTCAACCTGGTAGAGAGCTCTGAAAATTAGACCCAAAACATATTACAATAAAGTAAACCAAATAAATTACGATCAACTACATCAGATAATTACATCAAATATTATAAAAATTTTAAATGCCGCCAAATCATATGATAGAAAGTAAAATATTTATTGGTGTGCTATCATCATTTTCTAAGGTAATTGTTTAAAATTCAAATTGCTAATTTAATATTTTAGAAAATAACATAGGTATTAGAATAGTAGCACAATTTAAATACTGAGGGCTACAAAATTTTTTCACGTATCGAATTAAAAATATTATACCACGAAATTAACGCCAGCATCTCGTAACATTTTTCCGAAAATATTGTTCATTGCCAGTCCCAGAAAAACTATCCCTTTAATTAAATCAAGTTCATGTTACTTGCAATATTATGCTGTCCCAACTTTTATCTGATGCTAAATCTCTTTCTTGCCCCGTGGTGCAAATTTTGACTCGATTTCTTCACAGTTGAATTATTCTGCAATACAGAGAAGTATAAAATTTGCTTGATACGACAATTAACAGAGCATTAGGAATTTCAGTATATATGCATCAACATGTCATTCTGTTCTTACTTCCACCAGGCATTCGTGGTGACGGTATCAGATGAAGCATTATGACTTTGAGATGAGATTTGGCTGTTTCTGACAAATTCGCGTCTGAGGTTTTACTAATTCTTCCATGGAGAAAGGAGAACTTTCCTTTCCTCCACCCTGGCCCTAGGAGTATCCCCTATTCATTCCTTTGTTGTTTCTTTTTCTTTTGTTGCGTCCATCGAAAGGTATTGTCTATTTTCTCAAAGGAACCATAAAACGGCCGATGGGTGAAGGTGAACTCCGCTCTGAGGAGAAAAACCCCCTTTTCGGCAGATTGTGGATGGTCGTATGTATCCGGGGTAGCGAATTTGAAAGCGCTAATGAGGATTCCTGACCGCACCCCTGCTGAGCAGGTATCAAAGGTTAGGGTATGGTGGCGGCGACCGATCACAAGTAAGGTGGGAAATGGTGGATCCGCGATTTGTAATCTTCGCCGCAGGTATTCCCTTAGGGAATGAAGATATTCAACTCTATTTTTGAGGTAGACGACCTTTCAGGACTTCTTGCAAGGAATACACTTTAAGATGGTTAAGAAACAACAGTTAGTATGGCAAATCAAAACCTTAAGACTAATTTGCATATTGCATATAAACTCCAGGTTTTCTATACTTGCATATTGCAGGTTTACACGTTAACACCTGGTTTATTTACATTTACATTAATACCCCGCGAGCCGCCGTATGACTTATGTCAGGGGGTGTGAAAACAACCACAACAGGATTTCCAATGTTACTGAAATGATTTTCAGAACTATACGCTAGACTAATGTTTAATAAGACTAATGATTAATGATTGCTGCTTCGGTTTCTGAATGCCTCAAGTAAGATATATAACCCGAATTATTTGAATGGTGCATAATATGTATAATAATTAAAAGAAAATTCACTATCAATAATTATGAATGATGGGTAAAAGGAGTCATGGAAGAACACGTTAAAAATAGAAACCAACGGATGGTAACCGGACTTACATGAGAATATTCCTCTAATTCTCATAATTCATACCTTAGCTGTTAAAATATTCTTGGTTCTATATGTAATCCATTATTCCAACATTCACTCCAAGGACCTTCGTAACACCCTCATCCTAGGCACATCATAATTCTCTACGAACTTTGCGAAGATGTTTTTTAAATTTTTCATAGTATTTTTAAATAGTAATGCAAGGAAGATCATTCCAGTTAAAATAGGACCTTCGGAAAATCTGAATGATAACATAAAGTTGACAATGTTTGGGTGCATCATATCAGAATTAGTATCTCTATATTCTGCTTTTAAAGTGAATGGTATAAACTGTATTAGCTTATACTAAATAACAAATTCAACAACAAAAATGAAAAAATAAGTAACGCTGCCTATCGTCAATTTATATCAATCAAGCTCTTCGTCAATGATTGTTTACTTTATTTATATAAATTGTTTTTTATGCTTTATTTCGTCCCTACATTGAGCTAAAAATTTCGTAGTTTGGAATAACTTGAGAAATGAACAATGAACTAGAGAAATGCCATCTAATATTTATTCCTTACGCTTACGAGAACCAAATCGTTTCACTTCTCTTATAACATCTATGATACAAAATAGATAGAGCGTTGAAGATGATCTTACTACATCGACTAAAGTTTCTATTATCATGTCACTAAAATATGAATTGAAACGTAAATATGGAATTTTAGATACTCCGCATATTTAGTGTCGCAGAAACTTGAAGTTTATACACCGATTACAGATAAATTACATCTCTAAAGTTAGGTAAGATTTAGAATAAACCATTGGCTTGCATAGATAGTAATATCAATGTTAGCAATTTTTATCGGTTTGAAAAAACCGAACTCTCTTTCCAAAATAAATTGCTGATAAGAAGATGGTTTAGGTTCTGGCTTAGTAAACTACTCGAACTTTCTTATAGAATTAAAAGATTGGTACGATACATTGAACATCGCTATTGCATACAATTTCGGAGATCCTGGGAATTACTGATGTATCAGAAGGAAATTTCTGAAAGTATGATAAGCCATGGGCGTTATATCCTGTATATTTGAATGTTAACCATTCTTGACTAATATATTACTTAAATTGGATAAATGAGTAGTTTCTCTGGAGGCTGTCATAAACGGAAAAATATATGTTGGATGAGAAAATTGAGAAGGTGAGTGAGTGGGTTATACTTTTAAAAGAGGTCGTTGCTCCTACTCAAAGTAACCAATTGGTCAACGAGGAACGCAAGAAATGCCATTACCTATTGTGATTTATCCAAAAATCTGGAATTAACATACCTCTTACACTTTCGGTTGTTAAATTCATGTGAGTGTATGTATTACTGTTTCCGTCGTTTCTCACTTCCCTATATCTATCAAAACAGTCCCCCTCTTGAAGTCCTGGTGAATTCATTGCTTTAACCACTTCTTCCAATCACTCCTCTATCTTGCTTTTCAAATTTGTCATGGAATGTGGAGAGATGAAAAGTTTCTCATAGCCATACATTTTAAATACGAAGGAATATTTTCAATATCACCGAGCGATAAATATGTAGATAGACTATTCATACCAAACCACCGCCCATTCATCTCAATCATTAAAATTCTGTCGAAAAAATATGAGAGTTACGTAGGGCCAGCCATCAACCGAGGGGAGAAAAATTTCAACATGAGCCTCATATGCGCTTCTTATCCCCGTGTGATACTTACAGGGTTGGAATTACAGGTAAAAAGGCCCTAAAACTATTTCACTAAGTCCCTATTATTTCGCGTATTTTTAACGTTTTCTACATTATAATAATTGTAAACGTGATAATAAACAGTTGAAATATAAACAATGCAAGCAGTTTTGTATGCATTCAAAATTAATTGAAAATTTTACATTCATAGCTTACAGTAGCATTCAATGAGCATTATGACAAAACCTCATTCGCTCTATCTTTTTGTGTAATTTAGAACTTGATAAATACGAGAGAAGAACGTTTAAGAACGTAATGGTTTGTGACTGCAACCATTTCAAGAGGAATCCACAGAAGAAATCACGTTTATTCGATTCACACTTCAATGACACCAAAAAAATTCATTTTGGATTCAAAATCAACGTGAAAGATGGTTGTCTCGTATCCGTCATCTTTATTAATTCAGGAAAATCGATCCTAGCACATTTTCTATCAATTGATTTGAACGGTATATTAAAAATACCAACTGCATAGATGATAAAATTTACTGATTTTTTACCGATCGAGTTTTAATTTTGATGCTTATCAAATTAAACAAAATTTATCTAAAATACGCAGAGAATGCCTCAAGACTTCATACTACATATTTACTTATAGATTTTTTATGTATTTAAAGTAATAGCCTAGATATGGCCATGAGTTCACCTTACTTTACTTTTGTAGATTGCATTCACACAGGCTGTGATAAAACAGGTGATCGATATGGACTCCTTAGGTATATAATTTTAAAGGCTAATAACTCTTCTCTTGAACGATGTATAATATTATCTACTATTATAATATATAATACGACCCCTTATAACCGCAGAGTTTTACAAGCGAAGGCGTCGAATTCGAGGTCTATACATTTTGGGTCCGACACTGATTCAAACTGCGCGGAAATTTTCTTCCTCCCATCTCAGTGCTAAACATAAGCTCAGAGCGGCTCAGAGGCAGATTTTGCAAAAATTTCCTTCGTCCTGCTTGTGCCTTTCGTCTCAGACTCAAATTTTATGAGGGGAAGGGGGTTTGCCTCGGTTTCCTAGGAATAACGGGACCTCGTGTGCGACGCTTCCCTCGGTGCGAGAAGCAAAGCTAGAATATATACTGATTTGTAATAACCATTTTATAATAACTGAATTCTTGCATTACAACATCGATATTGTTATAATACTATTCTGCTACGCCAATGTCACCAAACTAAGGATACTAATAAATATTTGCACTATCAATAATGCAAATAAATCCATTTCAACTCTGCAAGCGGAGCCAGGACAGAAGCAGACTATCTCCTCCATGTTTTCCCTCTCTCTCTCTCTCTCACTTCTTAAGGCTCGCTTGCAGGAAACTCACTGCCTGTTATGCGGGTTGCGGCTTAGGTGGTAAGTTTTTTTTGGAACTAGCTGTACATGTGCATTATGTGCATGTATGTATGTGCATTATTTTCACTGGCATAAAAAGGGTAAAAATCGAGATATTGTCATCAAATCCAATGTGTTTTTACTAAGTAAATGATGCACTGCTTGCAGTGGTTATCGATTTTTATTCATTTCACTCTTCTATTTAAAGTATTTGAAAAATCCGTTCTATTTTTATTTCAATTTCCTCTGCGTCTCTCGCTCTCTTTTCTCATGAAATTCGTATAGACGCATACAGTATTTTCGTCGATAACATCGCTTCCCTTTCCAATGGAGTATCATTTTATGAACTTAGCAAAATTTCACAACTCTTTTACGACTTCCTCGTAAACATGTATCACTCATTCAATGCTCGCCATCCCAATAACACTTTATTCATTTTTCGTTAGCGCCAACTTATTCATCTATTCGTAATTTTTTCATGCGTACACTAGTGTCAATGCGCTTATATTAAATTTATTAGTATTAGCAGTTTGTTTAACTTGATTCGACGGCTGAGGTCGTTAATTAAAGTTATTATTTTAATAGTATACATTTAAATATACCTTTTACCAATTATTTTCGATATCCATCTCAATCTTTGATTCCCTTTGCTGACTATCTACTCCATTTTTCTGCTTTGCTGGCGATTTTTAGGAATGCTCTCGCCAAATGCCATTGATCACATTCATACTTGCACATATAATTAACTAACTTTCCACATTGAGGCAATGTCAGTGATGATATCTTGACTTTTATCTCCAAAACAATATTTGTTGCTCAACATGCATTCACTTATACTCTTATACTCTTTAACACTGTACGATTTCCAACCCTAACCAGAGGCAGATCTAGAGACCCTCCAAGGAGAGGGCAATTTAACCCCATTTTGTTATGAACTCAACTACAGTTAACTTTATAAATGTCCCTCCATAGTGATAAATGTAGTAGATTTATAGTGATCTTGGAAAACTTTACAATCTGCCTTTAATTTAAACTCCTCGTAGTATCATATGCAAATTATTAGTACTAAAAAGTCGTTAAAAGGGATGGGGGCAATCGTGCCCCCCCCCCCATCTTGACTTTTATTTATTATTTATTTTATTCATTCCTAACTTGATCTTTATATCAAATTGCCATAATAACTAATAGTACTAGATTCCATCTATGAATGTACAGGCTAACATTACTCTAAAAGTTTCCAATGTTTATCAGTTTGAAGTTACGAAGCAAGAACTTTTGAAGTGAAGCAATATACTAAAATGATTTTTTTATCAATTTCATATAGCTTCAAAGGTTCCTTAAATCTTACAAATATATCCATTTCCTTATATTTAACCCATATGTAACGTTACATGTTTCTTACAAATTTTTTTCTCCATTTCCTTCTATTTTTCCCATATGTTACATTCTATATTTCTTATTCACCTCCCAATCATATCTTTGCCATGTCAGTATCTATTTTTCCTCGTATCCCGTTCTTTCCCCCTATTTATTCTTGCAAACCACGATTTCTATCATTCTACACATTTTCTCCTGCTATTTACACCCATACTATTTCTCAATCGCATTTCTCCATTCATCCCATTGGAAACCCCTTCTCTGCCTCTTTTTTCCATTCCTCTTTATCTCCGAATGTCCCCAACTTCCCTATCTCAGTTCCTATCTCCGCTTTCCATTCGCTGCCCATTCTAAATCATTCCTTCTTCCTTTATTGCGCTCCCGATGACCTCATTTTTCTCCTCCTATCTTTTCCATCCTTCCCACTGCGTTCGCTACATTATGCATCTCCTTATTTCCCTCTCCGCCGTTTTTCACGTTCCTTTAAACCGTTGTTCATGGGTTTTTATTTCCGCTCGTATTTCGCGTTGGAAGTCACTAAATAACTCTTACGAAACACCTAAAAATATCACTTTTTGGGAAATTGATGTGCAAACCGACGGTTCAGATTCTCTCGTAAATTATAGTTATATTAATCAGGGGTGAATCTAGAAGAGAGTTTAGACTATTCCTGAATATTTCTAAAATATTTCTCAATTCTTGGATTAATCTTAAAATGATACTAATTTCATTGCGTCAATTCTCTCCCGCAAACTTTCAGCTTACGATCTGTCGGATTGTAATAGCGGCTGAGTGATTGTGAAACACTTCGCTCTTGGTTTTTAGTTCGAGTTTCTCGTTAATATCCTAGAAAATTAATTTTTCAGCAAAGTCATTGATTAATGACTAATGAAGCCATCACTAAAGCTGCTATCACTGAAGTCTGATTTACTACACCGTTTTCATTTAGTGACAAAATTATTCAAAATAACGCAGCTTGCTTCTGGAGAAGCATCCATACTTTTGAAAACGTATGTTTGACGATTTTTGCTCAATTAGGTTTTATTAGTGCAAAAAAAGAGGTTGAAGAGTTGGGTTAGAATATTAGAATCAATCAGCAGTTGGAATTTCGACACGGCTGTGGATTGTATGAATAAGGTATTCCTATGACGTATTTTACACTAACTTTTACATTGAAAGAATTCCTTGAACTGAAGAGATTTTTACTATTTAGTTTTCCCTCTTGCTAAAGCAATACCGTAACGTTCTGAGAACCTCAACATTTTTCCTCGTTTCTCTATAGTTCATGAGGAACATTGGGAATGATAATGATAATATTTCGTTTTAAGTATACTTAAGTTATCATACAAAATTTTTCATGACCCAAATAGAAATGAGAAGTGATGTTTAATGTGTATTGCAAGGAACCCTTAAACTTAAATTCACTTGCTCGCATATCTATATTCATCTCAAACAGATGAATATCACAAATGAAAATGTTTCTGTTTAAACTTTTGAAGGGATACTAAGAGGACGTTTATTTCAGCATTTTTGGAAAAACGTTTAATTTCAGAACTTGTCGAGTTATTATTTTGAATTATTTGCTTCCAAGATAAGTGGAAGTAACTGTTCCCACCGAAATATCTCACCGTTTGACTTTAGAAATACTTGGAATTGTTTCCGTGCGCGTGACATTAAACCCGAGACTTAAAATTCGAGTTCGGGAAATACCTCGTGCATACCAGGTGCATTATTGAGGATCTCGTAGAAATTCGCGATATTAATAACCGCAGGAGTTTTGTCATTTTATATTATGACAAACAGTCATATTTATATCTCCGTGGTGATACTTCAGCAGTCATGCATGAGCGACTACGTGTATCTGCTGCGACATTTTTCACGATAACAGGAATTTTTGAGCGCCAGAAAGGATTCGAAAGGATCCCGTGTAGCGAGTCCCTCTGCAAAGATGATTCATCGTATCGCTTAATCCTCTTTCTTACGTCCTTTATACGTCTGCGCTGGTTTGCCCCATGAATTCAACTTTTCTTTCCTAGGATCTCACATTCCTCGCTATTCCTTCGAAGTCACCTCTCGACTTAACCATTCATCTATCTCTATCCACACTCATGTCCTCACCTTTATATCACCTCGTTTTCTTAAGAGAAAATATATGTCAGTAAATGCGGGCTTACCCATGCGGAAGCTCCAACTTTCTTATTTATATTTCATGGTTTAATATTCTGAGTACTTAGTGAGGATGTGTTTTGTAAATTGTGGCGTAAGAGGATGGGACATTTTTCAGAACTCCGCGAAATCGTTTTCAAAGCATTTACTTAAGCGTAAGACGGGTAAATTTATAAATGGAGTGTCGATATACAATGGACTTAGGTACGCCAGGGAAAAGAAAAACACTGTGGAATTCCACGTTTAATAACTAAACGGCCGATTTCAGCTATTATTCTTCTGTTAACGGTTGGCTCCCTTCCTCCCTCTCTGGAACTTCACTCATATTCCATTAACTACTTCTTCAACCTCTTCTATATACATATATACTCTCCTCTTTATGTAAATTACGTGACGTCTATATGTTAGTTTTAACAGGCAGTTTCGTTATTAAACCACGAATTTTAGAGTGTTATTTTTCTGTTTCCTAATATGAAATACCACTGAGTGAAGGCTACATATATTGATAACATTATTACACTAATTCAGCCCTTCCAAATAGTCGTTTACGGTCCATGTAGTATAGTGAGTACGAATTCCACATGCGTAGAAGTTTTTGTCTAATTATATTTTTGCTTGTGACCAGTAAAAATAATCTTCATTTTAAAATGAGATTCCATGCAATAAAGCTTGAACTTATTGACTTTACTTCCCCTCTATTTGAGTAATAGTAGTACTTTCGTTAAAGGTACTTATCAATATCTGTTGTCATTTCTCAAGCGGGCTCCCACCAGGAATCAAACCCTGGACCTCTTTCACCAAAGCCGAATGCTTTACCCACACAGTTACCGAGAACCCTCAACTTGAATCAAATCAATTGTAGAATCTCCACCTTCCCCCAATCAATGTCACATGTATTACGTTTGATCCCTTTCGTCTTGCAGCTTGCAAAATTAATTAAACTCATTACATTGACAGTTATGACCCATTTCCACTTGGTAAGATTCCATTAAGACTTCCATTGGTAAGATTCCAAGGTAAGACTAAAACGATAATGGGACAACGGACCAGCTATATACCATCGGTTCCTATGCCCTAATATTCATCTCGTCCAGCATTTGTCGCTCTCCTCACTGCATCTCACTCACTTTACCGTCTTCTCTGCCTTTCCTGCACACATATTTCCCCATCATCTGACTCCCAAAAAACCCGTATTACTCTCCAAATCTTCAGCAGCCAGACGGGGATATATCCAGGAAAGGAGGACGTGTATTAAGGTTCAACTTCAGAACTTTCCGTTCCACTATAATATCCGTGCGCAAGTATTTCTCAAGAAGTTGTAGCCGCAACGTCTCAGCTCTGTTTGAATTCCGCCGCTCTCGAAAATGATATTAAATCTGAACGATGACGCGACCTCTTTCCCCGCCGAATTTTGCGTTTCTATGCGATGTGTGCCCTTGCATACATTCCCTAATTGCACGTTTTCGTGTTAATACTGGATGATGATTATGCAAGAAGTTGTAACGAAAGTTTTTTTTTAATAAGCAGAGACGTCTTCTATGACGGTTTCTTTTGTAGTTTTTACCGCGACTCTAAATTTTGAGACGCCGCCAAAGGAAATGTCCGTAGGTTTATTTCCGCATACTCTTCTCTGAAGCATCGAAAGTTATTTTATGAACTGAATTTGGGCTTGTTAGACAGAAATTAAATCAATAGTGTTTGGCTATACTTGGTGGTATTCCATAACAAACGAAATGGCTAATAAATAAATTTATCTTACAGCACCACCAGATTCTATTGTATTGCATAGATAAATTTATTTCATAGCCATTTCATTAGACAGAAATTCATCTCGGACAAAATATCGATTGAAATTGAGTGAATTTCGTAGAAATTTAGCTATTATCTGTTGATTTTTTAAAATCTAAGATCTAAAAATTATGCATAAAAATTTCTGAATCTATGAAAATCAAAAATAATCCACTAATAAAACATCACTAAAATGTACCTTTATATAGATACCAAAAATTTTACTTCAACTTTAGTTAAATATGTTCACTTACACATTTTGTCCCTTATAAAATAACTACGACAACTAACGTGAGTATAATATTTCGGTAGTTAAAAGTTATTTAGTATCTATTTTGTACCTCTACGGTGGGGTTAAGAATCCAGCTGGAGGCTGAATAAAAGATGAGAAAGCTCCCTAAGGGGAATTTTGCTTATCTTCATAGTTATCTAAGTTTCTGCTAATTTAGCTGGATTTCATTTTAGGATAGGAGTTCATATTGCGACGATTGAAAATACGAACGAGTCTTCCACAATTATTTGTAAATCTAAAGTCATATTTGTGAATCTGAAAGTCAACCGAAAGATAAACTTCCAAGAAAAATAATCCTTTTCCTGAGATTCCTTGAAAGAGACCCAACGGCAATGAATTCCTGCCTCTTCTATTTCTAAATTTTATCTTACATTCTAAATTTTCCGAATAGTCCAAAAGAGCTGCTCATTTCGGCCTATTATAGGTATTTAATAATTGTTATTCCTGATCACTTATTCGCACAATCTGATGAGTCTATAAACGTCGACCGAAACAATGGCGAACGAATAAAATTCCCACAATCTCCAACTCCAGCAATCGCAACATTGTTTCAGGTATTATCGTCCTTACCACTGTTAGCTACTCAAATCCGCATGAGGTAATTATATTCTCGTAATGGATCGTCTCACAAAAGCCTGTTTGGCGTTTAGATCGTGCCTTCCACGCATTAACCCGCTTTAATATTTATTCTTGTCTATTTCCTCCGCTCATTACACATCTAGATTGCCGGGATCGTAATATCCTACGCATATCTCCTTGTTTCAGTTAGTCTGTTAATCCCGAAATTTAAACCTTCTGCGCGGTGAACTCCTTCCAGGACTTTCCAGTATGCAACACTTCCGCCTTGATGAGAAATTTGATGCATTTTGCATCATATTCATTTTGTTGGTTAAATCTATGTGGTTTTGCTTTAAATAAGGATGTAGAAATGGATGTTGAATGAATCGTGATCCTACTTTAGTTTAATTTCGTTCCCTAATTATCTTTGGAGATCCAAAATTCGATAACATGGCATTATCTCCCAAATTCCTCCTTACTTAGAACTTTGTACTCCTGTAAATTAAGGACACATCTGCTGTAAATTAATCACTTGCTACCAATAAACTGTTTCATCTTAGAAACCAAGCTGTCTGCATATCGTTCTAATAAATCTGTTTAATTTTTCATTATAAACCACTTTATCAAGAGTGATTTTATTTCAAAGCCGTAAAAGTGTTACATTTTTCGTAAATAATAAAATACATCCGGATCAGTAAATGATTGCTGGGCGATAATTTTACCGAATAATGAGATGATTGGTAATTTCAGGCAGCGATAAGCATTTCCTGTAATATTTTTCCTGAATAAAGACGTTTATTAATTAATTATTTTTTTACATCCTATAATGCATAATAATTAAAATATTATGCATAATCATATAATATAATATAATATAAGAGATTTTAGAGACGTGCCCCTGAAATACTACTTCTGATAAGAAACCTCACATAATTGAACATTTATTTTATCCATCCAATATTATCTAAGTACTATGTGTTTCGGTTCATGTTCAGTTTTCAATCCGGCAAAAATTATATTTTTCGGTTACGGTTTTCGGTTCGGTTTAGGTTTCCCTTTCGCTTCATCTTTTTTCCGGTTATTCGTTTTTTTCCTGTTTTCGGTTTGGTTTCAGTTTTCTGTTCGGTTTAGGTTTTCGTTTTTGTTTCTGTTTTCGGTTTGGTTTCGGTTTCTGGCGAGGTTTCTCTTCTCAGTTCGGTTTTAATTTGTATATACCCTATGCCCTGCATTTCCGTGACCCATTATGGCGTTTGTATCTAAATTAATAACTTAACAATGTATCCCACGACGTAAGTAAATACTCTAAGAAGATATTTATCAGTCTTTCAGCCTTAGATATTGACGTAAGGGAGAAGAATGCCAATGCAAGTTTGATGATAAAATTTCTTCCGCTGATCCCCGATTTAAATATAACCGAACCGCTTGAGATAAAATTTCCGATTATACAAAATTCCTCTCCGTTAAACGTTCGGGAGCATTAGGGCGTATTCATCTCAGAGATGCTCTAAGCATTGTATCGCCCAACTTTCATAACCTCTCGATGCGGAAGTTTGTCCCCGGAAGAGGGCGCACGTGTACGAATGCAAACAAGGTCGCGAAGGGAAATCAGGATCCTCCCACAGTGACGCAGTGCCTTCTGAAAATTTCACAATCTTCGTGAGCGAACAAGGGGAACGGACGAATTTGCAACGGGAACGTAAAGGAGGTGATATCGCTCAAATGCCATCAATAATGCACGGCCCACAAGTGAGCTTAAAGGAGTTTTTGGATGGATCGAACTGATTTCTGAATTGTGCGCTAAATATTGTATTTCGCCGCAAGCGACATTGTGTGCCGAATACTCTTTCTATAAAGGTCAATTAACGCCTTATGCTATCTGTTTGTTGCGGTCTTCGTAAATTCTTCAGAAAGCAAACATACGTTTAAGAGTATCCAGTAAAATAATTTTTTTCACAATCTCAGGCGTTGTCTTGTGGAAATATTCCATAATGAGCAAGAACAATTTGTACTTTTTCCACAAATTAATTTAGTATTAATTAATTAATATTATGCTGAACGGTTTTGCTAAGTCACTTGATGATGGAGATCAATCTCCGAAACTAGTCGTGTATGTTTTACTGTCTTTTATTGTTTATAATAAAAATTAACTTGTGGATAAAGTACAAATTGTTCTTGCTAATTAAAAATTTTTCTCCTAAGAATACTGTATTATGTAATCTTTCGCATATTTATACAGCATTATTTCGTTGATTGGTCTCATTGTCTGTAAATTACCTTGAAAACATTCGTACTCGTAAGGATTAAAAAAATCACATTTATTAGGCAATATAACGGAATGATCTACAAGTTTATATCGTTGTTTATATTCCCAAAAATTCCAAGGAGAAACAGGCACGAAGAATGTCTGACTAGATTGAAACAAGGATCTTCTGCTCTTCCAATGTGAAGGCGCATTGTGTTGATTTAGTTAACTGAATATATTGGGATCATGCTTCCTAAAGTGTTCCTTTAATACCATGTCACGTTCGTTGACATTACTTGAGTGCTCCTTAGTCTCAGAACAATCGTTAAAAGTTTTGCTGCATAAGAATCTTTGAACTTGCAAAATTGTGGCAAACAATACCTCTCTCTCAAAATCTGCAGATTAACACCCTATAATGCTGATTGATCAAGCTGGATTTTTTGTGTTTTCTCCAAAACCACTAATTACTTAGTAAGGGCAACCAACATTACCTCTACAGTAGCACTTTTGAAGTATATACATACTTCGACGTGAAAAACAAATTCGTTGCAAAAACCATTACAGCGTAATCCCTCAGTCGATAATTTGGCCATAGACATTCTGATCTAAACCAGCTTGGTCCTGTAGTAATATAGTCTCGAGATATTTCCATCCGAAATAAGGTTCACCAATGTAATGAATACACACTGGTAATGTTATACATAATGCATTTCAACGATGCTATCGTGGAAATGATTCACCATCATATTATTAGATTCAGAAATTTAAGAAAGTGTTAGGCACTCAGTAAAAACATTATAAGTGAAATTTCAGATGCGTACACAATATTTGAAAGACTATTTTGCCGTGAAATATGTGAAATGATGAAATAAATTTATTAATGATTAATAGGATGTAGTATGCTATTACTCATTAATAAGTTCACTACTATAAGTAAATATATATCCTATAAGGATCTTATAAATTTTGTATGATTATAAAATTTAATCAAAATTGCATCATGGATAAATCGTAAGCTGATACTGGAAAATAGAATGTAGCAGTCAAGTAGGAGATAATTCTCTGCAAGTGTAAGAGGTTTCCATAGTTATTTGATGTCTATAAGGGTAAACAGATATCCGAGGACTCGAGTCGATAAAGAAGTAAAAAGGTTTCACAATCTTGGTGTAGAGTGGGCGGCGGATAAAAGTCTGCGTGATTTATGGACGCAATATTTATCGGAAACAGCGTAATGGACTGGAATTCCGGAGAACGCTTTGTTAAGAAACTTCCAGAAAAATAAATTTTCAGCGGGTATTGATTTGGCAAACAGGCTGGACATTAACGATCCCGAAAATTACCTCCCAGCTTTAATCATTGGAAATGGTTTTCTTGGAAATTTACGAATTGGTGGAATGGAATGGAAGGGAATAGAATTCGAGTTCTTACTCTTGCGGAGTGCTTTTTAATTTCGATGGAAGTTATTTCACGTCTCACGCTTGCGTTCCAATTCACGATTGCACTTAATTTTCCGACAGAAAAAGGAATAAAAAAGGAGTTTATAGTCGAAGATAAGATGGTATTGCCAGAATCGTTACAATGACGATAAAGGATGGATCTAGAATACACTTTTCGGAGTCTTTTTGTAGTGTAAAGAGGTCTACAGTATACGAGTGGATCATGGGAATCATTTCGATTTCTCATTCCATATTACGAGAGAGTACGGGTGTACTTACTCTATGATATTACATGCTTCATAGGCGTATTACTAAATATATATACCTTTTATCTGTAGTCAATTATTAAGAAAAATAAACTGTTTTCATCTTGAATCTCATTTGAAAACAGTATGTTATGCAACAGTGTATTATATTTTATGTACTTTGGATCTAATATATAATGCAGCGAGAAAAAAACGGTGCGAGAAATCTCCCCAGATTTTTTAAAGGGTTTACCTATTTTTAATATCAACCTCAGTAGTCAATGAAATGGGTATTTTATAAAAAAATTATTAAAGAAATGCATCTTTTTTTAATGAAAAAGGACTATTATTTTCTATTAAATTCCGTAAACGAAAAAATGCTATTAATGATGACAAATTTACGTGCTTTTCTTTTGCGAGTATTTTTGAGTCGTTAGGATTCGAATAGAGCATACTTTCGTGAAATTAACGATGTAATATACAATATTCGATGGTAAATTGCAACATTTTATGAATCCTATGATTTCATACTTCTGTCTTCTTGGGAATTATAGTACATTATTTTTGTACCAGTTCCACAAAGCATTTCTTATAAGGTTACGAACACATTTAACAAAGCTGGGTGATTAAAAGCGACGATATATGAATACTTAAATTCTAAACGGAGAAGAGAGTCTACATCTATGCAGAGAAATTGTTTCAATCTCCATTAAGCAGCTGAATGTTGTGGAGAATTTTTCGGAAATAATAATACTCTGCTAAACACAAAATCAGTAAAAATTCTTCGGAAAATATTTGCGCATGATTCTAATCTTCACCTTTCAATCTGCAATCTCGAGTGAGTCGGTGTATTTGCTGATTCATCCCCGTTTAACCAGAATGAATACGTAGCAGAAAAAGTAGAATTGGAAGAAAAAGTGAAATAGGAAAGATCAGCAACGGGAAAAATGATAGACGGGATTGTACGCACGGATAAGCTCGTAGAGTTTCGGAAAAAGAAGGAAGCTGAGCTAAGAATAGCTCTATATAGGAAAGGAGAGATTACGAAGCATAAACGGTCAGAGGTAATGACGAGTCTACAGATTATTGTATCAAAGTTTAAATCGTCCGATTCAATTTACATGACTCTTATTTTAATCATTTCATATCCGAATCCCATGTAGTAGAATAAAATTTTTCTTAAGGGATTATTAGGCATTTTAGATGGATTTATTTATATCAAATGTATAAGTTGTATTTAAAATACGAATA
This sequence comes from Pachydiplax longipennis, assembly GCA_036926295.1. Lineage (NCBI taxonomy): Eukaryota > Metazoa > Arthropoda > Insecta > Odonata > Libellulidae > Pachydiplax > Pachydiplax longipennis. The sequence goes on from JAVFKF010000004.1 coordinate 51,197,492, forward strand.
TTAATTATATCTTTATATAAACCTATTAATAATTAATTTTAGTAATCATAATTGACTAATAGAAGTATATAATTGATATTTATATTTATTGTTATATTTTTATGAATAATTACATATTTATATTATTTATAAATAAGATAATAAGAAGTTTATATTGCGTAGTTGCCTTCTAAAATCTACTGGAAGCGCAGATGCTACAATCAGAAATTGATGAAACGTAGATTTACAGATTGAAAATTATTATCATCGTAAATAATATACGACTATCATATCACTCTTAGACCTATTAGGGAAGTAGAATTTACAGCTACGTTTCTTTGTTAAAAATTTTGATCTTTAATTTGGAGGCGTTAAAGCAATGCGTAAATATTTTAGATCTAATCATCCTCTATGTATGAATGAAACTTGTCTCATGCTATTCATAATATTCCACAATAACTGTAAGTATAATGCACAGAGCTGTATTTCATGTTCAAATGATATCATCTCTCGGGAAATTTATGGCGAGATAGAGGGAGTGGCTGTTACAATGCGAAATGTACACGTATTCATTTTCTGTGTGCATATTAGTAATCCTTTTCCCTGGTAACGTCGATCTTTCCCCATTTCCATTATAATGTCCATACACAAGAGAAACTTATAGAGCTTGATATTTCATTCCTGCTTTTCCAGCTAAAAGTGAAAGGTCTCGCTGTACACGTTCAGATTCTCATACCATTTGGGTTTGGGCTCCCTCTGGATTTGCCTTTTATTTCCTCTATAAATTCCCACTCTCGGAACAAAGTTTTTCAAGCTTAAGAACCTAATCTGTAGACTAAGTCAACCATCTCCCAAAAGCCCCACCCTAAGTATGTCCATCAGTAACGCTCTCTGAGAGATTTATGTTGAACAAACAAATTTAGCTTGATTACGTGCGCAAAATGAACACCACCTAAAAAAACCCGGGATGATATTTTTAACTGCCTAGATTTTATCTATAATCTCTTTAAATAGTTATCAAATAAACTGTCTTCTTTAATTGGCGCCGTCATTTTCTCTTTGAATGTGTTGATTTGCTATCTGTTTTATGTGACTAATTTAGGAGTAATTTTGAATTAAGTCTCTCTAGGCGTTTTGTATTTATAAAAATGACCAATCAACATTTAATAATCGCAAAAATATATATTCTATAAGGCACAAATTTGAATATCTTCCTAGTGTGTAAATCATGGTATCCTTTCACGCAGCGAAGCATTTATGAAACAATTCTTTCATTTTAGTATAAACTTTAATTGAACCTATGGTGTAATACATTTATGCATCAAAGTACTAGCTGAAGTGTCCGTTGATTTTCAACGGGTATAATAGAAGTAGGTAGTGATAAATTAGTTAACAATATTTTCTGAGGAGAGCATCAACGTATTAGCGTAATATTAATGAGAAATTGGTTCATTTAGAATGATTTAGGATGTAATATTTTCTTTGAAATTTTTTAGAGAGTGATTCACTTACATAATATCTTTTTGTACCAACCTCTATTAGCAAAAATATTGAAATCATTACAAGATTGACTGTAAATTTCTTGACTAATAACAGCAATATTTACTCTTTTGTGACCTAATCTAAAAAATGAAAGTTATGAAAACTGTATAGAAACTATAAAAATTCTCGTAAATAAAATTCATCACCTAAGAATATATTTTAAGGAGCTATTTCAGTAATCAAATAAATGAAATCGACGTTGTACACCTCGAGGAAAGACATCCCCAAATCGAATCTCTGAATATATTTTTATTCATTTTAAATATGAGATTCCACGAGGTTAAGCCTGAACTTACTGAGTTTATCAGAACTTCTTAATAACCTTCCTCATAAACATTAATGCACGACAGGATTATGCAAGCTAGTTCGCGAAACCAGTCGTGTATTATTGCTTTCGTAGAAAATTACCAAATCGCTCAATTTAGTAAAAGTTTTACCGTCGATAAACACACCACATCCTGCATGATAATTCCGCTATACGTTTTGATGGGAGTATCCATCCATCCATCATGAACTTACGTTCTTAATCTCATTCTTTTTGATTCCGCACGCATTATAGAAATTCTCGGACCCAGAATCCCTTTTTATAAAAGAGCTGACACATCAGTTTTCCCCGGCAGATTCCGAATTCGGCGGATTCTCGCATTTGAAGGCTTCTTTCAGTTCACCCTAAGGCTGCTTAACTTCCTCCATCTCGGAAAGAGTTGCAAGAAAAAGAGAGAGATATCGCCTTGCTTTCTGACGTAGCGAGTTAATTCAAGCGGCAAAAAGGAAAGTCTGTTTCTTCGAAAGCTAACTTTGAGAGAAGAATGCCTCTTCGCCACCCTCGCTTACTCGGCAGAAAGAGACGCTGAAAAGCTTCTCTCGGAAAATAAAAACGGACTGAAAATTTATTAAATCTTATTTTTCAATATCGCTTCACATCTCTAGAAGGGGATTACCGAAAGGCTTCTTTGCCATCCGCCAAATGGAGGCCTCTAAGACAGGGCATCGGACAGAAACTGCAAAACCGAAGGAAATGAAATATTTTCGGAAAATATACCGGAAATGGGAAAGTTAAAATTGTAGTTTAAAGCTGAAACCATTATTTTCTCCGTTTATTATATTTTTGACTCTATGATTTGGGTGTTCATAAAATTTAATAGCAGTGGTATTTTATAAACATGCGCAGTGATGAAAAATTTCAACTCGGTCGTTCACTAATATCACTGATATGGGACACTTAGTATTTTTGCTGAGTAGTATATCACTGAGATTTATATTATAGTTAGTATATTAATATTGGTATATTATTATATAGTAATATATTATTATTACACTTAGTATATTACTGAGATTAGACACTTAGTACTGTTTCTTTTTTATGACTGGTTTCGAGTACCGATTTCAATAACTGATATTGATTGAGAAAGGCTTTAATGTACGTACATAAATCAATGACAAGAACGTAGGTAAAAAATTTTTATATAAAACAATATGTTAGGTGTATTTTACCAATACGATTTCTAGTCAATGATCAACATTTTTATTTCAATAATTTATTCTCTGAATATCACTTTTCAATCGATAATTTTATTCCAAAATTTAGAACGAACTAAAACAACGTGCTTATTGTTAAGTTTGTTCTAAGTGCAGTTCCACAATGTTCGCCTTGAATGGTTAGAGTTCCGAAATTCAATTCAAGAAAGTTATGCCAACCCAACAAGACCTGCATTTTTTAAATGTTAAGCTCAAATCTCTAACTAATGCCTTTGTTTCATATACCGAGTGGAAAGAATGTACAGTAGAAAATATCAAGACTTGTGCTTCGCTAATTATGAAGTCCTCGATAGTAGAATCTAAATTGATGGCATCATTTCTATCTCTATGGCATTCATTTCTCATCTCTATTCTAAATAGTCTTAGTTAGAATCATATCCTCCGAGTGATTTGCGCCCCTTATTCAGGATGAAAGTCCTAGTTTAAGATTGTCGATATTTTCAATTACCAAAAAATACCCATGAAAATTCCCACTATACCGTGAAAAATGGAAGAGATACCCTAAATCTGAAAATTTCCCTCGCATAAATTTAAAAGAGGCATCTCTTAAAAGTAAAATATTTTTCCTTATCGATACTTTTGAGATTGAATAGCTTGAAATTGGAAGAGTTTCGTATGTTTTCTGAGAGCTTCAATTTTTATTTCTCGATACTCTTTGAAATATTCTCCTGTAGTCTTCTTGCCCAATGCAGAGATTAAAAATATCTTCTACTAGTAGACAGTCTTTCTCGATTCTATGGACGGCGCCAAGTTTCAATACATTTCCCAAAAATTGAGATAATAAAAATATCCATTTCTCTCTTGCAATATTCCTTCCATTACTTTTATTTGTGAAGCTATATCTGCTGCAGTGGAAATACGTGAATGTAGCAGAACTCTTGAAAGCCGATACAACTCTTAATGGATGTTTTTAGCTATCATCTGTAAATTTTAACTCGAAAGCATCTCATATATTAGTGACGCCCCACAGCATGTAGCATGTTGTAACTCAAGCCGGAACTTAATTTATCCCAGAGGCGTTAGTATATTGAAAATATACATAAAGCTTGTTCTTCGAAAATAATCTTGAAAGTTTATCCGTGCAAATAATGTTGAAAGTTTATTTTCACCGCGGAGTTTATTAAAATAACTTTTCAGCGAATTCTCATTCGAGGAACGAAGGCATCCGTCTTGAAATGGGTGAAGATTTACAAAAGTCCTCAAGTTGCATCGCGCGCCATGCTTCGTTAAAAGATTTAAAAGCTCGCTGTAAAAGCACAGTCTCCTGCAACTTCTTAAACGCCTTGGGCGTTTCTATGGAAAACAGAGGCGCATACATAATTTATTAATTTTGAAAAACGTGAATGCCGTGCAAAACTGGAAATAATGACGTTTTCTCAGCAAGTTAGACGAGCTTCGGCACTAGCGAAATACGAAATGAGTACGTATTCTTAATTTAGCTTTGAAAGAAGTGGAAAAGTGGAGACTTAGAAAGCGTTCGCATACTTCTCCAGCGACACTTTTTCATACTTCTTGAGCTCTCGTCTCGTTTGGATCGAAAAGTTTTCTATCTTACGAGAAGACATTTTATTCTTAATCTGTTTAAATTTCCATTGGTGTAAGTTTGTCAAGGCCCTTTCGTGTTCCCTATGTGTACCTCTGACGCCATATTTTGTATCTTCAATTTTATTTATACGTTGCAGGCTTATCATTTTACTAGCTACTACGTTTTATGTTTTTTCTCTTTCTATCATATATGTACTCGGCTCTTCTTGATTTATCTGCGTCTATTCCAGGTATAACCACAGAAAGATCTCAAGTAGTATTATGGTACATTTGTGGATACAAAGATACAAACGTAAATGTCTGAGAGTCCACGTGGGATGTTGAATTATTAGCTACAATTATACAACAATATCTAGTCAAACCATGCTCTTTGGTAATTGAAAAGGAGTTCCGTCACAATTTATTTCATTATAACTTAAGTTACAATTCAAAGTAGTGATCGCCAACATTTGTAGTGTGGCTGATTGTTTAATTTCTTATGATATCTTGAGAACTTAATTGAGCATTTATTGGTCTGATTACGCAGAAAAGGATTCATATTAATATCATAAGCAATTTTTATTGACTTGATACATTTTCATAACACAGCAAAACATGCTTAAGTCTTCACATCACCATCATTATTTGCGCAGTAGCGTTGGTGGTTAGCGTGTTAGCTGGCCAAACTCTAAGATCTCAGTTCGAATCTTTGCTATTCGGGCTTCTCTGGTTAGGGAATGGTCGTGTGTTCGTTCATTGTTACTGTTGACTTCTCCTACTGCAATCGTTCAGTCAATGGATGTTTTAGGTTTTAGTCTTTGGAAAATGAATTAATCATCCTCTAGAGGCAAATCCTTGTAGTTGCAACCACGTTCGTTCCTCCATCGCTGCTCTTCCATATCTTTGGTAGGTTCTAACACCAATGATACTTTTTGCAACATCTAGGAAAATTCTTGGTCGTCATCTTCCTTTCTTTCCAAGGATTTTTCTTTTCACTATATTCCTTATAAAGTTATTGTGCCCCTGAACATGTGCAACCAATTTAACCGTCGTCCATAGCCTTCTTTTATAATGCGTTCAAGGATTTCCTAGTCAGCTTGACTGAAAGCTGTAGTTAAAATATTTTTTACAACACCAAACAAGAATGGAGAGAAAAATACAGATTAATAAAATAATAATAATACATATGACTCTATAAAAAGATAAATAAAATACACTCAGGTCATGGTTAATAAGTAGTTAAATAATCTTTTTCTAAATAAACTCGCTAAGGCAGATTTTCTGATGAAGTCAAGTATGGAGTTCTGAAATCTTGAGCCAGCGATCTGAAAGAAAATTATGAAGATGTTGGTCCCAGGCGTAGAATAAATAATACTTTCCAAGGTGTTAATATTTTATTTTGAATACCGTTCATCTGAACGCCCTTCGTATGTAATGGATATAAAATATGGTATTAAATTTTCTCGATGGAAAAATAGTAAAGCTCTTCTATTTCCATGTTTCCTCCTTTTATTTTTCAACTCTATGGACAAATTCTAGCGGAATAAACAACTGTCAGCGATTGTTCCGTAATCGAATTGGAATACTCGCATTTTTTGGACCGCATTTCTATCTGTCAGCTCTAATTCACATCAATTCCGAGTTAAGGAATAAAATTTTTGAGGAGAAATTTTAATGCGGGACGGAGCGCCGAAACGAAAAAATAATCAAATTAGGTTGAAATGAAGTCGGCAGCATTCAGTAATGTAATTTCGTTCGATTTCCCGCATTAATGCGTCTCGCCGTCGATAACAACGGATGCTTCTAATTATTCCAAGTCGATACGTTCGATTCGTACCTTTTTCCAAATTACCTGCGTGGAAATGAGCTCTACTATGGTTTCAAAACATAAAATTCTATCGTTGTAGCCTTATATGTAATCGTGCGCGGAAAAACCTTTAGTTTTCGAGTCGCTGATTTTCAACGAAAATTATGCGATATATGTTTGTAAGTAGTTCTAAATTCGACGGCATATAGAATTCAACTTCTTTCTTCAAAATTATATCTGAAAATGATATATGCTAAGGTTCAGCCTTCTTTACAACTTAACTCGTTTTTGCAATATAGATAGATATGCGATCGAGTCATGGGACGACCGTAACAGACTGGAATATACGGTCGTAAAAAACGTTACCCGAAAACGGAAATTTAAGGATTAAAAGGAAATATAAAGCTAAATAAAGGATCAAGCTTAAACGGTTCCGTTAAAATTTCTTCCTGAGTTTTCGCCACTGCAATGAGGAGTAACCTTACATCCCGTCAAATACGGAGTCACCGTACGGTAATTTTGCAGACTATTTAAATAAGTTTTAAATCTTTTTATCGTTATTTATAGATGCAGAATGAGATATAGTAGTCTTATGGTACAGAAAAGAATCCAAAATCCCTTATTTTAGCTTAGTTTATTAGGACAGGTTGTAGAAAAAGAAACTTTTCGTGAAAACCACCGATAAACTCGCTATAAAACATGCTTGACGTTAAATTTGCTTAAGAACTAATATCCGTATTTTTCTTACTGATGTTGAGGAATTTAAGAAATCTATCGTACATTTTTGTTTTAATTCATTAGACATTAAGACATTAAAATACACTCAAGCTCGTAGATCACAAGAGATGATCTCTGATATAATTTTGAAACAGCGTTCGTCTTTGGTAAATCACTGATAATACTATTAATGGTTGAGTCCGTTTCCAGAACATTTCGCAGATTTAAAAATCTAGTATCAAACATTTTACTCCCCTATCCTCGTAATGAATTGCAGTACAGCAGGAAAAGTTGATGGATTAGCATAAAGCTCATCTCCCATCTTCAGGCGTTGCATACTAAAATAAGTATCATTATTATCGAAGACAAACTTTCTGACGTCTAATAAGTATGCATCTTAAACCACTCCGAATTGTTACGGCAAAGCTCTCTGTTGTTTGGATAGCATCCAAAATTTAAAATCTACACGATAAAATTAAATGAGGATATGTAATGGGCAAGTCACGATACATGGTAATATATTACCATTTCTGTACAGTTTGATCCACATTTTTACTCTTATTTCTGCTTCATATCACCCTTGTCGGTGAGTTTAAAAATTATATCCTGTTGCGAGTCCTATTTCCGGAAAGATATATCTCAAAATATTTTCTTTGAAAAAGACCGCTGGCGTCGAATGTTTGCACGTGAGGGGAAATTAATTGTATTCGTAACAGGTGTAAGAGTTCTCACGCGGAAGTGACGTATGGGTTTTAACGCCATATTTATCCTCCGTAAAGGCTATCCAAGAATCGGAAGCAGCTGCTCATGGGAAGCGACTCAATACAAACATGGCGAATAAGAGACCTAATAACTTGCTCTAATCATTTAATGTCTCCGTAATTCAGAATAGTGCGTACACAAACCAAAAGTAGTAAAAATTTCCGAAAGTTTAATCCCATTAAAAATTATCCTTCAATGATGTAAGGAATATAATGATTATCTCTTAAAATATAGCGTATTAACTTAAACTGAGAATTTTTTCAAATGATGTCTTTTCAAAGCATCGGATGATCTCTTTCGTGAATAAAATTTTGAATATATTTATCGTTTCAAGTATTCATAAAAATGCAGCCTTTGGAATCGATTTCTGATAAAATTTGGATTAATAAGTACACACAACTGAATAGGAATATAGGTATGAAATTAGTTCTAATTAAAATCGAATAAATTTTGTTTCACCTTCATTTAAACGGAAAATTTAAAAATCAGAGGAATATAACATGGGAATGAACTGTAAATCTTCCTAATTTAAAATCAAAAAAGGTCTATAGTATGTTCGGATGATCTGGTTTGAAGGTATAACTGTGTTATATTTTTCAGAAAGTTTCTTAAAAGGGGTTCCCGGATAGCCAAGTGGGTAGCACGTTTGATTTTGGTGAAAGCGGTCCGGGTTCAGTCCCGGTGGGGCCCCATAGTGCTAAATGACCTCAGCTGTCGAAGCACTCTTAACAATAACTCTACTACAAGTTCCTTAAAAATTTATTCTTACTTGATATTGCTCTAAGTTACCTTAAAAACCAATACTTTCTGTCCTAAGTTCTGCTACTACTATGTTATATTGCCTCCAAATAATAGTTTTAAATAGTTACACAATTATTTCATTTGGTAGGAAGAATACGCCAACCTGTGCAAAATAGAATGTGGATGTCTATGACAGTGATGATGATATGATGGATTGGAAAAGTTGACTTCGTTGATGAATAATGTCATAAATCTCCATTATATTTGGAGAAAGTATTGAAATGGCTCTTAAGCGCTTTTCCATCTCCCAGTCTGGATCCATTTATACTAATCTGCGCCCATGCATGCACAATTCGACTCTCCGAACAGAAGGGCAAAGCATCATTTTCTTAATGGCGATAACATGTTCGGAAGCAATTAATATCAACTATTAGCGAAAATAACGTCTTTTGTACTCACGCAGAGTACTCCGTTTTGCTTTTAAATATTTCTCTTCGCCGAACTCAGCTTAGCTCGGCTTCCGTTTTCAGAAAGAGCAGAGTCAAGATTTATTGCTCGTCTGCTGAATTCAATGCGTTCTGGAGATCATCATTGTGACTTAAGGGAATTTTAAAAGCCAGTCTCAGCAGTATCAAGGAGAGCGTATAGAAGAGGGACTGCGCATTTTTCAACATAATTATTTTTGTGATGAATACATCAAGATGTATAGTTGATAGAATAAGTTTAATATCAAATTTGGATTAATGATGGAAGGTGAATAGATCGATTAGCATAATTTCATTCTCCCGCTTGTTTACCATTTGACTGAAAAAATTAGGGGCAAACGCTCTTAGATTCAACCTCGTATGTTTCTCATAAGAAAAATACTTTTCGCTTCTAATTGTGATTGATAATAATCGTAAAGCGATAGTGTTGGTTTGGCGAAAAAATGAGGATTATTAGAGTGGCTACGCTAGTAGGGAAAACTGCGTGATTGACTTATGGTGGTAAATACGGTTTTACTGTTAAAACTGATTTTATCTCCTGCTCTTTTTAATTTATTTATTTATGAAGCATTTTCACCGTATTAAGACTCCGAAGCGGGTGGCGACATTTACTGGGACCATATTTAGAAAATATTACTCTGCTAATTTTTCGGTTGGCGAAGATCCTTTTCACTATCTTGTAGATTTGGGCAAGTATGATTTTAATTTGGGCTCATACGCCGACTCAGAAAATTTACCTTATAATATTATATATTATATTGTAAATCTTAGCGAAAATTATAAACGGAATGAACATCAGTTCTCTTGCTTCGTAGAAGAATAACAATTTTTAGTAACGTGGTTTTTCGGCAGAGTTTTTGTGTATGTCATGAATTTTTGTCCCGTGGAACAGTCGTATTTCGAGTTGCTGATTTAGTTGTCAATCATTATTATCATTACTGAACTCTGCGAGGTGTTACATCTAACCTCTGAAGCCAAATGATATTGAGTTTGAAAAATCAAAAAGATGCCAAAAGAATAAAAAAATGAAATACGGATATTTGGAAAAACTCCTCAGAATAATCTTCGCTTTCCGAGGTATTTTTTGTTTTTTTTTAAATACTAGTTAAATCTCTCGAAGCAAATTATTAGGAAAAGCAGGAAGAAACTAACGCAACGTATTTCCAAATATATTTTCAACACACGATGATGATTAAAGGCCAAGCCGTCTAGATACCGGAAGTGTTTTGAAAGTATAAGTGGAAACACTAAAAAGGGTTAATTTATTACTACATTTCCTTGTCATGAATTCTCACTCAGTAAAGTTTTCCGCAGTCGATTAGATTCAGCGAATGATAAATTACGACACGAGTTCTTATTCACAGATATTACAGCTTTTCAAGCCATTCGCAACGCCTCACGCAAAGGTTACGAGGTTAAAGTTACGTGTGCTTCTCCTTCATCACGGTTCCGCTAAAATTCTCTTAACTCCCGTAATACCCCTCCCACCCATACATCCATCTTGTTCGGCGAGGAGCTTTTTTCCTCCGAGATTTCCTGCTGCCCTTTCTCAGAAACACTTTCTCTTTTCACTCCATCATTCGCCTTCTCAACTGTCAACGCCCATTCACAACGCATGATGTACATCGCTCTAACTTTCCCATGCATTATTCTTTTCAAGTATTGCAAGAACAGAATGCTCTATTGTAAACAAGCGGTCACTGTAATTCACTTACTAGTGAATTTAATCTTACTAAGTGTGACTTTGTGGTCATTGTCGTGAATCTGTATCCTCTAACTGGTTATGTTATACATTCCGTAACGATATTTGTATCATGTTCGTTTGGTTGAATTTAAGGCTTACGGTTAGGTTTCGTTATATATAATTTCCAATATACCTTTAAGATTAGTGATTATATAAGTATTCGTCATTTCCTTACAGAAACAATCAACTGCTTTCTTGAAATAATATAATAAAAAAGCAGGTTGAAAATTAAATTTATTGGGATTTTCAAAACGAAAAACAATCGCAATGAATGTATTTAAAAATAAAATATAAAACTATAGATAGAGTGTTTACGAAATCCATCTCTCGTTAACCTTGCTTAAGTGGTGTTAACCATCCTGGGAATGTGTAGAAACAGAATTTAACGATATCTAACAGAATATATTTTAACGTAAATTTTCAAACATAATGATGAAATGGATACAAGCTGCGTTCATAATTAGATTACTCACGTATGCTGTGACTTTCCGCCATCCTGGTTTCTTTAGGAGCAATTCTTAATCATGTCATGGCTCATAGCATTTTTGGGATTTCTGAACACCTTCCTTTGTCACAAAGCAGTCACATATTCCCTTAAGGCTTTAATTTTCACCCTTTAAACAAAGAAACTACCACAACCACTTCGTAATACAAGGATTCCCAAGCAATTAACATGATAAACGCTGATATGAAAGATACATTTATTATACATTATTTAGATAAAATTTTATTTATCGTATATATCTAATAGCTTGAAATTAAAAAAAAAAGACTAATAAAAAAATAAATAATCATTTTCTTCTATAATAAAGCTTTCGTGGCTACTAAAATGTTTTCTAATGTCAGTATGCTGATAATCTCAAGGTACTGCAGCGCATGGAAGAATTTTAATGGCTTCAAATTGTTATATTTGTGACGTTTTTCTTAATTATGACATTGAATTTGCTTACATACCCCCTTATTGCATACTCACACATGTCACACTCATATATTCCCAGACCCAGTTAAATGCGTGATATCATATAAGGATGACCCCTAAGCAATGATTTTCAATTTCTCAAATACGAAACATCCAAATATGTATGAATTCAGCAGAACCTCGGACCAGACTAATAAGCTCCATGTTAATTGAAAGTCTACTGTTCTTATCGTTTCATTATTTACTACTCAAAGTTGCTCTATCTTCTGGTACAATTCAATGAAATTTATTCACCTACCTTTTCATATCAATCTCGTTTTGACTTCTTCCTTTCGACCCTTCCTCATATGTCATATAAACACGTCTCATCTCATTTCAACCTGATGATATCGCGCGAACAGTTTTATTCAAACCCTTTCTTGCGAGACACTGTTGTAACTTGTAATACTGCCTGAAAGAGATCTTTTGAATTTGTGAGGAAAGATCAAATATTGGAACGTTGGAGTTCAACAATTTATTCCATGTAAATCGAGGTCGTTGTGGGATGTCTTTGCAATGCTTGAGAGATAATATTATGGTCGTGAGAAAAATTCCACTAAGAAGGGTTTTATAGCATTGAAGAAGAAGTCTAAGTCCCTCTTCAATTTTTATTCTTCTCTAGAAAGATCATTCTTTGAACAATATTCTTACCAATACCTTCATTTTCGTTTCATGTTGCCATAGTGTTATGCAAGAATTATTTCATTGATTTTTTTATATTATTCATCTAGTACTCTCTTTGTTTAGTGTAAAATTTCAACGATTATTTCTAAGAAATTTCTGTAGAGGATTAATTCCTTTCCCTGAAATCCTTAGGGTGGATATAAATATAATTAAATGACATTTTATTCATTTTCTGAACTAGAATTTTGAAATACTTAAATCAATATAGGTTTTTGATGAAATCATTTCTTGGTGGCTTTCTTTTGAACTTAATTTATAAGGAAGACGATCCCCCTTTACTTGCAGTAAGCTTAAAAGAATAATCGGTCACTTAATTCTAAATACCTAATGAAAAATAAGAATTCCAACCGGTCGAACTAGATGGTTCCTGCGTGACGTACCATGAGTTTGCTGTGCCTGTGGATTATACCACAAAAGCCCAACGGTTTTCCTCCGCATTCCAGGGACTTCCAGCCTAAATCCTTCCTCATCCAGCCAACGCAAGAGTAATTTTCCCAGCTGTGGCTAGGATTAAAAGTTTCTCTTCCAGTTAACGTAGGAAGAGAAGAATTTGTCTTGAAGCGGAGATGCGTGAAGGGATAGAAGTACAACTTTTAGGATTTGAATGTATCATCCTAACGCACTGAAGAATACTGAAATATGCCAAGATCTTAGATTATATGATAAGTTGAATTCAGTATAGAATAATATTTCCATTGCTGCCATACCAATTACGAACGAATCTTCGTTCTTAATTCCTCTTCGTTTTTTAAACTTTATATTACATTTTTGGAAAAAACCTTGCTCTTTTCAGTAATATTTAGTCATATCAATCCAATATTTAACAAATGTTTAAGTTTGTTATATTCTAACAACTATGCAGACTTGCTTTATAGCGTTTTTTCATTCATTTCTTTTTATTTTTGACCAGAAAATTTTATGTAAAAGTGTAAAGATGGTCACTGAATTTCAATCTTCGAAAATAATTTTGAACAGGAACCAAATCAAAATATTTAGTTGCTACTTTCCTGGAAAAGCTTAAGGAAAAGTTTAAACTCTGTTCTTAGAATATTTCCTTGTAATTTTTCCTGACTTTAATTTCGAATAAAAGCCCCTAATAGCTCCCAATTTAATAATTTTTCCTTCGTTCCCTGATTTGCGCAATTTCCCATCTCTAGGAAAATGGCGGAGGGAACTCCTATGATAACGTCAACGATTATTTTAATAATAGAATCAGGAAGATCCGACCCAGAAATTTTGAAAGCATTCGATTCGTACCACTGTGATGACCTGACCGACTACGGGGGAAGGTAGGCGTTGTAATGCCTTCCGACTTCCTGTTTTTATCGCTTGAAGGCACCTTCTATTCACCTTACTCACACATTCCCTGGGAGATAATAATGAGTTCTAGGAGAACGCTCACGCTATAATCCCATCTCTAGATTGAATGCTCTCTCCCTGCTTCCTAAAAAAGCCTTACTTCATCATTAAATCAAGTAATCAGCTAGTACATTCTATTCGTGCATCCGTGATAAAAGAGATTGAAGTCATAAATTATATAATATACGTCTGGAAATTGGTTATTGTGTGCAAGTGTATAATTATATATTTTGACTATTAACTTGAATTTTATACTCGATTACCAAGTTATCACTATTGGGAAGAAATAGAATTTCCTACTTTTTCGGGTGGTAAATTTTCTACGAATCAAGCCTAACTCGTCGATAACTTTTGATTCACAATTTTGATTGATTTAAATAAATCTTTACGCGTAAATTTTAGGAAGGTGAATTTCATATCCGTAATTGGAATCTCAGATTAGTTAAGTTGAGTAACTTCGCTGAGTGTAATATTTCATTTTGTTGGGCATAACAGATTCGATAATGTTGGGTTAAAAAGATACCTTGTGAAAACTAGTTTTCAGATTTAAGAAAATTGTAATTGAGTATTTCCATCATATTCTAATTTATATACATCTACGTCAGAAATATTTTCTATACATTTATAGAATTTAAAATAATATCTCATTTTTATATTTACGTACGTAAGAAATTTTTTCTATGAATTTAACCCATTGTAAATTATACTTTACTAGCACTTTGTTTATCTCATTACCAAGTTTACATTTATTGTTTAGGCTGTTAAGATCTCGCACTCTTGCTGTATCATTACCCAAAAGGCTAGTTGAATCCTCAGCATCATAAATTCTCAACCTTTTCACCTTTCTTAGGCGCCGACTCCACCAATGTCTACTGCGATTTCTTTTACGATAAAACCCTCTGATTCCTCCAATCAGTAACATGGCACCCGACAAGAACCCGAGATAATATAGACATCATACCACAAGAAAACCGTTTTCTCCCACAACTTTCGGTACGCCCCCATCATAAAGGATGCTCTCCGTCATATTCCATCACCGATATCGCCGCAACATTGGCACAAACTGTTAGACGCAAACGGCGCTTATCAGTCCCCAACCCCGTCTCCTCGCCGACGATTCCCGGAATTTCCCGTTTTCCCCTTCCGCATTGCCCCGAAGTGTCCTTCTGCGGTCTTCTCTCCCTCGGGATCCTCCCACTGATGCGCGTGCACCAGGACGTCTGCCTTCTCATCGACCCGAATCCTCTGCCACCCGCACCCGCGGCGCCCCGTCCTATGAGTTACCTCCATCTCCCGAGCGGGGGCAGCACCTTACCCCACTCCCCCCCCCCCTAAGGTAGGGAGTGGATAGGTCTTTACCCTCGTACCTACCTTCTCGAAAATAAATAAAATCCCTCCCTTATCAGGCCCCTCTCTTCATTTCCCCTATCTCTTTTTTGCCCCATTCGACGCGCCATTTGTACGAATTCAAACGGGGCTTTTTTCGGCCATTTTCTTTTTCGTTTCGTCCCGCGGATGTTTGCCGTCGTGTTTTTTTCTGCCCGAGGTGGATTTTTGTGGATTATGTCGCTCTTTGTAGATTTTTTTACGCGTGATGGCGCGGTGGTTGGACGTTTTTTATTTGTGGAGATGTTTGCAGGTGTTTGGCGTCGTGGCGGAATGCGGAGTGATGTTGCAATAGAAGTAGGGTGTGTGCGTACCTATTTAGAAGTCTCTTTCGAGATGTTGTAATAGGGCATTGGTCTTAATTTATCGCTCTAAAGTCGGAGGTAATGGTTATATCTTCGCGCTGGAATGGATCCGCAAGCTGCAGGTTTCATTCCTATCCCGATTCTTAATGGGTAATCTTTTGATTCTGAAATGGTCGTTAGATTAAGGTCTGTTGAAATGGATATCGGTGTGCGGTGATTTCAAAGTAAAAGGAATGCTTAAATGGAAATAGATACTTTTTAAACCATGCTTGAAATCCCATTCTATTTGCACTTAAGGAGTAACAGTAATATTTCTATGATTGATATGATACATTCACATTTGATACTAACCGTATTTTACTGTCACTCCTCAGACGTAAATAGCGTGTCTTCATAATTTCGTCCGAAATAAAGTCGTTTATGCGTATGCAAAATGGAAGTAATTTCACTAGGAGTTCTAACAAGAAAAATATCTGAAGATTAGCACTAAACAAATAAAGTAAGAAAAAGACCAAAAAACAAATATACAATGAAGAAAATTTATAAACGTAACTATTTTAATGCCTTCTTGTAATATTTTGAATTTTCAGAACGCTAATATTTGTAACAAGAAATTAATTAAGATTATTTCGTTTAAATTGAAATGAAATAACCAGATGAATATTATTAGTCGAGTAGCAAAATGAATACAGGCTTGTACAATTTAATTATTTCTCTAATTTTCCCATGCATAAGCATCATTTTCCAGTCTTGAACTTCAAAATGAAGCTTATGTATTGAAACTAGTCGTGCTAAATTATTGAAAAAGGTATTAGTTTCCTGGGGAAAAGTTCTTTCTGCTGTCTGTCATTTCATTGTGGAATACCATAATTTGAAATCGTTGATTTTATCCTTTAGAGAGTTAAAAATATTTTTCTTTAGATGGAACTTACTTGTTGAGTAGCTATTAACTTTTAGTTAATTTTCCGTAAGAAATTATCTATCCATAAAATTATTGAAAACTAAGAAGATATAGGTGTACAATAAGAAAATAAGAAATAAAATCCAGTGAAATTGGTTACTCACCGGTAACTTTCAAAGTTCTAACATATTAATATTAGTAATGTAATTATAAACAGTCATTAATATCTATAATACGTATTTTGCACAAACAAAGATTTAATTACATAATTAAATTTTTTCACATAACATTTAGTCATCATGAGCCGAATATTGGGTCCTCAAATGGAGCTTTGTTACGAATAGGCCACAAAATTTGTATCTATCCCGTCTTTGTTGATTTTTCATCTGATTTTTCTTTTTGTAATTTATTCACTCAATATCCTTTCTACCATGGAATTAATTACCTCTTTTACTCTCCGAATACTTGTGCTCTTCCGCATCTCCACCCCCTATCCCTGTGGCCCTATTAACTACTGCTTTGTCACGTGACCATTGTTCTCTTCCTTTCTATTTCCAGCCTACGGACACTTTATTTAGGTTTTCGAGCCATAATGTTGGCGACCTCGCCGAATGCCTGCCGCTTTATGCACGCTGACCGGTTTCACAAAGCTTTTGCGTGATACAAAAACGGCCATTCGCGTCCGCAAAGGATTTTCCTCTTCTTCTGACGCATTATCATTTAAGCCGCTTATTTTTCAGAGGAAAAAGTCTGCGTGGCCTTTGTGATAGTAACCCTTTGCGATCAGGTAATGCGCAGTAAGCGCTTTTATGAAGTGCATGTTAGGTTCCTCTTGAGAGCGATATGGAGTCGCTTTATGCGTGTCTCTATTTCTGAAGTATCAACTCTTTTAAGTGTTTTGTTTTCGGTTAGGGTGACTAATTTGGAGGATTTCCTCACGTTATTATTAGGTGAGAAGTTATACTAAATAAAATTTATATGGTTAATCTTGAATTTTGGAAATTTGCGGCAACCATTCTGAAAGGAAAACGCTAAATACTCTTAGTACAGTATATTTTTAATTTCATCATGTTTGAACAACGATAAGACCACCTGAGGATGTCAACTCGTTGACGAAACAGGTCGAATTCAAAATCTACTGTTTGAGTTACTTAGTGTTTTCCTATCAAGATAGTACTACTAAATCATCGATAAACATACATTGTTCCTTATTTGATAGTAAAAGATTGGTTTATAATGCAGTGATTTGCCTCAAAGCGTCTGTATTAGGACATTTCATCAGCTTATCACAGCATAATTTTACCAGTTGAAAATTATGATTAACAAATAGCATATGAAATCTGGACAACGTATTTACTATTCCTTAATCTTCCGTCGCTCTACATTTAGCTCATAGCTAGATGTAAATAAAAACGTCTGGATACTGACACTAACCTCAAGCTACAATGGAAAAATTGCCATTTGGTGATTACGACCGTCACAAACATCTTACACTTAAACAAAAAATGGTTACATTCAATAGCGCTTACCCGAATTGTTCGTTAGATTCTTTGCTTGCTAAACATCTGAAACTGAAAGAAGCATGCCAACCTACTAGTCATATACATAGTCTTTTGCATGAAAAATTAAGAACATTAAGGTATTTAGACACTAAAAACTAATATGACTGCACTTGATCTTAAGATTGACGTTAATGTAGCAAGTGGGATCAAGTTATGACCCCTATTATAGTTTAACTACTATTAGGCTTCAACTATTAGGCTTTGAATTATTTAGGCTTGTCCGTTTAAATGATGAGCGTATATGAGTCTTATAACCTTCCTACAGGAACACTGCCTCATACCATCAAGTACCTCGTTGCTTGTAAGCATGAAAAATTGATTATAAAAATATCTCATGACAAAGTTTCCGTTTGAATTATAATGACGCTATGCCCTTGAAAAGTTATAAGAAAGCTTTAGGGCAAATTATCTGCGCTTCTAGCACAGGTAGCTAGATTATCCTCAAATATCATTCGAAAAATTTAGAGATATCTAATGTCTCTAGAATAGATAGTTATTCTGTAGTGTTCCATTAGAGAAGAAATAAGAAGGAAACAGTTTTCACTAGGAAACTTGATCTTATTTAGTAAATTAGCAAAAACACAATACAAGAGTGCTGTGGTCTTTGCTTTTCTATCAAGTAGGATTTAGTTCCCTAGCAAAAACTGATCCCGTCTACTTATGATTCGATGAATATAACTCTGTGGCTGAAATTGGTATATCGCACCTCAACAATCGCATGATTATCATATCCGATCGCTTACTGAACCTCAAATAAAATAGAATGACTGCATCAATGATCCACCAGTTACTCTACGCATGACTTCCCATCACCTAGATCTTAACGTATAGTGAAGGAGCTCTAGGCGCTGCTAGAAATCAATGCTTGGCTCTCCCTTTCGAGAAACCTTTCGCGACCTATTTTTATTTCCAAAATGGTCATCGGCATCGGTCTGTTCTCCACAGCTCCACATTGGCGGCGAATCCAGATCCATAGTGGCTGCAGCCAAATTCGAAAAAGATCGAAAAAGAAGGAAGAAAGGCACCACCGGACGTCCAGCAACTCGATCGCCCAATCCACTACCGAAGCGAAGGCAACTTAGATCGATTCCATCGCAAGACTGCAACCACCTTATCGTTAAATATCATCCAGTGCCGGAAGTGGACAGCTGGAAGATTATTTTGTAGACTTTTTTGCTCACTGAAAAGGGGAAAGATTGTTTCATCTCCCGTTTGGAATCGGCGAGCGAATGAGAAGTGATTCGCATGGAAATCTTTACCTGACAACTGTATAAATTTCTGATGCTCTTCCCGATATCTTTCTCTCAACTCTACAACTCCAAATAACAAGCAATAATAAACAACTCTACATCAATTGACATTTGTAGAGGCGCCTTAGGAAAAAAACACCAAAAATTCTCAATAACTTAGTGAGATTACGAGGGTCCATTGCCTTTTTGCTCATCAAGCCCAATAGAAGTTGAATATACGATAAATGTTAAATCATTGATGCTGAAATAAACTAGTTGTTTAACTGTTCGAAGAGTACCTTCAAAGTTTATTTTGATACTGGATGTGTAAATATTGAGATAATTATATATATACATACATCTTTCTACGCTCATTCGCGTAGAGGTAGGTGAGTTTTTGAAAGCTTTCTTCCGAAGTCTAAAGTAGAGTACAATTCAGAGCGTTTTCACCAATCAAAACAGTGCGCCACATGCTAACTAGGTGTACGCAATATTTTTCCCATTACCCGTTCGACGATACCAAACCACCACCGACAGCGCCTCCTCGGATCTCGATTCCGTTCTGTCAAAACCGTCATACGCCCAAGAGATTCCGGATTTGTTCCTCTCACCTTTGGAATAACTCTGCCGATTTCGTTGCGGTAACGAGAAAGTCCTAACTCTATGCTTATAGCTTGTGAGATCACCGTAGTATCCTTCTCTTAAAAAATCTCATCACCGCCTCTCTAAGTAACTGTTAGTTTTTCGATATCATCCTTAAATTCGCATTTATTTACTCTCGAGGGATTAACGGGAAGGGTGTCGTGAAAAGTCCATCCAGTAGAGTGTCGATGGGAACAGGGTTTAATTGCGAAACCGTAGTAGCCACTCCTTCTGACCTCTCTTCAGACTTAGTATTCCATCTCACATCAGTAATATCCTCCGGAGTAACTTTTAGCTAACCTTCGCTTTTCGATCAATCATTTTGAGGGTCTGAGCAAGTAACAGCACGTATTCAAGTCTCTCTGTATTCGGAGTCATCTGATAGAGTACAGAATTGGCTGAAACCTAATTAACTCTTCGGTATCACACAATCTGAAGTCGATTCGAGTCAGACGCAACAGCGGCGCAGTTGAACACAATATAATTCCGTCCTTTGAGCTAGACGCGTGATATACCAATCGTGACAATCTCGAGCACTCACATCTCTGGAGTTTGAGGTCTTGCGAGAACAAACGGGGGAGCATATACAGAAAAGTAAGAGTTCCAGTGTCCATTCGGAGCTCTTGCATATTCAGGCGTACGTCCAGCTATCAGAAAATCTCGCCCCATTCCTAAAGGGATAGTAGAACCTTTAGGAAATCAACAGCTCTGGGTCTGTAACTTCCTGGAGATTTCAACGGTCGAAAGCAGTGCCAGAAGAAGATTCGTCTGCTGCGATTCCGGATAGATCACATCCGTTTGGCGTTGAAAGTCGTCCTGTGAGGAAGTTTTGTCGGCTAGCTGTGAGAGATCCAGCTGCAGCCGGCAAAGAGCACGTTTTTTGGGCACTTACTGGGGAAGTAGTTGGCGGCAAGATTCACAAGATGGCGTTTGCAGCTGCTAGGATGATTCTGAAGGACAAGAGGCGGAAGACATCCAAAGAGGACTTCCAACCGAGAAACAGAAGCAAGGTGACGTATCATGACGTTTGAGTCATTCATTAACATTTCATACGGTTCTTGGGATTTAATCGTGCCATTTTGGGCGAAATGAACTTTTATAGGTGATGGAGTCTTTTTATGTTGGTAGAATTATAAATACTAAGCGTCTAATACGTTAACGGGTGTTATTTTCAATTAAAGTCAACTATTGTACACGATGAACTTTTCTTAATCAATTGCACATCTTATCGAGTAATCGAATGTTATGTTAAACAGGATGTTAGTTATTTGATATATCATTATCAACAATCTTAAACTCCGCTGAGTTAATTACAGTAAATATTAATTTCTTTACATGTCAGCAAAGCGAAACTGTCGAGGAGTAAACATAAATGCTTTAACGAAATCCTTGTTTGAATTCATTATGTGCATCAATTCTTTTTTACTGGGAAACCATCACACATAGTATTTATAATATTTTGCCCAAAATTTTTTTCTCTATATTTCGTTACTTCGGTCTCTCAACATGTACAGGAGGATTATAATAATAACCTTTGGTTCTCCTTCTAAGCATCACTGTTGCGAGGAACTACTAAACCCAGTTTTAGAATGTATGCATACTTATATCAATTATAATCATGCAATGGCGAGACACAGAATAGTTACAGCTATTGTATCTCTTGTATTATGTTTTTTATCATTATTCGCTTAAAACTGACGAAAGCGCAACTTAAGTATTCGTTTAAGCTACATCTTTAAATATATAAATAAATGTACGGCTATTACTTAAAATACAGTCAAAGAACTAGAAATAACTTTTTAAATATAAATGCGTATATGACTGTACATTCATAAAAATTATTTTAAAATTATCATTCCTCAGGATTGAAGGAATTAGAAATAATTATCTTTTTTATATTTTATACTTTAATAAGCTATAAGCTATCTACAAAGAATAATAGGCTTGATCATAATGTTCACAATGAATATAGTATCAGTTGAAATTAGAAGACAATACAAACACCGTAAAATTTAAAAGAATACAGAATTTTCTTGTGATGATAAGAACACCTAAAATGAAGTATAGTTTCCTTTGCTATCATAGTACATGTGAGAATAATACCCAAAATTCTATATGTTCGTATTCTTATTTCTATCTGTTTCGAATAAGACTTCGATTCTTCCAGCTATTACATAAAGATACCTTCGATGTTAACTTGTTTCATGAATATTTCTGCATAAAAATTTAGTTTCTCTTTTACATATGGTCCCAAAATATTCGTTTAATATTTCAAATAAAAATGTTTTGGGCATATTCTATTGATAGTTGATATTTTTCGATAAAATTTCATATCTATGTAAAACTGTAAATGAATCTAACCTCAAGCCTAGATCTTCCGGCAAGAGGAATACTCTTAAAGGAAAATTTAAAATCTCACCTACTAAGCATACTGGCAATCGCAATCCTATCTTATTTAAATCTGATCTCGTATTGATTTTTCCTCGCGAGCGATTCGATATTTCGTTATGCACGTGTTAGCATGTCTCATAACCTTGATTTCTCCTGAGATCATCGCTTTAATATTTCAGTTCTATCAGGGCGAAGAAATTATTTACAGACATCCTTAGCAAACTCAGACGACCCTCTTAAAGGCGACTAATTGACTTCCTGCGCCAATAGCGTTAGGGAGGGGCGCGTTGTCGCATCGCCCATACCAATTCCTTAGCGATAACGCTAGCATGGTAAATTTTGACATTTCCTCAATTTCTTTGGCTTAACCATCGAAGTACAAACATGCCCGTATGTAAACGGGATGAAGCTCTGTTTTCTTGTAGGCTTATCGTTAATATGGGAGTCACGAAATTGTATCGTAACGTTATCTCCAGACGTAAAGGCTTAGTTTTGTGTGTTTTGGTGCGGTTAAATTCATTGAAATATTTCTCGCGATTTTTCAAAAGTCGAGGAATTTTGAAAATGGATTGTTCTTCTCGTCCTTTTAAGGGATAAGATACTTAATACTTCTAATAATGCTCCTTTTTCTTGTGGGTTTATACAAATGATTCTTAGCATGTCGTGAATTTTATTTCAGCATATAATGAAGCACATTGTATTCGAGGAAGAAAGGTTGAGAAAAAGGCTGTAAGTTACCCAAAAAGAGGACGAAAATGATTCTTGCTCTATCAGTCATTTTTTATTTCCTTTCTATTTCAGATACCCCATAGCCATGAATTCTGTCATACAGATGATAGTAGATTAAAATAAACTGCAAATATTAAAAATTGAAACTTCTAGGTTTGATGATTATACATTTTTCTTTTATTGAGAGAAATATGGAATTATGTCTGTCAGTTTCTTATCTTCAAATATTGTAATTTGAGGTGATTATTTTTTATGTGAAATGGCTATACTGCTCCAGGATGCAGGTGGACACCCTGGAAAGAGTAAGGGTAATTAAAAAAACGTAATTTTAAATAAAAGTATCACGCGATCTCAATGATATTACAACTAATTTTAATATTTAGCGTATTGTAAGAGAGATAGATCCAAAGAGAATGTTTCTAGAACCCATTCTTCTATAGACAACAAAAACAAAACAAGTAGGTGAATTTCCTGGTATTTTCACCCTCTGCCAATGCTTATGTGATGCATACACCCTTGGGGGATGTAAATATAACCGTGAAACTAGGGATAGTAGTGGAAATAATACAAAATCCACGGTGGCGACCGAGATATTGGGGAACTTAAACCCGGTTCTGAAAGAGGGGTGGAAGTATACTTTCTGCACGCTAAAATTAATCTAACGGAGATTCCAACAACAAGGGGAATTGTATCTTTCATGTGCGGCAGTAATTCAACTCATTCCATCAAAGTACACGCGTAGGTGATTGAGGACAAGGGCATAAAGACATGGGGGAAGCGACGCGAGCCGAAAAATTACGAATTGATGTCCGCAATCTCTAACTCCCGCAAACTCGTTCCAGAGCATTTCCCACACCTCCCGTCTCAGCGGATATGACGGTAACGCACATGGAGTGGCCCCATTAACACTTCAATTTAGGCAAGAGCTTCCCCCTGGAACATCACCGCACAAGATCGGCTATCGACCTCAATTTGTCGAAGTTTCAAACTCTCTCGATTCCCATCTTTTCTCCGGATTAGTTTTTAGATTTAATCCCTCCACCGCACTCCAAACCGGCACATTTCGTCCATATATCTTCCTTTTTTTGACCGTCCCTTTACATTTTATTTGGGATTATGCCGTTCCTCTCTCCGCACATTCATTCCTTCTGATGGCCGTGCCAATAATGCCGTGCGTCCCCAATAACCCTCTATATCCCGCAGCTCGGGAAGTCGTTCTTTTTCTTCTCATTTCTTCGCCAAATATCTCTATAAACTCATCCGCCGAAAGCCACGGATTCCCTTCCTATTCACTCCGAGGATATCATGGTGTTCGAGCCATTTCCTCCGTCTATACATGCCTCTTTTTTACATCGGAGAGGATGAGATACCTTGGGGGGGCCAAATGAGATAGATGAACTCCAATTCGGTGCTTATGATATTTGGGAGATATGAGCTATTTTGAGTATCTCGATTATGTGGCTTTCTATCATTGAATGAGTCCGTTGTGGGCAATGAAATTCTGGGAAGGAATTTTTCTTTTTCAGAATCGTGTTTCTAGGAATAATTTAATTGAAACCAGAGGCACTCTATCTATTCTGTTTTTATGTCGTGTATGAAAAGCTCATAACTCCCTTTTGTAATACTAAGAATTTAGTTGTTAGCTGGGGTATATTTTCCGATTATTGTTTATTTATTTTTCGTTATATATTTTAATTTGCTACTATTTTCAGTTCAATACGATGCTATCTAAATACATAAACTAATTATATGATCTAACTAACTATAATAACAATGTTCGTTTGATGTTTTTTTATTTTTGGGTTTCCATGAGCTAATACATTTACAAAGTGTCTTGGGCCTGCGTGAAAAATGAAACATATTAATTATACAAATCATGAAAATGATTAAATATAGGTGCCAGGGTATTAGGTTACGTTCCTCTAAATATACATATGTATGCTTTTAAAATCATATTTCCACGTACTAAATCGGTATCGATGACTGCATTTAAGGATATTAAATCAATTCACTGAAACGGACCTCGTGGGTATATGGTAAAGCCAATCCGCAGTTTCAATAAATTGAACTAGATGATCGTTTTGACTCCAATTCTACTCATTTTTTTTACACATCCAAAGTTGATCCAATATTTACTCATCTCCCCTGTTTGTTCACAGTTTTTCTTACACAACTTCCCAGGTCGATATTGAGGTAAAATTGCTCAGACTCAAATGCAATAACTAGCTGCTATCCGGAGTTCAAATATATATATAAATACTACAATTTACTTCCGCACTGGGATTAACTACTCGTTAAAAACTAATGGAAATTCAACAAAAATCATTCATTGTGTAACTTTTTGAATATGTTTTTATTTTTAAATCCATATTTTTCAGAAAAAATTAATAAGAGTTTAAATCAAGAATAAATTTATAAATTAATTATTTTTCTATAAACATTACG
Source organism: Pachydiplax longipennis (assembly GCA_036926295.1). NCBI lineage: Eukaryota > Metazoa > Arthropoda > Insecta > Odonata > Libellulidae > Pachydiplax > Pachydiplax longipennis. Next base: position 51,222,923 of record JAVFKF010000004.1, read on the forward strand.
ACCAAATATTATCTATTCTCATTCTTAGCTTGCAAAATCATGTAAAAACAATCATTTTCGTCAATTTATGACAGTAATTCCACAGAAATCAGTCTACAATGATCTTAATACGTTTCTGAACTTAGAATCAGAACTCACAGATTTACTATTCAAATTTATAGCTCGATTAAAATCTTGATTCATCCGTCAGAGTATTAAGGTATGCAAAATCCAACGTGCGATGGCAAACGAAAATTATCACGCGTGGAATAAATAGCTCATGATGTGAAATACGTCCCCCAAACGGGCGGACTTTTGATCGCATTTATAGAAAACGTATTATGGAATAGGAGAGAGCGCGTTCATGGGATATGATGAAGCGGCGAATCAGTCGTCCGGAACGGGCGCATTTGTGTTAACACGGGACCAAATCTTCTATTCGTTCGGCTTTTAGGCTCATGACCAAGCGCTCGGAAATTTTTGGAGCGTCGATATAAGTTTTTTTTCGCGCTGAATGGACGGATGTTTTGGGGAAACGCCAGCAAATCGGATGAGTTCATCAGCGCACGATATAAGTAGATTACGGCAACAGAACGTTTTATTAATCCTCCTCGGCCATCGTTGCAACGATGGGAGTGAATGCATCCGAAAAATCGAACCCATGGGAGATGTTTTTTCAATTCTCCTCGAAAATTATTGGCCGACGCCATCTGCGGCATTTCCAGCGATCTCAATCGCTAGGAAGAATAAATTTTCGCATCGAATCATATGATCAAAAAATATTAATACCCCAATCCTCGTATTCACGATATGAATACGTTCTTCTTTCGTCCCTTCTTTTATTTATCGTGGTAGACCCTCGTTCCAATTGATTTCCCTCAGCTATAGAAATAGATTGTCTTCCAGATTCGATTTTTGAATGAATATAAATCGGAAATTATTATCCAACATGAATTTAAGTCATATCGCGATGGCTTAAATCTAACTTTAGGGAAATATTGGAATGGATGAATTATCTTTTCCTTCCAGCGCAGAAGGTGACAATGATCCCAGATAAACAACACAATCCGAAGATGAAATTTTTATAAGAATTTCTTGAATCAGAATATACAGTTCGGTTTTAATTTTAAATTTTTTTAATATCTTCTGTATCCATTGTATTTAGCATTTTTCACTATCAAAATTTTATTAGAATCTAAAAATTATTTTTTAGAAAATTGATGTTGGAGCTTAACATATTTCATCTCCTTCAAGAATGCACAAATCCACTTTTGGAATTCGGCAGGTAGAAATGAATTCAAAATTTTCGCTGTAGGAAATATTCTGGGAAATGAAGCAATATTAAATTTTAGGAATTTTGTGTCACTGGAATAGGAATGTGCTTCCTAAAATTGGGTTGATGGATTGAATAGCAGAGAAAGATAAAACTATCGAAATATTCGGAAAGGAATTTTCTAGTTTTTATGCCGTCTTACATTCGGTATTTGAAAAAAGGCAAGAGAGAGAAACGGAGTAGATGTACAAAATTGTTTACAAAACCGGACGAAATGGTCAGCCATGGTTATCAAATACCGGAGAAAAATGTTCCAATTTTGCGTTACTTTATCATCAGTTTAAATTTGGATTCTATACTAATGTAATTACAAAAAGAGTCACTTTACTATCTAATATACCAAGAAGAATGATCCAGGGAGATATCCTTCAACATTTGTTTCTCGAACTTAATAGCTCTGTCAGAGATTCAATTCACTGTAATATCACTGGTAAGGTATTTATATGAGATCCATATACCATAACTTTACATTTTATAAACGAAGAATGGATTAAGGGTAATTTTGCACGAAATGGCGTGCACCCAGGAAATACCCAAGGAAGAATAAACTTGAAAAACTTCTATTCTTCCTTTGTGTAAATTTTGAATTTTTATTTTGTCATTTGGAATAATATTTATCATGCAATTTATTTCCATCGGTTATAAAGTTTCTTCTTTTCCTTGTACATTTGACAATATTCTGTAGACATTGGTAAGCTCTTTTTAAGTTTTACATGATCGCTGTTCCATAAGTTTTTCCTATCGCTATGTTCCTTTCCGAATAATTTCCTTTTACAGCACTTGTCAATGAACATGGATTAGAATAGGGAAAAGATTTATGAGGCTCACATAGCTCAAATCAAGTTGTTCTTATTACTTTTAGACGAGAATTTGTAATTGAAATGCTGAAAAGCAAAAGGGGGACATGGTAAAACTGAAATTAACGGCCGCTGAGTGCATAAATATTCATTGCTACATTTCGCGTCATATTCAACATATCATACACGTCCTCGTGAATTGTGTCAAAGGAGGTACGTTTAGTTGTTAACTTGTGATGCGAAATATGAAACATGAAACTTTCGCTGCAGTAATTAATTTGTTTACATCGAACGTCATGGGACGTAGTTACGGTTGCCTCATTGCCGAGAGGGAATATTCATGCCCTTCGTACGTAAAACGGCGGTTAGTAAAACAGAAAACTGCCGTTTGAAACTCGAGAGCGCAAAACGAGACGAACTACTCCCGGGAGACCGAATGGGGAAAGATAATGAGTGGTAATCGGTGGAGTCGGGGAAAAAGATGAGCATGTACGGATTAGCATCATCGCCATGCCTCATCTGCCTTCGGTGGTAACCATATTTCACGATTTTGAAGCTCATATTTTCATAAGCTATTCATTCCAGCGAGCGTTACTTAGAGAACCAGAGTCTTTCCCCTTTTCCCCAGACATTCGCCACCAAATCCACGCCTCGGAAAACAATCCCCGGAATTAATTCCGCTAGATTCATCCCATGTAGCTATTTTCATTTGTTTCTCGCGCCGGATCTGAGTCATCGCCCCTCCCACGCCCCACCACCCACATCTCCGTGACGCTTCCCAAATAGCAAAGCGCCTCGTTACCAACGCTATTCATAAACAGATTTCGCGGAAGCCGTGGGGAGAGAATGCATTCCCTTTCTCCCCCACGCGCTACAGCGACGCTTTTTTATAATCCCTCCGGGAATTTTTCCCTCTGCGCTTTCCGATCCGCTTTTTTTTGAGAATTCCTTCGCCGCGGGATCTCTTTTGTTCCCAGCGGGATTTTGATCAATGCGTGCCGCGAACCACGGAATGTCGTTTCTTTGTCCCGCCGCTTTTCAGCCCGTGTTCCTTTCCTGCGCCCTCTTAATTCGCGGTTTAATTAATGCCAATACATACAGCGGCGCTCTCGGGAAAAGGTGCACTTTCGCGGGTCTTTCTCCTTCTGCCTCTCGATTCACTCGATGGTTTGAGTGTTTTAAACCGCGATGGATTCTTTTGCGGGAGTTTTAAAATGGGATGAATCCGTGGGCGCGAGTCGTTACTCTGATTACTGCGGTATGTGTGCTATTTTGAAGACGGAGTTGAAAGAAATCTGGAAAGGCTCAGCACGTTCCTGGAGATACAGCGGTGGCGTATTTAATTAAAAAGAAAACAAATAAATACCTCTGATAATTAGACTTAGGTGAAAGCGCTTCTAGAGAACTAGTGGTGAGAAAGATAACAGAGAGTATTTTTTCATTCAAAGAGATGGTGTTCGTATTAAAATGTAAGCAGTGAAAGGATAAATATACATGAAGTGGAAAGAAACAAATTTAACCACCTTGATGATATTCTACTTTCGAGTAAGTTAGCTTTGTCCTTCAAGTTTTTTAGTTCCCAAGCAAAGAGTTTTGTTGAATTGTTACTATTATGCCAATTATAACAACATATAAAGATAGAACTTTACCAATTATTTTAGCCTACGCTTTAGCATCAGTATCATCAATTTTTAATTGCCCATGTCCTTCCGTAATTCATAACACTGAAGCCTGTGGTTCCATTAAGTTCCCCCATATAACTGATCGTTTTACGTCAAGTCCCGTAAATTACTGTATTCAAATGCCTAGATGTCCAATTTACTCTTTTTTCAATATAGGCTTTATATTTTATTGTATCGGCTATGTTCTACTTCCACCGTTATAGTTTGCGGTTCAAGACTTAGTTTTTCTCCCGAATGTTCTCACATGATCACCAAAGGATGGTGTAATAGCAGATTTGACTCTCTATCATGCAGGAAAAGGAAATTTAAATCCTTAAAAAGTCAAACTACTTATGGAAAACAGATTAACAGATCATGTGTTTAGCGGATTTTTTTTCCTTTCATATTTTATTAAAGAGTATTTGATTTTCATTTAGATGCATTTTCTTTGTTTTATTGTAATTAGATCTGACTCTTTCATATTGACCCTCTTTGCATGATCGATGATCGGTATAGATTAAAATAACACGGGTTATATACCTTGGATTATATGTTATAGAAAAAAATATTTTTGTCAAACATAATTCTTTTTTACTTGTTGGTACTTTATCGTAGCATTAGTATATTTTGAGTTCTTCTGCAGCTGAGTTAATTTCTCACTTACAGGCTCTAACCGTCTAATTACACCTAAAACCCTCCAAAATTAATATGACGTTTTTAAATTTTCAGCCCAATTTCAACCGTTCTCATTGATCCGCAATCAGAATCAATTTGTAAGAATTTTGAATATAAATCCAACTGCGAATTTCTTTTGAAATATTTGATGATATTTTTCGTATAATTTTCATGTAGGTGAAATATTCTGCTGCTATCCAATACATGGTCAGACAATGACAATCATTAACGTATTAAAAATGTGATTACTAGCTTTAATCATTCACTATACGTCTTAATTGAATTACTCATATCTTTCGACACTCAAACCCTTCATATATTCGTAACCCTTCGTACATTCGTGCATTAATGGAAATTCCCGCTGCAATCTTCTCGTACCGAGCATGATTCATTTCCGTGGGATTAATTAAATATAGGGGAGGGGGATTCATTAATTTCAGCGAAAAAAATGAATCCGCCACGACAACTAATACTCGCCGTAGTAACGCTTCCTTGTTTAGGGGAAGGGGAATTCCGTTTCTCCATCTCTCCGCTCATTAATTTGATAACGATCTTCGTCGGCAATTTTCTAATTTCGTTATTTTCGCTCCTTCTCCGGACCCCGCGGAGGAAGAAAACCTCTTCTCCATTTCTACAGCTCTTCGTTCGTTAATTTTTTTTAATATAACCCCATCTCGGGCTTTTTTTTCCTCAGCGTCGCTCCTTTTCTCTCTTACCCATTACCATCGCAATGCTCCTCAACGTCTCCCCAATTTCCAACGTTTTCCGCTCTCCTCCTTTTTCGTTTTCCTTCCCTTTATCATTAAATGCCCCTCTAATAGCTTTAGACTCCTTAACTCCTCCTCCACATTCTTCTCCGTTCTCTGCACTCTATCCCTTCCTTGGTACCCGTTTTTCATTCGGTGCTCTTTATTCACGCTTTCTTTTTCCACTTGCTTTGTTTTCCTTGTAGCTTTTCATTCGGGTTCCTCCGGCCTATATGTTCTGCGGCGCTTTGTCTCCTTTTTTAATGTCAACGGTTTTCCTTGCTTGGTTTTAAAGGTTTAGAGCTCGACGATGGAAATGTAATTTTTACTTTGCACATTAAATTGTGCGACTAACCCAAGGTTATACAAGAAGTGAAAAATTGCGACTTGGCCGGGACAGAAGTTTACAGAAGTGAATCTGCGCGACCCGGTAGTTTAATGGATAGAATACCTGCCCGGAAAGTGGGAGACCCGGGTTCGTGTCCCGGCCAAGTCGCAATTTTTCACTTCTTGTATAACCTTGGTTTAGAGCTCGTTTACGTATATCGAGTGATTTTTGCCTTTCTTTAGTATTGACGTCGTAGATAAATCTATGAAATGTGAATTTTCCATAATCAAGGCGTTAAACTAATCTCCATGAAACATATGATGGAATGCTGAGTATTAATGTCGAGTTAATGGGGAAGAAATGTCCAAGTCCCAACTGGAACGTTATCAAATGTAAATGAGTAACCTCCATTGAATCGATTTGAATAAATTTTCGTGAGGTTTTATTACCTCGGAGGAATTCAAATTGGGGATTTAGGTATTTATTTTTATTGCAGTTACGTAATTTCTAAACCAAGCTATGGCCTTGTGGAATCCACCGAAAAGAGGTTATATTTATCAAAAAGGAAATAAAGTAAAGAAATATTTGAATTGAAGCTAAACGACTTTAGAAACCGAGATTTCTGAAGCAGCTGTTCGTCCCAGCCATACGACGATTGTCATTAAAATAAGTTGGTATATTAAATTCTTCTTTATCTAACAGTATAATTATAGTAATACTTATAACAATATTAATTTAATAAATAATTAATATCAATTAAGCAATACTAACTAATGTTCCTGTAATTTTTTGTACATTAATGAATATCAGTCGTATTTTTAAAAGTGCTTCGACACTTGGCTATTTGGGAGCGCAGTTACGTTATTAATAGTATATAATTACCCTCCATATATTTAATCTACCGCTACTTTTTTTATTTACGCCTCCCTGTAATGAATGTAACAACTTTTGATGAGCTGTTTCGTTGTGCGTAAGTTACTAAAATAATCTGAGTTGTTTTTAACAAAGGAAAGTAAACAACAACATAGCAAAAGGCATCTCTAGTGGGTTAAAAATGGTTTTTCACATATAGAAATTAAAAGGTTGCGGTATCTCGTAAGTTTATCATAGTTGTGGGGGATAATAAAAATGGAAATTGGTGTGGTTGTCTATCTACGCTTTATTCTCTTGATTGTTGTACATGCATTGCCGAGAATTAGGTACTTAGGTATTTCAAATATTTTTTTTTCACTAATTTACTGAAATATTATTTCCAGCGATGAAAACATATTCAATGGAATAAGTTTAGTATTCCTTCAGCATTTATCTACAGATCGTTGATCTCTTATGGTAACATTCCTTAAGGCACTTCTTAACATCTCTCGATGAGATTCTTCAGGAATGTCGCATGTTATCCCAGCATTTGCATATCTCATTTTCATTATCACGCTATATCGGAGAGTGGTAAATGAGGACATTTCTGGGCCATTTAAGTCACTAATTCGCTTTACTTCATCGTGCTTGGAGTTCTTCCGGCATACTTCACTTCGCTTGTCCTTTCTCTCCTTCGTCATTTATTTTTCTTGAGACGTCGTTTGAGTGCTGATGAAGTTTACGTGATATTCCGTTTTAATTTCCGTGCATTTGTCTTTCGACTTCCTATCTTTTCTTACGTTCCGCCTTCAGCATGATTCAAACAAGCTTCTTTACCTTTTGTTCTTTGTCTCTCTATCTGTTGCTTTCCTCTTGACTTTTCACTTCATGGAATTACTGCTTCTTCTGACCTTTTACAATCCAATCACGTACATTGAGACTCGCAGTTTAATGGAGTGTTGAGATCAAGTTAGCTGTTTAGAACTATGTCATGAATATGAGCTTGGAAATAGGGTTAAAGTTATCATCAAAATAATCAATGTGACAAATCTTATGTGAATGTTTTACTTCTGTTTCTGAGATTTTTTCGAGTGTTTAGACAATTTCTTGATAAGGCATAACTTTAACGTGAAAAACGTACCATGACAAACAAATGAAATCTTATCTATTACTGCTGAATCATTAATGCTTCTGCTGTATTCTACTCATTGATTTTTCAAACTCAGAAATTCACCCAAATCTATTGATACATAACCGAGTATATTTAGTAAGAATTTTCCTAAATTTCCTAAAACTGTCCCAAAGATAATTTTTTGACTTTCAAAATGCCATCAAGAACCATACTTGTATGTTATATTCTATTTATATATAGCTATACTTCCCCAATAAAGGATCAATGCAATTATCTATATTTTATCCTAGAAAAATTGTAAAAAGTTAAGCTTGTACGAACGATGTTTTTGTGCTACGAGAAATGAACCAACTCTGGATGCCGAGCCTTGAATTTGAAATAAAATTCTTGCAAAATTATTTCAATGCTCGTATTCTCAAAGAGTATGTAGTTACTGTGCAAATCCTACACCCAAATCTTCCCGTAATGTCCGAAATTTCCCTGCTTTCTCATTTTATGCACACTACTTTCTGTATCTCGGATTCCTTCCCTACTATACGCTCCATTAACCTCGGCTTTGTGCAAAACAACTGCTGATTTTAGCATTTGAGACAGTCTGATTAAATAACTAAGCAATCTTCCAAGGCTTCACGTCATCCAAGTCTCTCCGCCACATTTACTTCTCTCACTCAAGACTTCAATATTTAGCGAACCAAATAACACCCACACACCTTCCATCTTGAGGAAACTTCTTTTCTTTCCAATGTGTGCCAAAATATCCAGCAGCTCGCGAGAAATTCTCGCCGAAAATTTATTTTCCCCCATCGCTGCACGGCATTCACTTGTTTAGGCAGTTTCGCATTCCTCCCTTTGGCGCCACTTTGCCTCATGCTTGCTCATTTTGGGGTTACTCGCGGAAAATTAAACCAAGCTCAAGAAAGGAGAGTAAAAGAGCGAAGCGCTGATTCCCCACATTTATTCGGATGGATTAAAAAAAATGAAGAAATGCGACGCTTTCCTTTAACGGAAAAGGAAATGCTTGTGCTGGAGGAATTTTCGGGAAAACTGGCTTATCTTTTGAAATAGCTTCACTCACTTTTATTCTCATTCCCTAAGAGGAGGAAGAACTGAATAAAGAACTCTTCTCGTTTCTCAGCAATTAACACGAGGCTTTGCGTAACGGTCCTAATAATACACAGAAAAATATGCTAAGTTTGCTTCCTTACCAAGCAATTTTCTGTAAGTTTGTGTACTTGCTCGAGTGGGAAGTATCTTAATCGATATACGCCGGAATTGCAACTTTCTTAAGCTCACTCATAATGTTTTGTCTCTGAAAAAGAGGTTCGACATTAGGCTTGCCGTTGACTTAAATGTTTTCTATTTCGCAACATATGATGCCGATATACTTAGCTCATGTTATGAATAACATTTTAATAAACTATAATTCAATATAACTAAGAATGGTTTGGAGTGAAAACGTTTCTTTGCCAATATTCCAATCTTCCTATCTTTATCTCCTATCCTTACCTCTCTGAGGACCATTTCCTATTAGCCTTCCTAGTCCTTTTGTATAAACTATCCTTTACCTCCAGCCTCACCTCTCTTTTCCCAACCAATCCTAAAACATAAAGGATCCCATCAACACTCCTTTTTCAATCTCCGCTGTCTTGAGGTCTTCAACAAACACATTATGTGAAATAAGCTTCCATTTATTAATTAGAGAAAGCAGTTACCGAACCATATTTGCTTCTCTTACATCACCTTGTTATTACTTAACCTACTTCTACCTCCGGTGCTTTGAGATGATATTTACGTAAAATTTTGATGCTGAAAATATTTTATTTTACGCTGCTTCATTTGTGCTCATCATGTTCTGTATCAAAAACACACGATGACCATATATTGCGGTGAAAATGGTGGATAAAATCCGAATATGTTCATTTGTATAATCAACATCCTATATGCGTTGAATATGGAGTGAATTTTAGACATAATTAAAATTTATTAACTTCTAACTTTCCATTTAATATACTTTTAGAAGTTGTCATTACAGTTACAGTTACTTTATTACGTTTACAGTAAAGATAATTGTTAAAGATAGTTTCGGTGCTCCCACCAATAGAATATTTTCAATAAATTATTTAAATTGATAAAGTAAATTTGATCGTTAAGATATACACCACATAATTAAAAAACTAAGGAAAAGAATAAATCTAAAGAACAAAGCTTTTAACCATTCGTATTATTTCTGTATTAAGGGGTAAATTTATTCCATCAAAAATCAATACGAACAACATTGAAATAGATGTAAAAGATGAAATATATGTAACCCCATAGGTAAAACCTGTTTCAATTAATTTTCATAAATGTTATCCAAGTTATTATTCTAAATACACTAATACTAATAATGGATGAAGATTCATTGGTGAGGATGAATTCCAGGATTGTAATTCTCTCGGTAATTCAGTTTTCGCTTCCTTAAATTGACAAATTGGCGCAAGAAATAACAGAGGGGACCTTAAACACTTTGCAAATTCAGTCATTCAGTCATCAAATATTCAAAACCGTTCAGAATTATGAAAATACAGCGCTAGTGACCAGTCGGAAGTTTCAATCTCCATCGTTACTTCCTAACGCCTGAAAATTGAAGGTTTTACTTCGGCTTGTTGTTCTTGTGACATTCCCTCCACAGCGCCTCACCGCCGTCTAAACCACTTTAACCAAGGCATCTCGTCACCTCTCGAGAGGCAGATAGTGATCAGAAACTTCCAATCTTTCAAATCTCACCCAACTTCCGCTTTCCCGAGTGACGTCACTTCCTTTCCTCATCCGCAATCTCTTTCTCATTTCTTTCGGGAATTCCATCCAAAAAATTCCGTCACTTTCTGTTTCTCTTAAAGCTCCCTTCCACTCGCCTTATCGTTTCCTGTCCTATTACTTCATAGCGGACAGTTCCCCAACCGCCTTCCTCTTTACCTGATAAATATATTTATCCCAAGGACCCTCGCCCTTTTTTTGCTGGGGAAAATGGCGGTCTTTAGCCTCTTAGGTGTCGTCTTGCGCGGCGAAAGGTGACCCATGGGAAATTTGGAGGAACCCTCATCAACTGCTTCGTTTCCTGAGCCTCCTCTTTTTTGCCGTTAGGTTACTTTAATCTCTTACGTTTGTATGACGTCAGCGTATCCCGAGGTGGACGGAGAAGTGAGGTAAATAAATGTCGCGTAATCAAAACGAGTGGGTGTATTATCGGGAGATTTTCTCATTTACTGCATTGGAGATTTTGCGTTAAGGTCGGGATTGAGATTATAAGATACATCGAAAATATATCGACTTCGATTACTTCCATGTTAACTGAGCATTAAAGTTGCAGTTTCTTCTTGCAAATGAGCAATTCATTGAGTCTGTAAATTTTCTAGTCGTATAGAATAACCTACGATAGTACTTAAGGATGCTTGAAATAGAAATTATTTCATGCGAATTTTCTTAAAGCCAAATAATTCATCCGAATTATCCTCAGTCGTAATGGTGTCCGAGGTACCCTTTTAAGAATACGTGTTTTAGATTTATATAAGTCTTACTATTGACCATAATTGCCTCAAAATATTTTTATATTATCATCATCTTAATCTCCCCACAGTTAATTTCCCGAAAAAGCATACGTAGTTTAGATTTTGAATGGAGGAAAATAAATTTTTATTTTTCAAATATTTCAATGGATTATTTTAGTAAGTACTAGCACTCCAGGATAGAATCTACGATTTTACTGTCTCATAACATATATTGAGTCTACTTTTAGTTAGCTAAAGAGTGAGAATCCAATTTAATATGGAGTTACTAAATATTCTCTTCAATTTCTCATTCATATACTTTTCTCCTGAAGAAAAAAGACTGAAATAGCAGTTGACGGATCCTTTTAGCCTGAAAGACGTTTTCTTTCGTTAGAGTGTAGACTATTCTCATCCGATGATTGCCACTTCCTAAAATCTCTAACTCTCTACTTTATTCCTTTGTGGTTGTTCTCTTGGCAAACTCCCGGAAAATTCTGTTTATTCCACAAATTATGCAAAGTAAAGCTATATAAGTATATCTTGTGTATGGAAAGGAAAATTATGAATGTAAAACATTTAGTGAGAAAAGCATAGCTCTGCGTAGGCGAAGTTGGATCAATACGTCGAATCGAGCAGGCGTGAATAGAGGGGAAATCAATAATAATAAAGAAAGGAAACATATTAAATTATTTATTTAGAAAGTATTCTTTGCAGATATGCCACAAGCCAAGTGGCATGTCTGTCTAGTCTTATGCTATATGTATTTATATGTAGGCAATCTGTCATGATTACAAAGCAAACAACTTATACTAAGATAACAATAAGATTGGAAAGAATGTTATAGTTATTTAACCAGAATCATGGAGTAAAACTGAAGACTAAGATATTAGTTTCTATCTCTTCATTTCTCTACAATTATTTGGATTTTATTTCCTAAAATTATTAAGATTATATATTTAGTATGAATATGAAGGAGCCCCCTCCCACTCTAGTATTGTTATTCTAATTTTAATCGATGGTTAGAAACTATTTCATTCTTCATTCAGATTTCACTTTTTTATTCCAACCAAAAACAATGTAAGCACCGATTAAGAGAATAAAATCTTTTTTGTGAGCTACCATCTTACATTATCAATTGAATACTTGAAGCAATACGTCAATATTATATGTGAAGAAAACCTTAGGTAATTCATTCGATCCTCAAGTGAAAATGCAGTTGATAAGTTACTTGATGAGTTATATTTTTAGTTTCCAAGATACTAAGATTTCATTACCCCTGTGAGGAGAGCAACCAGCAATGCACAACGCCTGATTCACTGCAACCCGCGACGCAGCCTCCGGCGTTATTCTTGATAAACCTAAGGAAAATTTCCATCTCGTCCTCCAAAAATTACGAAACTCTTTGGTGAAAGAGAGTATTATATCCATCTTCAGGTTATGAAAACATCTCGTTTTGTTATATCGTCTCGTTCCTTAATATTTAATCATGCACTAATGATACTTTTCATGAACATTTATATTACGTAGCTGCTCCATAATTGGTCATAAAGAATATACCATATTCATTTTCATTTTTTAAACGGGTCCCACCATAGAATTCCCAATGGCTATTGGCAGAAAGGGTTATGTGAAAAATAGAGTTGAAGGCTTTCGAATTTCTCAGAAAATATCGGCAGATCAAAATTCGGTCTTACTTCTAAGATTTTCCTAAAGTCGCATATGTGCCGAGTTCTTTTACGTTATTTTCTTAAAAATCACTTTCAAATTCAATACATAGAACGGCAGTGACTTGGAATAGCCAACCCAAAGGAATTTTCAGCCCCTTCCCACGAAAAATCTATATTTAAAACGAAATTACAATAATAATACCTTAATATATATAATGAAATTTTCTGTACAAGAAATGTTTTAATTGTTTAAAAAAACTTAAATGTAGTAATTTATATGTTAGATTAGAAATTATGTGAAAAGTTACCCTTAGTGTATACCTACCTGTAAATCTGTATATTATGAATAATAATAATTTAATATATCTGTATACGTTACGCTCTTTCTCCCGGCCTATGATCGAATTTCAAGATAAATTAATAATGGTTACTAAAGCTATTACTGATCCCTTACTCTATCGTTCCTGAGATCGGCGCACATTCCCACGCGCAACGACGTCACGAAAGAATCCCCTTCATTGAATGATTCGTGACAAGATTTTCATTCACGACCTTCGAGAGATTTTCCTGATAAAAAAAATCGGACGTTTTGTGTTTTTTATTCGCCGTTGAGAGTAGGTAATCTATTAAATCTTTAATTTCCCATCTCGTGGGGAGAGATCGCTTGCATCTTCGTCTGACCCTCCCACGTTCTGAGAAGGGGTTTTGTCGCATGTATTATCCTGTCGCCACCCCTCTTTCCCCCTTCCAACCTCCGCCTTCCACACACGTTCACCCCCGGCTCAAAACTCTTTACCATTCCCAGGCACGACTGGGAAAGATCCCCGGTTCTTTTTATTATTTGGCAAATCTCCCTGTTCCCACTTTCCATTCTCGGGGATCCCACTCTTATCTTCTACCGTGCTGCTGTGTTGCTTTTTATTTCTGCGTTGTTATTTGGGCAAAATTTTAAATCTTTCTCTTCTTGGGTCTTCGTTTATCGCCTCACTACCATCGTGGAGAGGTGCTGTATCTGTAAGATTTATCTATTTAGCTATCGTTTCGAATAAAGTGAGATTGGGTAATGCAGAGGGTAAGTAAAGTTTAAAGCACTATAAAGTACTCAAAAAAGGAGTTAAGTAAAACAAAGTACTGGATAAGTATCCCAAATCCGAAACAATTGGGACTAAGGTTTTTTTTCTTCTTCCCCAGTCACCTTTCTGAAGTACATACTCAATTTTAGATGAATGTCTCTCACCGTTCATTGTAAATTTCAGCTTCGGTTTCTTTCCGAAATAGAAATTTTCCACTTTGTTTTATTTTTCATATTCTTCTTATCCATCTATTCCATTTATCTTAAAAAAATTTCTTCGTGCAAATTTCTTATCTCTGTTCTTACTAAGGTTTATTATTTTTATATTTCATCAGATATCTGGTAATTTATGACAAAGATAGTGGACTGGAAATATATCTTTTCTGTCGGATTCCTTTCTAAGAATCTTTTATGGACTACTGCGGTGAAGTTAATGTGGTTCTTTTTACTTCTCATTTAATTGCCTGTCACAAAGCTCTGTGGATCCCTCTAATCATGGTTATAATTCCTATGGGAAAGGAAGTCTTTCCTTAGCTTTGTAACATTTTTACTTTTGAGAACGTTTAGCAAAGTCTTCCTAATCACTTCAAATTATTCATATTTGTCATGTAAATACTGAGTTTTCCTTAATTATGTTGTATTTACGACAAAAAACAGGATTATAAAGGGGAAAATTATGTTACATTGAAGAATTTGCAGTAAAATATGTGTTCATAAACTCATTTAGGTATCAATAGTTAATGTAAGAACTCAATTTTTCGTATTGTATCCGCTGAAGCTCGGCGATTTTAAGAACACAAAAATTACCATTTTAAGCCCTTCCCTTCTTCTGTTTTTTCTAAATTTCTATAAACTGTATGTCACTGCTTTTGTTTTCTTGTTCTTAAATTATCTTAGGACGATTTATGTGAAATTTTTTTTAATAAAATTTTGTGGAAAACACAGAACATTACATGGGACAATCCGCCACCCTTTCGCCGCATGCACTAACGTATATCATAAATAATATACATTAGAAAAGAACAGATTTATTAATTTATTACACAAAGTTTCCATATATACTATATTAGGGAATTCCCCGCCCACCATTCCAACCCTACGCAGCTAATTACGTAGAAAGCGCCGACTGACGGATATTACTGCATACTATAATGCAATCAAAATAACATATAAATATGAATTGCAGCGATGACGTGTGCTCAACTGTACCCTTAACTGATATTTGCTAACCAAAGTTGAGACTTTTTCTGTTAATATTTTTGTGCGAGTTTTTTACTGGCTTTCAGATTTTTTAATTTTTCCCCTCGACTTCCTTACCGTTCGTTGAGAGAATAGTTCCTCCCATATCAGAAGAAAACCCGTTTCATGATGTCATCAAATAATAATCTGCTTTCAAAATTTAAGACAAATTCTAATAAAAGTACAAGTAATATTTTGATTCCTGAAATATCTTAGCGGCGAATCTTCCAGGTCCCGTTTTCCCCTCAAATTACCTTGTTATTGCAAATTGTCGTTGCTATATTTTCTATATTTTTCTTCAATCTTCTTTTAAGCTCAAAGAAAAATTCCAAAATGTTCTACAAGAAATATTCTAATTCCTAAAAAATCTTGGTGACGAATCGTCCAGGTCCCGTTTTTCCCTTCAAATCACCTTTTTATTGCAAACGTACTATATTTTCTATATTTTCCCCATCCTTTACCACCCCGCATTTTTCTCTCTCTGCATCCTTCCCCACCATCGACCAATCCGTCTTCTCACTCCATCCCATCTTTCCCATTTCCTCTCTGCCTACATCACCGTCTCCCTTCATTTCCTCCCCGAGACGTGACGCGAGGACAACACTCCTCAGGATAAACAGTCCATCAATCAAAGATGGATCCTCTCTTTCTCAACCCCCCCAGTCGCTACGTTTTTGAATAAATCATTCCGGGACTTGCAGAAGACAGCCCACCGGATCCGCGAGGAGTCGACGTCGTCGCTACGCTGGCGCGTTATCGCCGAAAAAAAGCGACGATCGCGCCGCGTTATTAAATGTCGAATGTCTCTGCCTTCGAGTGTTTTCGGGAGAATTTATCGCGCATAAATTCCGCGCCAGCGCGAGGAATCTAATCAAAATTCATCGCAGTCATCGTGTCCCGGCGTCGTAATCATTTTGTCGCGAGATTTCGCCGCGGATGATGCACGATATGTTCAATTAAGCGCAGCGCTGTGTTGTATTCAAATTGAGCCGCGCATATATTCTAACGCCGATGATTGTTTTCTTTCTCGCGGTAAACAAATGAAAGTTTGCCGCGTAATATTCATGGTCGCGTAATTGCGGCTGAGGGATGGGAGTTTCGCTTCACTTTCGTGCCGATGTGTGGTCCGCTCGACATTGATCATCGTCACTTTGAAAGGACGCGCTTCGCATCTCTAATGCCCTTAATTTCAATGGTCTCATTAAGGTCGTAATTCGCCGTTTTCGCTGGGACTTTAATCGGTCGAAATGGTAGGGCATATGTGGGAAATTTTTGTTCTGTTGGTCACTCAAAACTGTAATGTAAGAGCGTAACGCTTGGGCGATTTTTCTTTTCGGAATAGTTAATATTTGTGTCTATGATATTAGAGTTTTTTGAAGATCTAGTTTATAAAGGTCCTTTTATAGAGATTATTCCTTCCTATTAATTCCTATATGTAAAAATTGACCTTTAGGGTATTTATTAGTTTAAGAATACTTAACAACAATGAAGACGAAAGAGGTAAACCGTTAGTTTACAATTCGAGACTATTCAAAGCTTCAATCCAAAAACATAACATTGAACTTTTTATACAATCTTACCAAAATTAAAACATTTACTCTATTTTGCATCACCAGGGCTAAAAAAATTTGAATCTGCTAAAGAAACAAAATAGTGATTATTAAATTGCGTATATGTCAAATTCTTGTTATAAAAGAAAGTATGAATGCGTTCAATGTATTTCTTTGTAAGTTTATTTCTTTTTATATTTTTGTATTCTTGCATTTAAACATCGTCATAAGCTAATTTCATTATCAGTTTTAATATTCACTAGTAGTAACAATCGTTTGAAGAGTCGGTAACCCCAAAACAGGTAGTTTTCACTCCAGAGTTACCTATATTCCTTAAAAGAATTTTTCCGTAATGCATATTTTGTTTCCTATCAAGTTTCTGTCAAGTAAAATTATTATTATTCATATACCAATCTATTAGTTCTCCTAATCTTTATAGTATCATAGTATGAGTTGCCAATATTGGCTGTCGTTGGATCAGAAGAAAAAGAATTAGGTGAAAGAGAGGCCTGTGTCCTAATATAGCCAAAAGGGTACAAGAAAAATTATTAAAATAAATTTTTCCTAATTACGAACTTGAAAATCACCCTGGCATGAATAATGACCTAGTATATCGCAACTAATATTCAAGGTAAATCTGTAACCCAATCCTTCATCATCAATTCGGGATGATTTATTGATGTCGTAGTTTATGTCGGAACGTGTATTTAACCATAAATAAAGCCCGTATACTTTGATAAACAGTAGTTTTGGCGCGATATCAATATGCCATCATTTTTTCGGCTATGTTACGTTCCGATGATTAAGTTCTAGTAAATCCCTCACGTCGTCGCTATTTATTCCGGGATTATAATGTTGATTGACTGACGTGCATTAGCGACAAATGACACTTTATTAACTTTGGATCCAAAATTTTTGCGCCTTGCGTCATTCTATATTCTCTCTGATGTATACTTTATTGCAAGTGACGGCAAAGTTTTTTTGAGCAAATTAATTTCACGTCGAAGCCAAATTTTTAACATAAAGCAAGGCTCCAGAATGTGTATCAAACGGTGAGTTTTTTTCTGAAATGGCATGGATCGTTTTCGTGCAGATTTTCCATAAAAATAATAACAGGTTTCTAGTTCCTTAATTTTTTTGCCAGTGTGATTCACAATTGGAAATACGTTTTCTTTGACTCTACACCAGAAATGAAACGTTCAACCTAATTTGTGGGGCTCTGTCTTTAGATCTTCTTTCAATTGAATTGATTTGAGGGTTAAAGTGGGTTTCAACAGTGGAATTACCGTCATTTAGTGATGATTTAAGTGACAGGAAAACCTTTTTATCTCAGCCAATGCGCAATATCTCCCTATAGTATAATATATATTCTCTTCTTTCATCCTTTACATATCATTTATGTCTCCTTTTTTTGTATATTCCATTGTTACTCCCTTTAAGTGTCATGTCAGTGTTCTTCTTTGCGCTGTTAGATGTCCTTAAATTAATTAAAAACCTTTCAGAAATCTCATCCTTTTCCATACTTTTCGTTGAAAGAGTTTACCCTTCCTCTTTTTCTAACCGTTGAAGTTTTATCATTTTAACTACTAACAAAACCCCTGAATGAGGCATTGTCATTTACTTCTACGTGGAAAATTTAAATCTTCTATATTCATACATGCATTAATTTAAATTAATTACGGGAAAAATCTAGATTGAGTCCCTCTGCTTTGAATTCCTTTGTCACACTATGAAAGACTGCTCATAGGGTAAAGATGTAGATGTAAATTGAGATGTAGATTGAGTCTTGCATTAAGAAAAGTGAAACGTAAAATAAATACGTTCTTTGGGAGACTTCTAAAAATAAAAATATAACGTGTATGTATAACCTTTGTAAATAGAAGTAGGAAGAAGAAGATTGTGAATAAAATATTGCATAATAGATGTGAATCTTCCGCAGGAAAACACCCTCGTATAGGAAGAGGATAAGAAAAAGCTGTTAAATAGATAAGACGGCAAGGAAAATGCAAACTTACATAAATCTTAGAGCTAAATATAATACTTTCTCTTTTTAAATATATTTATCGAATATAATTCTTCTCCTCATAAAAACCTTTTCCTGCTTTTTATTATCTCATTACCATTCTCTCTTCTACTAAATCCGATTCGTGCTGTTAGGTTAAAATCTTCCAACCATCGTCCTAGACTTGAAGGAACAAAGAAATCCTAATCTCAGAATCGCATCGGCTTCAGAGCCATTTTAGATTTCTTTCTCTGTTATTATACGAGCTAGTTTCGAAAGAAAGAGCAATCAGCTATAATCTCGCACATTCGTCAGCTCCGTTTTAAATCTCACGGTCCCCCTTTCCTTTCGGATTTTTTATTCGCTAATACAAATCTTTCGCAAATGAAAAAGAAATCCTTTTGAGGTTTAGTAATTATTCCCTTTGAAATGCGGCTCGCTCTTTCTTCCTTATCTCAGTTACTTTCTCGTTTACTTTTTTTTCCCTTCCGTGTACCTTCCCATTCCCAATTCACAAGACCTTCCCTAATTCCAAGTTTCCCTCTTCCCTACAATCTCCACTTCAAGCCCCACGGGTCCCTTCTCCGCCGGAATAATGCATCACCCTGAACTCCGACCTCTCCGTTTCTCATTATGTCTTTCGCGGACTTTCTTGCTCCCTTTTCCTCACTCAATACCTCGTGAATGCTCTAACATTCACCCTCGCAATCTCTCATTCTTCTTAATTTTCTCAGTTTCCTTCTCATGTTTTTCCGAATCCTTCCCATCCTCTTCCTTTTTTCCTCCCTTGGTATGGTACTGGGCACAAGAAAGAAATTTTGGGGAAAATTTACGAGGAGAAAGGAGGGAACGTATTGCAACGGATATTATTTTACATGAGTTAAAATGAGTACTCTACTCGTGAAGCGGACGTAATAATTTCTCGGTATACAAGAAATGTGAGAGATTTTTACTTATATTACGCAGTATAATACTCTCACTGCTTTTATGAAAACATACCCCAGAAGGGTGATATAATCCAAGTTGAGAAAGGTTATAACTTTCTTCCATGAAATAGCTGACACCTGCGTTGGATGACCAACTGACCGATTAAATTTTAGTCTAAATATTTCATAAGTTTAGATCACCTTTTAAAGAACAGTTGTTTTAAACGAATATGGCTCTCTAAATTAAACTTTACATAGGTAAAAATTAATAAAAGCATCCAGTCGTTATTTATCTTCTAAAAATATGGGACTCTGGTAAACACTACTCCTTTGTGAAATATATTACGCACTAACAACTTCATTTGCTTTTTATCTGTCTTTCAGTTAATGCTCAAGCATTATCATGTCTTTTAAATTATCACAATTAATATTTTCCTTTGAATATCCCAAGGCATTATCTACCTCTGCTTATGCATAGCTATGAATAACATTAACGACTATGATAAAGAATAATTGTAGCTAATTCGAAATAGTTATAAACGGTAAAAGGTTGTGAACATTTTAACGAACTTTTTCTATAAATTATCTTCAGTCTCATTTGCGATGAAGACAGACCTCAAAACCCTGTGTTTCCTTTTTATTTTTGTCATCTCGTTTATGAATTATCACATTTTCTGGCTAATTTTATCATATAACTTAGCGTACTTAGCATTTTTCGAATTTACATTAAGGGGAGTTAAAAGAATTTCTTCCTTTTACTTTATATCCTCTGTATTGGTATTGTCCTGAAAAATGTCATATTGTGCAACATTCAGTTTTTCAAGTTTTCCCTCTTGCCCTTTCTTCATATTTTCATGATCCCCGATCTTTTCCTTTCTATAAAACTCCGCAACCCTTTTCCCACGTCTCCTTTCTCCGTTCCCATTCCTCATTCTTCACTTGTGTCACAAAACGGCAGGGGTAACGGGCGAAGGTGGTCTTTTCCCCTTGGCGAAGGAAACGACGCAACAGGAAAAGCAAAACGCTTCCTCAAATTCATGGTTCTGGAATAAGAAATAGCACCTTTCCACCGTAGAGCAACTCTAGGCGTTGTTGTTTCTGTGGTCAGTGGCGAAATAAAAGGATCTTAGAACGACGTGGAAGAATCCCCGTTTGCACACACTCGAAAAAAGAAAGCCTTGGAAAGCTGTTTTGCATTGAAATAAAGGGTAGTGAAGGCAGTCGACGTATGGGGAATGCGTGTACGTGGTTAGTGCCCATCCTGGAAAGTTTTATCGAACAATATATAGATTCAAATGAATTCTCTGCCAAGTATTCGTTGTAATATTCATTCATTTGGATGATAGATTATTTTTTTTTTTAATTTAGAATCAACTTAGTAACATCTCTTCCAGGTGTTATACCGTTTACGTTTTAAGGTGTAAGCTCTCTCTTTGTTTTATACTCTGTATTTTAAAATACATTAAAGCTACGTACGCTTGTATATCAGAAATCTCTTTCTGTTAGAGAGGTTAAGATAGTTGTTTTTTTTATATTTATTTGCTTTGAAAACTATGGAACTGTTAGGTAAATGCGATAGATGTCTATGAAATGAGTAATCGCCACCACACTAAAAAATTGTATTGGTAGCCTTACCACGCATAATAATTATACTCTATCAATAAATAAATATAATAACATTTTCTATGAATCAACCATCCAAATAATTGTTTTTGCTTTTGCTTATCACATAACCAATTGCAAGACAATATAGGGAATAAACCAATTTGTGCATCATTACTAAAGTATATTGAATAATAATAACTTAATAACGATATTTTATATCATCTCGATAATTTTTCTTTGTATTTCCCTCTTCTTGTAATATTGCTCGCTTAATTACAGAGTAAGATCGACTTTTACAGACATGAAACCAATTCGTCTTATGATATTAAGAAATTCGTTAACAGTAACTTTCTCCGTTTACCAGATTGAGACTGGAATTAATATCTCTTCGCGCAACCTTCTCGGGAAATGCACCTCTATTCCCCTTACGAACTTTTGCAGAAAGTAACTTCTCTCGTCGCGATCCAGTTCCTCCGGCTACTTCAACCGGTGACCCGATGACCTTTCCGAAATCTTCAAACACCTCGCGCAACTACCGCGTCTACGGTGAAGGTAAACAACGGTCTCCTAGGCGAAGAATAAATAAAAGGCCTCATTCGCCCAGAATACATGAGGATTGCGCAATTCGACGCTCTCATCCATAGGAGACGCACTCAAAGCCGCGGACACATTGTTTGGCCTCCCTTGTCTCATTTGTTTATTTTCAGCCGACGCAATGCATTTCGTAGGCTCTCCAAAAGGGTAGAGCGGAAGGGAAAGGGTACCTGTAAACGATCCAATATTCATGGGCTTCTCGTAAGGATTTTTCAGCCTACGGAGGGAGTTTTCCTTGACCTTCGCTAACGTAAGGTACTCGTGGCAAATTTCAGGCACCCCCTCACCCGAGGAGGGAAGCTTAACGCAGTTTGGATGCCGTAAAAATCATGACCTTCTTCTGCATTCAACGCAGTGCCTCTTTACAAGAGAGAAACTTCGCAATCTTGAGCTCTGAGGGAAAACGACTTTCCTCATGTATTTTTTTCCGTGAGTGAAACCTTTACTTTGTACATAGTGCGGAGTGATTGAGAAAAATTTTCGAAATAACTTTGTATAATTGAGCTATTTTTGTTGTTAAATTATGCAATACTCAGCAAAGTTCAATTAAATTATGATCATTCGTAAACTAAAAAACAACATTAATAATCAATAATATTTATTATTAATTATTTTCGCTATCAATTGAAATGTTAAATGAGCTGTTGGTGTGAGTTGATGAATAAGTAGCAATTCAAGTTTATGAATTGAGTTACCAAGTTAGGAATGGTTCATTGGTAGTACGGAATGCATAATTCATTTCCTTCCGTCTACATTTTGTTAATAGGATTTAATTTTGTTGGCTAAACTTTATTCAGAGCCTCTGAGCTCTTGGAGTTATTAACTGTTTAATTTGTTGAAAAAGTGCAAAAGAATATTTCATCACCAGCGGTATAAAAGGCAAGAAATATTGAAAAGGAGCTGTCACAACATTTATTGGCTGGCACGATCAACTTTTTATCGATATGTAATACACTGGCATGTAAAAATAGCAAATATTATCTAATGAGCTAAATTAGCAGTAATGGTTCAGTATTTCGATACTCTATTCAATGCTGAATGATTGATTCAAGTCTAAATATGGAGCTCTGAAGTGTTTCTCACTTTCAGTTGCCGAAACATTCTCCTAGAATCCCTTGATGTTTTATCACTTTAATCCACTAAGCCAAGTGGCCTATTGTGCTGTTTAAAATCTATAAAAACACCTATAAAACTTGCACTGTTCAAACTCAATAACTTTACTCGTATTTATAACATTTTCTCAGATGGGAATAACATTTATTGGATATATAATGGTATGATATGCATTTGTTCTTAATGTTCTTATTCCATTTAAACTTAAAACACTCCTACTTCACAGAGGAAGCCATTATCAGGAATAGAAAATTTGTTTAATTTGGGTTTAATAGCCTTAAAATGTTTTTGGAATCTCATTTTATTTAACACCATTATATTCGTTGAACTTTGGTTTTAAAGCCAAGTAGGTCGGTATACATTCGAGGACGTGATGTCTTCGAGTTCTTTGTAGCGGAAGTACTCAAGGATTCTACATTCTAGTTTACTCTGCGGAAGTTGTACTAATGCTACACTAAGTAGTTCACTGCTAAGAACTGCTCCGCGGGAGTTGATCTTATAGTATTACCCAAAGTGGTTTCTTTAAAGGTAGTTAACATACGTTCGTTTCATTTACTTTACGTTTTAAGTTAAGTCGTAGCCATTTATGCAGTATCAAAATCCCTAAAACGGTAGACTTAACGTTCAGGAGGCTTTGTCTCCTAACACTGAAGTTACATTCAACATTCTCATAGTAGCAAAGTGTTCTCCAATCGGAAAAAAATGAGCCATTAATCAGTTGTATCTTACCTTGGGTATTGTTATTGGTAGCTATGAAACTTTCCAACTATAAGGAAAACACCAATATTTGTAATTTGATATTATTATCAATCATATATTACAGAAGTTTAAGGAATAAGGCCCATGGAGAATTCGAAGAAATTTTGTATGTGTCAGTTATTTTTGGTCATACGTTACATTCCTGAGGTGCTTCGATCAAGACGTTCATTGAGAAAATTATCTTTTTTGCCGAAGGTATCGTATAAGGTAATTGAACGTAATTAGCATGTAAATTTTATGAACTTAATAGCAGGAGAATTTTGTATCGAAAGCTGCAAAGACATCATATGAACATAACGTTCTAAACCACGCTAAGGCTTCACAGAGAAAATTTGGGCCAGACTCATCAGGCTCTCTTTCGTGACCGTTTAAAATTTCAAAGATTATCAATACTTAGTTCATATGCAATGAAAATATATCATGACTACTGAAATCGTAACAGCTTCTAAAATGTTTCAAATATTTTTGAGGAATAATAATACGTATCATGCTATTACGCATTGATAAAATTTGTGGAATCTCAATAATTGAGATGTGCAAGACTAGTCGCGTCAGGTCACATCCTCTCGAAACTTCAAATCACTTGTAGACTTAATTATACTAATCAACATCATGAAAATGTTATGCTCAGCTTGATTGGTTTAAGAAATATAAGAAATGCCGCGTTTTACAGCCAAAGGTTTGCTGTACATTTTTTGAGTTGAGTTTGAGGATAGAATCCGTTGCGTTGCTACATGATTGCATCAATTTCTATTACCGTGAATTAATAACTCAATCAAAACACTTGTGTTAAACAGTGAATAGTAAGGATAAATTTGAACTTGGGATAAATGAAGAACAACGATATCTAGTAGTAAAGTAGTATAGTATAGTAAAGTATATCTAGTATTTCCTTAAATTTCAAATGATGCAAACTACCAAGTCAGCTCAAAATCATGTTCAGATAAACTACACACATTTTCATCACACTTGGCATTTGAGAATTGACAAAAAATGGACTTTGTTTTAACGGTTGCTAGGAGTAAAATAATACACAAAATGATTACATTCATCTCTTTCTTTCGCATATGAAACCTTTAAAAATAATAGTTGGTATAACAAAGCATAATACGAGTCATAAAGTAAGTTCGACCACTCAAGGGTTTAGAACTAGCTGGAAAAAATATTCATTCGTCGTTTTTCCATTTTCTTCCTCTCTATAATTGAATATTGGAAGGGTAAACTGCGGTAAAATACCGCATTTAGCCATAACTATGGCAGTTCCCAATTTGAAGAGTGTGCAAGGGATTGCAAGCTCCGTCGGATTCTTCCAACTTACGTAAACTCGTTATGGGAAAAATTTCCATGCAGTTTCGGCCTCTACGCCCTTTTCTCAACACTTCCGAGTTTTATTAATTTTTAGAAATCCGCTCAAACAGCCTTCATTTTCAGCCCAGTTTTCCCAGGCTCCGGGGCCAAACTCCCATACAAGCTACACCAACTCCTGAGAAGAGATTATATTTTTTTGCATTTAAGCCAGTTCCTAGTTTCTCAGATCTCGGCGGAAGGCATGAAATCGTTGGAATTAAATCTCTCTCATTAACTCCGCAGCTGTGGAAATTATCCTTTAGCGCAGGCATAAGAAAAGGCCGTGCGTTCGTGGATTAGCCCGATATCGCGATTCACTTTTTCATCCGTGATTTTAATCCTTATCGCTCAGATCTCTTTCTAATTGCACACCTCTCTCCGAGATATCCCTAAGAAGTTCCATACTGCCAGGTACTTCTTTTGATAGTAATGGAGTTGGTGTAAGAAAATTCTAGAGGCTGCTTCACGCGATCTAATTCAGTTGAAAGTCTCGTTAGAGAACGTTCTTTTTTTACGTTTGAAAAGGTTGTTTGCCCCACCCCTTTGCAGAAAAGACTTAAGAACAAGCAGTAAAAACGTTGAGATCCATCGGCAGCATTTAGCTGAGCTAAAGAACGAATGATGGATTTATGGCCGTTGGTGATTACTTTAATGCGATTTCGGTAAAGAGAGATTTTCGTAATTTTCTCTGAGTGTTAAATTTTATCCTTGCCTTTCCTGTCAAAGTAACTAGAGTATTTATCCCCGTTTGCTAAAGAAGAAGTTTATTAGAGGGATAATGCCAAGGATTTTTTCGGAGCAGTAGGGAACTAATAACAAAGGGACTTGATAAAGGAATCAGGAAGAGATTGGTGAAATCCTTGGTGTGGAGTGTAATGTTGTACGGGTGTGAAACGTGGACGTTAAGAAAAGAGGATGTTAAAAGATTGGAGGCTTTTGAGATGTGGGTATGGCGTAGAATGGAGAAAGTAAGTTGGGTCGATAGAAAAACGAACGAGGAGGTTCTAGAGATGGTTGGGGAGAAAAGAGTAATGATTGAAGTAATTAAAAATAGACAAAAGAAATGGGTGGGTCAAATATTGAGAGTATAGGGATTAATGAAGACAGTTATCGAGGGAAGAATGCTAGGGAAAAGACAGAGGGGAAGACAAAGACGTTGTTAGACGAATTAAGGGGTGGGATAAGTTACCGGAAATTGAAGGAGAGGGAATTAAATAGGGAATGTGGGGGCACATGAACCTACCGAAAGGTAGAACACTTTATATATTCTGGTAAGAGAATGGTTGACTTGCGTGAGGCTCTAGAGTTATTGTAAAAACATTACTTGATCGCTCATGCGCTCAGTTATTAAAGCTCTTAATTCCAATCCATACTGATTGGATTTCAGTTAAAATAATCTGAAAAACTTCATTTAGAGAGGAATTCCCCAGGATGAGTGACTTGATAGAACACTGCAAGTTTCATTCGAACGTCAAGAATATTCGTAAATGATTAGGATTACAGAACTTACGTTATAAATGCAAATATTAGCCAACTAAGTTAAATGGAATACTTCAAATGCTTAACGTTGATTGTTACGTAAGGAAGGTATTGCTCCCCAACTAAATAGTGAAACTTCAGTATCTTATCCTTTTTTAAGTCATAAAGAATCTTACCTTCTTATTCAAACTGCTTACAGTTAACTTGTATTCCCTCTTAGACTACTATATATTAGGAGGTATTGTCGGTTTCCCAACCGGGAAACAACCACATCTTACTACTAATCATTAATTTAAAATTTTTATTTCCATGTGACCAGGGTTCACGTATAATGAGTTTCCTTCTTATTTTTCCATATTTTACTTAAATCGTAATGTTTATGTCACCATTGATATGTCGAAAATTACATTGTTTTTGAAATATGAGTATGCATATTTTCTAAAACTTCTTATTTGAATGAAAACCAGGTGTAAAGTGGGATTTCAATCACATCATCAGTGTTTTTCTGTTTTATAGTTCGATTAGAAAAAGTTCTTCTCTAGCTGTTGCAACGTTTACTCAAAACTCTTCTCATTTATTATTTCCTTTTCAGTGCATCAAATTTTCATCCTTTATTTCAATATTTAAGTCGATCATAACTAATATAATGAAAGTTGGTAAATAAACTTGTTTATATAACTTAATATATCTAATTTTTTTCACTGAAAGCAATTCAAAGTAAAATTAAGTTAATCAAAACGAGTGTAAAATATCTATTACAGAAGGTTGCCAAGTCTTTCTTTATATGTATCATCTTGACTAAAGTATTGATAAATATTCTAAAAGAAACGATAACGTATAGATTAGAATGTAAATGCAATCGTTTATTCAGTGTAATTTTATTTGACCTTTGTAATGTTCAGATCAAGAATGTTGTTCTACTGCACAGTCTTGCCTCTACTATATGTGTGATGGTTTCTCATGAACACTCATACTTTTCTTATGTCTCTGTCTGTTTGTTTGTTTGTCTATCTATGTGTGTCTGTCTTCTTTTCCTCACTGTTGTCTGTTCTCTATTCTCCCCTTCTCTCTTTCTGTCTCTCTTTCTCTTCTATTGCAGACGAGGAGTAGTGCAAGCACAAGTAGCATTAGAAGCCAAAGTCAGGTACAGTGAAACGAAACAAATGCGTAGTCTCAGTTCTATCTCTCTATTAACATAATTAATTAACTATTAATCCTATTTATTTTCCTCTTCGTCTGCATTTTCCGCATCGTTGTTTCTTTCTGAAGTTTCTTTTTCAAGCATCCAACACTGATCTTCACAATGTAGTCATTAACGATAAATTATTCGACGTCCATTTTGATTAACTTCGATCGCCGCCATCTTGTTCAGATAATGCAGTCCGCTGTTTTATGATGAAAGCGCTAACGGTGAGAAGTTTTGAGCTTAAACTCTCCACTTTTTCTTTCTATCAGCCAACATTGATCTCCTCAGCTAGATAAAATCATAACCACTGAGAAAAATATAAGAGAAATAAAGTAAACTTTTCTGCGAAGATATTCGTTCATTTCAATCGCTGCCATCTTAATCTATGGCTCACCATATCAATTGTTTACATTTTTCTAAGGAAAACGATTGTGTCGAGAAGTGTTGGGTGTGGTTTTCATTCTCTTCCTGTTTTCTTACATATTTTTTCTTAGATTGCCTTTGTTCCATTGCATAGGATAGAAGAATGATAGAGAGAGCTGCATTAGCTAGTTGTAAATCAAGTAAAATTCTCCTTGAAGGAAAGAATAGGACAAGGTGCGCATAGCTGATTCAATCTAGACAGAGTAGAATGATTAGTGATTAGAAGTGAATGTACTATTTGAAAATGAAAAAAAAGGGTCGAAATGGAATGTTGAGAATGTGTACTAGTTTTTTTGCACCCGTTCTTACCATTTACTCTTTTTAAAACTAGCGCTGGGCATCTTTTTGCACTCTACGCTCTCCATTTTTATGATATGAATTTATGCACTGGAGATATATGAACAGAGTGAAGAAAGCAAATGTATCGCAGATTTCAATTCGTATCTTAGGACTTTAAACGCTTAAAAGCGTGAAGTCGCCAATTAATCCTTGACGGATATTCCTAAACTTTGATTTACGTGTTACGTAAATAATTTATTCAAAGGAATGCCAATAATCCATGAATGTTACAGCACAAGTTAGATTTAAACGTCGCAAGAGACGTCGAGAGGCTTTCCTTCACTCTGTGCTTTAGAAATCAAGATTCAGTAGATAGAAGATTTTCTTACAGCAGCTGATAGGCCTAATGAACTCCTTTTTCTTTAGCATGCAATAATAATAGAGGAGAGATGAAAGATAGGATAGACTACTTAACGCCATTTATTACAAGTCATTTACAAGTGTTTGTTTTGTATAAATGTGCATCTCTTTCCTCAGACCATGGAAGAAGATTGTTTACTTTTCCTCGATGTGCAACTGCTGGCCACATTCTCTTTTTACAGGTTTTGAACTGAGTGATTCTTGATCATATTTTTTTGGTAAATAAATATTTTGAAACGTGCTTGTTCCATCCGCCGACGATAATCTTTAGTCTCCGGTCATCATTTCCATGAACTCTGTTGGCATAAGAAAGACGTTGAAATATTAGTGGGCGCGTCATGAAATAATTTGAATATGTTTTTAAATAGCTAAAATAAACTTTCTTACAGAAATAATGTATCGTTTGGAATTTATAAATCTATATATATTCTACTATATTTCCTTTTAATTAATATTAGAATATAAATTCGTTAAAGTGATTCGAAATTAAAATAAATTTCAGCAAACATCAAGCTCAAAATCAATCAAAAATTAATTAAGTAGAGATGTTTCTTGTTAATAACTTGTGTGCATCAAATAATGAGATTGTTACTACCCGATACTCTAAGAAATCTATCATCAAGCTATATGTAGTAAACCTAGATTTTCTTAGCAACATTTCTACACGCAAACCTTTTTGTTTAACCTTTCAGTTATTCCTTGAAATCAATTATAAACTTATAATTATACCTCCCTTTTCATAACCTCTATATGGCTTTCTCAATCATTATAGGGCGATTCAACCCAATCAACATTTCTCTTCGTTCTATTTATTTCTTTCTCTCTTTTCCAATTCCCATTTCCCTGTGTGAAAGTATACGAGTATGTGTACTAACCAAGGGATGCAGAACTGCTGAGAAACCAGGGAGTACTTTTCTTATTATGAGGTGTAATGAACATAGTTAACATAGTTTTCTACCCCTGGCCTCCACATAGTATACCTCACCCTTAGTATAAACTTATTTCTTTTACGGTTTGAAGCATAAATAAACAGTAAGGGTTTGCGGATTAGAATTGAAACATGCTGGTTAAGATCAAACTCATAGGAATCAGTAGAGAAATGTTACTAAAGTTTTAATTAAAAAAAACGATATTGATCAGAATATACTGCCCCGTTCAAAGTTATAAAAGTACTCTGAAATTATAATCGGCATTTTAACTTAAGTGTATGTACAAACCGTCAAAGTCCACAGTTCCTGAGCCGTCTGTGTCGATTTCTGCAATCATCTCGTCCAGTTGATCTGGCGTCAGCTGGTCGTCCAGCGCTGCTAGAATCTCGCGCAAACTCGACGTTGGGATGTAACCGTTTCCTATGGGGAAAAGGGTCTCTCATTAACATCCTTGCGACACATTGTGGCTATTAGAACAAAGCACCCCAAGTTTCAGATTCTGACTTAACGAGCGAATGGAGTAATAGAGATAGCTTGAATAATTTGAAGCGCGCATTTAAACAGTTAAAATGTAACAGGTGCAAAATTTAAGGTAGTGTTTCCAAGAAAAGAGATGCATGTTAATTTTTCGTGTCAGCATTATTTCACGAATAATTTTTAATGCGTCAAAGTTTATTCAAGGCGATTTGAAATTGCAATTCGCATATACGCGCATTACATTTCAGGTTTTAAATTTGAATTGTCAGAAGAGCAACTGTTAAGAGCATGGAATTCCTAACAAGTGGAATAAAAGATAAGTCTCGTTGTGCTCTCTCACCTTCCTTGTCATAAAGACGGAAAGCTTCTTTTAGTTCCTTCTGCATCACTTCAGCATTATCTTCTTCTAAGAAATGCGCCGCCACTCGACAGAATGAATCGAAATTTAGTTTTCCGACTCCTGTAAGTAGGACATGAATATTATTACATGCATAAGTACTTGTGGCACAGAAATTTGAGTTGAATCATATGAACAAGTCCGTAAGTGAGCTGAAGGAATGCATACTGATCAGTTTGTATATGAAATTATGTTATAGTATGCAATGGAGTGTACAAATCATTATTTTCCATTTAAAATATGGCTGCATTTTGAGATGAATTTTACTTCAAATTTGTAGGTGCTGTTAAAATTTTCTCTATAATATGGTCTTTTACGAACTAATTTCATTCATCTTCGACTTTTAAATATTTAATGCCTTGATATGCTACTTAGTCGATCCATGACGTCCATTTATGATGATTTAATATAAGAATCGAGTGAAGGTATTATAATCCATAGGCTAAATGCGTTTTCCTTGTTGAAAATGTCATTTTTCCATAAGTATATTTTCCTATTTTATATCTCTTTCCTGTCTCTCTTGATTCATTTCCCTCTCCATATTTTCCAAAAGAGTTATACAAAAACATAAACATTTCATCATTTCGATCATATCTAATTAGCTCTGGGTCTCCGAAAAGCATTCCTCAATTTCTTCATTAATTACTCCAAAATGAATTACGATGTATTATAATTTAAGTGAATTGGTAAGAATTCATACGTATGCTTTATCGCATTCATAGTATAAAAGAAAATTATCTAAGGTCATTCTAAATTTACGTGGGATTTATTCACCATGCATTTTTTACCATTTTTAACCTAATATTTACAATATTCAGGCTAATTACTATGTGGATTAAAATTCGTAATCTTTTTTATATTTTTAAAGTTTTGATTCAGAAGTTTGAAAGCTGTTTCTTGCCATCTGCATGAAAACATAATTTTTTCTTAGAGTATAAATTGAATATTTTTATTATACCTTCTACTGTGTATACATTCTGATCTTATTTTCTTTTCAATATCCGACAGGTATGTATCATTCAGCGGTATTCTGATTCATCATCATCCTCATCTCCTCATCAACGAATACATAGTAGGTGATGTGTCCTGCCATTTTCACATGTTTCTCGGGTAAAGAAGTTTCGTATGTGACCAAATCACAAGGTGAGCTCGTACATTACTATTTGAAAGCTGTGGGAGGAGGACGATTTGGCAGAAAATGTTTGTATTCTATCAATTAAGTTATTGATTATATCGTGTCATCCCATTATTTTTATTTTGAACGTTGTAATTTTTACTATCAATCTCTCTATGTAAAATGTTTTAAGAAATATTTCATAATATTTGTAGTAGGATCACCACATCTGATGTACATACTATTCCATTTTGAGAAATTGTTTACGACTTACCTCGTACTTGTTGCTGGGTATTATTGCTTGGGAAATACTATTTTAAGCTATCTTCCAAAGTATATTTAGTTGCAATTTTTAACTCTATTTTCCTTGACTTTTAAAATTGAAATACCAGTCTTATCTTTCATTCATGGCGATAATACTGCTATAAGGTGAAATTTTCATTGAAAATAAGCATTTTACTTTTTCCGAGGGATAACTTAATTTTTGATACAAATTATAGTTACGACCTATCATCTTCCCTACATTCACGATATTTCTATACTGCGTTCCAGTTTTTTAAGTCAGTTTGACTTTACGCAGTTAACTTTAGTCGTAACTTTCTAATTTAAGCTAAGAATTCTAACAATAATCGTCTGATAAAGCAACTCTACGTAGAGACTATTAGGAATAAGGCTATTCAGTCAATAGAAAGATACATAGGATTCCATTCCATTTTAATCATTACTGACAAGAAAAACCTGGAATTCACCACAGATTCTTGCAAAGGTAACTGTTGAAGCTATTAAAATAAATCAAGAAATTAAACGGTGTATTAATTATGAGGAATGGAACTTTCGAAGTTTAGAAGATACTGGCGTCATTTTTCACGATGACTTCCATGAAATGAAAATAAAATTCCGGAATGAAACTTTCAAAAATTCCTATTGTTCCATGATCTTATCTTGCAATGTTGTGAAAGATCCTTTTCATTAACCACCCAAAGTGACGCTGAAGTGTCACACAAAAATCTTATCAACAAGAGTATAAAAACCGAATAAGGGAAGAACTGAAGATGAATTTCCCATCAAAGACTGGGACAAACAAAGAGTCTCGGTAAACAATGACAAGTCCCCACTGTCATTCATTTTTGTTCCGCTGAAATTTGAGGAATAGAATTAATGAGAGAAGGGACAGCTCCGACAACTTAAGCCCGCCCTGAATATTTTAATATATACCCCACTTGCTCCACATTTCTCCCACGTCTCAGCCTTAAGAGAGTAATAACTTCGCCGCAATATTATACGCCCCTAATTGAAAACTCCAGCCCCGCACTCGTTCAAACAATTTCGAAAATATTACCGTCGTTAACTCATTAGAAACCCAGAAGATCCGAATCTCTGAAAATAGCAGGCGGAAGAATGGCACCACCGTTCAGGAGAATAAGAAATTAAGACAGGAGCGAAAAAGAGTATGGGGGGGGCGGACGGAGAGGGAGTGTTTAAACCAAAGTTCGCCGGAGACAATGCGAGTGGTGCAGATTTTTCGAGAACCAGGTCGCTCTGCAATTAAAAAGTTTTTCTAGGAGATATTAAGGGGACCGAGTGTGTTCCGGTTGGAGAGCTTAGCAATGGGGGAAAGAGGGAGTTATATGGGAATATCACTTTTTATCCCCTAGAAAGGAAAAATAATTAAAGGAAGGGATCGGAAATTAAAAACTCCCGGGAGAAGAGGGATCGCGAGTCGGTGGTCCAAACTCCAAAGTATTCCCACTTCTTGGACGCAGACAAAAGAGGCGACTTTTGCCTCCCCCTTTCTAGGCTGGGCTGTGTAACCGTGGAGAAGTATGAAATCGTTCCTTTTTCACAGTGAGGTCAAGGGGCTGGGATCTCTTCGGCGTTACAAAAAGGATCGCGTTATTCATTTACTTCTCTCCCGGAGTGGGTCTGAAAAATTAAAATTCTCCGGGGAATTATTACTTTTCCATCCACTGGAAATGGTCCCGAAGTCGGATAATTAATGTGGGGATGGAAAATGAGGCGAGGATGCGTCCCTTGAGACTCTGAGGAAGGTGCTTTCACAAACAAGGCTGGATGGAGTTCAAGGTCTAAGGGATTCAGCTAATGGGGATGGTAAATAGAATCGGAGGCGATCGGGGGAGGGATTGAGCGGGGCGGAAAAGAATTCCGTCGAAACATTTTCTAAGTTTCATTTAAATTCTCATTCGTGGATAAATACCCTTCTCTTGCGTGGCTTGTTGAAGATAGTAGACCGGTTGACCTCGATTGGGGTTAACATTGCTGCTTAAGATCCGAATGAGGTTAGTGAGAGACTTTTTCAAATTTCACTATAGTTTTGTGTAGTCCTCGGCAAAGTTTGACTATGTAAGATGCTTCCCAGGGATCATTTCTCCTAAGAAGAGTATGTTGGAGTAGATTCGTATAAGAACCGATGATTTCCATCTCTAATGAACTCTAGTTCAGATATAGTTGAATGGATACAAAATTATCTGGTTCTTATTTTTGAGACGTGATAAGAGATTCATCTTTCGACTGGTTGGTTTAGTATGGCTCCTCGGAAATCACTGCTAAAGTGAGATTCCGCTATATTATTTTCATTACTTGAACAGGGGGTACTATTCGCTCTTATTTCATTTAGATAGATCATATATTGAAATCAAGAAGTGTCTGTTTTACGATAAGGAAAGCACAGTGCATCTCTCACCTCGGGATTCATGTTTTCTATTCATTATAAAATACTAATTAGCTAGGTTTCACTTTCATTTAAGCTAAATACAATGATTAACATATAGATGTTGACGATTATCTATGCAACCTTCAAATTGGCCTTATGATGTCATTTTCTTCAATTTGTTACTTTTTGGAGGTAATGATAGCCTCCGTCGTATCGGAATATTAACACAATTATGTAAAATTTAATAAAAGACGTAAATTACTGGTAAAGAGGAGCGTAAATATTTTTTTGAGATGTGGCTTAATTCGAACTTCTATTATGCAACAATGCTTGCTGTTGATCAAATGAAAATTCCGCTGTAGCAAGCCGAAGATCTCAAAAATGTTTTGCACCAGTTTTGATTTTCCTGAGCATAGTTACTATCATTTTGGAGAAAAGTTTAACATAATATTTAAGTATGTAGAATGAATAAGTTAGCTCGCGTTGATTTCTGTCATGTAAACTCAAATAAAGGATCGTCTGTAGCAGCACCTGCCTTGCATAATAAAGAATAATACGTGGAACTAACGTTTTCCGATGTAATACGTGTGTAAGCAATTGACCTGCTGTATATTTCTCAAAGTTTATCATTGGGATGCACTTCAGGGCAAAGCTCTGCGACCAATGTGTAGCAGAACAACGGTGAAAGTTCTTACTGTGCCGTACGATTTCAAAATGAACATCAGTTTTGGGAAGCCTTGAAAGAAAGGAGACTGGAAGCTAGATTGAAATTACTTGGTTAATTTAGAGACAGCGCGTTTACAGAGGACGCAATAGATATTATGCGACCCCCTTACTACTTCGGCCGATTCGACAATGAGCACGAAATTAGAGAAGATGCTAGGACAATTCATAAGGATTCATTCTTTCCGCGAATAATATGCGATAGTAACAGTTTAAAAAAGTAGCTCAATCGTTCGGTGTTTTCATCCCCTCCCATATTCCGAAAGGCGGCTTGCTGGGTATTTATGTAGATGTAGATCATAGATGTTATAAATTATACAACTTTGTAATTTTCATAGATGTTATTTTACATTGTATTGTATGAAGCAATTTTTGAGATATAATTCATTTTAATGATATTCCGTTATGCTTAACATTTAGATTAACCTTAATAAATGTAGGTGTCTGCTTTTATCAGTTGAAATCGGACAACGTCTTATATACGTATGACATGAAGGAATGAAAAATTAACAAATTAGCTACTACTAATATAAGTGATACGGGTAAAAGTTGTTGCATTTTCATTTCTTATACTATGAAGTAGGATTTGCCTGAACAGTTGTTTCTATGTCTGAATTTATTTGTGGTAACTCCTCTGAGAAAGAAATGTTGGAAAACCCTGCTTTACAGCATCTTTCTGTTAAAACTATACAGAGTAAATTCGACTACCCCAATCCGTTTTATTTCTCGATGCACGAATTTACAGCGTTGGCGAAGTCAGTCCTTAAGATACTTATGTTCTAAGAAGGGAAATATCGACCTCGTCAAACCCTTTTCCAGGAAAAGTCCCACATTTAATTCCATTGCGAGAGTAATCTCATCCGAGCGCGTACTTACCCGTAAAAAAAATTAAACCGTTACGTCGTCAAAGGCAAAAGTGCTAAAAATTGCGCCAAGATTTGAGATAAAGGAAGAAACAAAACCGAAAGGCCCAAGAGGTGTTTGACCCACTTCGCGTCCTTTTGAAAGAACTTTTTCTCTTTTATCATAATTAAAAAAAATCGTCGCAGGTTTACCTTGTATCCTCAGTCGCCTTTTTAATCTTCCATTTTCGTATATTCTGCCGCGAGTGTCCGTGAAAATAACGGGTTGGTGTCATTGAAGGGTCAAAGAGGAGGAAGGGCACGTGAGGAAAAAGCTTTCAAGTGACTTCTTTCACAGTCACGGTTATGCACAAAAGTATAAGAAGGTGCTCGCTACGACAAAGGAGAGTTCACATATGAATGCTCTCCGCGATAAAAATACATGCGGATGTTCCACAGACTTATCGTTTGAGAGTTGTGTATTTCTGTGTGTGCATAAATATACTTCTTATGTATTCGTGTAGTGTAACTTAAATTTTTTTCGTAATTTATTAGAGTAGATTTTTGTGATATCCTCGAGTTTCTTCGCCTACTTTAAGTTATGATTCTGGTAAATTCGACAACGGAACCCGAAACTTTTATCTATTCTATTTGTAAAAGGGCGAAATCAAAGAATATTTTCATCTACACCTACATGTCTACATCTATGTCTGTTTTCATCTACATCTAATTCTAAATAAGTACCCTTCAAGCCGTATTTTGGCGTGTGGCATTGGAAGCATACACCTATCTATTTTCCTCTATTTTCCTTACCATGATTACTTTCGTGTATCGTTCGTGGAAAAGTTAATTCTTGAATCGACTGCTTTTAGCATTTATTTTTCTGATCTTCCACGCAGTATTATAGCTTACATAACAAGGAGACCGCATAATATCGGCTACATCTCCTACGAACGTACCCCCTCTGAATTTATCAAACAAATTATTTTTTGATTGAACAATTGAAATTATCTTTGATTGAAATTTCTTTCTTCTTTCACATATATAATTTCGTTCGGTGCTGTTTCTTTTGCCGAACTAAATTCAACGCAGGAATTTAATACAAATTATAAGAATACTTTAACACTGTTGATCCAATAGTGAAAAATAGATGTAAAATTATAGACTCTGGAAGATTGTAATTATCTCGAACGGATTAAAATTAAAATTTCCACACTGGGTAAATTAATCAATCGAAAACTTAATCAAATCCACTCAATATCTAATTACATTTACTTCTATATCGGCTAATCACTGATGTTGAGTAGGTCTGCAGTTATATAATTCCAAAACCAAATTACAATTGCAAAACCGATTTATATGATTCACATATTCATTTCTTTTATTAGTTTCATTACTTGTAGATCGTTTGAACATGAGAAGCCATGGCAAGCAGTGTCCTACTTGCTGGATGAGCTCTCAATCACTACACTTGTTACATTTGACCCTAATTCAGTAATTGCTATATTCTGCGATATTAGATTTCGCAGATCTGGTAGCCGTATCCTGCGTAATCACATATCAACTCGCGGTATCCCGAATATTTGAGTCCGGCTTTCATGAATTTATCTTATTACTGCTTTCATTCTCTACCTCCTGATTTTCTCTGTTACTAGTTACTATCTTTCCATTCCTCCAACTATACTTATTCACTCTTATTATGCTCTCCAGCAGTTAAATGTATCTTTCATTCAGTAGAACGGAAGTTAAATACAAATCTGAGGTAAGAGAAATAAATAGGAAAAGAACTTAGCTTTAGAAATATCGAAAGATGAAGAAAATGTCACGTGCTAACCCTATTGTATTTAGAAGAAAGGAAAAAAGGAACTCGGCGTTCAATGAACTAAGAAACAAAGGTTCTCCAAGCGCCGACAGCAGCAACCATTGGACCCCCTATGAAGATAGAAGCATTGTTTCCGAAATGCGCATCAGGGATTCTGAATAACTGGTGACCGCTAAGCGATTATCCGTTTCCAGGGAATCACCCTAGATGGTTGCCGCTGTCGGCGCTTGGAGAACCTTTGTCTCTTAGCCTATTGTATTTGCTTATGAGATTCTAAGATCAAAAGGGAAATGTATACTAGGAATAATCGCTTAAATACTTATTTTTTCGCGAACGATTGAAATAATAACCGTGTGATATTTGGTTATGGTAGCATTAATCTCTGGGGTGCGAGAAGCTTATTCAGGGGTACAAGACGTTATAACGAAAGTAAGTTGCTTCCTATGTAGTCGCAGTGTC
Source organism: Pachydiplax longipennis (assembly GCA_036926295.1). Taxonomy (NCBI): domain Eukaryota; kingdom Metazoa; phylum Arthropoda; class Insecta; order Odonata; family Libellulidae; genus Pachydiplax; species Pachydiplax longipennis. The sequence continues at coordinate 51,261,048 of JAVFKF010000004.1, forward strand.
AGGTAAACGAAAGATGATTATTCTATGTATGTATATTCGTTATTCAATTTTAAAGTTACTTAGGCGAATATTAAATTAAATCAATGGATTTAAGAATATATACCATGAATTGAAACCGTTGCCTTTAAATATTAGTCTCCTGAGTTAGTAGCAATGTAACTAAATCATGAATATTTTTTAAATAAAAATCTTCCATTAAGATATTAAGTACTTATAGGACCTGTAAGATCGCGTCAAAACAATGTGTAGGTTTATAGAATTGCTTAAACATTTATGAGTTTATATGTGTAGTCGAATTCTAAGAATTAAATTTCAATTTATAAAAAAGCAGCATTTGTATGTTTTTATCAAACCTTTTAAGATATCGATGTAGTACATGCAATATGGAGAGTCTTACAACATTTATTCTGCATCTATATACTATACTATGATAGATTCTTCTAAAAAAAAAATAGGGATTGCAACTCTTGTGGGGTATCATTTCATCTATAGGAACGTTATCAATTCAATTTTATTATATGCTAATTTAAGATTAGGGTGAAGGATAAGTTTGCAGGAAAAAGGAGACCACCTAGAAAACGTTGGCTGCGAACCATGCCGCTTACTCGAACGAACCACTTGCCTATAAATCTCCCAAAACGGCCTGTTTTAATGTTCTAACTAGATAGCTTAATTATTTAAATGATCTACCTGAAGACTAGGAAATCCGGGTTCGAATCCACTATCTATCAGACTCTTTTCATTTCTGTTATTCCTTCAAGTGAGGGATGATTTCTCATCACGTACTTAGTATGCAAATTATCATCTTAAGGAGTTAATTTCAGTTGTTCAAATTTCCTTTATTATTTACAGATTTTGTTCTCCATATTTTTTTCAGAAATTGATATTTATGCGAGGTGAGACTCATTTTGAGAATTGAGAGGTTGCCAGCAGCTAAAGAGGTTAAAAACCAATGGCCTAGGACAGGTTGGGGAACCTTTTTCCATTGGTAAACCACATTTAGGATCTGGTCTCATTAGATAGGTCGAATGCGGAAATGTCAAGCCACTATTTTGATATGAGTTTCCTGCATCCAAACAGTTAAACATTGAAATTTCAACAGGAAAGAAAACGATGCGTTGTTAATGAATTTACAGTTATAAATTTTTAGTGTAATTTCTAGTGTACTACTACTTAAGCAGGTTGGTAATCCTAGATGTTCCGTTTCATGTTCTAGTTAATAGGTTTATAGCAGAAGAATTTATTTAACTAGATATCTCCAACCAGCATTTGTATTAGGGGGAAGAACAAGAGAATATATTGGGGTATGAGATTTTTACAATTGAATAAATAAAAAATATTTAAATGGAGGCACTTTTTATTTGAGAAGCAACCGAAATGCAGCAACGAACATCCAAAAGAGCCAAGTGTGGCCTGAAGACCTTAATTTCTCCACTTCAGTTCAATGGTAATGCCTTACCATATAAAGTAGCGTACGTGTATCGATGCAGAGTCTTGAGTGTTTTACAGTAGATATGGCAGATATTTTAATGTATTCATAACGCATAACTCCCCTCTCTTCCCTGATTGCAAGCATAGAATTGGCTGACTTCTCACAGCAGCCCCTTTATCGAAGTGGGGAAAAATGGATTAACATATGAATGGGCCATTAAATTACGGCAGGCGGCGAAGGATCCCATTCTCTCTTTGCCTATATCCTCTCCTAAGGCCTTCGTAATTCCCTCTCCACAACCTCCTCTAATATCCTTAAGTGCTCACAGTCACGTGAAATAGTAGTCTTCCGATGTTTCAGCAGTGGCGCTAAGGGCGTTTTTGTCATCGCGGACGATTTCTTTTTTGTCTTATTCCCTTGATCATTCGGAGGAATATTTCTTCTGCTCCACCTGTCCTAATGTTGGAAAGCGTTCTCGGTAAGGAATTGGTTCAAATGGTAATGAACGTTGAATGGGAGGGGAGAACTCGAGACAATGGATGGTACTCTTCTTAGGGTATCCTCCTTACAATGTACGTCATTGTAATCGCAGGAAGCATTCCGTAAATATTGTGCTGTAAATTTTGCTCTTCAGCATACTAAACTAACAAATTGTTCGTTCTAAGTTTAATTCATGGAGATAAATTCTGGAAAATCCCGGGAATCTTTTCTTCTTGTTGTCAGAACGGATCGGAATACAATGAAGAAGCTGGTTCAACATGGTTTTTAAGTTTTCGAATAAACTAGGCGTACATGTTTTAGAGAACGAAATGGAGTATAATTATGCCTTCATATTTTTTGCTCTCTTTTAGCTAATTACATTCAACTGTTGCTGATATAGATTAGATTTCATTATGTAATGTTTTTAGATGCTAGTTATCGATTCATACCCACCAAAGAGTATCCAAAAGAGCAGAAAAATATGTACAACATGAATGCAAGGATAGGGAAATTCAAATAAATTAGGCAAATATCCATCTCGAAAGAACGTATATCTAGTTGGAATGCATCAAGCGTATGTGTATACATGTTTATCTATATAAAGGATTATGTATATATAGCATATATCTATACATATATCTCAAGTTATAATTGACGAAGGGAGGGTTAGATGTAAGAAGAGACTTTTTTAGACTCAATCTCACCCAAATAGAGACGAATTATCATGATTATTATATTTTTTTCTCATTTGCGTGGTTTTCTTTCCACTCCTGTAACGGATTATCAGCAGGTCACATACTTTTCCATTGTAGTCTTGAGTGATTTTCTTACTTTGGATGCTGTTTTCAGAATGACCGCCTTTTGAATATTTTTGTGCACCTTTTTGTATATATGTAATTGTTTAATTAATTTTATTTTACTATTATATAAGGTAAGCCCTGCAAATTATCTTTTGATGAGATAATTAGAGAATAATGTATCTTAAAACAGCGAGGCTGGACTTCAAGAGAAATCGACAAACCCTTACATGGAATTAATTCCCAAGTAAATTCTGATAAAGATGATTACTTCCGGCATTCTTTTCCGCAAGGAATTAGAGGAGATAACAGAGTATATCAGATAGGGACGTTGGTGTCATCACACCCCGTGCCATACGCCACTGGCGGCTTGTGGGGTAGATATGTAAATGTTAATGTGCAACAGACGCGTTACAGAAACCCGCATAATAATCCCGCAAAAGTTAAGCCTCATTCCCTTTTTGATCCCAAAATGAGCCGCCCACTCGCATAACCACGTTCCTCCTCGGCCTCAAAACGGACCTCTCTCCTCACCTTTTTCAATTTCGAAACGCCCTTAAGAAACGAGTTATCGGCTTTTTCAATTCTCACCCTTCTAAGGGATCCCCTCGAAAAATTAAACGGCGTCCCAATTTCAATCCTCTCGGAATACCTGGCATTCGTCTCCTTCTCTCTCACCTAATTTCTCCTCGTTTTTCTCATGTATTTTTCATCCGCAAGAAGGAACGAGGTCATAACGAAGGGCCCCGCCCTCGCACGCTCGAAAAATTTCCCTCCTTTTCATTTCTCAAAGACTGTCCAGACTCAACGAGGGCGTATAGTTTTCTCCGCTTCCCTCACTTCCTTCTGTGCGTCTCGCTTCTTGTATGATAATCTGCTCACGTAGCTACTTGCATACCTCTCTCCCAAAGCCTTCTGTTTTAGAAAACGTTTTGCCTGGTGTACCGCCAATCCTTCTTTCACCACTTTTCATTATTCCTTACGAAGTCTTTTAGGGTAAGAAATGTGAGGTGGACGGTCGGAACCAAGTATGCCTTTTCCTCGATGGCTCATTTTCTAAAATGCTTTCGGCATTACTGTTTCTGCCCTCTTAGAATTACTGGAAGGTTTTTGAAAAGGGGAAAAAAAGCATATTCTTAAAATTCTAAGGTAGAGAATTTTGTGCTGAATTAGAATTTCTGGAGATGGCGGCTTTCTGTCAAATTTGAAGTAATTAAAATAGGTCGCTAGGGTGAGAGCTTTCAAGTTTGCCCTTCTATCTAGCCCTTTTTCGAATATCGTGGGGTATTTTCTTTGGGAACAGCAGTTTAATTGAAAAGAAGGAAAATTAGAAGGATTAAAACGTTTTGCGGGTAAAAACTAAAATTATTTAGATTATACAATACTTAGTAAATTTCCTCATTAAATTCAATATACGACCAGGTTCGCGGATACTTCTTCAGAGTCTACTAAGATTACTTATTTATATGTACTTATATTACTTGTGATATTACTTTTTTGTTGATGCGATATTCTTTGAACTGATCTTTCCTCTCATTTAACGTTAACTTCGGGTTACATCCTCGAATACAAACCGTTGAGAAACACTATAAAATTCGAATTCTGTTTAAAATTACCATCTGTATAGCTCAACCTAATTATTATGTGGTTGCGAAAATAATCGGAAATCGGAGGGCAAAATTACGGCTCAAATTTTCACATTATCGCTGGAAATCGCTCACACAATAAGGGCCAAAAACACTAAGAACACTAAGAATTAATGAAAAACTTTAACGAAGAGTGCTAATTAATGAAAAGGAAAACTACTACTAGTGTTAATTATTAATTCAATTAATAAGGAGAAAAGTGGTCACAGTAAAGGGAACAGATTTAATAATGTAATTTTAATTATTAAATTTGATAGTTTAATTGTTTAATTTATTTAATAGTAATATATTTTAATTGATTGAAAATATTGATAATAAATGATTTAATTGATTTAATAGTTTAATACACAAGGTTTTCCTGTATTCAATGAATTCCCTGGCCCCCAACCAACCACCCAGCGTAGCTAATTACTAGCTTGTAGAAAGAGCTTCCTGGCGGAGATTACTGCATTCTATGCAGTATTAACATTAATATCTGATTATAGCGTGGGCCATTGTAAAGATGTTCACTCATACCCTCTACTGACATTTTATCGCAAAAATTGTGACTTTCTACCGTGAACACGTTCCTGTGGCTTTATTACTGGGCACTGAAAATTAATTGTGATCTTTTTCTGAGACCTTTTCCTCCCCAAAATTGTGGCTTTAAAAAATTTCCAGTGGCATATTACCTTCATGACAAGGGTATTGAAAGCATTAGATGAAAATTCGAGGATTACACGGGCGATGAGCGTATTTAAACGAACTAATTTCGCACTGAAGTTTGGGAGCGCTTAGAAGCAGCGACATGGAGGTTCCAGAGGTCATAAACGCGTAAGTTACGCCGGGGAGAAAAACAAGGAGGGAGATAAAGAAGCTGTCGGAGCAAAGTTTGAAAGGAGCAGCATGCCAAATGGGAGTAGTTGGTGCGGGAGGAGGCTTACGAGGCACTTTATTGCATCGAGGAGCGGATACACATCCCTTTCATTATACAGAAAATCCCTAGCACGCACATCATCACCCAATTCGTACAATTACGGCTCGTTTTGCTCTCCATCCACTTAACGATGTAGGGGGCCATTGTGACCGCGATGGACGACTTTTGGTTCATTTTCAAAACTCACGGTGCCAAACAGTAAATAAAGAGGGTGCCAAGTCACGGTTATGCCACTAATAAGCCGCGTGACGCAATCTTAAGTTGTGGGAGAAAAAAGAAGAATTAAGGAGAGAGTGGGAGGTCTAGGAGAGAGGTGAAAAAATAGCGAAATGGTGATGGAAAAAGTGGAAGGAGGAAGGGAGAGGGAATGGTGAAAGAAATGGAGAAGGAGAAAACAAAATATCTAGAATGTGCGACGTTGAAATTGAGAAGGGGATGAGAAAATAACAGATGTCCTACTAAGAAGAAATGGACGGAAAATGTTTGAGAAAATTAATGAACAGGAATTAGGATAGAATGGCTAATACTATACAGCCTCTGAAATCGGTAAAAGTTACGTAATGAAAAAACACAGTATATTATATTAACCATGGATATTAAAAAAATTTGGGAAACGCCTCATCATATGAAAGACCTTTATCATGATAGTTAATGTCTTCAGTAGTAACCAAAATTCGATTTAAAAGGAAAATTAACCAATATCATTGATAAAAAATTATTTTCATAAATGACCCAAATATTAAAGGATCGGTACCAAGCAAGTGGTAGTAGATATATATAAAGGGAAACGAGACTGATTTTACCAACCAAAATCTCTGTTTGTTGTTGATAAAAGTTAGATTCTCACTTGTTCATTCATAGACTCTAGCCACGAAGTCACGACCCAAGCAATTGATTCTGTCGTCATATTCCAATCAAAATTGGGCTCCCGGATAGTCAGGGGATAGCGTGGTTCGCCATCGGTGAAAGGGATACCAGGTTCGATGCCCGGTGGGAAAACATACTTGCAAAATGACCTCCGCTATCGACCTAGTTTTTAAATTCTGCATTGAGACCTTGAGAATCATAGCATCACTATCACCATTGAGTGATTTCTAAAAGTCTGTAATCCCGGCCTCTCTCGGTGCTTATAGTACTTGGAAGACCCTAGTTTAGCAGATAGCTCATGGAGTGTTTTCAATCCTCTGACTCTTCCCGCTACTTAGATCAAAGGTAATGCTTTCGTAGTTTTTGATTATTATTTGAATTGTGATTTAGATCTCAAGTTGAATCACTCGACGATTCCTCTTTCTTATAGCTTTGAAGTTAGGTCATTTTCATAAAACAAAGAAGGCCTTCGATCGCGCTTATCAAAAAGATACTAAGAGTGAGCATCTTCCATTTTCCAGCAAGTTTAAGTGGGCATAACATTCATCATTTCCTTTACAACCGATTCACGACTCCATTTGTTCCATCCCATCCTACAGAGCAATTACTGTATTTATGCACACTCCAATTTTCCCTTTGATCCCAAATTATCGCGCAATTCAACACACTGCTTCATCCTCCCCTAGATGTAATTCTTCCCCATCTCCTTGCAAAAAAACTTTACGATCTCCGCGAAGATCAATGACTTCTCAGTATCCTTTGTGCGAATTTATGAGGGTGATATACCAACGCTACAAAAAGTACAGGAATCCTAATTTTTTCTCAGCTATCGGAATCTATTTCACGCCTCGAAGAATTGCTTCAAACACTCTTTTGCTCCTACCCAATCGTTTGAATTTCGCTCGTCAAATATTTCATCGCCTCCTTATTCTTTTCCCTCTTGATGCGATTTCTTGCAGCTTCTCCATGGTTTCGAAAGCGCTTTAGTGCCTCAATCGCTTATTCATGTCTAGGAATTTGCGTCTCTTGAGGTAGAAATCGGGTCAGATAGTTCCCTACGCACCAAGATAAGGATGAATTAAGTGGATCTATTTTTGGAGAATAGCTGAAGTGATGCGTTATCCGTGAGGGATAGAGACGCAAAATCAGGAAGGGTTTATTTGTTGACGATGAAGATGAATGTAGGGAGAAGCTTGCAGAATAGAAGAAATAGAGATTTGAAGAAATACCATTAGTCCACTCCTTCGGCCTCTACTTTATGGTAACTCTTAATGATGAAAGAGAAATAAAAACACTTAATTACGTCAACACAGGATTATAAACGTTACCAATCTTGTGGGAACGTGTATAAGTGTTTTTGTTCCTCTTTCATGATTAAGAGCTTGCCATGAACTAATTGAGAAGGTAGATATACTCTAACTAATTGAGAATAACTAATTGAGAAGGTAGAAAAGTTTTTTTTCAGACCACCCCAGATTTTTCAGAAATCTTCAGAAAATTTTCAGAAATTTTCGGAAAACATGTCGAGAAATGGCGAAATGTCGGAAACTTTTCAGACCACCCATGTATACCCAAGTTGTGAAAATGATATGGATTATAAGAAATCAATTTAATTATTTTATTCCCTAAGATTGGACGATAGGATATTTGATAGTTTTACGCTATGTTTTCAACACAGGAGTTTCTGACAAACTACTGAGGAAACTAAGTTTGATGGTCCCTACTAATGTCCCTTTTTATATGAGGAAAGTTAAAAGTGGCTTCCACTCTGTGGAATTTGAGCGACGTATAATAATCTGTGTTGAAACCTTCATATATATAAAGAGAAGTTTTATTATCGTATGAATTTAACAGAACCATTGAATGAACATCCCAGGGAGTAAGATTATGCCACGCAAAAAATGATATTTTTATGTAGCGGAATATGTATTTGTTTTTTTTTATTTTTGAATTCATCCTATGATTATGTTACGCGTTCTGTGAAAGTTTTACTTGATGCTCAGCCAAGGTCATTTATAGCAGCTAATTATTTAAGACTTTTCCATTTTTAATAGAAATGGTCCTTGAATTAATCAAATAGTGAACCAGAGACAAAGGTTTCTCCAATCGCCGGCAGCGGCAACCGTCCAGGGCAATTCTCCGGAAGAGGATAATCGTCTGGCGGCAACCAGTTACTCAGAATTCCCTAATGCGCATTTCGAAAGCAATGCTTTCATGATCACAGGGGGTCCAATGTTCCTTTTTCTTTCTTTCCTCAAATATTGAACCATCGAAAAATATAGTATATCTTACTAATGATAAAAAGGGTGAATTATTGAGTAATATTAAACGATTTTCTATTGAAATCTTTGGGAAATTTTGCTTCTGATGACGAGGATTTTAGGCAAAGTGATTCCTATCTTAGCCGAGGTATCACTGTACTTCACAAAGACGGAATCGCATGAAATCGGGCACAACATCAGCGCATAATATGCGTGCATATTCCATGAATTTGAATGAAAGGTTTTCTTGTTAGATGGCTCGCGGGCGTCAGGTGGTAGATCGTTATCTTGAGGGGATGAAAATTTTGGCAATCTCGAGATAACTGCCGACGTAGCGTAAAATTAGTGTAACACCGTCGGCCTAAATCCAAGCGCCAAGATTGGCATAATTTAAAGGATACGGGTGATAAAACGCGTGTACCACATATGTGGATGATGGTATGATAAAATCTGAAGATGGGATCGTAGGTGTCCCCTATCTGATTAGAGCAGTAATAACTCCCATCCTCTCAGACAAGCATCGGTTATTAAAGCCTTTAAAACATCCTCGAAGCGCATTCTGTGATATTCCTTGATGTAACGTGAAAATTCTACATTTTCTAATCATGAGCAAGAACAATTTGTTGAACAAAGAACAAAAAACACGACTAGTTTCGGAAATTGATCCTCCTCCTCCATCATCATCCATCTTGATGATGGAGATCAATCTCCGAAACTATTCGTGTGTGTTTTACTGTCTTTTATTGTTTATAATAAAAATGATTTGTGGAAAAAGTACAAATTGTTCTTGCTTATTATGGAATATTTCCACAAGACAACGCCTGAAACTGTGAATTTTATTTTCTAAACAAATAATAAACCGGAATCAAAGCTATGAATCAGTCAAAACTGTAATAGTTTAACTTTATGTGCTTTCAGAAGACTTTGCTGAAACGGTTATCAATTAAGCCACTATTCAATTATTATTATTATCATATTAATATTGCTATATTCATCACTTAGGTATTATTTTTATGAATTTTCATGAATAAAATATGATAACTGTAACATAAATTTCTGTATAAGTATCAAAGTTACTTGAATTCCGTAGTTGATATTACACGACCCCTGACGATTTAGCCGATCCAATAATGAGAATAAAATAAGAAAAATAGACGCTAGAATAAGTCGTTTTAAGCACTTATTCTTATCGCGAACGAGACGCGACAATAAAAGGGTAAAAAGTAGCTCAATCGTTCGGTGTTTACACCCCCTGCCACACGCCGAAAGGCGGCTTCCAGGGTATTTATGTAGATGTAGATGAATTTTTTTCATGTAGGAAACTTTGTTCTGACCTAATTCTAACGAACTTGTTTTTACATATATTTTAAACTCTCTTATTTTTATTTAATGACGTTATTAAAACCTTCAAATAATCTTCTGTGTTTAAAGTTTTCAAGAGCTCTTTTCACGTCTTGGAATTTAAATGCGGAAATTATGCTGGCCTTCAAACTACTTTTGTGTTTGAGTTAATGATGAAATTTTTGCACTTTTGGGAAGATTCATGGTTGGAAAGAAAATTTTACTCCCTCTGTCAGTCAGTTCCTTTCATTTTCCCCTCAGTATGTAGTTATTACGGTCACACACGTGAAATATTTTTGTCTGTCCTATATTTAGAGATAAAATCCGCACACCTGAGTGGAACATCGAGTCAACCTTTCCCCGAATCCGTCCTCGCAAAAGAGAAAAAAAACTAAAAAAACGTTTATTCCGGATCTGTGAATGCCGTTCATTAAAATAGTCCCCGGCGTATTAAAAATGTTGACACACTTCCGATGCCCGTATTTTGGAATCCGTTCGCATATCTTAGAGTTTCAAAAATTCCACCGCCCGCTAAAAATAGATCCCTCATCTGCCGAGTCAACCTCAGGAGGGGAGACGGAGACTTCTTCTTTTTTTTCCGAAACTTTTCTGGATAATCTCTCAAAGAGTTTCCTTGTGAAGTCGCCCCGTGACGCGGAGTGTCGCCCAAGTAATACGCAAAAACACAACGCGGTGGAGTGACACAAACGCTAATGGCCATCTCGATCGATACCCTACGGAAATAGGAAAAGCATTCTTCCCCACCTTCCTTGTCCTCTTCTTCCAAAAGGGCCTCCAGCTCGATGTCGTCGAACGTGTGTCCCAGGGTGTTCAGGATCGTCCTCACTTTCTCCTTTTCAATCTTCCCGGACTTGCTGGAGTCGAACATTTGGAATGCCCTGCGCAGCACTGGGGAGAGAGAGGAGCGGTTTTAATTTTCAGCACGTGAGAGAAAAGGACACGAATGTTAATGAATTAGAAAGAAAAGAAGATGGAACTCGGCTGTTAATGAATAAGAGAACCAAGAATTCTCCAATCGCCGTGTACCGGTGACCGTCGGCCAGTTCTACAGAATGGATTATCGCCAGGTGAGGCTACCGATCTTCAGAAACTCCCGGAAACTCTCCGAAAATAGGTAACCGCACCTGGCGATAATCCTTTCTGTGGAATCGCCTGAAGGTCACCGATTTACGGCTATTGGAGAATTCTTGGTTCTTATTATGAATTAGAAGTTGAAAACATTCCGTCAGTCGTTTTTCGGGGCCGGCATCTTCTACGGAGTACCGGGGAAGGCCGGGATCCCAGAAGTCGATAATCCCGGCCTTCCCGAGTGTTCCGGTACCTAGAGGACGCTGGCCCCGACAAACGACTACTGGAGTTTTTTCACTCTAATTTCAGCCCATACGTCGCAACGTTGATTCCATTTGTATGAAATGGTATACATATTGAATCGGGAAGTTCTATCCTTATTGCACTTTAAGATGACCAGCACACTCTTGCAATTATAAGGCAACATTGTTTCATCACATGCAACTATTTAGGAGTTGGGTGATCATAGTTCCCGTTTTCTCCTAGGCAAGTGTTTTTCAACCTTTGAGAAATTACAGGGCCCTAAGTGAAGTATTGCAGAGTTATTCCAATTCTCTTGATTTCATTTTGTGTGTTTGTAGCTATATTACTCCTCTTAGGATGACTATCTTATGCGCAGTTCTCATTTGCATAAGGGACTGCAAATCTGATGACCTTTCCACAGATAGCCAAATTCTCCATCCATCAAAATTGCAGTATTAGATGGTTATCATTAACATATTGAATCGAAGGAATAATTAAAGATGAATTTCATGATCAATTCACACCCACTTTCTTGTGGGCGTTCCTTTTGCCTAAGCTTAACTTTGGTTTATGTGTTATTCACAACTAAGTTAATCTTATCCTCTATTATTTAAAATAATCTATAATTGAACACTGCCATAGGAAAATATTTTGCAAATATTTTTTATAATGTAGTTTTTTCCTTAAACTATTGGTCCCAAAAATTCATATTCCCAAATCAAGGAAACTGCGATTAAAGTTATAAGAAAAAATTTTATCACATTAATCATGCAGTAATTCTAATAGCAGAATTGATTGAGTGTATGAGTTTTCACGATGAATTAAATGACAAATGGTTTAATCCTTCCTGATAAGGATATATTCTAATGATGTTCTTAAGGTACACATATAAGTACTTACTCATTTCGTGGCTATAATATTTTTAATATTGTATTTAAATCAATAAAGAGTATCAGTAAAATTTAAAATAATTTCGCGATAGATTAATAGAATCGCCAATATCTAATTGCAGTCACTATGGATTTTTTTCAAGTTTCAAGTATTTCAAATTTTTCCTACCACTGAATTTGAAAAAAGACCAAAAATTCAAGGAAAGACAAGAAAATGCAATACGGTTGAGAATTCAATCAGCGAGCGCTTTAAAAACCTTGTATTTTTTCCAACCAAGGTGACGTAAGAGAGAGAATTCAATTTTTTCCAAAGAAAACACTTACTTGCCACTTGTTCCTCGTCCAAAGCCTCGCTCTGTATATTCGAAGGTGCGACATTTTTTGCGCCATCCAAAATGAAAGGGAAGCAGATGGCGGGATGCAAACGACGGTGGCGCCGTGCGGAGAGAGGTGAGAATGAGAAAAAACAGATAAGAGAAGCCGAAGAGGGGGTCATAAGAGGAGTTAAGGAAGCAAAAGGAGAATTATCGGTTTTTAATGATCCAGGTTGTGGAATGGAATGGTGTTTGATAAGCTGCTAAGATTATGGGTTTACGCTCCAGATTGTTTTTTGTTTTCGACTCTTAAGCGAGCCGCTTAAGGCGTTTTTACATCAGCTTACTACAAACTCAGATTATATTCTTTAATGCCACAAGTTAGCCCAAAATCTAATGATGTATCGAAACAAAATATGATTTATCATATGGAGATAGAGAATTATTAGATTCATAAACCCATATGCCATTGAGCACTGTAACATTAATGGAAGGTTTGTTATGGAATCGAAATTTTTATTAAGTGAATGGAATTATAAACTAGTTACTATTATATTACGCTATTGAAATTAATGATTTGTTTCTAATTAAGTGTATGTAAAATCTTTTGAATATATGACTGTGAGCCATAGGGTTGCAATTACTTATTTATAAAAAATGAGATTATTTCTATTTTTAAATATTTTCAATATACTCGTATATAAATACTGAGTACATTAACGAATCTAGTCTTACTACTAACTCTGACTTATAAATGATCGTACATTATCCTATATCCTATAAAATATTGACTGTATGCATGGTTCATGGAAAATGTTTAATGAAGAGCGATATCTTTACGTAGACCGAAATGAACCTGCAAAATGTATTAATTTCATAAAATGGATATACATCTTATTTATTTAACATTAATACATTTACATAGTCACTTAACTGTCCTGTTTGAATAATTAATCTACCCGTTTATGTTTTTTAAAAGTAGTATTCAATTCCTAATTACTATTAATTCTATAGGATATATTTCTTGTGTAGATTACATTGTTTAAAAAATTAGATCCTATTACTTGCATTTAAACTTTCTTACGATTCAAGTGTATTTGTATGTATCTAAATTACTACTTGTTGATTTAATTTGATTTTTTAACATCATTTTATTTCACTGATATACTGCATCGAATAATATTATTCTTATCATAGCCTGTTCATTTAAGTGCCTTTTCAAAGTCAAAATGGTGCATATGTAAGAACTTCGCTTTCACGCTATGTATCTAATGATTTATTGCGTTTATATTTGTAATATCACGGATGCTTCTCATTACTTTACATTTTGTGTTTACCATACAATTAATAAGGTTAATTGAGCTGATATAGTCCTTATAAAATTCACTGAGTAATTTAAGATTTCCTAAACAAAATTGTAACAATTTCCTGGAAATAAGATCGTAATCTAGATTTGAAATTCATTATAATTCAAACGATCGTTCAAACAACATAGTTACACCCTCAAAAAAATACATCTCTGCCCTACCCATTCCCATTGCTGTTTGCTTCCCTACCCCAAATACTCCAACTTCTAGGGAAAGGGTTGAAGGAGAATTTGCACGTAAAGGCGTACGCTTGAGAAAATTACTAGTAATCAGTATCTGGGAAATTGTTCATGTCTGTTATTCCTTGAGGATACGCCCACTTCTACCTCCATTTGATTCCCTACGCCCAGCTCATATTCTAATTTGCTTCTTTTTGAATTTTGCTGGTAAATATTCCTCTTCTGACTTGTGGTTTGCACCTTAAGATAAACTAAGTTCGAAACTGCTCGTGTAATTAATCATTTCATGAGCGGACTTTCACATTGTGAATTTAATCTTATCCGTTATAGAGCTCCAAAAAGTAAGGCCTTCATCTATAGATGAGGAATACTTTTTATGACTGATTCCTTAAAGATGAAACTTTGTTTCTCAAGCTGTCTCCTTAGTCTCCACCAGCTTAAACGAAACGAGCCATCACAGGTCGGGCGGGACGTTCTTTGTCACGGCTGAATCATGCCCTTGACCATCTATCGCCGTTTAATTAGAAGTGAATGCATGTGTAAGCATTCATATGAGGATGGAAATGGCCTTAGGCGTTCCGCCAACTCAGTCAATACTCATCAGCTACTGCGATGACCGAACATCGGTTTGAAAGCGTTGCCTTGTGGCTTCCGATCATATCCCGTGTCTGCTTCTGCAGCTTCAATAGAGGTGGCGGTTAACCTCTACGGCTGGGCACCGCTTCCTTGAATGTTATGGGCTTTCCCTAAGGAGTAATGGGTATCTGCCCCCAGCAGAGAGGTGCCTTGCCAAGCTCCGGGCTGTGCGATTATCATCTATATTGGACCCTCCAAAAGAGTGTCGTCCTCCAGGATTACCTGTAGTCCTCAACTCCACTCTTGAATTTCCCCTATCCATTTATCATACGCTTCAAAGGGTTTGTAAATACTTTCCACCTAAATTTACCTATGCATAATTGGTCAGCTTCCTTCAATTGCGTGCTAAGTGGTGTAAGCAACGTGCAATTAATTTTTCCAACCCGTTTTTCTCGCGCTTTATTCACAGAAAATATGGATTTCGGAATCAGCTGTTCCTATCTCCTGATCGTTATATGATATATCCAATTTCATTACCTTATAATTTACTGCCAGATTTTTCGAGCTAATTCTTTGTCTGTTATAAACTTCGTCCAACGTCATGAAGAGACCACGCAAACCTTGTGGTACTATCTATTCCTTAAGGAAGAATGGCGCTGTTCGAACTGTCCTATCGGAATTTAATTTTACTCAATGCTGAATGTCTTCAAAATCAATTGTCGCCAACTTTCCTTTTCTATGCAAAAGTCGCAACAGTTCGCGCCATTCCCCCGTAACCACTAGATGGGGCCATACGATTTACGTGACCTCTTCATGATGTTGGATGAAGTATAAGAATCAATATCTATTAAGATACCTGATAATATATTTCCTCTAAAATTTTTAGTAGTTATAAATTTTGTTCTCATCAAACTATATTTTGGTGACGTTTCTTGGTTCGTGATTTTGATTTTTAGAATAATTAGCAACCTTTTGCTACACGTATTTAAATCGCCATTATTATATTTTGTTCTCTGGGTCACACAATACATGCCCAAACCAAATTGGTGTGCAACTAACGTAAAGTGGTATAACTCGAGGGTCTTTTGTGAAGATTGGTATTTACACCTAAGAATTTTCCGACTGTCTAGAGTTACGCATTGGGCGATTGTTTGTGAACTTTGAATAACAAAATACCGTTGTTTCCTGTTTGATTGATTCCAAATTCTGGTTTCATTAACTTCTTCAATCATTTTTTATTGTCGTGTGATTTATACAGTCTGAATTGAAAACTTCTCTTTTTTCGCCAATCCTGTAATGTTTGAAAAGTGTGGGATTTTTTCAGTTGATCAGAAATTCCAGGATGGTAAGAAATTTCATAGATATTTCTTGTATTATTCCCTCTCCAGACTAAAGTGTGAATTCTATAGGAAAAAATAATTTTATGCATAAAGGTATTTTATCGTTCTTTCTTGTAGTTTATTATCAAAATCTGTGTATCTCTGTAAGAAGTGTAATGCTAGGTGTTTTAAAAATATCTGCACTGATTTTGTTTTCTATAAACATTTCAAATTACAGTATGCTTCTTTCTTTCTGTGAATTTTTCAGGTTTTGATACTATCAGTGATCAGTTCTTAATGCTTCATTCATATAAGTCTCATCTGAAGTTAAGCGTTTTGTAGGTCTTTCTTCCAATATAGGAACCGGACCGAGTCTTATCCCGTATATAATTAAGAGCAATCTGCTGTTTTGTAAGGAAGATATCTTAATTATGTGTGTCTACATCTAACACCTCTAAGTTAATGTTGAATTCTAGTATATTGCTAGCAAAAACGTAATTTCCACCAAACAAGTAATCATACATCTAATTATAATAGAGAAATTCATCCAAACACAGGCTAACTCATCAAGTTTATATCTTACAGCTTTCTCGATAGTGATATTCAAAGTAATTGCTCACGGTTCCAATTTATCTTAGGGCATAAGTCTGTGAAAAAAACGATTGTCAGTTTGCTACATATTAGCCATTTATTTTTTTGGAATGATAAAAAGCGAAGGCAGCATCAAAAATTTTCACCCCTTTGAAAATTCCGTTCAATCATTATTTTTTTCTTTAAATTTTATCCCCTCTCTACTCTTCTCAGTAATTCGTTTGTCGTGTTATTTATTTATCAAACAAACAAAATATAAAAGACGTAACAATTCTATACCACTTACAGAACCTGTCGCTGAAGTGTATACGGATTTTTGAAACAGTTTTATCCATTAGCGTAGAAAAATATACGATAGAAAGGTTGACGAGGAAAGTTATCAATTTAATTATTAACTCGCGATATTTTAGTTTTAATGAAATACGCAATTCAATTCATAAACTTCAACTCTATGGGATTTTTTGAAATTTAGACACAAAAACCACCTCGGTGTATATTTTATCGTACACTCAAACTTAAATTGCGGAAGAATATGCAAAAACACTTCGCAAACATTAAAATTTTTGCTTCGATAATTCAAATTTAGACACAAAAACCGCCGCCCGCGTTAGCAAAAATTTAAAATATGCAAATTTTCGCTCGTAGGGGTTTTTGCGAAAGATAGACATCGCCTGGGTGTAACGTTTTCCGAACATTGGAGGGACATGGCGGTGACTATTTTGGTCGAATCTCATGCGCATCTGCTTTGGCATAACACACTTCAACACCACCTGAAAACATCGGCTATATGATGCTGCAGCGCAAGATTTAATTTGCTCTCGGACGTCGTAAACTGTGTTAGCTTCGGTTCTTCTTTTTCGAGAATTACGTAAAACTTTGAAAAACGCGGTTATACGAACGCTTGGATTCGTGTCCGTGCGGGTTACACGGATTCCATACTGCGTACCGAAGAGGATACGACAACCACCCACCTTCGTGTTTTGCCAAGGACGCACGCGGATATGAAAAGTGGGAAGGAGAATTAGCGTGCCTGAAATTCCATCATGGCTGGTTACAGCCTTCCATAACTTGCCATGAATCACTACATCGAAGGTGTTTCTAGCCGTGATGTAACGTTTTTTATTCGAATTTTAGAGAATTATGATCAAATAGATGGAGGTTTTGTGAAATTTTATCTTTTGGCTGTAAGCAACGACCTTCCGATTTTTTAATCCAATTTTTTGCATTTTCCCATGGGAAATTCCGCCCCAAATCAGAAATGTATTAAAGCATTATAGACTTAAAGTTTACGCATTCTGGCTTGAAAAGCTCATTGTACCTTTTTGGAAAGAATTTTTTTAAAGATTAAATTTAGCTCCGTCATTTAGACTAGGGAGTTTAATAATATACTATGTAAATAAAAAATTTTGAATGAGTAGTGATTGGTTTACTCTACAAAGAGTCTTTGTTTGATGTCGTATTTGTTTCTCAAGATTAATTATTTATAAACGCTACAATATCTAACATAGCAACGCGAGTTTTACAAAAATGTAATACATAAAAGGGATTTCAATGCTATACTAATATCTGTAATCTTAGAGTAAAAATCCTTCCGTGAGTGAATGGCGGCTACAAATATCTTTTCATAAAACAGTCTTAAGTGGTTATATTTTGATTTATTGATTCTAATTGACTTTTAGTTTTATAATCAAGTCAATTAATGATAAGATAATCAATATTTTTCTCTTTGACATCTTTACAGACGGAAATGCATGTTGATTAATAGGAATAATATGAGAGCATTACGTTGAGTGATACAGAATATTTCCAAGAGAAATAGATATGGATCTTATAAGATTCTTTTGATTTATATTTAATTTATCCTTTAGCTTTTTGATCTCAGGCAGAAATGTAAATATAATGGAAGCCTGAGATTGAGGTTAGTTCTCCAAGTTTTCCAATTACACTTAATGTTATTGAGAATTTTCACTTAATATTATAGGCTATCAAGAATCCATTGAAACTTGCCTTTGGTTCGTCTGCTCCTCCTTCTACTGTGGTCTGTGAAAAGTAAAAGTTGTTGACGAGTTACTATGCCATTCTAAACAAACTATCATCGTCTCTTGTGTTAAGGAAAACAGAAGGGAGCACTCTCTACGTCGATTGCTAGCTTTGAAATATAACAGAGCAGCGGAGCTTGAAATGTTAATGAAAAGTTGTCAACAATCTACTTTTTGCCATAAGTATTAATACATTCGCTAAGCTTTTGAGCTGCACTAATCAACCATCTACAACAAAATTCCTACTTCAACTTTGCCTAAAAGCATTGATCTACTGATACACAAGAGGAAATATTAATGGTTTTCAAGCGCTAGATCATGCAAACTTGAAATACATCGTCAAGCTACTACCATATGCTCATAAAATTTCTACAAGTTTTAAGTTCCAATACGATTGAAAATAACAATGAATATACTCTAATTTAACGCTTATGAATATCCAGGGTTTATCGATCGTCTCTAGTTGGGTCTTTTACCCCGATGCAGTTTTTGTCAAACTATTTTACTCCACGGAGATTGGAAATTTATATTGCGGCACAACAGTTGTGTTGCTAGACATAGAGTAATGTGTATGTGGTATGTTATATTTCGAGTCATATTAAAGTGTTTATTCCAATATGTTGAAATTAACGTGGTTATTGGAAACGTGACCCTAGCAAAGTTTATAGAGTATTCGCTCAAAAATCCAAATGGACAAAATAGTAGTAGTAGTGAAAAAAACAGCAGATACCCGAAAGGCTTCTGCTCAGACAACAAATAATTTTTTATTCTATAAGTCTATTGTAGCAGTTCACCGACTGAATAATCAATAATGGTACCAAAATGATTAAATTTACAAGTAGCACTAGTTCCTCGGTAGAATTTTTTAATTTACTCAAATTCAAATCGCGAAAGAATATACAAAAACTTCGCAAACATCCAAAGTTTTTCTTCGATATAATCATCAGATTTTTCTCGACACTTTACTACCTATCTCGGCATAATAGTCCGCTGTGGCGCACAGTTTGTGATACACTACCCTAAAAAATATGATCTAATCAATTTAAAGTTTTTCCTATTCATAAACCGTTAGCATAGGTCGATTATCTTAACTTCGATACATTGTTTCATTAAAAATCCTGCCCTCACGTAAACATCACCTACTCTTTAGAATCGGCGGATGAAAAACTCTCCAGGAAGTGTTTGAAAAATCGCAATTAAAGAAATGTTTTTGAAGTGACTACAACGACGAACTACCTAAATGTCTGCGACATAGTAAGCAAATTTTTGAAAATCAAACACATCTTCAAAATAGAATAACTCTCGTTTAAGTGCAAAGGTGGCCGACTCTTCATAATTCTTGAGCCAATCATTTCATTTTTATTTGAAATGCACCATAAGTTATAACAGTCTGCCGTAAACTAAGCCAATTAACTATATTAAATGCACTCTCTTGATTTAACAGTATTTTATTCTACATTTGTATCTGTGTTTATGTGTATGAGCATTGTGCTAGATATTCATTTTTGAGTTTTTTTCTGAATTCCATGCGACACTTAAAATTAAGTAAAGAGCGTCTGTTACGGCGGATGCACTTTGAGTTTCAGTCTTCCTGACTAATTCTGTTATTTTTAAAATTTCCTGATCGTAAGCTATAACTTAACACTTCGATTTTAAAAGTAACATAAAATGATAATTCTTGTAGGATATTGGTCAACGTCTAAATATCATTCACTAATATCACAAAACGATAGATCTCACACAGTTGAAATTTTAATTATTTACCGAATACTTCAACATCACCGTCATATTCTGTCATTTCAGTATAAAAATATCTCATCTATAAAATCAAGAAACTCTATAGGATTTCCTGCGAAATTCTCGAAAGAAGCTCACAAAAAGTCTTTCATCAGTCTCGAAGCACCGACAGCTCTTCCGGAAAAGATGAGTCCAACTGAAGAGTGGGTTTCATTCGTCAGAGAAACCATTTGCTACCTTAACTCAGTTCCCCGCCGTCCGAGAATGTCTAGAGTTCACACATTAATTCTCTTATTCAGTCGTTTCCGTCTAAGACGTGCGAGTAGAGTTCACCTTTCTAGAATCAGCCCATCTGCAGAATCCACATCTCATCTGAATGTTCGCTTATACCCTTGGGCACACTCTCCCTTTCTCTTAAGAGAACCCTATCCCAACTCCAGCTGTCTTCATTCTTCCCATGGGAGGGCCTCCTCTACCTATCGCTCATCTCTAACTTCTCCGCCACTTCTCACAGCATCCGACGTCTTATCTTCATGCATCTCTGTCTTCCTTCCTCTCTTCCACCTTCATTTATATCTCCCGAGGTGTATATTTCTCTCCCTTTCTCTGCACTTAATTTATGTCTCGTTTCTAGTCATCATCTCTCTTGCTCCTTTTCCTAATCCCCTTTGTTCCCCTGTTGATATTTTCACTTTTCTCTCCTTACTGTCTATACTAAACCTTTCTACTGCACACAAATACATCAGGAGGAAGATTATTTCCAAATGAAAGGTGCGATGATACTGGATGTTTTTTGTGATAAAGGTGTATTATCTGTTTTCTACATGCCAAGAACTTCACTCCTTAAATTTCAAAGTCTTACGCCTTGTTCCTAAACGAATGAGGTAATGAGTCATTAACCTCGCTTACTCTAAGTTAGTTATGCATTGGAAAATAGTCTTTTTCCACCTCGTCAAATACTTTTTCATGAGATTTCAGATACGTATTTCTCTAAGTCTACGAATTCTTTCGCCGTATTTCGGGGTTTGTTTCGTCTAAGGATTATATTTCGTTTTTTGAACGCAAATTAATAAAAACTGATCGGAAAACATACTCCGTATTTTACATAAAGTGGGGAATGTATGTATTTGTAACTTAATTCTCACCTACGAATTGGTTCATTCTGGAATGAGCTTGGGATTTCATTCATGTGAACCTGAACTCAACAGCCATATTCAATCTCATTAATCATATCGCTAAAAATGCTCTATATGAGGACTAATTTAGGACTGTTTCATGACAGCAACAAACAATTTGCAAAACCCCAAATAAAATACAAAAGTTAGACCTATTTACCCTAGTAATAACACAACTCATTACCTAACGATGCAGCTAAGTCATGAAACAATCTTATATTCTCTATCCGATCAGTGATATAGCAAAAACTTCCTGAGCAGTTATTATAAAATCCCTCTCTGTTCTATTACCCTCCGTAGCACTCTCTTTCTCTTTTGAGAAGTTAACTCCTTTCAGTTTCCTATTGATCGCTAGAATGATGATTACAGTTTACGTCAAAGACTTTCTTAATCCTTTAACTCATTTATGTATATTTTTGGTAGGCATTCTTCGAATTCACTATTCGAGACAGAGAAATAAAGATCCTATTGATAAGTATTTTCGATCACCGCTTGAGTATCATTGGACATCGAGAGAGAAAGAAAGATCACATAAAACTCTTATATGGATCAGCTGTCGCCGAGACTTAATTCCGCCCGCCGCCGCAATGCATCACTTTTGCGCCTTTTATTTCCGGCGAATTCTTTTCCGCTTTATATCCCATGCGATGGTCTCCATTAAGTCTAGATGTGTTCTATGATGTTCTCAAGAAGGATATTCACGAGTCACTCATTCCATCGGTCGTTTCGTTCATTTTATTCCTGAATCTACACGTAATTTTTGGGTGACGTTTTGATCAAATTTCTGGAGAAAGTCATTGTAAGAAGTATTTTCTTCGTAGGAAAATGGACGATTAGATTAGACTCTTGAATTGATCGCTTCCTACTATCCTATCTATTAACGCCGTATAAGATATAGGGGAATAAAGTAAATTTTTTTCGTACAAGGACTAAAATGTCATATCATTACAATATGTGACTATTTTATAAGAGGATGGATCCAATATGCATGCCTAAGGGATAATGTCTAGGGGTTCTGAATGTTTATGTATGGATTATATATTTAAGTTAACTACTGAGTTACGTTATTATTATTAATTATATTCCGCACTCTCTAGAGACCATGAGGCAATTAAAAACCTGTCTAAATCGTTCTCCGATTATGATTTATCTACAGCTATCTTAAAATAGTAAGATGAGGCTAAAAATCAGTGAGTTACATTTTGAATAATAGTCGAAATTACGTATAAATTGCTTAAAAGTAAGTTGTTAGACAAAACATTGCTAGTTAATAAAGCTCTCCTTGCTACATATTGCTAAAAATTTTAACTAACTCTCAATCAATACATTTAATATTTTTCGGCAAATATCCTATGTGGGACATCCCGTACGACCTCCCAATAAATTGTAGTCATTGTTTTGAAACATATTTATCATTACGACATTAAGATTTCTGAAAGATTAATTTTACTGTCCCACTGCTTTTCATGGAAATAAAAACTTAAGTTTCGTAAGATTAAATGAGGGATGAGCTAAATAAAAATTTTGGTCGCAGAAAAAGTCATTGATGTCGACAGGATATCTATACTGATGAACTTCTGCATCGGCCTACTCACTTAGAAGATCAACTTCATAAATAAGAGGTTCACTGAATTACTTAGGTCGTGCCGTATTAAATTATATATTTAATTATTTAATTAATATTGTTCGAAAATATAAAATTTAATGAGAAATAACGTTGATGTCTTCATTAATATATATGAATATGTTTATGAAAATCTGTTAAGTGCATAATTTCTTAAATAATACAGCTATTGGTAAAAACTTCTTAATAGAGATAGTTATCCATTAATAAGAATTAAAAACTATCAAACAGCAATCAGAATTACAAAATATGATAAACTCCCTCGTATATTATTACTTTTCTAACTACTGCAAAATAAAAACTGGTTTAAATTAACACCACTCAGTTAAACTTCGATAATTAATATAGAATTATTAAAAATGCTCATTCTTTACTTTAATAAACGTGCCCATTTTTCTCAACCTTTATTTTACAGATTTATATATGTTTACTTAGTAAGAACAATTCCTCAAGATGATCACAAAGTAATGAATATTAGGTTATATCAAAAACAGGAAAATTTGTTTAGTATTTAGAGATAGGTTTTAATTGCAATGAAGATTAGAGAGAATAACTCTATTTAGTGCCATTTGTAATTAAGTGGGATTAGTTAACTAATATATTTTAGAATTTTTCGCATAAAATTGCCAATACTCAGGAAGCATTGTGTTTTATGTATTTATATAGCATAAAGGTCTTATAAAAGTTTAATTTTGATGCCAAGTATGCTGTTATTTATTTATATTAAGTTCCCCCAAAATAATAACATTTTAAAAATTTATCGAAATGGTCGGAATTGATAAAAACTTAATCTTAAAGAGTTTTAGGCATTATTAAGTCAACCAATTTAACTATAATTTATATGAAAGTTTACGCTCACAACTTCGAAACAAAATTACTTCCATCAATAATGCATTCATGCTGAGGAAGGGAAACACCAATAAATTTATTTCTGTAATTATTATTTCTGATCTTTCATATTAGTTAAACAATTCCATGATATTCTACTTTAAAATTATTTAGTTTTTATTCTGTACAAGTATTTTGATGAAACAAATTATTTTATCCTGTAGCATTCTCTCACTTCTAGAACTCGAGCTTGAGAATGTACGAGTAAATTCATTCCCTAGATATTTTAGGAGATCAACAACTGATTAGAATAACAAATGAGTTGTGAAAGAAAATTTACCACTCCTTGACAATGAAAATACTTATAAAATTTATATTTGATTCCCTGATAAACGAATAATTTGGAATGTTTAAATAATGTCTTTAATTCTAGAAAAGCGATTAAATAACGATAAAAATCATGGAAAATGTTGAAGACATTAATAAATTACGAGCAAAATTATTTCGGAAATCCGTGACTTACCGATATTGAAAAATTTATTACTATAAAAATCATACCGCGTTTTGACTTAATTTCAGAATACTCTCTTTCATATTTTAAGGCAATTATAAGAATTTTAAAAACTGGAGTATTTAGGAAATTATTCTAATTCATTTATAGGCAAAAATAGAGCGGTTTTTAGAATACGAACGGCCTATTTTATAAGTATAACATCTTTAATTATTAAGGAATCCATCGAAGTTATCAATTACATTAATTGAGACATTAAATTTTATTTAGTAGATAGCACAGATATCAATTTAACTATCACCGCGGCGGATTAGAATAAGCTCTGAAAATCGATTTACTAAAAAAAAATCATGTCCATGATTCCAACATTATCAACGTATCCAAAATCAAATCTCTTCCCTCCAAAAGATAACGCTATTCCATAAGCGAGAAAAAGAAACTCCCCCATTGAATACAACGGAAGGACCACCAGAACCATCAAGGCTATGCTATTCGAAAAGTCTGCGAGAAACGGAACATTCCTCACAACATTCTACGAGTAGCCAAGTGTTTAACGCCTTAAGAAAAGCTTTCATTCCTCGACACAATCACACTAGGATAGGCTTACCATGTTGCCGGTCGATTAAGTGCTGTTCCGCGCGCGAAAGATAGAATCCCCTCGGCGTGGGTACTTAGAAAAAAGGCCCTCGGATCCGCTCGCCGAGTCGCGATGGGAGACTACGACCGTAGTAAAGTCCTTTGGGAGTGCACGGGAGTAGGAGAGCTGGAGGGAGGGACGCCCCCCGCCTCCAGGCCGTGAGAGCAGCTATCTTATAGCACGTTTTCACTGGAGCCACCTCAAAAACCATGCTAGCGGTCTCTCACCCACGGGTACACCCCCACTCGCCTTCCTGCCACCCATCACTCTCCTCGCAACTATTCCTGGAGCATTTAAAAATCGAGCAAATTATTCGGCTTCACGTACCCCCCAACCCTGTGAGAATTCGTTGATTTTGGTGCTATTGTAGTGAGGCGGAAATCACTGACGTGTTGGCTATTCCAATCATACTATAGATGCCAATTAAGTGATTTTGTCACGAGATCTAGAGATTCTTAACTATATCTTTTAGCGAACTTTTAATTATTTCGGCGACATCTTATAATTCCCCAGAAAGTTCTAATGGTAGCATTTTTAAAAGCGCTGCGACAGCTATGGTCAGTTGGCACATTTATCCCCTAACCGGGAATCGAGCACGGGACCGCTTTCACAAAAAGTGAATGCGCTGCCCTCATGGCTATCCGGGAGCCCCCCAGTATGTTCTGTTACGTATACACTCTTTATGATCTCGTCATATAAATTCTCTAGAATCATGTATGTATCAAAATAGAATAAAGTTTACTTTATTAGAATAAGTTTACTTTACAAGGTCTTAAATTTTGTTTTATCTGTTAAATTCATTTAATATTTGACATAGTAGTTGTAAAAGAAAAGTGAATCTATCATAATTTTTAAATACTTTTAAGCGACTATTTTATGAGCTTAGTGACTGTTAGTGAATACTTCACTGAAATTATATAACCCCATTTCCATTTAATCTCTGAAGTTATTACATGGTTATATTAAACTGTATTTCAAAAACAACTGTAAAATTTCATCTGTAAAAATAAATCAGTACATGATAACGAACAAATATTATTTACTAGATAGTTCTTAGATTTCATTTTAACTAGATTAAAGTCAGTAGATATAAAATGATAGACAATCTACAAATGTTTCAAATTAAGTTTTTTTACAATATAAATTATTAGCACATTCATGGTTTCTTTGCCTCAAAGTCATAATTGGAAAATTGACGAATATAAAAATTTAAATGTTCCGAAATGTCCCGTATTAGTTAGTAAGTATTGCAGGAAAGTTTAAAAAATCATGCGGAAACTTATACACGAAAATAACGAAATTCTAATTGCAGAAAACCTTGAGACTTGCAACCCAGGCCTATAAATTTATATTCTTTTATTAACACCTTTTGATCCTCCGCCATCAACGATTCACATCCCAATTTGCGATCGCGAAGATGCATTTGCAGTTCACTTGGCATTCGCAAAGATAGAGAAACACCTTGATATCAAGACTACTACTCTCCTTAATTTAATCGCGGAATCTTTCCGTAGGTGCATCAAACGTCGGCATTTGAAAGTTAAGGAAAAAGTAGTGAATCACTCGTTTACCTAACCTAATCACCAAGCGTAACGTAAATTTATTAGTTTCTTTCATCTTCCCTGAAATACCATCTATTTTTTTGCTGAACTCGGTTTGCGGAAATTATCATGTTTGAAATTTTGGATGGAAAAATAAGGTTCAGAACATAGCATCATATCCATTCAGCTTCTCGAAAGATTTGCGTTAGAAGATAACTAAAACAACTGTAACTTACTTGTTGTGCATGGATAGAGACGTTTTTCTATACGAACTCAAACATATTATTTAGAAACGTTCAAAAAATACAGAGAAAGATCCGTGTGAATAGTTCTGCGATCATTCTTGCAAATACAGAAAAGGACCTACAGTTAAATCGGCAACGACATGTTTAATTAAACATGCGTTTTTCCAAATTTTCGAATAGCTTCCCTCCTCTGCAATAGTTTATATTAATGGGATTTATAATCAAACATCTATTATGATCCTTTGATTAAAAATGAATCACATGAATTTTCGTGATTGTTATTTTACCACATTTTTTGTATTTCTTAGATATATTTCGATCCTCTCATTTATGTATATCTCAACTTGGGCGAGAGAATACAGTTTGCGTAGTTTTCTCTGCCTTATTTCGTTTTTGTACGGAAGTAACATTACTTAGTGTGAGTGTTTATATTACGGTGTTGCACCAAGATATTAAGGAAGGTTATTCATTGCTAATGTACGATTTTCACTCTTTGGATGGAAAGTCAACGAATCGATTGCAGTTCATAACGGGGAATAAGTATTGTGAATTAAGTGATTTTGTCGTTAGATCTAGCGGATTTTCTCTTTCCTTTTAGTAAATTTTTTCTGTTTTAGCGAAATGTTGCACTCTATCTAAGTTAAAAATGGCATTACGTTTTGGTGATGTAAGTCAAGTATCCTGTTAAGCATTGAAATTATGGAACTCTTGAGCTGATATCACATTTATGAAGGCAAATTTATGTATTTTTATGTCTTAACCTCTTTCTTGTGATGTATTACAATTTGGGCGAAATTGAGACCATACATTCTCCTAATTTAACCTATCGTTATAATATTCGGAAACAAATTAATAAGTCCTTATAAAAGGTTATATAAAATAAATAGAGAATAGGATGAATTTAGTTTAGTTTAAAAAACCCAAGGGTAGCTTAGGAAAATAACCCACAGTGGAAAAACAACCATGAATTAGGAGGTGTGAAAAACCTGCACAAACATTCTGAGAATGGTATCATTATCACATCTTAGTGATCATTTTAATAAAGTGTAAAGTAGTATATCGAATTCAATGGCGTGAAAAACCATTGATAATTACGTATCGAAGCTCAGTAATGTAAAATAACGCTCCATTTATTTAACTACTTTAATTTAATCACCCGCATTTTTTCACGTTTACAATAGTGGCCAGACTCCATCTCGTGCATAAAAGTCACGCACCAATTCCGTTTGGCACTTCAAGGCCTCGAAAACATACCTTGACGAAGCTTTAGCGGCGTTCGGAGCGATCACAGTGCATAAAACAGAGGAAATTGCGGTATTTCGCGGGGCTATAAATGTTTGGCCACCGTGCGTACGACGCTAATCCTCCTTTTGCCCACCGCGCGTCAGATTAGCTCCCGCGTCAGAATCCACGTTTAAAAGTGTGGCGCCTCAACTTCCATTATTCCCTTCTTTTCAAGGACGCCCGTGTGTATTTTCTCGACCACAGGAAGCGCCATCGAAAGTTGATTAACTGCTCAGGTGACGATGAGCGTTCGTTGGTTTCTTCTTCCGCTCGCCCATCACTCTCCGTACCATTTACGCTTCGAATATTAGAGGGGACGGTTGACTAATGGAGATAATGACAGCCGTCCCGGATCGCGTACGCAAATTCTTGCGCTTTTGAATGATTCATGCGTTCTCTATTTGACTGTCATCTGCGTGAATTTGGGAAGATTCTCGGAACATTATAATCTTACATATTCTTGGGTGATCATGTGATATATGGTGGTGTTACATCCTGTAAAATAACTTATTTCAAACAATTAACAATAAAAATAGGTAACTAGTGCAATACTACAGATATAGTAAATCAATATATTTTGATTTAAGTCATCTTAATCTACAATTCATGGGGGTTAGTTAGGATCATTCAGATGTGTTCATCTTTTCATTTTTCAAGCATTAGTCGCATAATTAATATATGTTGATTATGTTAACATTGAAGAATATTTAAAAAACAATTAGATGTCTCTGAACGGAGGACAAGGCGTTGTGAGTTTTCTTAGAAGTAAATCACTTAATTTTTCCTTCATACTATATATTAGATTAATTAAATGTATCAATTAATTAAATGTATCAATCAATACGTTTCAGTTTCCATTGCTTAAATAAATTGCTTTTAACGAATTATTTGTGATTCGTAGTTCTTTGTTTATTCTTTGAATACTTTTCCAGATTAAAGGAGCAAAACACTGTCTGTTAATCATTGATGAATTTCATTGATAATTTCCCATTATAGTACTTCATCTGTTATTGTCTTTGGTGTTGGGGATGTTACCCCCGATTATTTTTCATAGCTCTGTTATTCGACTCTATATATATGAACTGAATTCCGTTTTGATTGCGAGTGCCTATTTATTTAGTACATAATCATGTTTTTCATTTAACGATCTTAAGTAACCTATTATTTTATAATGAAAAAAGCGATATTCATATAATGAACAGAAATGAAATACTAGACTCATTTAAGCAATTGTTTACTGATTTATTAATTTTCTATAAAGTAAATGAAGAGTAAACTACCTTATAGTTGCGAATTAGAAGACTTTTTAAAAGAAAATTATCGAGAAATATCGAACCTTTTGAATCAAACATACAAGTAATAGTGATAAGACAAAAATTACTCATGACTCTACATTGAACCTATCCTCCATGGCCTACTGATATCATTTTTCGACGAAGAAGTGACTTTGCACGGTTAATTTCGAATTTCCGGTGTCCAAAATTGTGATTCTCTTATTCTTTCAAGAAATTCCAAATTCTTTCAAAAAATGTTTGCCCCATCATCCGACTTTAGTCACACCAAGTGAGGTTTCCCCATGAGACATTTTCCGTGAAAAACTTTTATTCCATCGCTTTCGGAATGGATGAATAAGTGAATGGCTTAAATTTAGACCGAGTAACACTTTGGCGTTATCCAATCATCGCCTCGCACCTTTCCCTCCGATTTCCTTCGTCCCCTCGGGACCGCTGCCAAGAGACGTATTTTTGAAAAATTGCATTTTCTTTTCGGGCGCGCGAGTATTTCGGAGCGTCTGACGACGTCGGGTCATTTTCACCGAATAATCTCCAACGTCAACAAAGACATGAGCGGACAGGACGAAGGGTAACGCGATTTAGGAAGTAATTGCATTCCGTCGCGGAAAGGCGTGGGGGAATCTTTCCACGCGGGGAAAGCACAACACTCATCGATCAAGACTTTTCGGGCCTCTCGAATTAAGTGGGGCGCTCGGAACTTATTGGGAAAGCTGTGAAACACTTTCGCCGCGTAAATCAACGGTGTCGCCCGTGCGGAGATGTTTCGTCTCATGTCGCGGAGGCCTTCAAAAGGGGGCTCGTACTTTTGCGCAATACGTATCCTTCTCCAGAAATATGCGCTAATGTGGAAATGACCTAAAATGAAGTCTACACTCTCCAATCATTGTTGGCAGTGATACCTCAGCTAGCGATGATGAGTTTTTTCGGAATCATATTCGTTCGCGGAAATCTTCGTTAGCCAAAAACTTCATAGACCGAAATTTTTCTTCTTCTTCTTCTTCCTTCTTTCCTCCTAGGCTTATGCCTGTTTCCTTCAGTACCACGCCTCAATCGAGGCTTGGTACTGGTACTTTGAGTAATAACTTTTAACGCCTTTAAGTAGGTTACTAGCCTGGCTTATCGGCGTGGGACAATCACAGACAACCATTCCCTAACCGGAAAAATCCGATTAGCCGGGATTCGAACCCGGGACCGTGTGGTTGGAGCGTTAACGCGCTGGCACGCTAACCACTCCGCCACCACGGCCGGTACCGAAATTTTTGTTATCAAAAATCCTCGTTAACCGAATCCTTCCTTAGCCGAATTCTTCGTTAACCGAAATCTTCGTTAGCCAAAATCTTCGTTGGATGCAATCTTCTTTAGCGGCAGTATTCGTTTTCCGTAATATTAGTCAGGCGAAACCTTCTTTAGTCGAAACGTAATTTCTAAAAGCTTTCCTTAGGAAATCGTTTAATTCGTTCTGGATATTATCCACTATTCAAAGATACAGAGTAAACGAGTATTCAGAAGTATCGATTGATACACTAGATTGTGTGGAGCGAGTGAAACATTATGAAATCATAAATGAAATGGTTCATACGATGGGGAGGAGATAAGTAAAAGATTATTTACTCTCATTTATTCATATTAAGTTGACATTATTCCAACCACCTCTGAATAAGAACTAAAATGATATTTAACACATGAGAATAATATAATCACTCCCGTCACTCGTAGGTTTCACGCACTCGGTGAGAGTAAATTTTGCCTCCACGAATCCAAAAGTATTTGATTTTGTCATCTCTCTTTAAGCCTTCAGCCATAGCATAGTCTCTCTTGCTATATTGAGTAGAGGATTTCGTTCACATATAAGGGAAAATTAATGCTCGTGTATTCCTTCTTCAAGTCTTCTTAAGAGAATATTAATCCTCTAAAACGTTAGTAATATCTCAGAAGAACGCTCAGCGAAATACCACAGTAGAATTAAGGATTCCATACGGAAAGAACTTTCTGACTATTCTCATACTATTTTGGTGATTTATTTCTTCTCACTCCAAAATCATTGCGCCATATTTCATTGCGAATATGTTCTACTATTATTTCATATGTTACTCCAAGCCATACCATATACCATAAGACATATTCTTCCATACTATATGACTTTCGGGAGGTTCACATTTTTCGCTTGCTTATGAACTCTTATTTTCACTAAATTTACTTAATTATCATCTATAATCTTCGGCACTTCTTTAAATTTGCGTTTATAAATATCTGATAGCCTGCATTGACAATAATACTCCCTTTGTAAGTTTAAGTCTTATGTAAATTTGTCACGCACAATCTAGAATAAATCAACCAAGTCCGGAGAGTTTCTGGTATTCGTTCAAAGAGGAGATAAGGAGGAGGCGCTAGAAATTCTGGGTCCATGAAATCTGTTCCCATTAAGTTTTTTGCCTTCAGGTGCTAATTTTATCTTGCGAGGTCATCCGTGCCTTTTTGATCCTGTGTTTCCAGAATGACTCATAAGACCATCCATCTCTAGTCTTAGACGTTTAGATGATTATTTTTTATGACACGTGTACGAGGTCATTAAATATTCCATAATAGATTCTAAACACCAATTATAGGTGAATCTAATATGGTGAAAAATTAAATTATTTAAATTACTATCACTTAAAATTAGAAATCAACTTCAAAACTGTAGTAGTGCCGTGATATTATTTACACTAATAATATTCCGCGTTGTTTTCGGAAACCATTTATTCTATTTCTAAATCATTATGTGTTTAATATTTATCAATATTTTATGACCCAAAGTTAATTAGTAACTCATCCATACGCTATCCAATAGAGCTTCAAAATCACCGAATTTCATGACCTCATTACCGAGGGAAAGCCAACTCAATTTTGGCGCAATTTACCCCTACTAAAATAGATTCTGATTTAAGATGCGGTTTATTGGGTAAATTACTAGCAATCAGCTATACTTTTACAGACCTTTGAATGTCCATTAAATGACTTTGGCAACCATGAGGTACTTCCTAAAATAAATTCCAATCGCTGCCGATTATTCAGCAGTGCAATAGTCTCTTAAAGTTTATGACGTAAGGAGTAAATGCCTTAATTACTACCTCATCCCTTATGTTACTTCCTTCAATTCAGGGATTTAATTTAAAAAGGTATTCAAATAATGAAAGGGCTTACGGTTTCGAACCTTCTTCTTGTAATTTTCTAAAGAACTAGTTGATTTTTTACGAAACGGGAAAATAATTTCCATTAAAATATGTTCGTGCTTTTTCAAATACTAATAATGAATGAATAAATAAAATAAACTTTTCAAAAATAATAATGCAAATCAAATCGAGTACTTCTCAATTCAAATGTAGATTAATGAATGCGATTTTATGTGCATCTATAGAGTGATTGTGAGTATAATTTTCTTACTGCCGGTGGATTGCCGCTGCGTTTAGAATAAACCAGCTCTGGCCAATATCAACTTCAATGAAGGCACATATAGAACAAGTGCGTTCCCCCAGGAATTCTAAAAGTTGGAGAAGTAATTTTATGAGTTGCTACCTGGATCTTTTACGACTCTTTTTCCATTTTAAAGCAACGACGGCGTGGATTTGCAACGGGAGAAAGTAAACGTGTCCGATAGTTTATTTTCTTTCTTAAGTACTCCGTCGTAAAGTCCTAGCTGTTTATTTTGGCTTAAAAGTCGGGAGAAATATGAAAACAATCTGATCAACTTTTATCTTTCGCATCTTCTTTTCTTCTAAACGACTCTATTGATATGAAAAAGGAAAAGTATCTTCACAGATGTCTGATTTTAAATTTAACAATCACTTTATTTCTTTTGGTTACCTTTCAAAAGAAACATAAACAGCATTGGGATTATTTGTCTTCTCAGTGGAAATTATATCATTCCGATTCTAATACTTATGTAATACAAGAAATATATTGCAGAAAAGTTTTAAGCGATGCTTACATTGGACTGAAAAATGATAAAAAATACTTTTACTTTATCACACCAAACTTTCTCCCAACGGATTTGGCAAAGCTGTAAATAAAATCTGTAAAAGCTTTGATAGATGAAGTAAAAAAAAATGTCAGACTTCACCAAAGGAATATTTTCACTGTAAATTCACATACACACATTCACTTCCAATATTATTTTTAAATAGGTAATGGATTATTAGGCCTCTACTGTAAGATAAGCCCCACTAACAGTATTTCATCTGAAATAGAAAGTGAATTAATTATAAAATTTTTTCTTCGTTCAAATATGGACTCAATCAAACATAGACTCAATCATTTTTTTCATTTAACTTAATTAGTACCCTTATACATTTATTTACTTTTACAAATATCTGTTCATCGGAGAACAACACGAATATAATAGCACAAAGCTAATGATTTTAACCAATATCCAATCAGATAGAGATATGACAACACTATGAACATTTGTGTACATACTTCAATTTTCAAATGATAAATTTATTGCATAAAAATATCGATGCTAGAAAAGCAGCAGGAAACCGGGCATACAATTTCTAGCAAAAATGATTTAAAGCAAAGACTGCTACCAGAACAACTAGGAGAAGAATCTACAGAATTGCCGTAATTACAATTATGACATATGGCTCTGAAATTAGGACCTTGACATTGAAAGAGGAGAATCAGTTACAGAAGTGGGAAATGAAAATCATATGTAAGATTTATGGACCAGTTAACGAAGGTTGGCAATGGAGGAACAGAAGGAACGAGAAATTGCATCAAATTTATGGGGACGATGATGTACTCGTAGAGATAAAATAGCCATAATTGGATGGCAGAACATGTACGAAGGAGGGGTAAAGAGAGAATAGTTTAGAAGATATTTAAAGGAAAACCAGAGGGAAGAAGTACCATAAAGGCCAAGGAAAAAGATGGGTGGATCACTTAGAGGAGGGTTTAACGAAATTGGGAATCAAAAGGAGAAAAGGAGTGGAGAATAAGAAAAGAATAAAGGTTAGTTGTGAAGAAGATCGAGGTTCTACGTGAACTATAATGAGGAAGTAATGATGATAGCCGATTATTTACAAATGTGGTTTACCTGGAAGTCTCATTTGAACAATCTTTCGAAATTCCAAATTTTGAGGTATTTGAGATCCTTGAGAATTTATTGTACATTTTACTTTCTTCTAAGATTCCGCCGTTAAAATATCATCAGTTTTATCCTCACATAACAAGAAAAATGTCAATTCCCTATTCCCCTGTGGAGGTATTCTTGACGTCTGCGAAGAAGAGCAATCGAATAAGTTTTTCCCTACGTTCCATAAACATTTCTATTTGCTATTCGTTCGTGTTCTTTTCCATGTCACTCCCGCCATTTTCTCTCACAACAACTTGGCAATATTCCCTTTCCGAGCGATTTTCTCGAATGTATTCGTCGCGGAATTCGCGCTTATCTTGTTTCCACGAAAGAGAAACCTTTCTTCTTTCTCAAAGGAATTCCCTTTACCTTTTTCCAATCGCACCATATGCACTTTACAACTCCGCGATTTTGGATTCTTTCTGCCAACATTCACGTTCAATATCCATGTTAATTCTTTTTTCGATTGCACGTTCCAGGGAAGGATGGAGACGTATTGACACTTTGAAATGAGAATCATGTAGGAGACTTATCAACCTTAAAAAATGGTAATGTTTTTTAATTTCCTAATTTTTCAAGAGACAATTTTATGGTATGCATAAAAATAAATCCAATAACATTATTTAAATATAATTCCATTATTATTACTCCAATAATTATTACTTTGATATTAAATTCAAGAAATAGTATGATTAGTAGAAAGCAAAGGCATTTAATAACTCAAAGATATTTATCGATTGCCTTCGATTAATTCATTTAACTAACTTTAACTTTTTATTCTGAATTAATTGTAAAAATTGAACCCAAAAACTTCCTAACACATATCATTGTTGTATTATTAGAAGTGTAGTGGAAAGTCATTTGAGAGCTTAGGTCATTTTGCGCGTGGATTCCCTCAGGGAATCGAAACTGGGACCGCTATCATCAAATTTTAACGCTCAGCCCACTTATCTATAAGGGAGCACCGCATAATGTCATTACCACTAGAATTTTTCCGCTTAAAAAATCACCTATTATCCTAAAGAGAACAGTTAACTGAGATACGTACGATATACAATGAGCCACATGCAGATTGTTGTACTGATTTACTCTTACAGATATGAAACATGAAGGTATCCGCGCTTCATGAAAGCTTTGGTATAACGACGATATTCAGTAGTTAGAACATCTTCCCGGAAAGTGGTTCAAGCCCAGTCATAGGTTCACGTCACGGTCATATCGATAGCTTTCACCTCTTTTTCTCGGTGGCTGAGATACTAATCTATTTTTGATCATGTCGCTGAAAGCTCTCTAAAAATGATTTAAATTCATAGAAAATGTTAGCTCAAAAGTAGTATAAAAATGAGAATGGTCTGACGTTACTTTTACAAATACTATATCGGTTCAAATATTTATTTAAGTTAATAAAGAGTCGATAGTTCCAGCGATAAATGATATATATAAATATAAAGGTGGTATATATGCTATACAAGCGTACCAAAAGATTTAAAATCATTATTTTAATATATTTTATAAGATTGTTTATGAAATAAAAAGAAAGATGTTTCCTAGCCACTGTGTAGTCTAATTTTATGGTCTTAAGTTTTAACTCTCGCAGATTTTCTGCTTATTGTATTTCCGAAACCGTAACAGGTTAATTCTTCCTCATTAATATGAATATAAGAAAAGGAAATGCTCAGTCGGTGTAGTCGACGAAGCGATTCAGCAGTTCAATGTAGAAACCATTGTGTTCCATCCTTAATAATGACTTCGTCGTCCGCCTCGTTTAAATTGAAGAATATACCTTCAAGCGCAATTTGTCTTCACTCCGTTTGGCTTGGAAGATGGATTTTATGGCCTCCGTCCCAATGAGTACATCTCCGAGAAAATAATAGGCCTCTCCCTCTCGCCGTAGAAAGTGTTTCATTCACATGTTGGCTTGCCAAGCGACGGACGTCCAGATCAGTAAGGAAAGACAGGGAAGCGAAAAAACACAGGGGAAATGAAAGAAAGGTCGAATGGCGAATTCTTTGGCGCATTCTCGTCCTTTTCAAACACTCGAGAACACCGTTTTAATTTACGCACGTCGCCGAGCGGTCGCGCTTCTCTGTCCCGAAGCTATGTCGTTTCTTCTTCTTTTTATCATTTCCCTCTTCATTGAGAAATTATCTCGCCAGTTTGGCACTCTTCCAACGTCATCTCCAAGCTCACTTTCTACTACGGTGAAATCACACGATCAGATCTGCACTGTTTTCTTGTTCACGAGGACGTGAAGGGGAAATCCTTTTCCACGGGAGATCGGAAATTTGCATACATAGAGCTCGGTTGCTTTACCGTGCCCGGCTTTTAATTTCGGTCTTGTTCTACCTCTGATAAATTGGAGTGCTTCGGTGCGTCCTGAACGAATGATCTCTTTGTGGATTGGAGATGGATTATCTGAGGATCATGTGCAATGGAATGAATTTTTAAATTCAAGAGAACACCCGGACCATAGTCGAGAGAAAAACGATTGGCGCTTCTGGGATAAATGACATTTCCACACCGCCAATCCCTTACCTTCCCCTACATTCTTACATACTCCATCGCGAATATTTTTATCTTATAGTTTTTTGTTTATTTTTTTATTTTATGATTTTTAAATTTCAATATTTCATTTAGATTTAAATATTTCTATTCTAGTTTTTATTTAAATATTTTTGTTTTATAGTTTTTAAATTTGAATATTTTATAATTTATAATTTATAATTTCTAAAATTATAATATTTTTATTTTGTAATTTTTATTAAATATGTATGTTTATTTTTTAATCGTTTATTAAATATATTTATTTAATAATTTTCAAATTTGAATATTCATTTTACATTTTTACGCAAATAAAACTAATTAAACATTGCGATAGGTATAATATATTTTAATCAAATAATTTATTTTACAATATGAATGTAACGTGACGCAGGCCATAGTTTCGGAGCAATATCCTGTGCATCAGTAACGACAGTGAATTTCCTTACTTCCGCTGCAAATAGAATATTTTCTCATTTAAGTTCACAAGACTCTGAATTGGTCTTTTCGTGAGAAATGTTAAACTCTACACCGAACGGCCCATTCCAGAAAACCGAGAGTCAATCCATAAGAAGTAGTAGTCGAATTACATCACCTGCGTAAGGATCGCTCTATTTGCACCACCTACGTCATTGACGTTGACAGATTCAGTTCGGTGAGCAATCCTTCCCGCTGAATGATATGTTTAATTCGCTATCCTCTTCCGTCTATTATTAGTGCAGACTGTTTTTAAAGCCTGCTTTAGATATAAACACCGACAAATACCCCGAGGGACTTCTCGAACTCCGAAAGATATCTCTTTCTTTCCAACAAAAGTTCGGCATATTTTTACTTCCAGAGCCCCTACATCACGCCAACTCTCCCGGAACTTTTCAAACAAACTCACAATCAGATATGAGAAAGGAAGCAACGCCTATGTTCATCAATTCTGGAAGCCTATACGAAAGTTTCAGCAGCCTAAACTAGCGACATCTGATCAGCATAATGGAGAGCTTTCTACTACTTTATTTTGCTAAAGATGCTTTAAGCAGTTCAACATTCCTTAAGAGATCTATTGTAGTTGAGGGTCTCGTCAGCAAGAGTAGTTACATGGCAGGTTGTGCCTTAATCTAATTTTATATTCTTAATAGATTCAGAATTTGCATTATCCTAGCGTGATATTTGTAACATTACTCTCTATCTACCCTGAAAGGTAAACGGCAGGTTACAGGGGGCGTAAACGGAACGTCTGAGTTTGTTTCTTCTTCAGCCTATTGTCATCGCGTATCGTTCATGGAAAGAATAAGTCCTTAAAACGACGTTTTTTAGGATGTATTTCTCTTATTTTTCGCTCATTTTCAGAGCGACTGAAGTAGCAGAGAGGTCGCATAACACCGATTACGTGCTCCGAAAACGTAACGTGGTAAATGGAACATTGGTATTTGTGTTTGTTCCTGTTTCGATATTTTTTTGTTGCTTTGGCTTTGACTTTTGCTACAATCAAGTAAACTACATATTAAATGTCAAGTGGCCAAATCACAGCTTAATTATCCGCGAATTAATTATCTATATTATGCGAATTGCATAATAGTCATTCGTAATATTATGTGCATTTATCACCCATAGAATGAAGTAAGTTTAGATTTGTAAATGTAATTTTCGAAACTAAGAAATCTCCCAAAGTAACCCTTTTAGTTTCACTCTAATGGTCATCTTTATAAATGAGGGAGACGGATCAAAGATATAATGGATAAAAGATAGCTTTATTTAGATAGTAAGATATCTTTGTTGAAGTTTTATTCCATTTGAAAATTGGTGAACTTCTCCTTGTCAATTTTCGTAGAGATTTACCAAGAAATGCACATGTACATTGTTTCACAAAGTCTTATTTACCTCTTACAAAAAGTAGTAATTTTTATCAAGATCATATAAATATATCGTTTCCATCTGTCACTTACTTTATGGTAACTCTTTATGGTTACTAAGTAAATATACTTGATACCACAAACATAAAAAAACCGTAAACTAATAAAAAAAGGTCCATAAGATTTTAGGTTTAAATCTTTCCAGTGATTCATCAACGGTCTATTCATCATTATCCAAACTGTGATGTAAAATACGTTTTAATGATTATTTTTTTAGCGCGAGAATCTTTTTTTTTTTAAGTTGGAGTTCTAAGGCGAGGATTCTTTGGTGTTCCGTTGAACTCCGGATTCTCATTGAATAGGTGTTGATAAGAATGTCAGTTGCGTCAGTCGAATAGGTGAATACAATACATCTTTCATACTTACACATAGTTCCAATCATTCCGTTGATCGTACACGTCTAATCCACCAGACAATTGTTTTTATCTGGACTCATTCCAATGAGAGATTTCGGTATATACCCATGCTCGAAT
Source organism: Pachydiplax longipennis (assembly GCA_036926295.1). Lineage (NCBI taxonomy): Eukaryota > Metazoa > Arthropoda > Insecta > Odonata > Libellulidae > Pachydiplax > Pachydiplax longipennis. The sequence goes on from JAVFKF010000004.1 coordinate 51,300,303, forward strand.
GAAAACAGCTGGAAGATTTTTCAGTGCGGATTTATTTCATGGATTCTAATTGGTTTCAGTTCAAGAACTTCCCGCAGTGTCTCTGATATAGAGATGAATCGTATATTACCATGAGAATCACCGTCGCTAGATAAAAAAAGAAACCTTTCGAATTTGGTTTCTTTACCGAAGGAACTTTGAACTGTTCTTCAACATTTTCAGCGAAGAATTGATGAATTTTAGTTTGATCTATTCTCAAATAGGTATTATGCTACGGCACACAGCATGAAGCTTGGGTGATTTAATGATTATCTGTCAGGCTATTTGTCACGTAGGTTGATTTATCACGTAGGTTGCATCTTAATTGAAGCAATTCCTTTAAACTTCTTACACAGTATAAAATTTTGATAATGTTATAACTGAATGAATAGTCTTATTAAAATAAAATTCATCCATTACGTGTTATTATCATTTCTCATGCGTTTTTATTGAAGTTAACACAATAGGAGTGTGCTTGTACAAGTTCGGCAAGTGGAAAATTCGTTCAATTGTGTTATGGTAACTTAATGTTAATAACCACCTTTGCATTCATACTCAGAACAAGTAGCACTTTTGCGACAATTATTATCCAATATCTTCTCCACTCTAGCATCTTATTTTCTATGCATTATTTAGTCATTTTCTATGTTGTTCATATATTGCATTGATTTTTTTATGAGCATCAATGACTATATTTATCTACATTGATTATTATTTATTAGGAGTTACTCTATGAATTTTCTAAAGACTATTGTTTGATATTTTTATTGTCAGAATTATTACGAAACAAAATTTCTTTATATCTATTTCAGCCCAAGGTATTCTAATTGTTCGTATTTCGTTGATTCAAATTCGCACATTCAAGACCATATGCAAAGAGAATTTTGGTGAGATGAACTTGCTATCTGATAGCTGCAATCAGAGTAGAACACTTACTCGCGAATTTAAACGTTGATTATCGGGTACGCTATCGTCGCGAATGTCTTAACGCTTGAGTAACTCCATAAGTCTTCCGCCATTCTCGGTGCGTTTATTTCAGATAAGTTAGCATACGGAACGCTGAGCGAGCGTAGGGTAATGGAGCACGCTGTAGCGAAGGTTCAAATACCTCTGAGGAAAAGGAGCTTCTAACTGACCTCCTTTCAACTTTTCTGCCCTAGAGCCCGATATCGCCTCCTGAAAACGATAATCCCAAGGCCGTCAATGCTATCTGAGAGTGACCGGAATCCGTGGGCGCAGGCGTCGACCCTTCTTTTCGCCCACCGGAATGCTACAACTTGGAAAACACTGCCGCCTTCGGAACCCTACCTTTCGGAATCCATCCAGTGGCGCCCTCATCCCATTTCCGCTCCATGGCATGCCTTCCCCATTCATTCTTAGCCTTCCTCCACTCATTCCTTACGTGTTTTTTTTTTCTCTCATCTCATCTCGCCTCATGCTGCTGCCGATGCCCCTCTCTCTTCTTCCCATTCTTCCTTACTCTTTTGCTTCTTCTTCCATCACCTCTGTCTCCTTCTCCATTCTTCTCTCTGCCACTTTCTATTTCGGACTATTTCTCACTCTGTTTTTCTTGCTATTTCTGCTTCCCCCTTCGGATATATTTAACCATTTTTTATTCAACTTTTCTTTCTGAGTTACCTTCTCTCTATATCTCGCGTTCTTTCTCTAAAAGGTCCATTTATCTTTCATTCTGTAAATATTCCTACGGTTGGAATGGATCTGTTTTCTGTTTTTCTATATTATTCCTTCTCGTTATCTATGTCTCTATTTCTCTGCTTTTCTCTGTTTATCTGCTTCTCTGTCCGTTTCCTTATCTATTTCTGTATTTATTCTCTCTTATCTATTGTATTTATTTATCTATTTTTTTTCCCTACCTATTTCTGTCTTTATATCTATTTATTTCTCTATCTATGTCTCGTTCTATTTCTTTATCTAGTTCTCTATTTCTCCGTCTGTCTCTACTTATCTCCCTTTGCTCTTCTCTATCTTTTTGTCTATCTCTCTATTTCTCTATCTATTTCTTTATCTATCTATTTCTCTGTCTCCGTATTCCTCTCTCTATTATCTTATCTATTTTTATATCTGTTTTTCTATCCATCTATTTCTCTCTTTTTCGAGCTATCCGTTTTCCATCAATTTCTCTTTATTTTCTACCTATTTTTCTGTCTATATTCTCTCTATTTCATAACTACTTTTTTTCTTTTCTCTTACTGATTTTTTTAAAACTAACTCTGTATCTACTTCTACATTTCACCGTCTTTTTAAGACTCATTCCTCTTTCTGTATCTTCTTCCCTATCCCTTCCTTATTTATCTATTTATCCCTTTCATAAGAATATTTCACCTGATCCGATTGCTTCAACATCTAACCTTCTGCATGCTTCTCAATGTTTTTTCCTCTATTTGCAATATATTTCTATATTTTCCTCCCTGTCTCTATTTTTTCCTTCCCTACCTTTAAACTTCTCTTTCACTGCAGCTCCTTTTCACCTTATGTCTCTCGTTTCTCTTTTTCGACTCCTTTTCTGACGGTTCTAATTTTGAGGACGCTTCCACTTTTCACGGCTCGTTTAACCTGCTTTTTTGCTGCTGCTTCTTTCCTTACCATCTCTTTTCCTCACTTCGGAATCCGCTAGACTTATCTTCTTTGCAGATTTTCGAATCCATGTGCCATAGTGTATTCACATATACGTTATTTTTCCATCTTTGTAATAATTCCCTTTATGTTGTAGATATTTATATATTAATTCATCCGATGTCAGTAACTTCCGAAGTAAATCCGCGGAAGAAATTTTTTAAACATTAATTTCACTCAATTTTGATAAAAATATTAAATGTATAAATTCGTTAGAGTTACAATTGGCAATTACGTATTAATATTTTTAGGCCGAAGTATCGTGGGTTCGACTCTGGTCGGCACCAAAATTCTCTCATAAGAAATGCTTCAAAGTTCATTTTGATCTGTTGTCGACTTTTATATTTTGCATGATGAAATTAGAAATAATGGTCCAACGAAATCGAGACAAGAATCAAAAGGAGATACATTCAACGAAAATTCTTATTTAGACCGTGAATTATCATTTTCGACTTGAAATTTGGAGAATTTGGAGGAAAATGATGAAATACTTGTGTAGTTTGGCGGATATAAGCAATTTATCAGTAGATTAAGGTCATTATTGAGCTCGGCACACAACATGGGAAAAGTAGGCCCATGGGGAAACATTCGCTAGTATTTTATATCATGTGTTATATTGTAAGGAACGATACACGCTAATGATTCATAAATCAAATAACATCACAAGTCAACCTAATTTTTCTTAAATGATATTTCTCTCGTTTGAGCCTCATGAAATACAGCAGCAAAAGATCCGGTTCCTTAACTTTGCCTTTGATGTCTGTGAAGTCAGAAAAAGTAAGTGAAGTTGGTTAAAAATGTTGAGCTATTTTTAAAGTTGAATTCCGGAGTGTATTAAAATGCCGGTTCGAGTTCTTGTTACCTGAAAATGAAGTACGAGGAAGGGTAAGATAAAGCGAATTGGATCAGCTGATGTAATGAAAGAAATTTGAATCAAATAGTGAAACTAATGGTTCATGTTTCTGTCTAATACGAGTAGGATAACGATCTTCATCTTTAGAAAATATTTCGCTAGCCAGGCAATTCCAATATAGATATCTGGATTCTCGAAAGTTGTCGTCTCTTTGTTTATATAGGATAGAGTCTAGGCTTTTCTTTATGTTTGTGACAGATGAATATTTCAAGAAGCCTTTGAAGAGTGGCTGCCAAAATTCAGGGTTGGTTTACATATACGACGTTTCCACTTCTTTTAGTTTTTAAAGGGAATCCTATTATCTTATTGTTTGAGAAAGTTGAGTTGAAAGCAATACGTTTTTTACCTCTGTATCGGATGTAACGTATTGTTTATTGCTGTGGTTTTCATGGAAATATAGAGTATATATCGCACCGGCGCAACTACTAAATTTCAATAGCATCAGCTTAATTAGTTCAAAATATTGAGTCATCGTCGGATATTTGGAAGAAAAGAACGAAGATTTTTTAACAATAAAAAGAAATCATAAGCAATTCATAAGCTGGTAAAAACGAAAAGGAAACTTTTTAGGTGCTTTAAAAATTACTGAAGACATAAAGTTTACTTATATCCAAAGAATGTCTCCAAAAATTGCTATAGTACCAAACCGGTTTAAACTTTAGGATTTTGATAAGACTTTTTTGTTGTTTAAGACATAATTAATTTAAATTTGATATATAATTGATTTAAATGAAAAATGTTTATATATTTGACATTTTTATAATTGACATATTTCGTAAATGACAATTAAAAATTGATTTAGCAATTAAATCTTCTCTGGGTTTTGTCTTGATTTTTTGTAAGTTTTCTGACTTTTATCATCTCGCTATTAAATTCTTAAATATACCCACTCCGTCCACTCTCAGAATTTTAATGGAGTTGTTAGAGAATCGTTACGAGCATATATCTGTTAGAACTCTGCTTATGTTTTTCTTCGTAAATCTTGAGAGGAGACATTTTGGACTTCACCTGCTCAGTTCAGAGAGTTGAGCCTGTCTAACCGTCAAGCCCATTTTTTAAAACCCATTACGATTCGCATCATTAGATATCTTTCTTCACTTGGTTATCTTCTTCCCCCAGCCATTGTTTCTATTTAAACACCTTTGTCTACCATCTTAACCCAGTTTTCATGCCAAACTGCTCTATATTTCTTAATGTTTTCTTCTCTGAGGTCCTCATTTTTTTGCATTCATTAGCTTATTTTCCCGTTATAGAATTCGAATTAATTTAATTTTCACTTTGTATTTCCTATCCTTAATGCTTAATTTTTACTGGAATGTTCACAGAAATTCAAAGCCTTGCTATAAAATTGCAAGAATATATTACTTCAGTCGTATACTAAGCTAAAATACCTTCTCAGGAGAACAGTTCAGTAGCATTTGTACTACATATTTTTCTCTCTCCAATCAGTCATTACCTCTCTTTGCGAAGCCGCCATCATAATAAAAACTCTTTTCATTCTTTTAGGCTGTTTTCTAAAAGCTACAATATCCTCTGAAACAAGGAAAAGATTATAAAATTATCACATTGAAGTCTCACCAAATTCAAGTATCTGACAAAGACTCGCTATCATTGTTAAGCAATTTAGATATTAGTCGAAGCTTCCGTAGAGGCATTGAAACAATCATAGTGGTAGTTTGACATTCCTATTTACATTACTCAAAATACCATTACAGGGAAGTCCCATTCCTGGTTTAACTAAAAAACATCTCGATCGAACTTTTATGTTATAAATTAAGATAACTACTATAGAAGGAAAACCATCCCCCTCTCTATGAAAATTTTGTAACATTTCCGGTGTATCAACTTTGAGGGAGTAGGTTAAATATTTAATAAATAAAACAGCATGTGGATATGCATGAATAGTTTTTTCAGTATATCAGGTGTTTCTGGAACGAATTTCTGTTAAAATTTACCTTTTTAGTAGTTTTTAGTCATAAAGTGAAAATAAGAATATTTTTGCGACCATACATTTCTTATTTAATGTGGAAATAAAAGATATTTGATTATTTTAACTTCTTTAGATTTGTTTTAATTCGCCTAAGTATGCTGCACACATATTTAGACCGCTAATGGCGCGAAGGCTGAATTTTAAGAATACTTTTCGACAAAGAAAAAGTGTGAAAAGATTACAAAGATAACCCAAGGGATGAAGCATCAGGGTTTTCCTTTCCTGAAAAAAGTTCTTGTGATCTAGGTCTCGATAACCTCCTCCCTCTGCGTAACAATAAAACAGACCGAAGAATTCCTTCGTCATTTCCGGAGGATTACGTGGCCTCGCCGGCATTTCCCTCCCGCGGAATCTCGCTTTCCTCCGAATAACCCAATCCCATCCCCTGGGAAAAAGAACTCTCTTCAACGTACTGATTATTATTTTATCATTAAGTTGAGGAATCTTCTGGCGCGCTAACCTCCCTCACGGTACATCCACCGCCGCAATAAATAAAGCTTCATTACTCGCTTCCGGTCGTCCTGTTTGTGATTCCACGTGGTTTCAGCCAATCTCCCTTTCCTCGGGGGCTTATTCAGCGAGGTTTTCCTTATTTTTTAATTTCCCTTTTACCTCGCGCTCGCACGTCTTTCAGCCTCTCGAAGTCTCGGATTTCAGCGAATGTTTCGCATTGAAATTCCCAGCTATCCCCGCTTCTGTTTTCCCTTCCCTTTCTCATAAGTTCGCTCCGGAGAGATTTATGTTAAGGTCCATCGGGAATTTGGTACGTGCGCGAGCTAAAGGGATTCCATAATTTATGGGTCTGATTTTTCCCTCTCACGCTTTTGATATCGAGATTTCTAACGCTTTCCCCATGCAAAATATGTTGCTCTTATTTATTTTTCGTCCGATGGCGGGATTGCTGGGAAATTCAAAAGCAAATATTTTCCGGGACCTGTTTTTGAATTTCCGAATAGCTCAAACTGGCCTAATTTGAAAATAAGATGGTTTTTCTGTGAAATTGAATGAATATTTTTTCTCTCTTCGTTTATCCAACGCATCGAAATATGAGGTATATGCTGATGGATTAGGAAATGTGAATTGAGTGAAATGCGAATTTGTTGATTAATTTGGATGAAAAAGCCTCCCAGAACTGAAAATTCTTTCATTCAAAGGAAATGGAGTGCCTCGGGCTTTACATTAAGCTGGCCCGTGCTACATAGGAATATAGGTCGAATTGTTTGTTCATCATACTCGCTACTATCTGTATGAAAATGAAATCCTGCGAACTAGGACCACGATAGCCAGATGGAATTAATGTTGTGACATGCATTTAGCTCATCGAATGTCTTAATTTAACCATACCAGCTGCCTCTTAATTCAAATAGCTACTGTATTCGTCACGATTCTAGACAAACAGCCCCTCCGGGAATCGAACCCGTGATCGCTTTCACGGCTATCGGAGACCTAAGTATTCACATGTTTATAATGAGGGGTATCTTCGTAGATCAAGAATAGACTTGGAGAAAGTCCGATGGGATCGGGAATCGAACCCGTGTCTTCATATTTCGAATAGCTCAAAGACATTTTCTGGTGGGATAGTTCGACAGACAGAGCACCCGATCGGCAATTGTGAGACCTGGGTTCGATTTCTGGTCCCCTCGGACATTATTAAAGTTATTTTTCCTTGGGATTTTCCTGGATGTACAGCATATCGTGCAAAAACGTCTTACTTATTTCTGTTTTCATATAGGGTACCACGACTCTTTGAAATTATCCTCAGCGGTAATTTTATTTTACCTGAAGATGTCAACTCCTTGACGAAACTATAGTCGGTAATAAATCTCTCATGGAATTGTACTAAGATTTCTCTACTTCTCCATCATATGCGTCATATTCCACATAGTTACGCTCGAACATATCAATCTTAATTTATGAAATTTTCCCCTCGATTAATGACCACGCCCTTTTTTCAGCCTTTTATCCCCTCTTCTGAGAGAACTCAGGAGTCAAAATCCCTTTCGTATACCAACCTTTCTTCGAATCCGCAATATATATACCCTTTTCCCCTTTGCCTTGTGCACCATTCCTTGAAAGATTGAGATCGATGGCCGATGGCCTTAATCCCGCATCCAATTCAGCCTTCTACACACCAAAAACCCTTTTCTTTCATTCGGAGATTTCTGTCAGAACGTCGTCCTTCCGAAGGTGATTGAGCGAAAACGTGTCCATAGAAGGCAAAGGGTTAATGGGCGGAGGGTGTTTGAGGACCTATTCGGTGAAAAGGGAAGAGGCCTCTCTCTAATGTCCTTCCCATCATTTGTGCTTATGTATCGCCTCGCTGGGTGATGTATCAACGGTCTGTGGGCACTCTAGGGAAGAGGATATTCCGTGAAGAGGCGTTCTCTCGTACTGTTAAGTCATCATCCGATGGAAAATGCTTGAAAAGTGAGGTTCGTTCCTCATTTGCAGTTCTCCCATTTATTTTCCCTAAATATTCTAAGTAACCACTCTTCGCGATGTTAGATTCTTGTGGCGGTATCATCTTTGTTCTACGTAGTCTTAAATATAACCGAATTTACCTTGAAAAAATTTAAACTCTTATACAATATCCCTCATTTTCTTATGGTCTTCGAGGAAATGAGTGATGAATTTTCGTTTTCTGCCTTGATCGAGCAAAATGATTAAAATAAATTTTCTATATGGTAAATTAACTGATAGCTACACATTTCCGTTGCGATAGATTGTAGGTTAAAAACCTGAAAAAATTATAATTGTTATTTATAGATTTTAATCGTAAATTCTGGTGTTATTTGGAACCTCAGTAGTGATATGCGTTGGATTCAAAGGCTAATAAGTAAAGATTAAAGTTACATTTTCATTGGAAATTTCTTGTATCTATAGAATTTCTTATACCTTTCTTCTTGTCTTATGTTAATCCGTTTTCATCGTACAATATACAAAATTACGATAATCGTAGAATCTAGTTCACTAGTATTTCGTATATCTGCACCACATCTATCGATTTTGATTAAACTTTAAGACCCTCTACATACCAAAAATTGGAGAGTAAATGAGGAGTACGGAAAAAGATAAGGATTGAGGTAGTTTGATCTTACTATCCTTATTTTGCTAGAATGTTACGAGTTAAAAAGATCATGTAAACGCAGCAGAATGACACTAGGGCATGGAACGGAAATACCTCGAATACCAGCTTTGTAGAAATCATCGAATTTCGATAATTATAATATCATCCTCATAGATCATGGGAAAATCAATTTTAACCCCTAAGGATGATAGCATACCTTATCACGGACTTCCTGGTCCATAACCTTACCAGTCCATATACCGACAATCGGCTATCTGAATGTATTTCAGCCTTCAAAGTCACTGCCTTACCTTTCTTTATCACTCATCTTTTCCTTTTATGACTGCGAAATTCAGATATTTCGCACCTTCTCTTTCACTAACAATCCTATTAAGAGCTCACGTCACATTCCATTCCTTCCCTTCTCTAATCATTACTCAATCTTTCATTCTCCTATTTGTAATTAACTAATCCTCCCTCTTTTTACCCTTCACTAGCGGAATTGCCCGCTGATTCTCAACGGGGAAAATATATGTAGGATTTAATTAGTAATGCTATTTGTGTAGAAGTGAAATTATCCTCTCCAAATATTTCAGAAGAAAAATGTAGGGGGTCAAGACCCTCCGACCCTTCCTCTATTTGCATATGGTATGCATTTAAGTTTTCATTCTATGAAAATGAATCAGGTACAATATTTATAATGTTTGGATAGTAAATACATATAAATATAACTCCAGTATTTTATTTGATTTCATTTAATGTTATTCGTAATATGACTTAAGTTGCCTTAACAGAAATGGAGAAGATATAGAAGCTTTAATGACTCAAATAGATCCCAAGCAAACCTCTACTAATAGATTCCAATACAACTGTTTCGCATTACTCCACCACTGCTTCTGAAATCGTCGGAGAGTATAATTTCACTTCTTCACAAATAGCATTACTAATTTAATCCTACATCTATTTTCCCCGTTGAAAATCAATGGGAAATTCAGCTAGTAATATATAATTCATGAATATTTCGTCGGGTAGCCAATACGCGCCTCCCACCTGAAAAGGTCATCTCCATCCTCACTGCACACTCACTGGTCATCAAACTTTCCCGCAATATTCAAAGTATTTGGCGGACGATTTGAAATATAACTAGTATCCTCAAGGGTGCGCAAGATGGCGCTAAATCTGCCGCATTATCGGCCGCTCCATTTTGTCTTAATTTTCTGAAGGATCTGTAGGAAAAATCATCCAACATGCAAAACGATTAGGCTGCAGTCGTCGATTTGCAACATTTCTTAGCGCGGAAGCATAGTTGCGTCCTGAAGAAACGGCCATAGCTGAATCACATACCGACCTCCCCTACAAGTTTTTCTTATGCCACACTGTCGTTGCCGCGTTCGGGTGAACGAAGGATCCGGCACAACCAGAAAAGAAAAGAAAAGTAAAACAAAAGAAAAGAAAAGGAAATTTTATTCCTTTTGGTATGTTTTGCAGGTCGTGCTGCCCGACCGACGACAGAATTTTCAAATCGAAAGCATACCCTGATGATCGGAAATGAAATTTTTGATCAATCCAATAGTTATACCCTGTGAAACCCTGAGAATATCGACATCGCTGTATAGCAGACTGCAGCTGATTAAAACCATTTTTGGGGAGGATGCTGAAAAGTTTCGAGAATTCTTTAGATTGATCCCTTCTCAGTTTAATTTTATCCTGAGATTAACTGAAGGGGATATTAAGAGGTCAGTACACAATAGAAATCTCTAGAATTGTATGTTGCATATCATATATATGCTGGATGTTTTCTCATCTTCTCTGTCAGTTTTTCATCCTCTCCAGTGGAACAATGCAGCTTTCCATTCTTATAAGGAGACTTTTTTATCGACACGTGCGGATTTCACAAAGGATCGCACAGTGGTCCCAAGAGCCCGTTTCTGCGGACAAACGTCGATTTTCAAAATATTTTCGTAAGGACTCCAAAACTTACAAGTGTATCAGATAAAGGTCCCTTTCAATTGAAAATGGTCATATTTCCTTTTTTATATTTTTTGCTTGAATTTAGCGTTCAAACTTGGATGATATTGATGGGCGGAATTTCGTATATTTTTCCCCATATTCGCACTGAAGATTTCCTTAGTAGAATTGCCTTATTTGCCACGAAAGTTATTCGAAAGCATAAAAGTATCGTGTTCTTGATTTTTATAATAATTGATTAATCATAATAATTAAAGGATTATCTTCAATTAACAGTAAACTACAAATATTTTCATTAATAGAAATATCGCGATGTCGACATTCTCAGGGTTTCATAGGGTATAACTTTTAGATTTATCAAACATTTTATTTCCGCTCATCAGGGTATTTAGATTTATCAAACATTTTATTTCCGCTTATCAGGGTATGTTTTTTAAATTTCAAATACAGGAATACACGTGGATTTTAAATCCATACCGAATTAATTGTAGGAAGTAACGTCAGATTTTATGAAGAGGAGGCAATTAACTGAGATTTCAGCGAATGTAAACTATGATATTTAAATAGCAGGAAAAAATTACAGCCATTTTGGAGTATTCCTTTATCAAACCGAATTGCAAAAGGACATTAATACGTTCGTTTGTGATGATCAAGATGACGAAGAAATATTACGTCGAGGAAGGGGATTATTTTAGAAGGACAGGAAGAATATTTGAAGGTAGTACATTGCCGCGTGCACCCCCCGTAGACCATAGCAGACATTTGCAGGGTATAACTTTTATATTTATCAAACATTTCATTTCCGCTCATCAGGGTATGTTTTTGAATTTCAAAATTTTGTCGTCGATCGGGCAGCACGACCTGCAAAACATACCAAAAGGAATTAAACTTCCTTTTCTTTTCTTTCATTTTACTTTTCTTTTCTTTCCCGGTTGTGCCGGATCCTTCGTTCGCCCGAACGCGGCAACGCCAGTGTGGCATAAGAAAAACTTGTAGGGGAGGTCGGTATGTGATTCAGCTATGGCCGTTTCTTCAGGACGCAACTATGCTTCCGCGCTAAGAAATGTTGCAAATCGACGACTGCAGCCTAATCGTTTTGTAAGTTGGATGATTTTTCCCACAGATCCTTCAGAAAATTAAGACAACATCGAGCGGCCGATGATGCGGCAGGTTTAGCGCCATCTTGCGCACCCTTGAGGATACTGATTATATTTCAAATCTTACGCCAAATACTTTGAATATTGCGGGAAAGTTTGAAGACCAGTGAGTGTGCAGTGAGGATGGAGATGACCTTTTCAGGTGGAAGGCGCGTATTGGCTACCCGACGAAATATTTACGAATTATATATTACCAGCAGAATTGCCCATTGATTTTCAACGGGGAAAATAGATGTAGGATTAAATTAGTAATGCTATTTGCGAAGAAGTGAAATTATACTCTCCGAAGATTTTAAATAAATATAAGGGATCAAGACCCTTCAACCCTCCCTCCGTTTGTATATAGGTATGCATTTAATCTTTCATTCAATGAAAATGAACCAGGAACGATATTTATAATATTTGGATTGTAATTACTAATAAGGATAACTCTAGTGTTATATGTTATGCATTCAATGTTATTGATAATATGATTTAAGTAGCTTGTATACGAATGCAGAAGATAAAGGAGCTTTGAACACCCAAGCAAATTCACACAGAAGCAGATTTACTGGCAGATTACAATGTAACTGTTTCCTAATACTTCCATTCCACAAATACTGCATATTACTTATTAGTGATTATTTAGATCAAGTGGGGTTTAAATCTCCTATAAGAGAACTTTGTATTATTTTGGAAATTGGAAAGTCCTGATATTTACATAAATCACATATGCTATCATCGTACCAGGATACGATAATCAATTATTTAAAAATCGTTGCAAGAAACATTATTGTGTTTGACTCCATATCTAGAGAAGACATATCTTAAGAGAGATGCAATATATGGTATGTAGTCGAACCTATACAAATTTCGATAGATATCATTGCATGTTACTGGAGCGTCTCCTCTAACTTTCTAGTGCAGAAAAAGAATAGGGAAGAGTATCGAAGAAAGTTCAGTGTATACCGTTCATTTCACAAAGAAGAGTGCTTAGAGTTACAACGTATATCAAGGAAAAATCAAATAAAACTCGCAACACATGCATGTGATAGTTGTATTCAATAATTAAGAGAAGGAGGTATGAGAATCCACACAGCAGGATCCACTAAAATATCCTGCCTGATTCACAAATAGCAACCGGATAAAAATATCGTAACAAAATCATCAGTTTTCCTTTAAATTTCTCGTCCATGAGAGAGGAACATCAACTACCTCACGAAAATAAGACACAGTCCAATAAAATAATACCTGCACACTCTTTGGTCTTCAAACTTTCCCGCAATATTCAAAGTATTTGGCGTAAAATTTGAAATATAACAAGTATCCTCATGGGTGCGCAAGATGACGCTACATCTGCCGCATCATCGGCCGCTCCATTTTGTCTTAATTTTCTGAAGGATCTGTAGGAAAAATCATCCAACATGCAAAACGATTAGGCTGCAGTCGTCGATTTGCAACATTTCTTAGCGCGGAAGCATAGTTGCGTCCTGAAGAAACGGCCATAGCTGAATCACATACCGACCTCCCCTACAAGTTTTTCTTATGCCACACTGTCGTTGCCGCGTTCGGGTGAACGAAGGATCCGGCACAACCAGAAAAGTAAAACAAAAGAAAAGAAAAGGAAATTTTATTCCTTTTGGTATGTTTCGCAGGTCGTGCTGCCCGACCGACGACAGAATTTTGAAATTCAAAAACATACCCTGATGAGCGGAAATGAAATGTTTCGATAAATCTAAATGTTATACCCTGAGAATGTCTGCTATGGTCTACGGGGGGTGCACGCGGCAATGTACTACCTTCAAATATTCTTCCTGTCCTTCTAAAATAATCCCCTTCCTCGACGTAATATTTCTTCGTCATCTTGATCATCACAAACGAACGTATTAATGTCCTTTTGCAATTCGGTTTGATAAAGGAATACTCCAAAATGGCTGTAATTTTTTTCCTGCTATTTAAATATCATAGTTTACGTTCGCTGAAATCTCAGTTAATTGTCTCCTCTTCATTAATTCTGACGTTACTTCCTACAATTAATTCGGTATGGATTTAAAATCCACGTGTATTCCTGTGGGAGAATGAATGTATCGGATTCAACAATCACCTTGGTCGTCAGGGGGACTGGTTGTATACTACGGCGAAATTTTACAAAATTTTCGTTTATTTAGTCATATTTCTCGTAATTTAGATTCGAAAATTACATTTTACGGTAATAATAAGATTCTTCATTCAATTTACCTTCGTTTGGTACTTTTCTTGACTTCTTAGGACCATTATTTCCAATTTAATTCTTTAAAAGTAACAAAGCCTGCAGGGTGAAAAAACGAACTTTACGTGCATTCCTTATGGAAACGTATTACGGAGTCCTGGGTTCGAACCCGAGCCTTCATAAAGATGAGAATAGTTTTCGTAGGACTTTCAGCATATTAGAAATAGAATGTAGTTTGTCTCATGGCTCTACGACAAATATTTTCCAAGATAAAAGAGGGGACGGACAGACAGACAGACGGACACACCGCTAATTATATATAAGATTCTATCTGATCCACTCTCTATTCTTACATTCTTTCATCCAGTGTTTTCTCTTCCTATTTGTCAAGTCATCAAATTGGAAGACTCTCGAAGATCATCAACTCTTTCTCATTTCTTCCTCGTCTGATCTACAGTCGCTCATCAAATTTTAATAGCTTTTCTCGGTAGATTAGCATTTCTTCTCCATTTTCTTAATTTGAATTCCCTATTCCAGGTTTGATGAATCCATCCTCTTCAGAGGATGTGAAATTAGTTTCATTTAATTCATAGATTTTTATCACTCGGAGCTATGGTGATTGAATATTTTACTATTTTTATTCAGTTTAAGTGAACTCAATTAAAATGGATCTGTAGGTGTATATTCTATTATTATTAACAATGCTTCGACACCGGAGGTCATTTCATGTGGGATCCCAACTGGGAATCGCGATTGCTTTCATGGAATGAGAACGCGCTGCCCACTTGGCTATCTAGGACTATCTATGTATTTTATAAAGATCAAAAGCTTTGCTAAACCATGTTATAGTATAAAAGAAATATGTCTTTTATTTACCATGTCTTGGGAAAGGGAGCGGAAACGTGAGAAAACCGCGTATTAAGCGGAATAGCGTTTGAGCGGATTTTAATGTAGCATACTGCCGCTATATTATTGACGCAGAACATTAATGTGCTTTATTTAATTATCAAGATATTCATATAGAATATATATTCATATAGAATATTTATTCATATAGATAGATACTTGTTATTACATAAGGCTCCAGTTTTCGAGCATTGTCGGATTACTAACAAGTCCGCTGTTTCAAATCCCCCTTCAATTTGATTCTAACGACGAATTCCGCTCTAGTCATAAATACCCTGCAAATGTCCCCAAGCGTGGGAGTCAAGGTCGAAGCGTTTCTCCTCTATAAAAAGTAAAACGAACGTACTTTTCTCTTTTCGGAAGGATCACCAAAAGTTTGAAGCACTCTTCCAAACTACTAATTTGGAGAGCACGCATCCGAACGCTGGAAACATAAACGATCCGCTACAACGGCTAAAAATATTCGCGAGCGTACATTACGTTTATTTCAGATGTGGCATTTACCTTCTCGCTCGGCTTAATTAAACGCACCTCTTTCTCCATCCCCTTTTAGCATCTGACCAACGCCACGTGAATGTGCAATTATGGACAGCAGCATCCTCTCTCGCGGCTTCCCTTTTCACGCCTGTCAGACATGCCCATTAAGAGAAGCACATCTTTCATGGGAATAAGTCACGGTCCGAAACGCATCCCTCTGACCGTAAGCCTCTCCCACCCTTTCCATCCTACTTAATTTCAGCTATTTCCTCCCACCTACGCACGTGTTTTGCGTGCCATACGTGTCAACTGGCTCCTGTGCCAATGTGGGGTTTCTTGGTGTGAACCCCGTTGAATAATTCCCCTCTAGGTTAGATGGATGTTGGAGTGAAGATTCTCCATCGTACGATCGTGAAATTGGAATATTATATACGTTTCCGCGTTTCCAATAACACTAGGTTTATAGCCCATTTGATTATCATATTAATATTATTTCAACGTGGTTTTATATCATTGCCCGAGATTTTATATTCGGATTGTTTTTGTAATGGAAAGAAGGTGATTGGCATAAAGGACGGTAGCAGTAGTATTATTAAAAAAACTTTTACATTTTCCCTCAAATTTTTGCAAACGATGAAAAGATACGACCTTTTTACAATATTATGATTGATTATTTTAATGTTTAAGACAATTATTTGAAAGCAGAGAGTTAAGTAAAAGTGAAATTTGTGCCAGAATGCGTATACGGATGCTAGGTTTTATATTTACATTTTCAACGAATTTTATTTTTGTCTTAGGTACCGAGCTAATCCTATGGTCAGCGTATACTAAAGGCGATGTTACAATGATTGCTCAAGGTGATCGAGAGTTGAAATTCGATCTAGAAGAACATCAACATTTTAAATACATTACTCAATTACATGATGTTTAAATACTTTGAGAATTGCGCCAGTCACACATTGAAGATTATTTAACATATAAGAAAATTCGTTCGAAGACGGAAATTTAAGATCAATTCTTTTCGATAATCCTCTAGGAATTTGAATGTCGCTGCAAGTTATTTGGGTACAGAGGGATGAACCAAAGTGAAAATATCGATGTAACTAGGACTCGAACCCAGGTCTCCTCCTCTCCAGGCAGGTATTCTAACCCCGGCCTTCTAACACTTTCCCAAATCCTGGCCTAGTTGGGAAAATTTTTTTGTTTATCTCTCAGCAATTTCTTCTATCAGAAGTAAAATTGCTGGATAAATTGTATCCAAGAAAAATTGTTACCATTTAGATCTGTCGAAAGACAACAGTAGGAGTAGTAGCATTCAGTGGTAATTTTCGTGTACATATATATAAATAAAGTTCAGTCATAATAAAATTCAGTGGTAATTTTCGTGTACATATATATAAATAAAGTTAAATATAAGAAGATTGGAACTCGACTGCTAGTGAATGAAGAGGTTGAAAGTTAATTAGTCGTTTGTCGGAGCCAGTGTTTTCTGCTGACAGACCGAATACCGACTTCCAAGAATCGATAATCTCGGCCTTCCTGAGTGCTCCTGTACTTCGAAGCATTGGTCTTGACAAACGGCTAATTGGAGTTTTTTTCTAATTTATTATCACCTATACTAAGAAGAGTAATAAGGGATCTATATCAAATATGGAGCGGTTTCTATAGAAATCGAATGTATTTGAAACATAACAGCATGGAAAGCATAATGTGTCAACCAGAAGAAAAAGTCAATTTAAAATAAATATTAATTGATTAAGTGACGAAATGGTAGCAAAATCGACCTTTAAACGTCGATATGAATTTAGTACTATTTTAGATAACGTAAGAACAGGACCCTTCTCTTTACGCTGAGCAGATTGCCTAAATTTTCATTTTTTTCCTCATCTTTTTCAGAATGAGCCACTCCGTTTTCTTGATTACCCCAGTGCTTAGGAACCACTTCTGTTCCTTCAGTGCTTCTTATCTTTCCCCATTCCATTAACGCCCTTTCCTTCCATCCTCCTCAATTTCTTGTCTTCTCCGCCGATTAAAAAAAAAAATCTTTTTCTCAGCCTTTAGTTAAATCGTCCTCGTTCAGCTCGTTATCTCAGCCCATTCTCTTAATGTAATTCGAAATTTGTAATTAAACTACTTACTCCTATAACGTCATGTTCGAGAAATAATAAGTTACATCAACAATTGATTTAAATTTGCGAGTTGAATTCATATACTAGACTCTGATGCAACACAATTGAACTATTGTTCAAAATAGTTTTTTTTTCTCTGAAGGTAACTAGTAGCAAAAATCTTTTAAGAAAATTTCTACGAATTATATCTTATGATCCTATATTATGATTTCCTATTTCATATCCCCATCATCTTAAACAACCAAATTTCCTTACCTATATGTAATATTTCCACCATATGTATAAATTTCTTGTCACTATCGATAAATACTGCTGAGCGGGAGTTCATTATATAACAGAAAGACAATTTTGAACGAGAAAAATCTACATTATATTTAAAATTTCATTAAGTTAGACAAATTTAAGCTAAATGCCTAAGGTAAAGTTTAGGCTGATTTTAAATACCATATGCTAAATATTTAACCTAGATAATATACATAAATGTGCTGTGCAACATTTCATTCGTTAACTTGGTTGGTTTGGATCCCTTAAACTTAAAGAAAGCTGTACAGAAAGACTCCAAAACAGACGTTTTAGAAAGGATTTTTACCATACACTAAAGCAAAGATAGACTTATGAATGTCTACGGAGACACTATTCCGAATTCCTCTTTATACCTCCAAGACGCCTTTCCGAAATGCAAATAAAAATCCCAAAATTCCAACTCCTCTCCGACGTCACAAAACCCACCCCTCACTTTTCCTCGCAACGTCATACGTTAAAACACCCAAACATTCTGCTTATTCCATTCTTCTGCTCCTGAAGATGATAGTTTGGCTATTTAAATGTGCACTAGGTTTGATAGAAAGTCGGTAATCTGGGATTTATTCTCAGAACTGAACCTAATCCGGATACGTACATACAAATGGCTTTATCTGTGTTTTCTTAACTCAGTTTCATAAACACTCAAGTTCCCATTTCTTTCCTACACTTTATCGTCATTCATATAAATTAAATATGAGTCTTGAAGGCTCTTATATATTAGTCATCATAGGTAGCAGTCTTAGTTCTTTCAAATTTTTGCTCTTTAGTCTACTTGCAAAGTGATACCTCGACTAACGAAGATTATTTGTTCCGGGATCACATTCAGTAGCCGAAAAATTCTTTCGCTGAAGTATTACCATAGATTTCTATATAAATTCGTTTAATTCGTTCTGAATACTGCCTACAATTTAAAGATTTAGCGTAAACGAGTGATGGTTCATTCGTTAGCGCGGAGTAAGTGAATCGTCGAATCCATCACATGGTTCACTCAATGGGGAGGAGCAGGTGAAAAACCGAATAGAGTCATTCAGTTGTTCGTCGTCCATAGGTCAGATTAACAATACGAACTGTTCTCTCGATGGCGTAAAGCGAGTGAAAAATTGAATCCATGATATAGTTCACTAGATTTTTTGTAGTATAGAATAGAATCATTCAATTATTCGGAGTGGATAAAGTGAAAATCGAAAAGAATTTCGAATTATTCGATGGAAGTACACCATCGAATAATTTGATTGGTTTTATTCCGTTGTTCCCACCTCAGCGCATCCGCTAAAAATATTTATTTATTTACATTGTCAAGTTACAAGTGGAGAACCGTCCGGTGGCAACTCATAAAAAATATATAGAAAATATAAAATCAGATATTTAAACATATTCAGTCAACACAGTCCGATTTACAACCATTACTAAAATATAAAATTATCAGTCACCCATAGTACAAACAAACATATCTATGTTATTATAGAAAATATAAAATCTGATATTTAAACGTATTCAGTCAACACAGTCCGATTTACAACTCTTAATACAATATAAAATTATCAGTCACCCATAGTACAAACAAAAATATCTATGTTATTAATTAATGGTGGTAGCGTATACATATGCATTAATTATATAACTTTACAAAAAATGCTGAGAACAATATCCAATTGACCTATTGATAATCTACATCTACAATATTTTATCACATTTCTTTTTAAATGATTTGAGATTGAGATTTAACCAAATCTATATTCGTTAGCCGAATCCATATTCTTTGGCCGACTCCGAAAAACGGTGAGTAATACTGTTGGAGGAAACATTCGTTGGCGAGTTACTCGTAAACGGAGGTATCAGTTTTCCATCAGTATTCCATGGCATCTACGTCACTACGTCTACACTACCCTTAGGCAGCCCTCCCTTGTCTTTACACCTTTCCAACAGCCCATTTTCTTGTTCCCATCCTCATCTCCCTCTCCTCTTCCACGACCAACTCTTCCGTCTTGTGACGGTGACGATGATGACTCGGTGACCGCGCCTCGATTATGTATCACTCGCAAAGGAGCGGAAATGTTTTGTGGGCGCAGCGTCGGGTGCGGCAGGGGGTTGAAAGAGAGGCGGAAGTGACGCGACGGCAAGAAATGGGAGATGTTGGGAAGCGTAGGAAGAGATTGCACTACGCAACGACGCATACTCTTCTATTAAAGCTTAGTTAGTCACGTTTAAAAAAGTTTGTCGCCTGAGGTGAATATGACCTTAATTGTCTCTGAATTTTTACTTTAAAATTAAAAGTTTTCATATAATAGATGTAACAGAACAGAAATCAATGATAGACCAAGAGATGTATAAATAAGACAATTTAAGAAAATTTTGTCTTTTATTATTATGGTCGTTTCAGCCGTCTTTGAGCTGCAATCACACAACTTTATTCATTTTTTCTTTTCTTTTTTCTTCTTTACCTTTCTCCTTCGCCAGTATTATTTCATTCTCTTGCTCACTCTTGCTCGTTGTTCCTTTTTAATATAATACTATGATTCCCTCTTAATATAATTTTAATAATGAATGTCGTTTTGGTTCTTTTTGGTCTCTCTTAGGACAGATCTTTGATCTCTGCAATTTTTTTCTGAACATTTCTTTATTTGTAAAATCGTCTACCTTGGTTCCGCAATCTTTTATATCTTCATGGACTTCTTTGACCCATGGAATCTATGTCTTCCTGTTCTCCTGGAAGGTGAGGATCTACATAAATATATATTAATGAAGCTGAACACTTGCAAATGCCCTCAACTTCAGTCTTTCTGATAATCAAAATATTTTTATATTTAAACTGATTTATTTAAAGTCAAACTTTCGGAATATTTAGCAGAAGATTCGAAAAATTAATGTAAGATAGGAAATGATGGAATAACTTGGTAGTGTTCTACATAAATGTAAGATAATAGATAATGCAATAAATTTACCAAGTTATTGCATTATTTCCTGTAATGAAGTTCTACCGAGCTACGTCTACTTAAATTGATTATATAATGTAAGATAGTAACGTTTAACATGGTCTGCGATGTCAAATGACGGAAAATATAGGCGATATTTTCTCTTTTTGGGAAAAGCCATACAATTAAAACCTTTGGTAATAAGTGATTCAAAAAGTGGTTTAAATACAATTAATAGATTTCGTTTTATTCGAGGAAATGCATCACCTAGGATCATACTGACCCCAAGCGACTGATTAAGGGTTAATCACAGCATCTTTCAATCTTTCAATCGACTGCCAGACTAAAAAAAGCGTCCCCCATCGATGTTCTGGGAGGCATCGGAGAATAAAGACCAGGAGTAATGTTTCCATCCGGATTGGTTCATCTGGCTAACGAGGATTTTGTCGGGTGCTAAAATTCGTTGATCGAGAACTAATCCCTTTCGCCTAATGGTGGCGATTTACAGTTCGGAGGAAATCTCATTTCCGACGATATCGACGGCGCGACGTAATGAAATGTTGAGCCAAATGACTCAAAGCGTAAATTTTGACGGCGGCCCACCGGTATTTTAGGGTTTGAAGTTTTTAACGCGGTGAATTAGAGGTCCAATCAGTGCAGTGTTACGCTCTTACGCATCTTCGCAAATTTATCTTTCTCTCCCTTTAAGCTATAAGTCGCATTTTTATTGGAAATGTAACTTCATCAATTTAACAAGGATGCGATAAACTCGCGATCAACTTTTTTTTCGCCGATCACTAAGACTAACGATAATTACATCGGATTTTATATTTCAGAGAGATTTAATGTAATTACAGCTATGAACAAGGCTGTTACAAAAGTTAGTGGAAAACAACCCTGCATCAAATACAACTGGAAATTATTCATTCATCAATTTTATTGTAGAATACTTTTCACTTTTCATTAAAAAAATGAAATATTATTCAATTTTCACATTAAAATGGTGAAAGGAGGTTTCAAAAGTAAGGCGTGCGAGGAAAAGGAACATGAAAAACCTTCACAAGTAAATGGATATAAACTGATGCTTTCTAAGGAAAAACGGGCATAAAAATGGTGACAGGACGGGAACCCAAACTAGCTTGACAATACGGCATAATGACTGTGCTCGCTAGATGGATTAATTGCCTAAAGGATCCGGGTTCGAGTCCCGGTTCTGCCTGCCTTTTTTAATTTCTGTTTTCCCTTGGGATTGTTCAGGTTTATTTTAGCAAAAACATGTGCAAAATTTTTACGACGGAGAATATTGAAATCAAATCCGTAATTATTTGACCATGCAATTTTAATTATCCTTCATTAATAATCTATGTATATTATTTCTTAACCTCCGTTTCCGGTGAACAGCATTTTTCTACCTCCACACTCCATCAAAACATACATTTATAGATGACACACTATTTTAAAGGGAAAATTTCCTTCTTTCTCCTAAAAATAGACTAACAAATGAAAGATGCACAATTTGGTCAAAAAATTGGGTTAAAATCTGAATTTTAGTTTCGTCATTGGATGTGTATATAGCGATAATTACCGATGAAAATGAGGTATATCGAAACGAACACTAATACTCAGTTTTCCCACCAAAATAAGTTTCAAGAAACACTCTTATCACTAAAAACGAATACACAAACACTAAGACAAACCAAAAAAACACTTTCGCGTATAAATCAATAACTTTCAATTTAGTTGGGTGAAATCTTCGCTCATGGCAACTAGTAATCGTTAATTTTAATCAAACGATGTCAATGGCACCTTGAGTAGCCTCTTATTCCCATAATGTGGGCGGAGCACGTAATTCAAGTCTTGCGTAACCGGAGGTTGGAAGCAAAGGACTTGTGGGTGGATAGGAACGGCATAAAATATTACTCCACAATTTTGAAGACTTCTAAATATGATGGGGACACAGAAATAGCAGTTCGGAGTTTTTACGATCTCCCGCATTCACAGATGAGGGAGCAGTAAAAGTCGAGGGATCAAAAGCCAGAAGTGATAGGGGAGTAGTCTGCGTGAGAGATGGAGATTTTTTAGGGCCCTTCCGTAGGTGTCGCGCGGCATTTATAAGACGAAAACGGAAATATACTAATTACCCAAGTCGCCGGAGTGAGCCCTTCGTCTGGCGCATGCGCCGATGTGTTCCGTTGAAATCGGCATCCGTTTTCACATCTTCGGTGGAGTTGAGGAGCTCGTTTGATCCGATAAGCGAAAGATTAGCCGAGGAGGATCTAGTTTCCGTTATAATTTACGGAGATTTAAAATGTGTTTTATGTTCCGAACGGGGAGCAACGTGAGGGTAGTAAAATAGGTTTTAGGATTTCATAAATTAGGCGCGGATGTGTAAAGTTTTCGTTATAATTTAGCGTTCGAATCACTCGAGGAGTAATTGGGTTCCGTGATAGAAGTGCCACACGTGTGGAAAATCTGCACATACTGCTTAGCTCACTTTTATGATTATCGTTACATTACATTAATATTGATCAAGACCGAATGATCAATTAATGTTGCTCAATCATATTTCTACCCATTAATACGGTAGGATTTATTCCTACAACCTTGCCGATAGCATTTATACTGTTCATTATCTTTGGTATGGCTCAGTAGGTCCAGGCTTTATTGTGTGGAATCTAAAATGAAGATACGTTTGACAACTCACCAATAAAAATTAGGATAAATAGAAAAACTTTTACACTTCCACAAATCCAAGATGATGGCGGAAAGAGCCGAAACCGATGATTGCGTTTAAAATTTGTGAAATTTTAAAATCTATTCTTATTCTCACTTCTGAACAATAAGTACGATCTTCATTTATTGGCATTAACAATGTTATGATTAAGTTAGTCAATTTTCATTCAAATTATGTTGAATACTCGGGTTTTTCCAGTTAGAAATGAAAAGGTTGTTATAGTTGTAGCATGGATTTCATAAGAAAATTATTTTCACTCCCCCACAACAAGTTCTTAGATTCGTCCTTTCCGAGCCCCAAAACAAAAGCAAGTTATCGAATTTCCTTCGAATTCCAAATGCACAATTCTAGCATCAACAAAATCCGCCATCTAGAATTCATCATGTCAAGATAGCGATTAAGTAAAAGAACTATTTACAATCATTATCATATATTTGTAAAAATAGTCGAGTTTATTCTTTAATTCCACCAATAGGGTTTTCCACGACATTCCAGTTATTCCAGTTATTCAGATATTGGACCCCCCATGAAGATGGAAGCATTGTTTCCGAAATGCGCATCGGGATTCTGAATAACTGGTGACCGCTAAACGATTATCCGTTTCCCGGGAATCGCCCTTAGACGGTCGCCGCTGTCGGCGCTTGGAGAACCTTTGTCTCTTAGTTCATTGACCGCCGAGTTCCTTTTTTCTTTCTTCTATTAAAAATTAGCCTTATATTAATTTTAAATCCAAGATTTTGTGAAAGCATCAATTTATAAAAGAGGCACGTGCAATCGATTTTTTATTCCCAGACGCCCCTTACTTTTCATCATCGTCCAGATCTCGTAACGGAGTAAATCTTCGGATTAACTCGGACACCAATTAAATTTGCTGAACGAAAACAGGCGGTCGAAATTAATTGATTTATCGCCGGAGAGAGAGAAAGGGAACTTCCGAGGGAGTGTAACACTTTCAAGGTTTTAGCGAAGAGGCTGTGGATGTTAAAAAAAAAAGTCGTCAAGTTATGCTGGTTTATTATTCGGGAACAAAATAAGTCCGCGGCGCATTCGTGGGAGTGGAAAATCGTCAAAATTTTACAGCCTCGAATTCAAAGCCCCGTTAATAAGCTTACGACTTCTAACGGCCAATTTGCTAAATTTACAATCTCCTTACGATTCCCCCCGCAAATAAAGTTGTGTTTTATTCTCTTCCTAAAACGAAACTAAAATCCGCCGACTGAGTTAACAGTTTTTTAATGGAGAGGAGTTTTGTTAGCGGGGAGAATGATACCGTTTTGAATTAGGGAGCGGAATCTATTATAAGCCGCGATGAAAATGCTCTGTCCTTTCTTTATTTTTAGGGTTACTTTCACTCCGATATTACCGTTTTGCGCGGAACTTCATCTCGGTTTTTAACTGGTCGCGCAGTCGTTAATTTTCCGACTCGCGTTCGTAAGTTTAATTAACTCGTAATTTTCACTAGAGTTCCCAACGGGAGTTTTAATTTAGGAACGCGCATATATATTCCGTTTACAAATTGATTCGCGCTCATTCCTGTGGCGGATTCTACTAGTTCACTTCATAGTGCATACCTATGCGATGGTAATAATTTATATGTTACAGCCCGTCTAAGAATTCAACAGATACTGAATTTTATCAAACATTTTCTCAGAGATGTTATTATATCCTTCTGTCTTTGATGTCTAATTTTTCATGCTCGTATTTTCTCACACTCTAATTACATTAAGGGGTACATATAATACAGTCACCCGCGTTTAACCTTAAATTTAAACTGTAGTCTTAAGGAAAGACTATACTTTTTATCTGCATATGTCTGAGAGGTTTTAAAACTCTCCGGTAGCCATCTGTCGGGATAGCGTGTTCCAGATGCTAAAAAAATCAAAAATCTAGGATTACCGAATTCTAGGAATGATTATTTCTTCTCGGTGTTTCTAGTACCTAGAAGTCGCTAGTGCGACATACGGCTAACGTAATGCTTTCAAACCTCTAATGCATAAACAGCTACGTTCTAATTTTCTTTTCTTACGCTTATGTCTAGTAAAGGAATTTATTCGATTGTCAATGTATTATTTAATTAGGACACCCTTAATTCACAATTTCTCTCGTTGTATTCTTTTTTTCTAAAGATTTGTGAGGACTATTTTAGTATTTTTACAAATTCACAGCATAAGGTGTTGTTTTGTGTATCCATTACATAGAGGTGAACTAATATTCTTCTTCTTATGGGGGAATGATTCCAATGTGTCAATTTATCGATTTCATTTTATATAATTTATGTCGTATTATTTTTTTGTCATTTTCAATGGAATGCATAGTTTTCCATTTCATCCTTTAGCTTCTACTCTCAGTAGGTCTGCGCAGGTTTTTAACACCCTCCCTTCTTTGTGGGTGTTTTCCTTCCGTGGAACTTTTTTCCTAAGATAATACCATTTTTTTACATCCACTCCTGAAGTTTTTCCACTCTATTTCTATTTACACCTACATTTTATACGTTATTATGAATACCATTCACAACAAGTTAGATGGAAGAAATTACCTTTTAGTCTGAATCTTGTCTTAATAAAAACCATTAAGACCTTTAACTGAAGAATTTTTCCTTAGTTCATGGGTGATCTGAAAATTTTCCGACATTTCGCCATTTCTCGACATCTTATCTGAAAATTTCTGAAAATTTTCTGAAGATTTCTGAAAAATCTGGGGTCGGAAACTTTTCAGACCACCCTCGTATTTATGAAAAAAGTACCAACTTCATTACACATGATAATCAAGATTCCTTTGAAATCGAATCGTTGAAATTTCTCATGAAGCGTAGTACTTTTTCCTCCACACGCCTTATCATCTTTCTCTTCCCTTGATTTCTCTTCATTCTTCGGTCTTCCCCATGGTTTTTCAACCTCGTCATTCGCACGTCTGCCCTTTTTCGTGTATGCCCACTCCGCGCCATTAACGAAGCCAATCCCGTTTTCCTTGTAGTCGCTTAGCAACTGACGTGCGGAGGTTAAACACGAATGACAAATGGGAGGCTGTTTTCCCTAAGCGCCTTCGTCTTCCAGAGAATATCGCGGAGATGGCGAAATTAAATTAGAAGGAGAAGGTTCCGGAGCGATTTCCTGTTTCTCATTGCAAAGGAAGGGAAAGCAGTTCCATAGGGAAAGCATCAACTCCTTGCTATGAATATAACTTATTCATACGTAAAATTCTGTATTAAGAATATGATTTGATTCTGGGTATGGTAATGAGAATGTGTTTTTTAGAAAGCCTAAATCATGCAACTGATGAAATTTGTGTAGGTAACCTGATAGAATCGATGAAGTTTAGTTATTTATTAGTTAGCTTATTTCTAGTGTTAGAAACGTAAAGTTCTGTTTAAGGAATATGACTAAATTCTGGGTATGGTAATGCGAATGTGTTCTTAGCCTCAATCATGCAACTGATGAAAAATTTTTAGGAACCCTGATGGAATCGATTGAATAAGCCAGTTATCTTATTTCGAGTTATAGAAACGAAGTTGGAACACGGTTGTCATTAAATTAGTGTTTTTGCCCTTGAGGATGACAGCATGGCTATCATAATGCACACTGAGTGATTCCTAGAAGTAGGAAATTCTGGCCTTTTCTGGTACTTTTAAGTACCTGTGAGACGCTATTCCGACAGACGGCTAACAGAGACTTTTTAATGCTCTGATTTTTTCGAGTGCGTTCTCGTGTTTTTACATCCACACATGTGACCTGCAAGCCACCTTTTAGCGCATGAAAAGGGCCAACTCTACTTTGTCTGAATGACATCTAGAATCTGACGTAGTTCTTGCTTAAATGAAAAAGTGAAAAAGGTCTGAGTACGATTTGCGTGACTATGTGGGTTTTTCCATCTATTTTCTTCATTGACTTTTTTAGCTTCTCAATGAATTCATTTGCAGCCGACTCATGTATTTGTCATTTAACAATTGCATTACGTGTCAAGATTAGTCATCATGATACTCAACACATAAAGTAGTGCCTTCAAAGCATGGTCAAACGATTCTCGTGTTTTGGAACTTATTTAACCAACCTAGTTCTTTTATTCCTCTACTCCGATAGGCGGTTTGCAAGGTATTTATATTTTCTTTCAATTTTCACAATGATCTAGTTTACGTATCTATTAAAGCTACATTTACTAAAAGACTGCGTCACTATACACTTTTTCCAGCCTGTGAGCGTCCCTTTAATTTTGATTGTACTCGCAAAATTCATAAAATTCGTGCCAAATGATTGGAATTTAAAATCCTATGTACCATCGACGCGCCCTGAAATACCGTTTTCAAATCTATTTGCATTCTCTTAACGTATTTTGTCACTTAACAGAGCCAAAAAAAGGATATCTATTCTATTGATATTGCCTCACAAAATGAAATTTGCAAACTTTGAGGTCTAACATTTTTCTAAATTTGACATCCTTGTTCATCCGTCAGCACGTCTTTGCCAATATTTTTTTGAGCTTAGAATAGACGAAAGCTTTATTTGGAACTTCGATAATAAACGAAGACTGACAAGCGAAAACACGATGTTCTTGATACTTTGAAAGCACGCGTTATGAATCGCTATGACTAATCTTGATACTGTATGAAATTTCCATGTTGAATAACAAATGAGTCAACCGCAAATGACTTTATTGGGTAACTAAAAAAGTCAATGAAGAAAATGGGTGTAAAAATCCTTTGAGTCACGCCAAAGTGTATCCACAGTTTTTTCAGTTTTTCGTAGAATCAACCATTAATATCTGTCATATGTCATTTTCAGTACATTACAGAGGTTTGTAAAATAATTTTAAGTAATATTTAATACTCTATTTCCATTAACTCTAAAGCAAATACGTAACGGAGTTACAATAATTGTAACTTTAGAATGTTAGCGTAAGCTGCTAAAAACGTAATTTGTCGGAAATTTTCAGCTTTAAACCCCCAAAATCATTTCCTTCAACTATACGATCGTTACCAAATATGATAAATAATAAATATAAGTAGCAATATGTAATAAATAAAAAATTTGAATCATTTAAAAACAATCTAAAACCAGTTTAAAAGTCAAGCTCGATGACCTCAACTCTTCATATGGAATTTAATTAATACATCCTTCGTAACTTAATGTGTGATTGATAGACATTTTTCACACTTCGTCTTTGAAAATGTTCTGTAGCTTTCATTTCTCTCTCATACATCCACTAACATGAAGACTTCTGACACGAATATCGATTATTAAACGAATGCCTCTATATGAAATTTTTATCAATGCTTATTTGATGATCATACTTTACATGATTTGAGCATGTCTTTTGCCAACATCTATCTTATTATTCTCATTATAAAGTTCGTAATGTCTTCGTTCTTTGAAATCACTCCATCTCCTTTTATAACACCTTTTTCTGTTTTGAATCTTCTATTTTCCCGTTCATTTGATTCTTCCTTATTTTTGCTGGATTCACCCATATTTTTATTGTACACTGACTTTGCAATTTTTACGACTGATTTTCACCCAATTTCTCTGTGATTGTTTTCCCGTAACGTGGGTGTTTTCTCTCCCAATCCCAACTCGCAAATATTTTTCCGACACTTCATTCTTTCTTTCTACTTTTGACATTTTATTTGTAAATGTTATAACGACGTAAGAGGCTAGCTCAAAAAGAGGTCTAAACGGGCTTAACCTCGCCGACAAAGAGCCTATCTAACCATCCAACGTAATGGAGAAAACATTTGATTTACGAAGTAGTATTGGAAATGGATATTTGTAGAGAAAATAATGGAACCGTTAGAATACCAGCCTATATTTACATCACCTCCGCTGGAAAAAGAGACATCCCTTGAGGATGTAGCAATTCAGTCTGTCGCCAACCTACATTCTAGCGCTTTATAGATTCACCACAGCCGCTAGAAGTAGTTCTACACTGCAATCCCTTGTCTACACATCTGAATCCCCTGCTGTTTCCCTCTTCGTCAACCCTTTTTTTATTAAGACGCAGGGTGAGTATTTTCTCTCCCTTTCCTTTCCTCGACTCCATCTCTTGTCTTCCCTCCACTCGAGTGATGGGGGAAGGGATCGGAAATATCCGGCGACTGTCAGTTGTTCGATAAAGACGAGCAAGGCGGGAAACATATCATTCGCATGAGGCGCCTCGGACGGAATTTCCTATAAAAAGCGGGAAAATAAACGGAAGGCGACGAGAGCCCAAACGCTGGAGATATCAACTCTAAATGTTTTATTTTCTCGGGAATCATCGGAGGATTGCGAAAGGATTCTAAATGAAAATACAGGAGGCGTTTGGTGGTCCTTTTCAGAAGTATTGCCGAAGCGAAGGGAATTTTTCCTGTTCCCCTTTTGAGGTTCTAATCTAATAAGGATTTCTTTTTACCTAAGATTGTTGGGGAAGTGAGATTATGACCACTTTTCTGCGAGGTGGCGAAATGTTGGTGAATCAGGAGATCTGAATGTTTAATTCCAATGTAGTTGGAACGGGTCTAATGAGCACGATCGTCGGATACAGGATATAAATAGATAAAAATCATTAAAAAATGAATTTCTGTTTATTTATATGGAAAAAAAATGACTTGGAAGGCATGTGAAGAGAATCTAAGTTGTACTTAAGGAAGGCTGAGAAAAATAGGCTAAATGGTGTAAATGAGATTCTGAAGAGACGTAATTAGTATGTGTTCATCGGCCTGTTTACTTAAAAAGGCGCATCACACTATAGGTTTCATTTTTCTTATGCTATTTTCCAATGTTTATTCGAAAATGTATATGTAAATACAGATACCACCCTTTCAACTATTTCCAGCAGGTGAAAAATCTGCCTTTTTCATACCGACCCTTAACTTGTTTTGAAACATTTTAGATTTCAGTTCCATGTTTTTCAGCGTTTCATAAAGTTAAATGCGTGGTAAAAGGAATATTTTTCCATTTTTTATTCATTCACGGAAATAATTTTCCACCTAAAAATACATGTTTACGTGCATATAGTATGCAGGTACGCGTCGAATTAACCAGCTAAAATTGCAACTGGTAATATGTGCAGTCTCAAGGTGGTTGAATATACTGTATGTAATTATAGGTCCGAAATGAAAACCGTAATAAAGATGTGACAAATATAAAGTATTATGGATGAAATAGGTAACTTACTTTCGCTTAGAAAGAATAGTGTGATTGACGTGTATGTATTGCAATTTTTATTGTGCTTGAAAATTGCGTGACTTGAAGTAACTTATTAGTCATAGAGAGTGTTACTCCTGTTTGGCTTTTTTGTACCACCTAAGCCTTCATATCACTGGACTGAGTAGACTAAGCGACTCGGATTTTTCATACTTAGTCTCCCAACATTTTTTAAAGTAATAATAATCCTCTTTATTCATGTTGATTTATTTGTTCGTATCGCTGGACTGAGTAGACTAAGCAACTCGGATATTTCGTACTTAGTCTCCCAACGGTGAAACAACACAGCTAAAACATTAAGGTATCTCAAACGTTTTTTACCTAAGCTATCTACATATCTCCTCTCCAGAAAAAAAATCCCTTTCACCAACTGTGACTCTAACCAACCTATTACTCAAATTTCCATCCAAAATCCTAAATCAAAACTATTTAGAAGGGTTCAAAAAAAATCTCAGGGTATTTTCACAATTGAAAGACAGTCAAATTCGTCGAAAAGCTTCAAAGGTCCCTTCCAAACCGACCTATCCAAATATTCCGTCAACGAGGAAAACGCCGCCCGCTTCCAAAACTCGGGCAAAATAAAAATACTTGTTTCTGATTCGGCTGTCGCGAGAGGAGAGCCGTCTTAAACATAAATAAAAGGAAGTTAAAAGAGATCGTGGATTCCGGGGCGAGAACTGTCGAATGCGCAAGTTTCGTCCAATATTTTCTCGCGCCTCTTGAACATCATCGTTAGAATCCGGAATATAAATAGTCTCGCGGCAGTTTCTTAAATAAATACTCCTTCGAGGAAAGGTCTCGCGATTAAGCCCAATATTTTTAACATACTCTTCGTTTCGTCCTCGCATACCTCCCACATGATTCCTCCCACATACATCCACACCCTTCCCGGAGACGTACGGCTTGAAAAATCTCTCTCTCGACTAATATTAGCCGACAGCTTCCTCCGATCCTTCCCATCATGCACCTCGCGCTCCCATTCCGCACTAATATTCGACCGCTCTTCGATCTGCTAACGGCCCCTCGCCATGGAAAAGAAGACGTCTTTTTGCTCATTACAAAGCACTCAAGACTCCATTGCCTCTCCCTGGTCGCCTATCAATCCTTTTAACATCCAGCTTCCACTTTCTATGAAGATGAGGATATTTCCTCTCTCCCATGTTTGGTCTCATTCATAAATTCCCGAAGTGATCTTTCTCACTTTTTCTGTTGCTTTATTTTTCTTGGGTCCAGGAAGATTTGGTGCCGACGTTATCCCTACAGAGCGTTTTTGCTGCTGGCAATTTTGCTGCAGAACATTTTCGCTGTAGAACATATTCGCTACAGAACATTTTCTCCAGAGACTATTTACGTTACAGAATATATTCGCTGCTATCTATTTTTTCTCAGAAAATTTTCTCTAGAGAATTTTTGCTACAGAACATATTTAATTTTGACCACTTTCACTATCGAACACTTTCGCCTAATAATATTTTTTCCACAGAAAATTTTCGTTACAGGGTATTTCCACTATATTTATAATTGTCACGAATTATTTGGCTGCAAAAATGCTCTTCGTTTCTTTGTGCTAATAAGGCTTCACCTTTAGTATGCATGCAGTGTTATGGACCCTGTCGACATGTGCTTTATTCACGAATCGGAAAATGTACTACGAAAGGCTAAAAGTTTTGTTGAGATTTGATAATAAAAATCAGTGAGAGTTACTTAGATGCTTCAAGACGTAGGAAAGCTTTATACGATGAAATTTGTATACTCGTACAATGAAATATCACTAGAAGTCTTAATTTACTTAATCAATTTAGAAAAAGCACATTCTGAAATATGTTTCCTATATTTTGCTCACTCCCTGTTACATAATATGTTATAACTTTGCAGAGAAGATCAGAAAAATTGATCCTAGAAGAAATATTTTACCACAAACTATACGTGAAATTAATCGATTAGGAAATATTCATGTTGCTATCACCCACTGCCACACATCGAGAGGCGGCTTGCTGGAAAAGAAAGTAGATTTTGATGAAATCACTTGAAAATTTTATGTGCTAGATTCCGAAAAATTGCGAGTTCGTTTACTTTAGGATGCTGTGGTCTTCTTGAAAAATAAATCACGACTCATCGAATAGGTAACAATCGGAAGTTATGGAATCGAATACATATACACTTGAAATGCAATATGGAATAAGTATATATAAGTCTGAATTCCGATTCTCCGCAAAGTTGTTTGCCATCTTATCTTCCATGAACCTCTTTCATTTAACATTCGTGTTTGCTTCCAATCAAAGCTCTATTCCAAGAATGTAAACTGTTTTTCTATCTTCGTTTTTTGCCTCTCTCCCCCTTTTACCATCTCTCATTACTTTCTCCAATGTCATCCATTTTTTCCTTGATCATTTCCATATGGCTCGTAAGTCACGTCATTTTTCTCATGTTCTTCATTCGTTCTCTTCCGATCATTTTCATGCAAATTCCATGATTCTAATGTACTTTATATCAAAGGAAATACAGAAATAAAAAAGAAACTGAAACACGGTTGTTAATGCATTGGAGAATGGGCTAGGGTCCCCCAGGTACTGGGAACACCGGGGAGGACAAGAATTACCTTCTAGAAATCACCCAAAATTGACATTGGCTAAGTTTGAACCCTGGTTTTCCTCTTAGAGGGTGATTTATACAAGTGTGTGATCCTGACCTTGATATCTCTCTAGTGCCCGGTACTTTCAGTACCTGGGAGACGCTATTTCGACAGACGGCTACCGGGGTTTTATTAAACCTTTAGTACAAAAAATGTAGAACAGAACCAGGACTCGAACACTGCGCCTCTCTTTTTCCGGGCGGACGTTTTAACTAATTAAGCTATCTTGCCAAACCATGTTAACGCTCTTTTGGGACACTGTGTGTCTTTTTGTAGAAAGTTACCTTTCACATTTTATTTTTTCTAATTCCGTTACATTCCATACGTTTCTGTTTTTATTTCCTTTTTATCCAGCTGACTCCGTTGTAAATTCTTTTCTACTTTTTCTTTCCTATCCCCTTCCAATTTCCTCCCCGCATCTTACTTATCTTTCAACTTTCTCAGCCAATCCCGAATTCGACTCTTCCTTCGAATTTCTTCATTTTCCAGTCTCATACGTGCTTTTTACCTCATACCGAAGCCTCATTCTCCCCCTCCGACTTATTTCCGTTCCTCCTTTTTTTCCTTTCATCACTTCGCCGCATTCCTTTTTGTTCTCCGACTCAATTCTCTTTCGCTTTTCTCTCTTTCGCTTACTTAGCGCATAACGCTCAATGGCATTCCCGTCGGTCAAGAGAAAAAAGAAGAAGAACGAAAGTAAATGCGGCAGGCGGGAAACCATTACGTGCCTTGTGAAGTGCGCCTTCCGTCCCCTTCTCAGAACGCTCTCCCGCCGAATTCGTACCTCGTTTGTTTTTCGACTGCAATGTGCTGTGAACTGCTGTGCCGCTAAGGGTTAACTGTTTGGAATATTAGACCGAGAAGTTGTTTTCCACTTTGAGGCATTGCTATTCGTTGTGAGATTCGCACGTTGGTTTTACTACAGCGCTGCCAAATATTGAACCTGAATGTAAATATTACCTAGCTATTTAAATACTTGCAAAACTGGTCCCATGTCAGAGACTACTGTGGAAAATTGCTAAATATTTAATTTTGGCTAGGCATTTACGCGATGTCACGTATTTGAATAATGATTTCAAAATTTTACACTAATTTCCTCACCCTATACATTATTTTTCTCCCTGATTTTTCATGGCTTATTCGTGATTTAAAATGACCTTCTCTTGGTTGTGTGTACATGTAAGAAGGGTTAACGTTTTCCCTTTTCCTTTCCTGATAGTGAGGAATCTTTTGTTTTCGCTTTTCCCTTTCCAATTATTTTGAATAAGATGTTGAATACAATATAGTTTTAATAATGAATTTCACTAATCCACATAAGGATATGAAGCTTGGCATTACATGGCATTGCAGTGCTCCGTGGGTTATTAAGCGTAGTCTTATGAGAGATCGTTTTGCCATCTCTGTAGTGCCATCTCATCACTGCTGTTAAAAAAATCGTTATTCTTCCTTATTGTCTACCCGGTAAAAACTGCTCCCTGTCACGTGAAAAATTACCATAATTAAGTAACTAAGAATCTCTCTTTGTGGAAAAGGCAGGCCATTCATCTAAAATATGACGTAAGGCAACAATCATTGCACAACCTTTCTGTAAAGCTATCCCGCTTAAAACGCGGATTTCGCTCGGTCCCTCGAAAAGCGTCTTCACCGTAATTCACAGCTTAGCTATAGTACACACTAATCTATTATCAATTATTAATAATTGTCAATAATTAATTATCAATTATCAATGCTAGTTATAATTACAGTATTGATATACTATGTAATTTACACTACGATTTCCCGCATAACATTTTTATAAAATAACGTATAACCATTCCCTCAAATATTCGTACGTGAATCATTTCCTTCGAAAGAATTTTACCGGTATGAATTATTCCAAGAACTTCAGATGTTTCCCGAGAAATATGAAGGAAAACCTGTCCCGATCGCCCACGCAATCGCGTAAGCCAAATGTCAAGATTTTGGGCGCTTGGATTAAGTCGTTTCTGTATTACGGCACCACGCGGCATCTTTATGAATAATGTAGCGCTCCAAAGTTAAATGCCTCGTTTGATTTATTCGCGTAATTTACGATCAACGGAAAGTACTAAAATTCGGAGATCTTACGTAAAACGAAAGCAGGTCGAAAATATGAATTCCTCTATATTTTAGAAGTCCGTGAGAACTCTGTAAGTATGTGCGAGGGAATGTTTTCGATCTCTCTCCCCCTTCACTCGATACCAAAAAAGTTCATGCGCTGAGAATTTTTGAAATTCAGTCTTCATTCGGATTTCATGATCATGTTGGTGCTCAGCAGGATCTTGTTTTTTTCTGAATTTTGAAAGTAACATCCCGTTTCTCTTTTCTATTTCAAAAGTATCATTTTGTAGGAAGTAGTCTACTGCGCAGATTACCGTTGTTTTGTTGTAGAGTAATTTATGCGCGGTCATATATTACACCTCCTTATGAAGTCAGAAAGTCCCCAAAAAACTTTTTATCCAACCTTTAGAAAATGTATCATTTGTAACCAAATACGTTTCCAAACCCTTTGCACCTTACTCTTTTTATTATAATTTTCACAGCAATCTAAAGTTTGAGAAGTTTTCATGTGAGCCAAAAGTAAATTTTCCCATTTCCACTCCAGCATACAAGTAAAATATGTGCGTCAACACTCATTGCTTATGATATGATGTTGATTATGATGGTAGATAAACAGAAATTTATTTCAAAGTATCATATCTCAACGCGACATATACATGATACTAGTATACTTGAAAAATATTCGTACTCATGGGCATATACATATTTCATCATCTCAAACTGCTCTTTATTAAGTTCTGCGGTTTCATACCTTGTAAGCAGTGAGTTATAGATATATTTTTACAAATTCTCATTCATTTCATTGCGTGTGAAAATCACATTCTGAAACATACTTTCTCATCTAAGAGACAAAAGTTCTCCAAGCACCGACAGCGGCAACCGTCGAGGGCAGTCCCTTTCATTTCAGCATGAAGATGGTATGGTAGATTCCGAGATGCGCATCGGGATTCTGAATAACTAGTGACCTCCGGGCGATTATCCTTTTCCCAGGAATTGCCCTCGACGGCTGTCGCTGTCGGTACTTGGAGAACCTTTTACTCTCAGTTCATTGAACGCCGAGTTCCTTTTTGTTTCTTTCATACTTTCTCATGTTACGGTATGTTTGGTAAGAATAGTATTCTGTTTGCTTCCCTATAGCACAGCATACGTAGCTCAAGTAACTATACATGAATGTTGTGCTAATGACGAAATTTTCTGGTTTGTCGATAATATTATATTGTCCTGGTTTTGACGCAGAGAGATAAACCGTGAACATATTTATTAAATTGCAATCAGTCTCTTCAAGAACCTATGTGTGGCCAAATAATTTTCGAAATTTTCATTCTTTAAGAACTGATTTATTTTTGGCTCAAAATGTGTCTTTCATAAGTGTGTCCATTAATTTTTTCCTCGTATACTCTATGCAAGGCATCACTTTCATCTCTGCCACTGCTTTAATCTTCAATTCCAATTTTTCATCTCCTTGTCTCCTTACCGTTCCTCTTGTATTATAGGCGCGTTTTTTCGTCTTTGTTTCTTTACTTTCTCCCCACTCCTTTCTCTTCTGTCTTTGTTGTCCCATCCTCCACTCCTTTTATTCTCTCTACTTCGTGACACTCATTTGGCTTCTCATGTGACTCTGTCGGAAATAACACGAAGCTTGTGTTCCATTCTCTTTTCGTCTATTTTTACCTCACTGTTTTCATTTTCTTTTCTTAATATCCCATGTAAATAGTTTCGAAACATTGCTCCCTGAAACCTTAAGAAGGACTTGAGCCTGCAATTTGGTTCTTTTTCCCCCTCTTCGATATTCATTTCTATTTTATGCGTTGGGAAAATCTGATTTACGGCAGTTAATTATTCTATCGCATCAAGTGTAATGACGCTTCGGTTCTTTCTTATTTGAGAGTTGTATTCACGAAGTGATTCGAGAAAAAACGTAATGAGAAATTAATTATTATTTCTTGCCATCTTACCATCCCCTCAAGCTGTCTCCTATTGATCTTACATAATTTTGTTTTTCTTTATTATTTTCTCTATCATTTTAGCGCACTTACACCTAAATCGTTAGATTTTCCTTTCTTACAATTACTAAACTTAGAAAATCTTTTCTTCTTTATCAAAACGAGAGAGATTAATGCCTGATTCTTTCTCTATAAAATATTTGGCATGTATGTCGATGGGAACCATAACTCCATCGTCATTAGCTTCCAAAAAGCATGGAGAAGGAGCGAACTTACTTGGCAAAATGAGGAGTAAAGAATTTGCCATTATTACCTCACTCATAATAGTGGTATGGAAATCGTGAAAGCAGCACAGTGACCCAATCTTTATTCAGTATTCAATACGAAACTACCAGGAAAATCGCCGTTATTAATGCCGCCTCTCACCTCACAATCAATAGGTCTTATACCACCACTTATTTCTAAAATTTACAAGGCAATTTTTTGTAGAAATCTATCATATAGAATTAAGAAAAGATTTATTACTTCTTCCATAATGATTCTTTTAAATTTTGGTTAAAATACACCACCAGGTTTCAACGATTGATCTTCATGATAACGATCAATGGTTGAACTCTAATCAAGAGCTTAAATGAAAGGTTAAAGGATTATTGGTAAAGCAAAACTAATTCTTTTGGGAGTTCTAGAGTACATATCTCGTTTAATATATGAAATTACGGGTATGAAAGCAATTTTATGACAAGTTGTCGTCTGTATCCCATATCCTCATTCTATACACAATAGAGTTTCTGAATTGGATCGCTAACTTTGACGACTCTTATAGTGAAATTTACTGTATTATCTAAAAGTTGAGTCATAATATAGTCACAATCCTATGTAAATATATACATTTTTGTAATATATATATATATATATATATATATATATATATATATATATATATATTATAAACTATGAAACAAGATAGATCGCTTTTCCTTAGTCGCATTCCTTATTCCGTACGCCCCACATGAATTCTGAGGGCATGTTTGTGTTACAACTGTCTGATTTTATGACCATTCAATCCAAATACCCTATCAAAACAAACACTCCATTTGATGAATTCTTTTCCTCAAGAAACCAATGGAGATTTCCCTGACAAAGGCGCAGCAACTCTCAATCTGATAATATATCACTCGTGGGAACGTTATGGCCGACGTGTGGCAATAGCTGTTTGAAATACGGACTCGTAAATGCCAAATTTATTTCCGACCTAAAAATTCGAAACGAAATGTTTTATCATAGCATTACGCGGCTTGGGGAGGCAAAGAAATATTTGCGGTCAGAGAGTAAATCTTGGAAGTGTTTACCATGAGCCGCTGAGGTCGCTTTGGCCGGCGATGGTACCCCACAATAGAGGATACATTACAAAGGTTATCAGGGCGCACATTATAATGCGATTATCCCTCAATTCTCCCGCAAACACAACGATGAATGCGGATTTATAGAGCGGAAGGCAAAGAAAGAAAACGCAACGGATCCGCAGAAAAAAAATCACGGAGCTTTGAACTCCGAGGATGAATTACGATATCCGAATGAGAAAACTGTCGTTCGACTTTCTCCTCCTCTCCTAATGAGAGAAAACATAAGGTTTAAGTCGAAAATAAACTGGGAAAAGTGAAATACTCGAAGAAGAACGAGAGGGAGCAAAACAATGAGGAGGCGAGTGTTGGCAAAATCCGCGCATTCCTCCCCATTGCCTTAACACGCTTTTCGTACTTCTTTTTTTCTGTTTTCTCTTTTCCTTCGGTATTCGTTCCCCGCACTAAATATTTGGGAAGCGTTTGTTTCCTTTTCGTCATCCACTCCGTCCGACACTTCATTTTTCTCGCGGCTGGCTCCCCGCCATAAAATTAACCTAAAACTTCCCTTCTCCAGACCTCAAACACCCTTTCGGAATGAGAAAGGCTTTCCTTTTCCTTCCACTCTCCAAATTGACGTAAAAAGACGCATCGGCGCATTACCGGACGCGAGTATCTGTCGTCCGCTGTTTTACGTGCAAATTTTCGGCATTAATTTTCATGCCTCATTCTTCTTGAAAGGGAGTGAAAATTCAGCGCTGCCGGTATCGAGAAAATTTCCATAAACCTTCAATATTTTGCAGACCCTTCCCTCGCCTCGGCTCTAATAGATGGGAAAGGACCTCATTGAAATTTTATTCGTATTAAAATGCAAATTCTCTTACGTGTACGCGTGGGTCATGGTTTAAGAAGCATGCAGTTTTACGTCTCGTGAGTTCATTTCCTACCTCTTTATGTTAACCAGAGATGCCATTTTATTATTGAAAGTTTCGGTATTGATTTTCCGTTAAGTAGATAAAAACTCTCTATTCCTAAATATAGCCGAAAAGGAAGCTAAAATATAAAAAGGTTTGGATTTGTTCTTATAAATACATTTCCATGTACAACATCGATATAATATAAATTTTGCTCAAGAACCTCTATAAAATGAAGTGATGCTTATTGATTAATTAATTAATCAAACATGATATGTTTGTATTTGGTAGAGGAGATCCATGTACATAACACAGCATGCTAGATGCAGAGCTAGATTTCACTAGAACAAATTAAAGTCGTCAAAATAAAAAAAAATCTCCCTAGATATAGTGACATAATTGCTAAATTGTCAGCTATGACGTTAACATCATTTTACATAATTCGGTTATCTCGTGAAGTAAGACAATAATGAACGATTTGTGAACTGTAAAAACAAGACTGTTTATCGTATTTTGTACATATTTATCACTCCCTCGTTACCCGTGGAAACAATAGAGTTTAAAATATTCCTTACGTCATAGGGAGCTGTTCCAGAACTCTTGAGGTGATCAGATCTAGGAAACTTCGAAGATATCACTACTTAGAAAGAAACTTTCTACTACTAAAACAACTCTTTTTTGTGTGTAATAATGATTTCATATGCGTCTAGTTTAGAGTTTTTCAGCACATGTATCATCAATTTTAAATTTTCCAAATTATTTATGAGGTTGAACGTGTTATGCAATATTTGATTAGCAAATCTGTTTGTTTAAAGTGACTTCTTTCAATCTGTTTTCCAATTCCCGCTCAGTTTGCTCTATTTGATATTTTTCACAGTCTCAGCATGATATATTACATTGGATACAAATCTCGCTGGCATCCAAATTTCTTTCTTAAGGTTCTGGGGAAGGAAGACTATCTTACCTAAAAAATTAATTCCTAAACAAAATATTCGTCTTCGTGAGTAACCATCAAGGGAATAATAAGGCTACTACTAAGAATATAATAGTAATAGCCTAGATTTAGAAATGCTCTAAAACGTTAAGTATGGACAAATATTTCCTACTGTAATATTTATAAGCAAAACGTGTAATTTATAGCATAGTTCATCTAATGATGATGTGCCGCAACGAAATAGATCGTAATTAAATCTTGTATGAGGAATTAATAAATTTAGGTATATTTCTTGGGAGCCACATAATATAGATTAGGCTTACACGGAAACCCTTGTATTTCAGATAACGAAAATTTTACAGGAGGTGGGAAACATTGATTTTCCCTTCCCATCTCTAGACTTCAGTACAGTGAAAATGAATTCTTCTCTACTTATTCATTGTTTTAATATGAGTCATTTTATCTAGAATGCAGTGAAAGAATATTTGATATTTAAAAAAATATTTTTATTTTAAGGCGATCATAGGCAACGCTTTTATTTTACGGTATATATTCATTAATAGCTTAGACTTTGTTGAAGTTCATTAATTTTCGTCCGATTTCGGCTACTGGGTGTTGAAGTAGTCAATTTTTATCATGAATATGAAACCATCGACGATAGTGACCGTGATCTAAAATTTTACTCAAATCCAACAGAATGGTTCCATATTGAACACATCACAGAAAGTAGTAAAACGTTCATTTGATGTGTAACAGTAAAATTAAAAGTACCAAAACATATTTATATCTTTTCAAATCATAAAAGTTACTAACCAACTTCGCGCCAATTGAAAAGAACGTGCCTCTTTATGCATTGCGTTTCGATACCCTATTAGCGTAATCCATCCATTCATCCCCGTTTTACGTTGTTTACATCGATCAGAATAAAGAGGTGAATGAACCTTACTCTAATCACCAATCAGAGTTGAATTGCGTGCACAGGGTATTGCACGACAGCTCCTAGAAAAAGTGAATTTATTTCTGTAGGGTTATCATTACTCGAGACCGATAAAATACAGTAATCCCAAAGTGCCCGGTAAGCAGACACATTCAGTGAAAGACTTGGACGATTATACTCATTAGGGAAACGCTGATCATACCATTGGAAAGAGAAAGTTCCCTGAAATCTCTTACTAATCCTTATTTATTGCCAAGGAAACAATTTCGCTGACGATATTTCACATCTGCATTTCTTGTTCCAAAAATTCATAGCTCCAAAGAGGAAGGGCAAGCAGAACCCTTATCAAGTTTTCTATGACAGTTTCAGAAATAAATTCCTTACTCAGTAAAAGCGTTGACTTCCTAAATATAAACCTTTTAAAGCTTTTTATATTCCTCATTATTGTTCTCTTGTATGCTTCTGTAAAAATAAGTTTTTAATGGGTTTATCATATGTACGATGTAACTCAACGAACTTTTTCACCAATTTTGTCCCTTCATCTCAACCGAAGTGTTACTTCTACATCGATAGCTTTAAATGTTATTTTTTCAGTTTATTAAAAATTTTTTACCTCTTATTTGATTTAATTTTCTAAATATTACTTTTTTGTTTTTTTGACGCTAGAGTTGGTTTTTGTAATTGTCGTAAATTTTAGTAAAGCTATACCTATATGAAATTGTTTCATTATTATTTATTTTTCCAGTAAGCATTTTTAAAGTCATACTTAGAATAGAATTATACTGTAAAAAAAACAGATTTAAAAATATTTTCTGTATAGACATAATATGTACAGGAATTTTTCCTTGTTGCTTATAATCTTCTTGAGAGGTTTACCATCTGTTACTTCAAATTCT
Organism: Pachydiplax longipennis; assembly: GCA_036926295.1. NCBI lineage: Eukaryota > Metazoa > Arthropoda > Insecta > Odonata > Libellulidae > Pachydiplax > Pachydiplax longipennis. The sequence continues at coordinate 51,342,549 of JAVFKF010000004.1, forward strand.
TTCATTATTGTTCCGACAAAAATATGAAAAATATTCAATCTTTAAAGCCTCTAAATAATTTTAATTTATACACAACCGTAAGAAAATTTAGTAGCTGGCACTTCAGCTCTGTGCCCAAATATCTATCTGCTCTATCTGGTGTGTCCTTAAAATTTTATTTAATTGAAATTAATATTTTAAATTAAATTAATAAACTCGTAATAAATTCCACCATTACGGCATCATCACGTTCTGCGATTAATCGTTATAGCCATTTCATATTTTGTGGTAATTTTGACCCCTCGTCAATAACGTTTCTATTTCTGACTCAAAAATGAGGGAAAGTGGTTTCGGCATTTTTTATTTTTACTTTACACAAACCAGACGTTAAATCGATATAAGTCCGAACTTTTTTGCTACTCACGGAGAATTTCATTCTATTTTCCTACTGTACTTTATATCTAACCCTCCTCATTTTTTTATTCGCGCGGTAGCGTGACTATCTGAACTTTCTTCGGTCACGTACACCAAAATTATCCTTCCCAAATCACTATCGAGGAACTTGGTAACCCATAGCTTTGAAGCTTCGCGTGGCTTTTCTTGGGATAACTTTAGGCTCTTCAGGAGTTAGTGGATCTCTATAAACCCTGTTAAGACACGTTAATAATCATACTAAGCAGTTTCGTAACTTAGTTTGATAATTTCAAAGGGGTAGAGCAGAGGGAAGGAAATGTTAATATTGTATCATATCATACTTCAGTGACTTGTTCAATTTAATAGAAATTTTTCCCTGTAATGTGCCACTTAGTGATTAATATCTTTAGAATGTTTTGAAACGATTCGGAAAATTATTGAATTCCACATGATGATCATAGGCAATTGATATATTCTCTATAAATGACATCTCTGCAGTTGTATGTATGTACAAGCAGTAAATGTTTAGATGCTGTTATTGCCGTATATTTTAATTTTTTGGAGAATTTATAATTTTTTTATTTTTACAACATACCTCTGATTCAACTTTAGAGCTATTATTTCTCTCGTGTCCGACATTTTTCCAGCCAATGAATGCTCATAACGTATAATTTACCCAACAAACCGAAAAGTTTGAAATACCTAAAAGAGGAGAGGTATGAGATAATAGATTCAAATGATATTCATAATATTCAGTCGTAAAACGTAAATTTAAACCGCAATAATGTTAAAGTATTACAGAAAAATGTTTTTTGTTAATAGCTAAGGTACTTCAATGGGAAAAAATACAAATGACCCGCGTTTATGACGGATTAAGTTAGCACGAAATTCTCATTGGCACTATTAGCAATTTGTGAGTTTTCCATACTACATATTAATTTCTCGCTTTATCACAAATTCCTTTTGCAGATAATTTTTCAGGAGATATCTCTAGTACTAAGCGGGATAAACCTGTATTTTCTCGATTTTTAAATACTCTTTCAATTTTTTTATTGTTAATTTTTCAAAAGCAACTTTATTTGCCAATTAAGATTGAGCTAATAATCTCTTCCTCCTAATCTACTTCTATCTTCCAAAAAAAATTATTCCATGAAACATAAATTACACCACTTCAAAGCGTATTCCTCCATTGAAAGTCCTAATTTACCATTGATGATATAAAATTTATCACCTAACTCAAGATTATGTGCAAAATATTGTTACCGTCATTTCACCATTCTATCAAATGCACCATTCACATGATAAGCTGCAGTTAATATGGATAAGTGCATCGTCATGGAGGAGCCTTTCCGAATTCTCGGCAATCTTCTTATCCTTTTGAACTGAACGAAGTCAATGGCCCCTTTCTCATTCCCCTCTTAAACCCTGTCCATTCATCTTCGTTGTTTTCGACAACCATCACAAGAGGGCATTATTATTCCACGACCGTACCCTTTCATACGTGTGCTATAGACTGTTAGGCACCTCTTTAAGTCATCCATTGTGTTTCAAAAGTCGCCGTTTTCCAATAGCGGGAGAGAAGACTTCTTGTTATTTCTTTAGATTCACGGCGGTACATTGTGAGGGCAGGTCAGAATAAAACGTCTATATTTTTGTTATTACCACGTCCTTGCTTTTAAGAAAAATCAAATTATAGAGAATTATTAAGAATTATTATTTGATGATCATCATTTTGAGTAGTGCTTAGTAAATTTCACCGCAAAGTTTTCTGAATTTCGTTAGTGCAGAAAGAAAATTACGTCATACAACTTATTTTAATTCCAAGCACTGTATATTTGTATGAATCAGGATTTTAAAATATCGATGTTTAGATTTCAATTAGAAGTCTTACTGAAGAGCAAATTATTGTAATTATCTTACTGACTATCTTCAGTCATACTATTCTGTTTTTCAGTCCCTAAATATTCTTTCAATGCTAAATGGAATTTTATTATCTCTTAGTTTAAAAGCATAAATTCATTTTTATTATTACTCATTCTTATATATCTATATTATTTGTAATGCTCATTACCTTTACTTTGTACTTATTATTAAACTCCATAGTGAAAATGATATCGGATTCAGAAGAAAGTAATTTGTCTCCAAATTTATTTCTTGTTATTTCGTTTAAATGTATTCTTTGAAATATCCTATTTTTCTATTACTTTCTTGTTTACTATTATATTTCATCGAAATAAAAGAGAAAACATTCAGAGTAAAAAGTACGGGACCGTTGTCAAAATTTGGGCAAAATAACGTATTGCATTTCTTTAGAAATACTCTGATGACCCAATCATAAAATATTTCCTATAATGATGCTTCAAGTATCATTTGTTTCAAAAGAAATTCTTTTATTCAATATCACGGAACCTTCACCCATTTCATGGGAAGAATTCTGTGTTAGGTCAGGCCGCACACGGCCTTTTAGGGTATTAGATGCGGCCTTTTATTTACCTCCTGAAGCAAATATCCGTATTTAAAAAACAATCTTTCTTCATATTGCTCAAGACATTAAGTGAAGGTAGAAAAGTAAAATATGCTGTTTTTATTCGTTTACAAAATAAATTCGTTTCCTTATAGAGAATTTCGATGTTAAACTATTTGAATGTAGGCAACACGCAACTCCCTTCCTTGTTCGAATGGTGAATTTGGTCTTCCGAAAGGGTTCTTCCCCACCCCTGCGTCTGACGAATCCTTTTTAGGGTCTCTTTTTCAACCGAACTCCCATCCAAAAGAAAGCCTCAAATCCCGGCGCACCTTTGCGTGTTCTGGACGTATCCATTATTCCCCTTTCTTTTGCTGCGCATAATTGCGCCAGAAACTTGAAAAATCTCCTTCCACGCAGTATTTATACGTTTTTTGCAGTACTGCGGATAAACCTTTCTTTCTTAACTTTGATCTCGTCAAGTTTCGGAATGTTCCTGCGACATTTCAAAATGAGTCGTTGCCTTAAGAAGAAAAGTATTTCTGAATTGCCGTATTTCGTGCAATAACATCCCATGGCGATGGAGGGAGTAGCAACGCTTTTCGTAGATAACCATGGTGAGCAGATCTCGGGGTTTCAGAGTTGTCATTGCCGAAATAAAATACCGAAATATTGATGGTTATAATAAATTTATTAATTCAAGAACATTCAAAAGCATTTCTGGAGCAAGTCATTGTCATTAACTGCATAACAATTAATTAACACATCAATTATTTACTTAATACATTAGAAATAATGCATCCTATTTTCTCCTAAAAATATTCATAATTTACATTTTACAACTATTACTCATTACTTATTATAACAATCACAAAAATATGCTACATTACAACACGCCTTATTACAATTACAATTAAATAAAATTCTTGCAATTTTTGTTACATTTTGACATTCTAGTCTAAATAAATATTTTTCATGAACAAACACGATAAATACTAATTATTTAAAGATATTCAATATATATTAAACGAAATAGAAATAGTTAAATGGAGTTATATACAAACGCATATACATTCATATATTCCTCTCACTGAAAAATTCATTTACGCTTGAAACTTAGGTAATAAAAGGTAGAAAATATTCGATGTGAAAGTTAAGGCGTGCGATTTCCACCTGATAGCCCCATCGTTAATAACCCCACCGGGCGGTGGAAAATGCAATTCTGGTAACCAAAGACGTTTTCGATCCCATTTTGTGTTTTCATTCCGTGCAAAACACCGTGAAGTTATAGCGGTACCTTTTGGAAGTGTTTATGAAACAAGCAGTGTGCGTGCTCGGTTCCACCCTTTTATTCCCTAAGAAGGTCGTCAAACTTTGGAGGTGCACGACCGTCGGAATTGCCCTCTTCTTCAAAACTTTTTACTGCGCTGCCGTCGAGACAAATTTCTGAGTGATAACTCATTCCCGCTAAGTATACGAAAAATGTAATGGGAAAATCCCTCTCTGTCTTTCTCACAATAAAGAACGTTAATACCATGAGAACTGAAGCAGGAGATGTAGACTTTTGTAAATCCGAATGCGAGATATATTCCCTTTGTTGACCGTTTCATTTCATGAACAAGATGGTCGAAGCACTTAAACGATTAGCTGAAATTAAACCTTCGTTATAGATAAATTTCTCATGAAATTCGGATCATACTCTTAAAATGTCACATCGTACTACATCAATTAACATAATGATATATAATTATTTATGTTTTAAATGTTAATTTTAAATTATTAATTGAAACAAATATGCATAAAGCATACCTTTTCTTAAATAGTTGAAAAGTTTATTAGGTAATTAAAGAAATAAAATATTTGGCCTTTTCAACTATATCTTTTTTTTCGGTTAATCATTAATTTCATAACTTTTTTGCAGTAAATTTGAGGCACAGTTGACGAGTCTGAAATACGGCTGATTCCTATCACAATTATTCCTTTGATTTAGTCTTGTTCAACTATTTTTATGAAGATACCTACATTCATGTCAGTGGACGGAAGTGTAAACTTGCCTAGGGTTGACAGTCATTTATGACTGTTTTTTTAATAAAGCACCACCAAAGTACTGAATCTGCTAAAATAATTTAAAGAATAATAATAAATGAATTTTGGTAGGGGAAGTGATACATCCTTCTGAAAGAGTTGCGTATACTGAAGCCGTATAATGATGTTTTTCTCTGCTTAATTCTATAGTTTACTTGGACATTTAAATACAGAATATCATCTTATGATTATAAATGGAAAAAATGGATTGCGTTCTTTTACTATTGTGTAAATCATTGTGGCAATGAATTGGTTGAAGATTTTTATTGTATGGTATCTGATAAGGTTCGGTATCCTATAATAATTTTCTAATGTTCCCTTATCGCAGAACTGTAATATCGCAAGCACATATTCTCCTCGGCCGAGTCATGGTTTAATTTTTACGTAAAGGCTTAATTTCCCCTTGGAATTTTAGTATTTTTCCTTAATTATGGCCTCAAAAATTTGGTGCCCTTGTAGAATCAACATTGCTATCACGGGACCATATCTACTAAAAAATAGAGCTAATAAAAGCGGGTTATAAATTTCTCCTTATTGCGTTGTAATTCGAGGCATTTCTTTTTTATCCGTAAAATAGGCCTTTATTACTAGACGATAAGGGTCTTTCTTTAACATCGCCATCTTTTATGTAATTTCTAACAAGAGTTTGATTTTTTTAACTAAAAATTTAGAAAATTTCTCATTTTGAGTTAAAGTAGCTGTTTTAATGGCTGTATTCCCAATTTTACGTCCGATTATAGGCTGGTCGTAAAATTAGATGCGAGGGATTCGAAAGAATATCTCGTGAAACATTTTATAGATGGTTGAGAATAGGTTTATCCCGGATTTTCTACAATATTAATACAATACATAATACAATACATAATACAATACATAATACAATACATAATACAATACATGATACAATACATGATACAATACATGATACAATACATGATACAATACATGATACAATACATAATACAATACATAATACATTACATAATACAATACATAATACAATACATAATACAATTTAACCAAAAACATGAACGTTTCTTTGGTTAAACTCGAATACTTCCATATAAAATAACATTATTATAACATATGATCACTGCGAGTGGATCAGATAGAGTTGGATATACATTGTACAATACGCACAGAGCTCTCGGATAGCCAAGTAGGTAAGGCGTCCGTCATTGGTGATAGCGGTCCCGGGTTTGATTTCCGGTTGGGGTCCATTTCTGAAATTACCCCAATTATCGCAGTGCTTTTAAAAATTCTGCTACGATACACGTACATACATTCGCACATAGTCTACTAAATAGAACTGCCACTTGAGTATTGTTATGAATATATTGTAGAATATGACTTACTAATGAAATTTGAACTTTATGTTCTGAATTGAGAGAAAAACACGATTTCTGTTAGGAATTTGCACAAGGAGGGAGGGAACTTCCAGAAACCCTCCATCTGACGGAAGCATCACAAGACAGGCTCCAATAAATTCACAAACATTTTCCAACCCCGTGACAGAAAATACGCCATCACCACTCAATTACATAACCTGAAACTCTCCAAATATTATCCCGGTTTTGCCCCATTCATACAGTTTGCTCAGTCTCAATATGAAAGAAACAATTTGTCTTCGTCCACAAATTTTATTTAAAAAAACACGACCGGTTTCGAGGTTAACTCATCTTCAGGTGACCGGAATACATTTAGAAGCAGAGTAATATACTAAGGAAAGGCGATTGAGGGGAAGGGCGTTAGTGGGATGAATGCGGGGGAGGGGGAGGGAGGTGTGGAAGTATAGATTTGAAGATGGGGGAAATATTCTCACTGAAAAGATACTCGTTAGTAAGGTTCCTAGAAAACTGCAGGTGGCGGCGTATCTCTAGTTGTTCCAGGAGGTCAAGCTTCCTCCCTTTTGTACCGACGTTGAGGAGAATGGGGGAGAACGATGAACTGTGGTTGTTGTCGTTCAGGTGCATTTTTGTGGACGAAGACAAATTGTTTCTTTCATATTGAGTATGGAAATGTTCCACCAAGTATCGTCAGAAAGCATCAACTACAGTTTGCTCAGCTTTGCCTTAAAGCTATGCTTACATAGCAAGCAATACCGAAATCCCACTTCATCTAAATACTTGAATTTCAACTTTAATTCCGAACTAATTTTACACATAATTTAGCAATTATTGTGATTATTATTGAACTCTTTCTGTTATAATAAGATTTTAAGGGTCTAATTATCGATACTTCAGTTTTATCACTTACAATTATCTATTAAACTTTAGGAAAATTAGGGTATCGTTTTGAAGGAAAAGCTTTCCTTCTTGATTTCTAGATTTAAATATTCCTTAATATTTGTACATACAAACAAAAGATAGGTTTTATTATTCCTCGAAATGGTAAAAGTCACGTGTTTTCAAGACATTTGGCGTCGTTTTCTTTCGTGTAACTGTTGCACGTAATCACTTATTCATACAGTTGATTATGGTCCCCCTTTCGCCTTGATTTTAAAGAGTAAAGCAATTTTTCTCGGATATTTATCCTTAGTAATAAATCAGTAAGAGTTTGCTTTCCCTGAGAGTGAGTAATAAAAATTAATTACATGATAAAATTCTCACAGAACTTCATGTTCGTAATTTGAATAAAACCAAGATATTCAAACCGTAGAACGAAAAGGTGGTGTGTATTTAAGTCCGAAATCTGATGGGTAGTAAATCTATGAGAAAAAGACATTAAAATTGATTTTTTGAGGGTCGTTTCCACTGGAAATGGGGACTTTTATAATCTTAATTGCGAAAGAGATACGCATTTCAAAGTAAGCAATATCATTATACATGTAGAGTAATATAATTAAAGGATCTGTATTTACATTCTTCGATTCTAAATATCCATTGTTAATATCCTATTATCTTCATTTATTAAATATTATCAAACAATAGAACATTCCTAGAAGTTCCAGTCCCGAAATGAGATGATAAGAAAATAAGAAAAATGGCCCAGACAGCCATGAGGCTAGCACGTTCACTATTGATGAAAAAGGTCCTATGTTCGATTCTCGGTGGGGACCCACATGTAAGAAATGACCTCAGCTACCGAAGAACTTTTAACAATACTAATGGTAGATGCGTTGGTAGGAGTCTACTCTATGAGGAAGACTGCGAGCCTTTTACTAAAATTGATAACCTAAAGGTACCTTTCAATTTGAAGTTTGTTTAACTCAGTATAATAAGTTTTCATTTCTCATATCAAGAAGTGCTTTCCAAATTTTTTAGTCTCTTTTCTTCTGTAAATGAAATGTATTATTTCTAATTATTAATTGTTAACATGTTGTGAATTCTTCGGAAGCATTTGATAAAGGAGAGACGATTCCGTTGATAAAATTACTCGCTGTACGGAAATCAAAGAAGTTTAAAAAATAAATATCATATTAGTAAGGAATATCGAATTAATCTTCTATCTCATATTTTTGTAAGAGGTTCTTCTGATACTCGAAAGAGGAGTTCTAGAATATGGGAATCGACAAAGAGAAATACTCTTCATATCCTTGATATTATTTTGAGCTTTGAATTACAAACATATCTGAAACTATGACATTCTGCATTTATGACTAATATAAGAGACTGAAGGCTTAAATATTATTTCATTTCAAATAGAAATACCTACTTTGAAAACATTCCTCCATTAATCGAAATTAAAAATCAGGCGACTAAATTTTGCTAGAATTACTGACTTCTGAAATTTCGAAATACATTAATTATTAGGGCTTTCCGTACACTCTTACTCTCCCTAGTATTTGTCCCACTAAATTATGCATAAATATTGTATTGGATTATCTCCTTAAACTAATTAACGTTTTCATTAGTTTTCATAATTCATTTCATGTTTAGAATCATATTAAAATGAAATATTTCTTTCCATTATTTCATAAAAGAAAAAAATCTTCCAGATTGGTTTTTATTCTCTAATCTGACAAACATTAGAAGATTGTGACTCTTTCTATATTCTTAAATCAGCTCAACATATTAAAGCCGCAATTTTTATTTATCTAATTCCTTACACCTTATCTTCTATTGGATGAAACATACCCCGTGTATCAGAAATGTCAATGTTTATACCTGCAATGCAAGCGATCGCGTGCTGCCAAATCAGATTACGCTGATTAAATTTGCGAGGGCTTCATAAACAGAGGGGAAGAGCATTTCTTCAAACAGGTGATGCACGAAATGCTCTCGCATTTCATTCCCGTGAATCTTCGATGCAGCTGTAATCATCTCGCGCTTATCGACGCTGCGGATGCCGTACAAATAATCTTATTCCCGAGCGAATCCTTTTAATGCTGGTAACTCGTATGGCCTCGGATATAATCACGTAAACAAAACGGAATCGAGCATAGGAAGTAAAACAAAGAGGTATCTCTGGAGCAATGGAAGCGGAAATATTCCTAGTTAACCAGAAAACGCTGAAATGGAGATGAGAAACACGAGCTACCTATTTCGCCGCGTCGTCATTACTCGGTTCGAAGGAAAACGAGGATGGGATTCCCATCAGTCAAGAGTGATAATTTCCACGTCCTTGGTAGCACCAATGCTTGAAATGTTAGATATGTGTTCTGCGAGTTGTAAATGCTTGACATAACTACATGTGTCATGTTCTATTATCTTCATATATGTAAAGTATTCAGTAAAATTTGTCTATATAATATTTAGCCCGGTTAAAACCTCATCCCCTCCACCGTTAGCTACCAAAAAGAAGGAGAGGAGAATGAGGCTTATTAAGCAGAATGAGGAGTGAGGTTGTTTGCCCTTGCTTTCCTTATGAAGTCAGAATGCTATAGGAGGAATAAGTCCCATAAATGAACTAATGATATCTGAGGAGAGACCTTAATCAATGGCATCATTCAGCATCACTAATACCTCAGTAGCTTTCTTATCATCTCTACAACGAAAAAGACAAAAAGTATACGAAAGATACATTTTTCTTCGTATAGGCATAGGGAAATCAGCCATAAGACATGAAAAATATTCCATTTATGAAGATAAGATAGCAGAAAGTCTTTATAATTATCTACATTTATAATGGCCAAGCAATTTTTTGTGAGATAAGTAATACCTCTTCATTTCATAATCGAGGAAAATATTAAAAATTGCTCTCCGTCTCGGTGCGAGGATCTTAATTATTTATTATCTAGAAAATTTTAATTTCCTTGGAGCTCTGTCGAATTAAAAAAGATTCGTATTTCTCTTAAAATTCCATTATCCTAATTGAATATGAAGCATATGAAATCTCAGATTTTTCCAACTTTTCAATCAAAAGCTTGCTTTCATCTCAAAGCATAACCTTTTTTCTGAAGTAAATAAATGTTTAATTTAATTCCACAAATTGTTAAGTCATCGTCAGCGTTGGAAATGAATAGGAGAATCTTTGAAAATTATAAATATAGCGAATATTGAGGCAATTTGAAAGAATGTGAAACCACGATATTCTTCAAAATGTGACTACAGTAAAGACTACTTGTATTTTCGGAAAAAAATATGTTAATTATATTATAATAACAGCAGCTTAAAAACGATATTGTCTTAATTCTCGTTATTCCTGGATATTTATTCAAAATATTTGTTATAAAATATTAATTCACTTGTATATTTGAATTCATTTCAATCTTAGGGATTAATATATATTCAGTTAGTGTAGACAAATTCTCAACCTGCTTTTAAGGTAAGGTGCCAATGATACCGAGAAATATCACCAATAAATGCCTATGTCAGGTTACATAAATATCGGTTATTATATTCAAGATGATTTCAATATTTTCTCAATAATATTCTTTTTCATTGAATTTTCAATAATTCTCAGAAGTATAATAATGCTAAAAATAATAATAAGGAAAGAAATAGGATGAGTCGAATTGAATTAAAGAACCATAACATCTTGGATATCTCTTCAAATGTCTTTACTTAGATTTCAGCTAAGCTAGACATCTTTGATTGATATCAAGTATGAAAGAGCGATTTCTAAGCTATACTTTGTGTACTCTAGTTAATATAAAAAACCTCCACGAAAGCTCTCAAAAAAAGATCTCACAGATAATTTGATTAATATTTCTATAATCACGCTAATTCAATATTAATCAACGAAAAAAAGCTGTTTCGTAATCACATTAAGGATGTATTTTTTTGTGATGGCATTTTACTGAGAAAGCATGAAATATAGATATACCTATTTCATAAAGTAAATATTATTTCTTAATATAAATTTATAAAGTACAAGCGATCCGTTGCCTATCGCCACTTTACTAGATTTATGACGCATGTGCGTTTCATTACACCTGAAAACTCCAAAAGTATAATATCTGTAATGAATATTACGGACTTAGTCAATAAAGGTAACAAGTATATATATATTGCTTTGTACTTGTGTGACTTTTTGAACGCAATTTCTACTTATGATCATATTAGAAGAATGATAAACATGTCGCTCATTAAAATGATACATCCTATTTTACGCTTAAATTTTACACTCTTTCAATCATGCGATTGAAAGAATAAACTTTCTTTATTAATAGAGGTTAGGCCCGAATGGGTCTCTTATCCACCTAACTTGACTTGCTGATACATATTTGAATTAAATTTTAATATTAGAAAAAAATCAAGAGCAGCAAAAAAATATTAGGCTTCGTGGAAAAGATCTTCTCAAATAATGACCGAGGAAGAAAAATACCCTCTGTGTGGGAAAATACCCACAACGAAGGAGGGTGAAAATAACAACCCGCAAAAACACAGAGAAATTAATGCAGAAAAATATTGTCAAAATATTACATTTAAATTAAAAATACCAGTATTTAAGAATCAGATAACTCAGTGTGTATAAATTCAAAATTTCCGACAGCTTAAATCATAGTCGAAATGAAAACATAGAATGCAATCGTGTATGGATGCACGGTAAAAATAAACTCGAGGATATAAGCCGAACACGTTTCTAACACCACAAAAGGTCAAACCTTGGTAATGGCTTTCACCTCTAAATAGAAAAAAATCGAAGGTAAGCGTCTCGTATTAGGTTATTCGATTAAAAAGAAGTCGTAAGGGTTGTCGTTTAAGCGGAGCAGGAAGATCCATTTGTCCGCTAATGGTCGCCTGGGACAGCAATATGTCTCTGCGGTGCTTCCTGGGCTGTCGGCGAATGCATCGGGATTCTCCACTCTTCTTTTAAAGAAGCACACCTCTTTCCCATGTGATATTCGAACACCACGGAACGTTTGAAGTATACGTGCGATTTCGTGTGTTATTCCCGAACTCAGTTTTCCTCGAAACGTGAGGTAATAACCCGTCGAATTCCGTCGGGGTATGGAAGAGCCCTGTGGCAGTAAGAAACAAGTGCTGCAGTTTATCAATGGTGTCCGAGAGGTATTTTTCAGTTGCTATTGTCCTAGTTTGTCCCCGCTTGTTCCTCGTAATGATTTTGGCGCGTATAGCCCATTAGTTTCCCGCTTTAATTTACGAGAATCTCCTTTTGTCAGAAATTTCTTTCATGTCTTGGTTCTCTACTTAATTATCTTTTCTATTTGTGATTATGAAAGGGCTAACGAAGATCATTCGTTTCACAAACTTTTTTACTCATTTGAATTCTATTTCTTAAATTGGTGTAGACCCTAAATACAAGTAATCCCTGTAAATAATAATTGTAAGGTACGAGTTGCATTTTGACTGTGTCATTTCGAAATTATTTTCTAGCTTGAAAACATTAGGAAATATGTCTAGAAACATTTGTCAGCCCAATCGGTATTTGTCATTATTTCCGAAAAAAAGAAATAAGAATCTTGATTAGCCGAAGAATTTGTCAGTTGTATCTCCCTTATTCAAAGTGTCGCTGTACCCTATAAGAATGAAAAAGTAATGCAGCACAGGCTTTCTCCATTATTTAGAATTTAACTAAAGCATTCCGCAGTGACGACACATTGCTAGCGTTTACAATATTCTCTATCATCTATGGCATTGCACTATTCCCTTTTTTGATCTCCTTTTTATGCCTAGCTTTTCCTTTGCTATAACACCCCGCAGTTTAAAATTCCAGCATAATTAAATGTTATAATTATAGTGTTAATCAAAATCATTATATTTCAAATAATATAAGGCTAAAACTTCGATTTATATTTATAAAATTTTGAATGTCGACGAAAATAGAAATTTCTACGGAACTTTATTCGGAAAACGGTATTCTAAATGCATACAAAGCATTGTAGGCAAAGAAAGCCTTCAATGAATAAACAGATCGACCAGTGCTCCTAATTTAACGAATCTCTTTGCGGTATAGCAATTTTCCAGTAAAAAATAATAATTCGCTTACATTACTAGTAAATATGCATTAGAATTGGTGTGTTCGATAGTTTTGTGTAAGTGTCAGTTTTACAGATGCAGCATAATCAATTTGCAACAATTAGATAAAATATATTATAACAGAGAACAATAATGATAGATAGTATAATTTATATGTTCCTCAAAATCTTCTGTAAATATCCGCCCTTTATAAATTTGATTTCCGATGTTTTCTATAAACTTAAATACATCGCAGCATATTATCAATACTTGAAATATTCAATTTCTTTGTATTTAAAACTCAATTTACTCCTAATTATTATATTCCTTCTTCATAATGAAATTCATCATTCATATTAACAAATTCGAAATTTTTGGTACGAGATGTTCAGTGAAATAAAAAACTTCTAATTATGTAGTATCTGCTTTGAATCCTTCATTTTTTCTATCTAGCGACAAAAGACAATTGTTTCTTATTTTTCCATCGCCGTAAATATTTGGTTTCAGGAATCCTTTTGCGTAGATCCAGTATTGATCCACATTAGAGTAATATTCTTTCGTTATTAGCTATACACATTCCTTCTTTAAACTGTAACTTTTACTTTACATCATAGTGTTGCAATCGTTTTTAGGAGTAACGCTAATAAATGAAAAGGTACTCTCAAATAACACTACCGATACCAACGATAGGAAAATACCTCAATTCTTCAAGTCTGTGTCAAGTAAGGAATTTATTATCATCATTCAATTTCACATTACTATATTATCTTCATTCTATATTTTGAGTTTTTCTAAATTTCCAAAAATTTGAAAACTTAATCAAACCATAAAAATTTACTCCAAAAATCGAATCAGAGCTAGATAGTCCAAGATTTATCCTTCCACCGCTTTGATTTATCATGAAATTAACTCAAAAAATAGAATAAAACTTAAAATTCCTTCAAATTGCTGCATTGGACCATTCAGAATACAAGAGGGAGAAAATTTTTCATTTGAGAATTAAAAGTCACGAAATATGAACGAAATATATATAATTTTCCGTGATTTAAGGCATTCTGCGTAGAAAAACTTAGTCTTTCTGCGTATAATTTATCATTTATCGTATAAATCATCGATTCAGAGATTGGCACTCACTAAATCCACACATCTCTTTCACCTTTAGGATTATAACATTAATGAGCTTATAATATCCATGTTTGATTTAATACTTGAGGATTGGGTTACTGAAATCGTCATTTTTGCTCGGATAATTTGAATAGCGGGATTGATGCAAAAACGTTTGGAATCATTAGCTCCCTTTGATCCCAGTTTAAGATATTATTCATGGGTTCAGAGTGCTTATACGAGGTTCAGTTTTCCAATGATTTTCATATCCTTGATCCTAGAGTTTAATTCGGCAATTTAAGGGCACAAATCACCGTAGAGCTCTGATAATTTGAAATACTCAGAGGCCCTTTTAATATTGGATTGCGGCCCTCAATTCAGTTTAAAAGTCTTCCATTAATTTATAAGTTGTGACGATATATGATAGTGACTCATGGTACTTGGGGAGTAACTTTTAACTAAATTATTCCTGTATATTTTTATTTATTAAATTTAATTTTCTTTTTTTGAGAAGTCCATTTTCGATATTTGTAGTCACAAATGAAGCTAATCTTTTTAATTCATTTCGACTTAACTTACTTTTTCTTAAAAAGATTTCGATTGAGGTTTTCTATCCAATGCCTAAAGGAATACACTAAATTTCGTTAGATTAGGGTAAGGATAGTGATAATATTGTCACTTTCATGCCAATACTTGCGTTTTTCATCTGCAGTAGGACTTGAATGATGAATATCGATAGACTTTGGCATTATATTGCAATTCCTTGAAGAAAAAATTCTTCGAAATACAATACAATTTAAAGCCTTTGTATTGATGAAGCGAGGTTGAATCTTAAAATCTTTTCTTCCATATAACTTGTTTTTATGTGTGACGACCAAGTATGTATCTATGCCAGGATGACTCTCAGCCTGGGGTACTAGTAAAACTTCGGGCCGGCCTTGTATATTATAATTAAATGCATACGTAACGATTAGATATTTGTCCTGTGACGACATTAATACAACTCTACGTCATTATGTCAGTTATTACATTCCTCTAAAATAATAACCAATTATCAGTAAATGTCATCTGAAATAATTACCAACAGTAAGTGCATTCTAAAAAATACCCTTCAATAATTACATCTGATTACATTACATTGAATCTCATCCGACTAGAATCCCGAGAACTCTTCTTTCATCTGATACTCCTGGAAAGCAGAAGATCATTTCTGAATTACTATATTTCGTCAAAATAATTCTAGAAAACTTTTGCTTTAAGGTATTTTCACCAAGAGAGAATGACTTGATTATATTCGCCGGTAAGGCGTTCCACTGCTCGATATTACAATCCCAAAACGATAATTACTTACATCTATCAATCGCGAATAACTTTCTGGCCAAACCTGCCGTATAAGATTAGACTTAAGGGTACGATCGATCTGAGAAGATGGCTTTCAGGTAGAACTCCACGGAACGTCACACTTCCAGATGGTTTCTAGCCTTAATGGAATGCATCTAGGTCGATTTTGCAGATCAAATCTTCCCGAAATGCGCGCAGCTGCTCTTCTTTTATTTCCCTTAATCTTTGCTCCATTAAAAGCGCGCCACCTTCCTCCTTTTATCCACTCCATTCTCCCTTGGAGTCCAAACAGAGAAGTTCCCATTAGGCCTCTCGTGTTTGTGTGCAAATAAGCGTCTACCCAAAGGCCTTCCGCGAAAACCCCATATAAACCTCTTCATTTCGCTCTCCCCACCTGAATTGCATTACACACTCTCACCCTTTACACTTTCTTCCATCTCCTCTTCTTCTCCATGCATCTGTCATCCATCCTTTTACTGCCCCACTTCCGCCTTTAACGGTTTCCATTCTTTCCATTTCCTATCTCTTTGTCCAGAAAAAATGCTTTCGGAAATCGAGGTGGTTTTCTGTTCTGAGATTTCGAAAAACACTATCTCTGAGTCAGGTTTCCTATATTGGGACAGTGGGTGTTTTGCGTAATCAAGGTAATTCTTTCGTCTTTAATTGATTAATATTTTAAATTTATTCGCTTGATTAGCGAATATAAATAAAACTGGTACGGTCAGTGTTTATTTGGTGGAGTTTTTTACGTTCGTTTTCAGTACATATAATCGTACATTTCATACATTTTAGAGTAAGAAAGGTTCTTTCTCATAAAGGCTGAGATCTATTTATTACACATCTAATCTTCAAATTCATAGAAAAATATTTTTTTTAACTTATCCTTAATCTTTGGTGTATATATGAGGGTGTTTCTGTGATTATGAATTCCTTTTACTCCTCATGTTACTCCCGACATCCGAGTAATTTCCAGATTTATAAGCTCAGATTATTATCTTAGCTCAAATTTGATCCTATAGTTCTCCGTCGGAAATATTTCACAAAACTACAATAATGTTACGGGGGGTCAAAAATATCTAAAAAATTTAAAATATCTCTAAAATTTTTGTTGACTTTATCAGCAAGCAATTAACGAGACATTTACTCACCCACTTCCATCCGATGAAGTATTTGAGAGTAATTACCAGTCTTTAGCGGATCTGTTGCAATTCGGCATATGATCAGTGAAATTTTATCTCTCTACAAAGATTTTTTTATCATTCAGTATGGGGCGAAATCCAAATGAACATGAATTTAAAGATCATAAAGGTGTTTATCAAGGTGAGATTGAGACTAAAATTCTCTTCTTCCATCCAAACTCAGTTAACCTCTATTTATGAATATATCATCAAATATATTTTTAACTTAACGGTTAAATTAATTAATCAAAGCATCGTAACGTAAATGCATTACATAAATACATAATAAAGGAAAACGTTTCCTTCACTTCATAGAAAAACCTCTATTATTTCATAAATCCGATCCCTTAGGATAGACTTGGAAAGTAAAACCGTCCAATAAAACTTCTAAACGAGCTTTAGCCTTAATGCAGTGACCATGGAAGATAATACGTCTCATGACGGGAGATTTTCATAACGTTTAAATATTTTAGTCATCAGCTCTTTTGTCCCTTCCTGCGTAGTTTGCCTCCAAAATTCTCCTCTATTATCCTCCACCTTCCTCGTTTATTTTTCATCCTAGCCCCTTATCCTAATACTCCACCTTACCCTGTGTCACATTTTATACCTCATCCTATCTCCGACTCATTAACTTTCGCCTCGTTCCCTTCCCTTGCCTAATATCTTTTCCTTCCAAAGCACCCTCATTTCCTCTCCTATTTCAACCCTTTCGTATCCGTTTTTCTTTCCTTTCCATCTCTCTCTTTTCTTAATGCTTGCTTACTGTGAATTCGGAGTAAGGGTAAAAAATTTGCATATGCTAGTCGGATTGTTCTTGTAGTTCCCTGACGTTAAAGGAAGGGCCAAACTAATTTAAGACTGGGTGAGTAACTGCTTAACTTATTTTAAAAACCCGGAATGTATAAGAAAGAGGAAGCTTAGAAAATTTTCTTAAGAAAATATAAAGCCTGTAGGCAGTTAGTGTAATAGAATCTGAAAATTTACGGAATATTGTGAGATTATGAACAGGGTATTAAACCGGAATAAATTTCGTTCCAAAAAGACAAAAAGTGAAGAGAAGTGACTGAGAAAAAGTTCTTCCAAACAGCAAGAACTTTTTCACAGGAAACTATTCCTCTAATTTATTTTAATAACTGTATACAATACACAAAGGAGAAAGAGTACACGACTAGTTTCAATGCATCTTTTTCAGTAGAAAAGGAAAAGCGGAAGTGGTGCAAAACATCGGAGGGACTATTCACCGTAATGCCATAACAAGAAGAGGGTCTCAGTTATGTTTTGCATCGGTTCCTCTTTCGTTGCGCAAACTTGCTATCTTTTGGGAGGAATAACTTAATGCCCTTATATCCTTGCTTTTTAATTTCTGAAATTTTCCTTACATACAACATTACACCAAATTTTAGAGCAATGCTTAGTTATAGGTCGTTGCAAGCAGAAGTTTCTCACGTATATTAAACTTTTCTCCAATCGCTAAATTAACTAAACTCTGGGTTGTTATAAACCAAAAATTAGAACGGAATAAATATTGGTTTTCTTTATCCACTCGGATTCAAGAAATTCAATTTTTTCGTTTCAGGTCCGATTTTTATTTTGGAAAAAATATCGATCCTTTTCTGTTTCAGTTCTGGTTCGATACACTATCATCATTTATATTCAAATATGTTTCATTCATCGATGATGATTCAAACTTGACATGAAAAACATATTTGAGGTCGGAATCTCGTTCCGGCAATTCAGTTACGATAACTTATACCTAAGCTATCGAACGAATATAAGAAACTTGATCCAAACCCAATTTTATTGCTTATATTTGAAAGTTATCATACATAAAATAATTAAATTAGGCGAGTAAATTCAGAACCGATTCTTAACTACTACTTTCATTAGCTTACATTTTTTATTGTGTACGTACATTTAACCTTATTGAATCATTTTGTGAACACCAAAGGCTAAGAAATGTGGTGATTGCGTGATTCATTGATTTGATTCCAGTATACAGATAGTATTTCTCGTTTGTAGGCAACATTTAACAATTTCCACTATTGTTTCATCTAACATCTCCACTTCACTTATTAAATGACATTTGATTGTCAATGGACAATCCCTGTCTAATCATGTTGCGAATGTACATTCTCATCCCGATGTTTTAAAACGAGATCCATCGCTTTCTAAATTCAATGGTCGCTTTTATGAAACACATTTGTAGCACTAAATCTCACAAAATGTGTTGTAAAATACCTCAATAATATTAATTAAGACAGTCATAGGCTAAATCGCCGAATATAATGTGAGATTTACGACTAAATAAGGAAGAAGATAGACCACTGACTCATGCATTCACAGTTTTCACTGCTGCCATGGCTCTGTTCACTGCAAATCATCCTATCTCGCAGAGCGTAAATTAATCACTGAAATGGGTCCGAAATGAAATCGTGATATAGGAACAGATTCGTCTAATGTACGAGCTCACTAATATTAATCACAGGGAATATTGAATTAAGATGTAAATGAATTTGACATTGATCGCTATCTAATCGATTATTGAGAGCACAGACTAATATTAATGATGCGACTCAATACTTGCTTTAAAGCGAAAATTCCTTTTAATATTTTAACCCTTTAGCAAAACGTCGCTCGTTTCTACGGGTCAGCACAGACTATCATCTTGTTTTTGTCGAGCCAATCTGTAGTAATGAATATGGAATTACTTTCAAATTTAAATTTATATTTGAGTAACATATAAATTAACATTCATGAGCTACAATTTAAATTATTATTAAGGTATCATGACTAAATGCATGACCGTTTGAAACCAGATATGAAAGTAAATCATTTGCAAAGCTGGCTAATCTCTTCATTCCTTCATTCATATTCCTATTTTCATATATAGATTCACCTCTATACCATATCTTCTTGAATTCCTTGAAAGCTTCCATCATTTGTTTGTTGTTATTCGCATAATTCTCCAAGATATTAAAGTGAATGTATCATTTCTGGTGGGTGAAAGTTAGTTAGAACTACTAGACTTATTTTACGGTATAAAAAATAATTACTGTCGCTAGTGGCTATTCATTCTTAAAATGCATAAATAACTTTTCATGAAATGACTGAAAATGATTTTTATTTCTTTAAATTTCGTGTTAAAATGCTTAAAAATACAGCTGCGTTTATGGCAGAGGTTTCGTAGATTTTCGTCATGTTACTCAGAAGGAGATTCTACAATTGATTGAAGTATCGAATATAGAAGAATAGAATATGTTCCCCAAATATATTTAGTTGTAAAATTCTATCCATAACATTTGCCCTATACGTTATTGAATGACGGGGAGATTTTAAGGTTCATACCTATTGAATAGAAGCTAATACCTTTCCCTCCAATTTAATGATTTTACGAGTGTTTTCCGCGAAAGATCGTGATCATCCAGTCCGATGAATGGAATCTCTGAATGCGTAACTTGTTGGGAATTCATATTGTAATCATTAAAAGAAATGCACGAACTATACAGAGTCTCTAGTTGAATTTTGTGAAAAATGTTAATATTTTGCATTTATTTGAATTATTTGATTATATTAATGATGATCCTGAACTGGTCAAAATAACGGCAATAAATTACTGAAACTACAGTGCATCTCCTTTCTTATAAAATTTTTATTCATTCAATATTCATTTTTCACTACAGTCTAAATTCTGTTAGGATTCACGCAAATGGTAATTATGAAAATAAAATTCAAAAGATGATTTTTGGTTCATATTTATAAGTTAATCGTAACAACCGTATCGTCAACGATTTTCAATCTAACAGCCATTCCGTATATTGTAGTAATCACATTAAAAAGGATTGGATCAATGAATATACCACCATGGACAGGTCCGTGGAAGTAGTAACGAAAATGAAGAGAGCACTCATATCCATTAAATCATCCATCCACCTTTGCGATGGAATAATGAAACGAGAGTTTCATTTTCTGGAGAAATCCACGTTCCCCTGCATAATTCATCTCCCTATCCGCACTTTGAGGTTTTAGCTCCACTAGCGGCTATATTTTTCCCCACATAATCCCATACAGCTCGTTTTTACCCGTTCGTTTTCCATGCACGAGAGAGCGGAGGTGCATAGCCGCTGCCCCCTCCAAAACGTGATGAATGATTCCATTTGCAGACGGCCGAGGGAAAGAGAAGAGCAATTTCACAGATGAGACCATGAGATAGAGGCCTTCGGAACATTACCGCAGTTGTTCCCCATTTCGCGTGATGTCTTGATGATTAAACTTTGAACGCAAACCGCGGGAATCCCTTTCTCCATCCGTTGTTCTTCGGAGGTTTCCGTGTCGCTTTTAAGAGTTGCGAACATTTTGAAATTTTTTTTCAAAATTCTTTTCTTCACCCCTCTGTCACGGCATGCTCCCGGAATGGAACCCACATCCACATAGAACCCACTGACGATTTTTTTTGTTTCACCACGTTCGTCCACGTTTTCCTCCTGTTTTTGCACCCTGAGGGAAGGACGGATGGCTGGAGAGAATCCTACAAATATTAACCCGAATTTTCCCCCTTTTCTCTCTCCCGTTTCCCGCCATCGCCACGGTCGTCGCCACCGTCAACAGGCGCGCAACAAGCCGGCTGACGGTGGCGGGCATGTGAACCAGAAGGGAGGAGCGGCGGGAGCCAAAGCGGCGGCAGGAGCGGCCGGTGTGAAAGGCGGGGCGGCAGGGAAGACAGCGGGAGGCGGAGGAGGTGGAGGCGGAGGGGCGAAGGCGGGGGCGGGAGGGCAGAAGCCCCCGACAGCGCAGAAGGGGCAGGTGAAAGCGGCGCCCAGCAAAGCGGCGGCAGCCAAAGGACCGGCGGGTAAAAAGAACAAGAAGGGACAGAGGCACCAGCAGCATGACCTCATAGTCACCATTGACCTCGTGAGTGTAAAGAAACGCACTGGCGATTTTCTGGAATTATTTTCTCTTCCCAACCCGACAGCAGAATTTTTTTCCCCCTAAACGGCTGTTTTCGAGAGTGTCCCTCAGAGATTTTCTGAAAAATTAAAAAAAAAATCCGGGATGTGAATGAGAGTGGAAAGTCTAAGGGTTGGAAATTAAAATTAAAAAAAAAAATGATGAGTTATTAACGCGGGAGAGCTTTCCGGCCGGGTGATGTTTAATTCACGCGAGGGATGCACGATGCACGCAATTTAACTTTCGAATTTTGCCGCAATTTGCGGTCAAATGAGCCGTGAAATTTTTATAAGAGGACGTTTCCGCGCCCCTATGTCGTTTTCGTACACGTGTTATATTTTTGCTACAAAAGAGTATGGTAGCATATAGGGGTGAGATTTGTAATTTTAATCTCCTCGAAAAATTAAGCCCAAAAGCTAATGTTTACACTTATTAAAATTTTAATTGAACTATAACAAGCCGGAGCTAACTTAAATTCTAATTTCGTTTTCATACACGTGTTATATTAACTACAAAAGTATCGTAGCATATAAGGGTGAGATTTATAATCTTAGTCTCCACCAAAAATTAAGCCCAAAATTTATTATTTTCGCTATTGAAATCTTCCCTAAACTATAACAAGCTGAAGATATGTTGAACTCCGATTTACTTTTCATACACCTGCTATATTTGCTACAAAAGTATCATAGGGGTGAGATTTTTAATCTTAATCTCCTCTTAAAATTAAGCCCAAAATTTATTGTTTACGCTCAGTAAAATTTTCACTAAACTATAACAAGCTGAAGCTATGTTGAATTCCAATTTTTGTTTCCATACACGTGCTATATATATGAAAAAGTATTGTAGCATATAGGGGTGAGATTTGTACTCTTAATATCCTCGTATATTTAAGTCCAAAATTTATTGTTTACGCTTATCAAAATTTTAACTAAACTATAACAAGCTAGAGCTATGCTAAAATACTGGCTATTAATTTAGTTTTCTAATATATTAAATATACCAGTGGATGAGTATGTATCACGTTAGCAGCCTTTGACGTCAGGAAACAATATCCCTTCATAAATATATTGGGATGCGTTCTTCATGATAATGTGGTTATAGATCATTTAATAATTGCTGCCATGACGGAAATTACCTACACGTGCGGATTTAAAATCTTGACAGGAACTTAATTACGTCTATATTGTATAAGTTCAGTTGATGGATCCAAAATAATTCAGTGTGGTGGCATTTTATGAGGTAATTTAAGGGCTTCATAAATGTTTTGAATTATTAAATCTAAAGCAAATGAAGGCATGTGCTTTATGGTTTTCCTTGTTTTTGACATGGCATTCCTAACATTTTTGATGACCTACAATCGGGTAAACAAAGTTTAAAAAGAAAAAAATTACAATAAATTATATCAAGCTAAAGAAAGAACGATAAATATTTTAATTTAATCAACCACGTTTTCCAATTTCATAAGAGTGGTGCATTTATTTTTTTCTGTAAGATTTTGCCCCGTCCGATAGATTTACATCCCGGTAAAACTTCCACAAATGTTATCCATAGCTTCTATTGAGCATTTCATCACTTTCAGGAACATATATTTCCAAGGAAACATTCCGGCGCTTATAGAATTTTAGAATACTTTCAACATCATTTTATGCAAAACACCCGCTCTTGTTGAATGTTGTTTACCAAAGCCGACGGTATTAAAAGTGTATTTCAAAAAATATACAAGAGAATGATTTGAAGGACTTAAGATATGTTCATGCAGTAAATATTGGAGTTATATATTTTGTAATTTTCCATTCACTGAAGAAGAATTTACAGTAAGGGTAGAAACGATGAATGCATCACAGTTTTAGGAACTTGGATTTGAAATTTTTTATATATTATCCTACAGTGTGCTTCAAAACTAGCAAAACTCTACAAGATATTAAGGAGAAATTATTATTTTAGCATTAAACGCATTTAAAGCTGCGAAACATATTTGCGAGGTAACTAACACAGTGAACACCAGATTATCCGAGGGCGAATCATCCGACTACGTATTCGCCCTCATTGTTGCAATCTGACGATATTTTCCGCGGTCTTTTTGAAAAAATCCAACCACAAAAAAATACTCATATATTATACGTTTAGGAGCAGAAATTACGTAAGAACTTTTATAAGAAGCAGTGAGTAAATACGACAATGATGACATAATCATTGCCAAAACAATCCGCGGATGGGGGAAGAAAATTTGTAATAAATCCATGACAAAAATACAAATACCGGATTACATGCGCAAAAATTATAATTATCATGTATATTATCAAAATATTTTAAATGAAAGCTAAATTTTGGATTGGCAGTGTTTTCTAATTAATCTTGTACCCCTCCCTGTCATTTCCCCGGATAACCGAGAGTTCACTTCTAATAGAGCATAATCACAATCCTTGGGAGATTAGCGGATATTTCTTACTCTTCCCGCTAACTACTGAAGCTACGTCTTTTGTTGTTGCACATGCTGCGATCGCTGTGAATTAACCATGGAATAGTTTGAGATACTGTTGTAGCAATCAAAATTTCACTTAAAATTAATTTAAATCATTTAAAGTAAAGTACGTAAAGATTAGTTAGTTTTCCTTCGTAAAATCTCCAAAAATCTATATAATTTATCGATGATTTCCTTTCCATATACATATCGATGACTTACCTTCTTTTTTATATTCAATGAAAAAAGTAATAGTTTATTAGATTTTTTCCTTATCGTATCCCTCCCGATTTCCTACGGTCACCTCTACTGATGATTTTCAACAAAGAATGATGGTCTTCAACGAAATAAGTAATAAAATTTACGTATAACTTAAAAATCGATCTCGAATACATTAATACGTACTATTTTAATATCTACGCAAAAGTGACTAATAAATGATAGATTATATCATTTGATAAAATTGTGCGTCATTTATAAATTTTGATGAAATGTGGAGGGAAAAAAGCGCTAGGCACCGAAAATGGATGTTTAGAAATTATGTTTAGGGATATAAAGGATGACCATATATACCATTATAGATTTACCGTAAATAACAGATTGCAGCTCAAGAACAGGGAAATATTTGGAGATTTTCCCCCATAGGAGACAACAGTCGCGCGATAAATGCCCTCGATAACCCGTAGCGATATAAAAGTATCGGAGAAGCACCAACAATTTCCCACGGTCGAGCACCCCACGCCTTTCCCAACGAATCCCACAGAAAAAGCGGGCCTTTTCGTCCCACATCCTCCCTTTTTATTCTCAACAAGCAAGTGCAGGGCTTAAAGCCAGAACTACAAAAGCCTGCATTGGAGCACCCTTTAACTCCCTCTGCAGACGCCCGATGGTTCTCTAGGAGTGCACAAAATGGCTCAGAGAGAGAAAAAGAGATGAGGAGACAAAGAGAAAAATCTGCCCGTAACAAGAGAGCGATCCTGGGGGGAAAACCTCCATGAAAAGCAGAGATGTAACCCCTTCCACAGCATCCTGGTCCAGGGCAATCCCTCAAAACCCTTTATTCGTCCAGTCAATCCCCCTTTTCCGACATCTGAACCGCAGATAAAGGCGGAAAACGGATCCCGCCGGCCCTGGAACCTCCCTTACTTTACACATCCCCGATTGTGGGGCGATAGTGAGGGCCCAGAGGGAGGAAGGGGCTGTTTTTCGGACGCCATTCTGGGGCCTTTTGATCGGCGACGTCACAGATGTGGGTGGATGAAGTGGGGGTGCAAGTACCAATGATGAAACGTCTCCAAAGTTTTCGTCTGTTTGTGTGCCCGATCGATCAGAGCCCAATGCGATTGGGTTCCCCATATTGCTTTCCCATTTCGAGATCTCGAATATTTCCTTACAGATGAAATAGATGTGGTTTTAAAGGAATAATCCACCTCGGATGATCAATGCGTTTTGGTATTTCAATATTTTTTTTCGGTCCATACTTGTATACAGGCTCAAATAGGAGAGACTATTCCCTTTCTTACTATGTATTATTATGTATAGCGATCTCATCAAATATTCAAAAGCCTTATAATGTAGATTAAGAGACAAGGGGTAAACCTTGCACAAATGAGTGAGTAAAGTTACGTCTTAAAACTGAAAGATAAACAGAATTTTTTAAATTTATTTGAGAAGAGATTTTATTTTCATTAACGCCCCTTAAACTCAAATTTAACATAATTATCAATTTTCTTCCATAATTATAATTTTCTTAAGCTCTTTAAGTTCGTACAGTAAACCCTAGTGGGCCGGATGTGGCTCGCGGGCCACATGGTGCACACCTGCTCTTTACTATCAGCAAATCCTTCAGTAAGATTTTCTGAGGCAATGTTATCCTTGGTGTATGGCAACCCGCGATACACATAATGTTGCTGGCTGCATAAGATTTGGGGGCAATTGCCCTTTCGCTACACAGATGTATGGGGGAATTATTTCTCGCTATAATTAATTCCTCCGAAACTTTATTTCTAACATCAATGAAAGACTAATTTAACAAACATAAAATATTATTCTTTAATAAATAATAGAGTTAGGGAGGACTTTCATCTTCCCGCCTTAGTGAATGTGAGAAGAAATAACGCTATACCCTCACTTTTATTAAATTTTGTTAATCTAAACTAGGGGCAACGTCGTGTTTTAACGTTTTCAAAAGAGCTGAAAACTTTACAATAAGGGATTATCAACCCCCGATTGATGTAACCCAACAAAAATTTAAAAAAATCGTAATGATCATCATAAGATTTAACCTGAGATAAGCTAAAACAGTAGCCGTTGAATAGGAAACATAAAATAGGAATCTTTTTATATTTATATAATCAACTAGAACAAAGTCTTATCTTTTCTAAAATAAAATATATATGCGAATGTACGCAAACATATTATTAGCTTTGAACCCAAATACTAGTGTTCCCAAATTTGAAAGTGCTTTTCCCCAAGTTCTCTCCGGGGAGATATGGAACACAATTATCTGTTCCTTGATATCGAGATGTTTCTGAATCAAGTAGGAGTTGGAAATGATGGATTTAACGAAATCTTACATTAGTTAGGGATATATCGTTATGTTATATAATATAAAATAGTAGAAGTATATGCATAATATTATCAGAATCGCATCTTTTTGAATTCTTGCACATGAAAGCGTAAATCACAGCAATTGAAAGCATACGTGGTAATGCACGATTATATAATTCCCAGTTCCTTTTTTGCTTAATTCATTAAACGGTTAAAACATGGTTCGAAATAGATGGTTTTCTTAATGCAATATTCGATAGAATCTATGAAATTATGATACCTAAAAGAAACTTCGGTAAAAATAATCAGGCAAAACTATACTCGCAGTCCTTCCAATAATTTGTTAATGCATTTAAGGTCGCACGTGTACATGTGATTATCGTTTATAGGAGAAATAAGAATTTAGCATTAATAAAATATGTACTTTTATAGAGTATTATTGTCTATTGAAATTAAATTTGTATGCCATTATCAATTCTCATGAATCATAAAGATCGACCAGTCGGTCAGTAATACAAATTTTTTCATTAATATAAAGCTTTTTGAAAAATATCAATGGCTCTACCCTAATTCGGAGAACTGCAATGCCCTAGCAAAAATACCACTGTAGAACTCTGTCAATAATGAATAATAATCCCATGAGTAGCAATGTTAGATTTAAGGTACTGCATTTGTTAAGGAAACTCCATCAAAAGTAAATATTTATTCTTTGCTTTGATGGTTTACTAAATCAGGATAGATATAAGATGCATTAAGATTGGCTGCGAATTTAGTTTAGTTTCGGACACCCGAAGACATATAGACCCGACTGCAAATGCACAAATGGAAACTTAAATGATTAATTGTTTTTGTAGAGGATGTTCGCTACGTAGACGAGGAAATCTCAAGAGAAAAACTTTTGCCCCAGTTTCGTTCAAGTAATAGCTTTGAATGTGAAAATCTATTCGAATAGATGGAATGATAGCCGGTTGACAATGAATTCGATCGATTTATCACAGCGAAAGTTTAGTTTTTTGCCTAAAGGGAAGAAGTCCGAGGGAGATTAATTTGGAAGGATGCATTGGAGTTCTCCAACAGAATGAATTGCTTTCCAGAGATCATCGCTTACGGTCTTCATAGGCCTCGTGCAGTGGCGCCTCTATCGGATAGAAAGAAAAATCGATACTCAGCGGCGCCAACAAGAGTGGTTTGAGACTAGAAAGAGTAATTTGAGTCCTTCAGTGTCCAAAGGATCTTAATCCGTTACTCTTGTTTAGTTGAATGTAATGGAGATTCATCCGTGATACTCAAACTTACGACTAGATAACATTTTATTGCTTTATTGTATATTTAGGAATAACAAGTACTCTTTTAGCATGAATAATTTCATATTTTATAATAAAACTTGAGTTCCATTTTTAAAAAAAAAACAATACTTAAAGTCATTTAAGTTTTATCTCTCTTCATATCGTGTGGCCATTTTTCCATTTTCCGATGAAACCTTGACAGTGCTTCTATTACTAAAATGCTTTATCTCCTTTCTTTGATCCTAATTTGAAGTACTTATTACTTACCACGTATTTACTTATTACTATTACTTTATTACTTATTACTATTACTTATTATTTACTACGTACTTATTACTAAGTACTTATTAGAATTACTAGTTCTTTCATTACAGAACTACCTCACGAATTTCAATGCATATGTATGTATGCGTGTGTATATATTAATTTATTTATTTTAATGTTATCAAAATACGCCCATGTACGGAAAATTGTATTTGATTCGGTAAATTTTGAAAAAGGGCAAACAGATTTTAATTTTCTGACAAGGAAATAATAAAAACGTTGATAATATTATTGAACCAATTAGCTAATATATCTACTTCCTATCGTTGATGACGATGTTGGTAATCATTAAAAACGTTTAATGATGATATAAAGAAGGATGCTGGAGCTCTGGGTCTGAGATTTCCCGAAAACGTCAAACCTAAAAGACCTTTTACATGTATTAAAAATATAAAACACATCCTTTTAATCACGTTTTAATGCTTGATAGAATTGAAGTGACAGTATTAAGTGTTTTCAATCTTGGGAAGGAACCATATATCCGTTATCTTCTTTAATGGTAAAATAAAAACGGTAAAGTTTCTAATAAAGTAGGAAAAAGGGTGATAGAATTGCAAATGATTCACAGTATGAAACGAAATACAAACGAAATGCCGGAATACCGGGATATAAAGTTAGAATTTCTGTCTTCTTGCTGAAATAAAGGAAGTCATTATCGAAGAAAACACTTTTTCCGCTACACTAAAACACTTTTCTTACAAAATTTACATATTTCAATTGTTTTAGCTCTGTGGTCTCAGCCTAAAATTTTGGAAGACGTGAAGAAATTGCATTGAACGCAATTCCCTTCATGTTCACCGAGGATCTTCGTGGAGATTGGGTGTCAAGAAGAAAGTATCGGAGGAATTAATTTTCCATCTTTCCATTTTATACCCAAAACAAACAAAATTAAATTCTGAAATGTACGTTATA
Source organism: Pachydiplax longipennis (assembly GCA_036926295.1). NCBI lineage: Eukaryota > Metazoa > Arthropoda > Insecta > Odonata > Libellulidae > Pachydiplax > Pachydiplax longipennis. Next base: position 51,371,894 of record JAVFKF010000004.1, read on the forward strand.
ACCGCAAAACTACGACGTAGTGGCCGAAAGATTAGGTTTTATGTGTCATTATTGTTTACATGTTTAATTTGCTTCTACATTTTTCTTCAGCCATTCTTCCTTAAGTCTTATCCACTGTCTTCATTGCCCTTAAAATAAGGCAATTCTCAGTCATCGTCGATATTATCATAATAACCGTTCGTAACTCTAAATTTTCCATTTCCCATCTCTGCATACCCATTCATGTACCCTGTACAATCGTCAAATTCTAATGGAATAGATGCACAGCTATTCGCTAGTACTTGGTAGTACCGAAGTGACAAATATTTCGACTCCTTTACGCTTTAATATGTAGAATATATTAGAACAGGATATAAACGAAAAGTTGGACAGGATAATCTCTTGTAGTCATATCCTCAAAGTGAAAGTTATTCGAAAGTGAAAGTAAGGCCATGAATTAAGCTTCATAGAAGTTTTAAAGTAAAAACTTTTCTATGTCCAATTAGAGGGCCTTTCTCCACCCTAAATAATCGCGGGTGTCAAAACTTTCATGTTTCTTGTTAATCATTTTACTGTTATCTCTCCTGTAAATATGGTTTATAATATGAGAGAACATGTAAAAAAAGGAGAGACTTTATTTGACGATAAATGGGAAGGGATGAATTATGAAAGCACTTTTACCTAGACAGATTCGGGCATCCCATTTCTAAGTTATTTTAATATAATTTGTAGGACTAACTGAGTATTAAGTATGTTTAAGTTGTAATTTTATGTTGAATTTGTATCAGAGGTTAAGAATGATAAAATTTAAACACTATCATCTGCATATTTATGTAATTCCCGGAGTTTGTAAGTTGGTAACTTTTATTTTGTTATGGAGAACTATAACCTTAAAAATGTCTATAGCCCAAAACACAGTCCTAAAAATCCCACCATCTATGGTACCTCACTCCTAACGATTCTATTTTCAATCAGCGTAACAGAAATTACGTGAAAATAAATTCTACTACTTCAATAGCTTTTGTTTTTATGGGAATGGCGTTTGAAAATTATAAACTGTGTAAAAAAATTGAATAAGAATCAAATTTTCACTGAAGTAAAGCCATTTCCTTCACGATATGGCTAAGAATATCTCATAAATTCTCTTGAAATAATTCTTTTCTCGATCCAATTGAGTCATCATTCGATCTATTTCTAAAATAAATTCCGTAGGGAATTAAAACGAATTTGCCAAGTATTTTCAGAATTTTTCAAGATTCCTTTCAAATTCGGAACGGCTTTCACTCTGAAAAGTAGTAAATCATCAGCACACCGACACTTCATTAAGTGGAAAACTTGATTAACGGTTCCAATACATGAAACCCATACGAAGATACAAACACAAATTCACTGGCTGAATTATGCATGCGGGTATATTACGGTTGAAACTGAATCAATCGGATACGCTTTCAGTATTGATAGCCTATTGACTCTAGTAGCAATCAGTGCAGGGAACAAGGGCTGCAGTTAAGAGCGGTGGGCACACAAGTCCGAGAGAAAGAGTTATCGTTGGTTCCATTCGCCCCTTCGGACCGGCATAAGCTCCTTTCCCTTTGGTTTCCTTTTGATGAACTGGAGAGATTGGGGGATAAGAGGGGGAGTGCTGGCCATCCGCCCTCGATCCACTACTCAGATAACACCGTTTCACACTAAATCAGCATTTGCAAGGGAACTTTCTCCAACTTTCTCATCTTGCACCTGTGTAGGAGATAATAATGGGTCGAAATCCCCACTTCTCTCCGACTCCCCTTGACTGGGATCGGGTAGCGATGTTAAAGCAATTTCCCCTTCGCAGAGGTTGGTAATTGAATCTATGACACGACCAAATCCTTTGTGAATGTGTTGGTGAGGATTTGCGTCATGGAGATGCGGATTTCGGGATTCGTGATTTCTGCTCCTTGACTCGGAGACTACATTACGCGATATCAACCCACGCTCTGCCTTATTAACTTGTTATTTTCTCGATGTAAAAACTTTGGGAACAAATTTTCTATTATTATCATATAGGATTACATTATACAGGACATATTCTTTATTTTTCATATTATTTCTTTTGTTGGAGTGTCATTTTTGATGATCCATTGGATTTAGTTCATGTCTCTCAATTTAAAAAATTTGAGAAAAATTTCTTATGATTGTTAATAATGAACAAGAACAATTTGTACTTTTTCCGAATTTTCCGAAAATTTTTTGAGAAAATTTGTGGAAAAAGTTCAATTGTTCTTGTTCATTATGGCATATTTCCAAAAGACATAGCCAGAGACTGTGAATTGTATTATGATTGTGAAATAGAATTATGAATTTTATGGTCGTATATATTTTATACTATATAATTTATTATATTATATTGTAGCATTACTATGTTTTCGTATCGATTATCCATCGATTGTAGTTTTTGCTCTCGTTATTTTTACTGTGATTTATGTTTTTTATGAATGTTCGCAATCAATGAACGAATAATTCTGCGTGAGCTATACGGTGCGTAAAAATTTCATAATGAATTTCATATGAAAACATAAAAAAGATAAAGGACAAAATTATTTAACTGGAAACTTTCTGAGTCTCCTCAGAAGAGTTTACTTAGAAATAGCGTAAGGAAGGTATTGTAGAGAATAACCCAACTATAAATACGAGAGTCAGGTGATATTGTCGTACTTGTTAAAGTTGTTAGTTATGGGGAAATTTAGCGGATAGCAGATAAATGGATAAATTTGATAGCGGTAGCATCTTCCCACTGCAAAGAAAGTTTATTCTTAGAAAAAGTTACCACAAAATTAACTTACTATTTTCTTTGCATAAAAATATCGAGAACAAATTTCCTATGCTTATTATACCTTTATGGAGTTATCATTGCTTCTCTAATCACCGATTTGGCCATCTCTAAATTATATTAACTTAGTGAAACCTTAATAAGGACCTAATATAGGTATTATGTGGTTCACTACGTGAATTATTCTTATAACATGTAATTCCTCTTCCGCTGTTCCATGACCTTGAAGCTTGAAAGAAATAAAGAGGAACTCGGCGTTCAATGAACTAAGAGACAAAGGTTCTCTAAGCGCCGACAGCGGCGACCGTCCAGGACAATTCCTGGGAAAAGGATAATCGCTCGGTGGTCACTAGTTATTCAGAATCCCGATGCGCATTTCGGAAACAAAGCTTCCATCTTCATGGGGGGGTCCAATGCTGCCGGGAGATTATCCTTTTCCCAGGAATTGCCCTCGACGGTTGCCGCAGTGGGCGCTTGGAGAACCTTTGTCTCTTATCTTAAAGCTTGTTTTACTAGTAAGGATTGATCTCAAAGTCTCAGCTCTTTCAAGAATTTTACATTGAAATACTGAAATTTTTTATTCTATGATTTGACTACGAGTAATAATCGCTAAGTGCGATATCGCGGAGTCAGCAAAATACTTCTTCTAATAACCTTGGTTAATTTTTATTCTCATTATGTGTTTGTATGTTTGTTTATAGTATCGGGAACTTTTATTTAACATTCAATTTTCAGTTCTGTATTTCAAAAGGAATTAAAGTCCGCAAAACAAATAAAAAGAGCAGCAATTACGGAAATAATCATGATATTAATCACCGCAAATGGGAAAGTTTCGGTCGCGGAAATTTCCTCGAGGGACCATGCGTCATAAAAACTTAGCCGTAATTTTGTGATTGCATCATGCGGAAGGCCATTTTCGGTTAAATACTTTGGGAACGGCGGAGAGATAAAGGAAACCTGGCTCCGTTTCATTTTGATCACCCACGCAGCCTTTTTTATTCCTGATTTGAACAACAACCGATAACACATTGCGTAGGCCCACTCAAGTTGATGAAGCATATGGGACACCTATTTCTTAATCACACGAATTTTTTTTTTTTTTTTTTCGATTTTAAAAGAGGCTTTTAGTGGTCTAGTCAAGGCTTTCTTTAGATCCTCGCCTACTAGAGAAAGAGTTCATTTGGAAAATGAAAATTAAATTTTTCAATTTAATCAGGACTATTCTATTGATGTATCAACGAACAGGCATTTTATTCATGCTAAACATTGAATTGATTCCTTTAGTTGTATACATCCCCCATAATAGGGGACATTGGTTTCATTTCGTGGACTATTCTATAATCAAAATACCCAACGTTTTCAAATTATACTTATTTTAATTATTTCTCCAATTATAGAGGACAATGATTATATATTTTATTATGGACTATTTGGAATATTTTAACGACATAAAACCCACCGCTCCCAATGATACTTTAAATTCAAACAAAAGGGACTTAAATTATTATATTATTACATTACATACTTTAAGAATTAATTTTATTTATTGATGAATTGGTTTAAATTACTTTATCTCTACTCGAAATGTTTTCTTTAGCAATTACTGAGAATTAAAGATGGGTTTGATGGAAAATCTCGGTCTCAAATCAATGAGGTTTACGTCTTTTTACCTGTAAGCTTTATTTAAGCATTGACGACCGGAATATTATTATTATTATTGGACCCTTTATTAGGCGAGGTTAGGCCCGAGTGGGCCTCTCTTCCACCTAACCTCGTATGAAGATACGTGGTTATCAAGATGTAAAAGAATACTAAGAGAAAAAAAACGAAATAGAAAGATTTGATATGTGGGGAAAAAATCTCCATAACTGAAGGATGATAAAGAAAAAACCCACGGAAAAACACCCACATAAGAAGGGGGCGAAAAAAACCCGCGAAAATATATAATAAATAAAATATAATATAATTTTTAAAATTCAAAAATGATAGAGAAAAGTACAAAAAGTAAAGTAAGAAAATATATAAGTAAAAATACAAAATAAATTTTAAAAGTAATAAAAAATAATATAAATGGAGTAATGATCTTTTTCTTCAGATTCTTTCCACTGTGGTAGATATTTATGTTACTTCCTTTGCGTCTTTACTTTTCCATCATTTACCATACTATAACTTGGCGACATTCTTACTTTAGCGACCGGTTTCGTATACTCTACTACGGAGAAATTTTCCGCCCTACCTTCTCTCATATTTCTCACAATATACTGTCGTAATTCAAGCGCAATATCATGCCAAAAGGAATAACACGTATACGCCTCCGGCTGATTGATAATGACAGTAATATCCTCGGCGAAGCCGTAACTAGCCCTCGAAAAAAAAACTTCGCTTCAAACATTTTTCTCGATTCAATCTTTCAGCAATAAACCTCGGAAGAGTACGCGCTTTTTCGACCCTCCTCAAATTAATCGGCTTACCCCGCAAGCTGGTCGCTCCTCCATGAAATATGCGATCCTCGGACGCGTAAAAGTAAGCCGACAAAAAAGAATAAACAACGAAAGTGTCGGAGATTAACGTCTGGCATTAGCGGAAAGAACGCTTAAGGAAGGTTAACGATCGGGGCTAAGGTCGTGGTCTTTTTTACCTCCTTTTACTTTCCCCCATTCTCTCTTCGATTGTGTAACGGAGGAAGCAACACGCCGCGGTGATGGACAAGGGAGAGGCGAAACGCGGGCGATGACAGCGGGAAACAGATGGGAACGAACTTCGAGGAAAGGGCACGTAAGGAAATGAAATGTAGGGAGTCTAAAGTAGAGTAGATTAGGGAGAACGAGCTGGTGAGGAAGTAAGGATGATGATCTCTAGCAATGAGACGTCTCAAATGCTACGACGTAAAGATATCGAGACTATTTTCTCTTAAGCGCCACGGTGGATTTGCAGCAGATTTAAGTTGTGTGAGAGTAATTTTGCCAGCGTCGTTGCCATGACGTTCGCTAACTAATGAGTCGCGACGGGATACTCAAATTGTAAGAGATATGAAGGATCTGGGTTAAGGCACTTTCAACCTTCCGTCTTAAATTATTCTGAATACGTTCCAGTAGTAAAATTAAAATTTTTGTTTTTACTGTTCTCAGTTATGGTCTAATCTTAATCTATCTTTTTATAAAATTTTCTCAATTTACCATCTCAAAGGAATGATTGTCATGTAACAGAGAAAATTTCCCGCTTTACTCCGTATCTACTGTGGAATTAAAGAAAGACATCGACTCCTAAATCAGCTCAAATTTGAGACTGTAGTAAGAAATTTATGCTCGATTGAGTTGAAGTACATTTAGAAATTCGACTCCCAGAATTTTCTTCTACACGATTTATTTAATTACCAATTTATCGATAAACTTTTCTGCTTTGTACACGGAAAGTAACGGTAGCCATCAAATATGGACTGAATTTTTATTAAAATATTCACATTTACAATTGGAATTTAAATAATCTCGGAAGCCTTAACTTCGAATATTCAGAGGTAAACTCAATTATATTGATCATACTGGCATTATTTCCATGTTTTATATTTTAGATTTATTTCATCTCTGCAGAAAAGGAAACATTATGTAACCAGAAGATAAGATGGGTTCTATTGTGAATTTTAATTTTAATTCCACATTTTGGTATCATTTTCCAAATTTTTCCAACATGCTATATACCATGCAAGTAAGAATTAGGGAAAACTGACTGGAAATGAGAAATTTGGTACACTTAAAGCATATTTTAGATGTGATAAACATAAATAGAATGATTTTTTTGTGGGTCCGATTTAGCAAACACCATATTGCGTAACGTTGTACATCTTTATCGTATTACTAATTATCCAAATTAACTTTTAGGTTACAACACAGAAGTAACGGATTATCCAACATTATCAAAGATAAATAAATAATTCGCTGCCTTCCTTTGTGAAGGTTTCATGGAGAAGTAAGAGGTATTAATTATCTTTAACTCCTCTTAATCACAAACTGAGAAAGATAAAATTCATCGGACCCTCACTCGTATTTTAACATAAATATTTGAGGACGAAATATGTAAGTTAAGAAGGAGGCTGCAGATTTTCCCACGCGTTAATACAGCCTATGCAAAGAAAGCCGAAGTGAAAGAAGTGTGTGAATAACGGTTACTGGAAGGAAAGCAAAGTTTCCTCAGCCTCCCCATCGACGCTGAAGATAAATTACCATTGTAAGAGGAGTGGGTAAGAAAGTGGCATTGGGAAGATGTGAATGCGAGAGGGAAAATTCCTGGAAATTTATACAAGAGAGAGTACACTGTCAAATAAATTTGAATAACATAAAAAACTTTTGCTGATTTAATGAGCGGGGAAGATGGATGAAAGATAAACAGGACCAGAAAGGTTAGGTTACTCTGAATACCATGTCGACACTCTCCAAATTTATGGAACGTTTCCGCATTAAATATAAGATTGATTTTTTCGCGATCCCAGAATGATACGTATACTATTCATTCTGAATATAAATTGAAATTAACTCTATATTTTGAATGGAATATTACCTCATTAAATAAGAATATTATTCAGTATCGGCAAGAAAATGTATTTCGGAAATTTAATCCTCAAAAATATTTGCGCATTTTTGTTGAAAGGCTATTCTTCAATTCCGATTTAAAACGGGGATGGCAAAAGAAGTAAAGAACGAGAGAATTTTTTTCTCCTTGTAAAGCAAAATAATTTATTAGAAGAAAAAGGTGCCTAAATATTAATGATACAGGAACTTTTGCTAATACGTCACAGATTACATATGCACATTTACTAATCCTCATTACTATAAGTCGTCCGTAGATATTTCTCCAAACTTCACTCTTCTTTCGTTACTTTCTTTCTTATAATCGAGAAACATCCTACCACATCGGCCTGTTTCTCAGAGAAATAAACATGGACACAAACTCATACATACATTCTCATATTCTATCTTTGAAACTGAATGCATCTTTTTTTTGTTTTTGCTATTATATTGAAAATATTTTACGATAAATAATGAAGATGAAAGAAAAGACTGTGCCTGAGACAAAACAACAAATAGTGCTAAAGTTCAAAATTTCAGTTTTATGGATTAAATATAAATAACAACAAATTGATTGTAATTAATACGATATACCAATTTTTAAACAATGTACTTATGATTCATTCATATCAGACAATTTTAACAAAAATGCACCGCGCAGCCAAAGAGGAAAAACGAAAATAGTTGGAATTTCAATAACTTTCTTTCCAATGATATTCGACTTCTTCAGGGTCTTAACTCCCGGTTGAACACCAATTATAGCCAACTTTAACTATACTTCGTACTTTCCTCAATTTTTATTTTGACTAACGTTTCCGTATTTTGAAGATCGTCATCAGGCACATCACAATCAGAAATGAGGAAAATTTTACATGTCTGTGGAAATTCTAACTTTAGTTTAGTAAAACGAGAGGTGAATGTCGAACAATTTCTCTTCTCCTTTCATTACCCTACCGTTGAAATCCCGTAGATACATGAAAGTGTCTTCATTTACGATTTCAGTGTCTCTAATGATCGTTAATATCACAATTTCAAAAAACCGGTCACCAAAAAAAGTTGGAAAAACTCCCAAAAAGTACTGTTTAAATTACCTTTACTGTTTAAAAATTACTGTTTTTGTAGGCTTTTTGGGGTATTCTTAGCATTGCAAACCCTCGGTGATTCCCCGATCTCAGCTTGAGAACCGCTGCAAACTATTAATCATATTTCAGTTTTGCAGTGAAGGAAAGTTCAGGATGGGACGTGAACCATGTAATGAAATAGAGCACCTCGTTAAGTGAAGGAAATAGAATTTTCTCGTGATAAATATCCAGCCCGTGATACGCAGCGCAAAGTGGTCCAGCGGCACCATTATGTAAATGCGTGTGAAAGGAGGTCAACAAGAGGGAGAAGATGTAATAGGATAACGTCGATGAGGAAGTAAACAAACAGACTACCAGTTGGTGCCAAACTTTTAACTTTCCTCCCTCCGAACCACTTCCTCCCCCCTCTTGATCGTGTTTGTAAGGAGATTTTTTCCGCTGCTCCATTTCCCACAGCATCCATCAGGCGGCTCTGCTTGCCCTCTTTATGGTCCCGACATCAACATCCCGGTCGATTCTTCATCCTACCATCCTAGTTGTCTCCTTACACTGTATCCAGAGCCGTGGATCTGTCTACATCACTTACATGATTCTGAAACACGTTTCAAAATTCATTTCTATCACGAGCTGCCTCGTGACTCAAAATTGCCATTTTTTGAGAAATTTTGAAGCTATTATATAATTTAATGAAATGGTGGTTAGAGCATTATTTTTCGAGGTTTCCCTTTCGCCTGTAGTTTTCAGAAATTATTGCTTGTTCTATTTGTCCGTCAACGCTTCTTTAGAAATTTTTATCAATCAATATTCAATATTTTCAAATGCCTGGCCTGAACACATTCGTACTTACATTCGTAAATACTATTATTTGATACGGAAGATTAGAAAATAAATGAATTCCTTGCACCTAATATTGTTTTTCGTTGTAAATCTTATCGTTCTCTTTGAAGGTGCGTTTTAAACCTTGAAAGCTTGAAACCTTTATTATTCCTCGATAAAAATTTACAACTTAGTTTCATTATTTTATCATTAAACCTACTTTCATTATTTCCTTTGAAGTATAATTCGTTTTAAATTTTATTGCATATTATTTATCGAATACTTTCCTTTGTCATATTTGGACTATTTACTTCATTATGTATTTTATGATTATTTATTTAAATACTCGCTATTGACAAACTATTACTCATAATGAAACTCCTTTCCAACTCTCTTGAGAGTTCTACAGTATTCTTCTTTACAAGAGTAATCAACCCTGGTATAGTCAGTATATTATCTCCTTTTCCACCTTGAAATCTTGTATAGCCGATATGCTATCCCTTGAGAATATCTCAGTTATTTGACTTAGATCGCAATGAAATCATCAGCGGGTCTATCAACATTTAGGAAAATTGCCCCATAATTTACTTTACAGTATGCGTCGATACTTGAGCTAATGCAATAGGGAAGGCTTGAGGCACTCTGTGTCCAATCATCCGCATGGCAACATCCCATTCCGCCAAGGTGGCGACGGTGTCTGATGGGAGATTGATGGGGAGCTCAAAAGGGCTTGCGAAGGAAAAGGGTGATTGCACCCTAGCTGATTTATCATCATCAGAAATTTCCCACACTCTTACTCACGGTTTCATGTCTCAAAACCTTATCAATCCGAATTCTCCTTTTATTCAGCCCACTCCGACATCGAGAATTTCCCATAGTGCCATTTCTCTTCCGCCAGTTTTCTTCGCTTCGATTCCAAAATGACATTCCATCTCAGAAATCGGTACGACTGGAGATGCCATTCCATCACTTGTATCTGGATTAGCATCTACTGCTGCCTCGTTCTCTGTGATATTTGCCGACTTAAGTTATGTGATTAGCCCAACTTGCGTGTTCTACTGAGGGAGTTTTCCTTCAGCGGTGAGTGTGAAAGGAATCACCCAATGCGCATTTCGATAGTCATGCTATCATCCTCAGGGACTCGAAGCAGAATGAGGTAATTTCTATTCTAGCTAAGATACAAAGGTTCTCCAAGCGCCGAAAGCGGCGACCGTCTAAGGGCGATTCCCGGAAAACGGATAATCGTTTAGCGGTCCCAGTTCTGATTCTGAAGAACTGGGACCGCTAAACGATTATCCGTTTCCTGGGAATCGCCCTAAGACGGTCACCGCTTTCGGCGCTTGGAGAACCTTCGTCTCTTAGTTCATTGACCGCCGAGTTCCTTTTTTCTCTCTTCCTATCCTAGCCTTCCCCCAGTACCTAGAACACGCTATTCCGACAAACGGCTGAGGAATTCGGCTAAAAGAGGCGTGTTTATTCAATATAATAATAATATATAAGATGCTGGCCTGCCAAACGGCTAAGAAAGGGTTTCCGAATTACCAACGAAAGTCAATACAAAAAGAAAATAATCTTAGTGTTATACATTAAAAACTCAAATGTAAAAGTGGTCTTCGAAGACTAAAATTCGGCTAAAAGAGACGTGTTTATTGATATAATTATTATCAGATCGTATGCAAAGTCATCAGGCCACATATCAGACCGTAATTGTGCGGCGTATTGGATATATTCAAATAGTTCAACACCTAAACGGCATGTAAGAAATAGTATTATAGTTAGAAGAAAGAAAAAAGGAGCTCGGCGTTCAATAAGAGACAAAGGGCGACTCTCCAAGCGCCGACAGCGGCCACCATCTAAGGGCGATTCCCGGGAAACGGATAATCGCTTAGCGGTCACCAGTTATTCAGAATCCCTGATGCGCATTTCGGAAACAATGCCTCCATCTTCATAGGGGGTCCAATGCTGAATGAGATCATTGGACCCCTTTGTCTCTTAGTATTATAGTTGCCTAGTAAACTCAACGGAATATCCTCTATTTTATCCTCATTTGACGTCTTCAAGACTAAAAAATAAATTAATGTATAAACCCTCCTAATCAGCCACCTCGGGACTGTGCATGTAGCCGTTAATCTGATGTGTACACACTTTATGCATCTAAACCTTTTTTTTCATGTAGAAATATATTTACAAGGCATTATAAAAAATGGAAATGTTCCTTTTTAACACGTATGAATTCTGTATTCATACAATATGTAAATATTTAACGTTTTCCAAAAGGTTCCTGTCATTTTTACTGTCTATTTATTCACCTTCAATGAATTGTCCAATGCATAATCTCTCAATTTTTTTATATTACGTGCAATTAAATTTTTGAAAACTTGCAAAATCAAACCATATTGCATCACGTCTTTTTGAGTAAACAGGCCGTTGTACACTTGCCTAGTAAACTTTGATTCAGCAGGTCCAATTATATTGTAATACAAATACAAGAGTTTGTTTTAAAAAATTGCATATGACCGCAGGAACGAGCCGCAAGTAAATAAATGTAAACTTTAGCCTCATTAATTGTGAATATATTCTCCTGACGTACGTAGAAATAATTAACGCCATGTCTCGAAGTACATACATGACGAAAACACGAAATAATGAGGCTCATCCTATTCTACACGCTTGAAATAAACATGCATAAACTGAAAAAAGCTTTCCACACTTGTTTTTACTTGAATCTCACTGTGCTAGAAGGATAAATTTAATGTACGGTTCATCCTGATGTTCGAAAACCCGTATAATTAAGAACAGGCTCCGTACAGACTAGGATGTAAAATCTTAAAAACATCGCGCCCACACTACTATTTTAGGAAGCCCGTTCTCTCGTATTCGAATGGCAACAAAAGAATTTTTGGCGAAGAAATAATCGGATTTGAAATGAAACTTTGAGCCGATGTCCTGGTAAGGGGATTCGGAGGGTATCAAAACGGTGGAAAAAACTCCACCGCGCGTGATATTTTGAACAATCCGAGGAAAAAATGAACGAAACTTAACATCTGCCGCCCGGTTGCAAATGGGACTCGGCCATCTACGTTCTGACACATTGTTTTTTTCCCGCGAGCTTGTTTGCATCTCCCGGGGAAGGAGCTCTTCCTTCCCGGCGAAAATAAGTTCCAGAAATGGATTCCGGGGCGTGTACGAGTTTCCGACGTACCAAGGCGGAAATCTAGGAGGCGATATTCGGGAGAAATAAAAATACGTTGCATTCCGAAGTTTCCATTCCGCTTATTTTTGCTGCAAGCGGGAAAATCCGTATTGTAACGGAGGAGAGGCTGGAATTAAAACGCGATCATAACGAGGAACGTGTCCCGAAATTCTTTTTAAGCACCCACGTGAACTCATGTCGAGACTAAGTTCGGTAATTAATTCAGAGTATTTTTAGGAGGCGGGATACGCAGCTAGCAAGTTAGATGCTGTAGGGCATAATTCTGATTTCTTTTTAATGGTTGCCTTTATGTCGTCCTTACTTTTAGAAATTTCAGGCAAGGTTGAAAGAAAACGTTTGTTCCATTGATACAATTTTTTATTAAAGCTGACAAAGAGCCTTTATGCTTTCCTATAACTTTTTTTGCAATACTATAAACTTGCAGCTGAGTCTGAACTAACTTTTCCTTGCAAAAATAACATTAGTAAATGCATTTATTCTAATATAAAAATAAATTACGGGGAGAAAGATAAACAAAACTTCTTGAATATTACGATGTAGACGTAGAATAATATTGCTAGAACTTACATGAAAATGTAACACTTTTATTTGCTTGCATATGGTTTGTGAATTACCAATATCTATTAATTAATACTCTTAATTTTGCTTGAGTTTCTCTTTATCTGTTTCCTTACATTTATATTCATTTATATTTTGGCTACTGATAGATCAAGTGGTGATCACTTGATCTATCAGGGCATAATCTTGAGGGCAAATAGAAAAATAGAAATTCTTGAATCGTATTCACCATACCAACTATCCCCGTGCAAAATCCTACCAGTTCGTCATAAAACGTTATGTAATAATGTTATTAAAAATATTGTGAACATATTTACAAACTTATTGAAATTTTTAAATATTTTACATATTTATACAATCAAAAGTAAATTTAACTTGATATGTTTAATTTACAATCTATAATATCACGTATTCTCAATTTATAAAGCTTTTTATTAGGATTTTATTTTCCACTCAAAATAAATGATGATCTAGATTGCATAGGATGGATCTATGCAATCCAGATTATTATTTATTTGGAGTAGAAAATAAAATCCTAATGAAGAGTTTTCTAAATACATTCTATTAATTCGTCATGCATCATATACGAGTATGTTACGTTTAATACATAAAGATTTACGCTGAGTAGACCGTCAACTTAAAATTTAGTATGGAGGTGCCTTATCTGATTTGTAGGCAACCCACCTCTGAGAAAGTTGAAAATTTTTCAGCCTAAATAGAGGTTAGCGAATCACAAATACTTTCCGAGATGGATCGAATATGGTAAATGATATGGTGATTCAGTGCTCTAAGTTGGGAATCTTCCATTTGAGGACGCAATCTTCCAGAATTCGAGAGATTTGTGCATTACCCTCTAACCTTTATTCTTTGAAGAATAATTTTTCATTGCGGAATAAAAACTCACTTGAGATTCCGCACGCAATTCATCCATAGTCGAATGTGAGGAATTATTCGCACTCTCTGGCAGTTCACTCGGATTCTTCGGAAATTCATGGATATTTGGGCGTAAACTATCTCATCGAATAAAGATTTATCCTGGGATATAAAAATACGATAATTTTACGATTAAATTATCGGCACCAAGTGAATTATCATGAGGACTTAACTGGTTTGTTAACGAAACTATATCGGTTTTTTTCTCAATAAATATCACTGCAGAAAATTAATTGAAAAACAAAATTAAACAGATGAGCTTGCTGCAGTAGTTTAAATTATATCAATCTGTGAAAAATATAATTATCAATAATGATAAATTTGAATGCAGTCATTGGTATCTATTGCATAATTTACGGCGACAGCTAATTCAGAAACCGTATTCAAAAATTCGCAAGTAAAAATGGTTCGTTCACAGTTTTGTATTAAATTTTCGGCTACAATTGTTTAATACCGATGAACGAAACATAATTCTAGACTTCTACACCACCACCTAAATAACACTACCTTTTTGTACAATTATACTTTTGCGTGAAGAGTTCTTCACTTTCAATTTCTTGATAATTTTATTACCTCATTGTAAAAAACTGAAATTTATTATTAAATAAGGTTATTATTGTTCCTCAATACTTTATTCCATATAATGAATATTCGAACATGCCTTAGTGCTAGAAAAAAACACATTTCAATCCTGCGCATCGATAATAGCAATAATAGATGTAAATGTGCAGTTTTATATTTTTTATGCTTTTCCATAGTTGAATATTTCCGATTTTTGTATTCGGGATTGCTTATTTAAATTATAATTCTTATGATGTCGTTGTAATTAAGTACAATTTTACAATTTAAATATTTTGAAATAACCGTGCTTGAGATTCTGCTCTAGAATCAATTAACATCGATACTGATGTTGACGATGCAATTCAAAATATATGTATTTTCGAAGCACTTTTAAAAAATGATTAAAAACGGCCAATAATAACTTGCAAAAGGGTATAACAAATACCCTCGTATATCTAAGTAAATATGAAATATTTTTCAACCAATGTCAAATTTACATCATGTAGAAAAATCCATCCACGTTCAGTCTAAACTTATGAGAAACAAGAATAAACATACGTAAAGGTAAACCGGAATATATCTGAGGAAGTACGCAAAGTTCCATCTTTCAACCAATGCTCCAGTTATATAATTGTATAGGAATTCAACCTAGTTCGACCGCGATCTCGATTCGCAAAACATCCCTCTCTCCAAATCAAAATACTCGCAAGCACTCGGCGAGAGGAATCGCCCAAGTGGATATTGCGTAAATCAAAATTCGCTTTTCTCAAAAGGCTTCCGCTTTCTTATTTTCCCGGATGCGTTTATCATCCATTCCAGTCCCTCTTCATCTCCATGCGAATTCCTCAACTCGAATCTTTCTGTTTGTGTGTTTGTGGAGGCACTGGAAGAAGGCCAAGAGACCAACTGAAATAGTGGGAGAAGAGGGTTCGCGGCCAACGTTGAGTCACGACCTTGTTCGTATTTAGCCCACCCTCGTCGAATGGATTATAGGTTGAGGGCGGAACTTTAAATGCATTGCGATGAATGGAGCTTCCGACAATAGCTCCTCTCCATTGTCGAGAAAGACGAAAATCGGCCGGATGTGACGACAGGATCGGATTATGACGCCTAGTTATGCTTCGCTATCTCCAATGCACTCCACAGAAGCGAATTTATTACGTTACAGTAGCTCCCTTCATCCTTTCCGCCTGCCTGAAGACTCAAAAGACCTCGTACGCTGATAACTTTATTGGAATTTACGGAGGGAGAGTGGGCTGGTTGGAGAAGTTCGTTTGAATCGAGGTCATACATCATTTTGGAACATTAAATATTCGCATGAGAAAAAGCCTGGGGTTAATACTTTATAGTATTTATTAATATATTATTTATTACTCCCCTTTTCGTGAGGCTGAGCTAAACTGCGTTTCTCTTAACCTTATCTTCGCATAAAGTCACAAAGGATTCATCTTTTAATATAAGCGTTAAAAAAGTAATTAATTACTCCAGGCACGACATTTTGGTAGTACATTATAATGAAAAAAGAAAAAGAAAATAATAAAATTTTTATAATGAAGACACAACGCCTCGAAACCTTGGTAGTGAAATTATTTTTTTTTATTTTGATTGGTAAAAGTTTCAATTATTCTCTTAAAGGTTAAGCTTAAGGAAACAAGTCCTCAGCTGAAATATTTTTCCGGAAATAACGGTGTACAAAAACTCAAAACAATAAGTGAAAAAAAAATTGAACGCAAATAATAATCTGGAACGAACCTTATGAATCGATAATATAAATAATACATTTTGATAATATAAATACAATATTTATAGGACGAGCAAAAGCATTCAGCTTATCTCCGTTTCTCACATTCTAAAAGCCATTGATCATTGTCGCTCCAATCCTCTAGTTTTAGTTCTTGCCCTTCGTTTCCATCTCAGTGTTTTCTTCTCATTTTTCTGTGATCTTTCCCGTTTATCTTTTTCTAATTGATTCCAATTCCAAACTTTTATTTATATCCTTGTCTCTAACATTCTTCTTAGATCACTTGTAAAATAAAGTGTTATAATAGTATTAATAACTGCAATAAATGAGTAGCAAATAAATTAGATAACAATTCTGGAAATACGGTTGGTCGAGGTATCACTTTCGTTCATGAATTAGATTTTATCAAAATCAATTTTTAGTGTCTCATTCTCAGAGAATGGAAAGTGTAAGAGCGCAATAAGCAAAAGGAGAGTTATATTTCAAGTAATGAGAGTTAGGCTATTTTTTCTAGTAATAAAAATGTTTATATATTTCTCTATTATTCGAAAGAAATTGTGATAAAAAATTCGTATTCTTGAAATTTCATACTCTTTTCTTTTATTGATAAGGGGATTCTTTTTAAGATTAAATTATGTAGGATTTGGACATTAATGTTTTATTCATTTATATCACAATCATTTTTCATTTATACATTTTTTAGATTGGTCCATTTAGACTGAATTTTTCCACGGCATTAATCTCCCTAGTCTCATAATCGTTACTGTTATTTATGTAAAATATTCTTATTGTCTGTGGATTGAGAACCCTAAACTTTAGACGAAGTTGGAGGGTTATACTTTCCTGTTTTAAGAAGGAAAAAACAGCCGTAAAATTTTGCAATTCTAAGTTGAGAAATAAAAACGCGCCGTTGAGCTCTCACCATTTATTCCTTCTAGGTCGATTTTCTCTCTTATTTTTATGTGTACGCGGTAAAGTGTATATGAAACCTAATTCAAAAATGGTTCTTTCTCGCTATGACATAGACAAATTTTATCAGATTTCATAAAATTTTATTAAGTAATTCTGGCTCTCTTATTAATGTTCATAAAAGTTTGCGTGGTTTCTCCAGTCATCAACAATGATTTTGAATGAGTATGAGTTAGATATGAATTAGATTTTTTACATATTTTCATTTCTCGTACTTCAACTAATTTAGGTGTTTTTAAATTTAAATTTTCAAAATAAATCAATCCAGTGACGTATAAAAATATAGCATTAATCTTGAAGGACTCTTTAAAATATCTTATGCCCTTAGACATTTCAAAGATAAATATGTCCCATAGTGTACAGAAAGAATACCCAAGCTTAGTGCCTTAGTGGACCGGATTAGCATTTGAAAATGATTCGCGGGTCTCAAATAACCTATTTCGATTTTACCGACCGAAATTTTTCAGTGAATTGCTGGTGATATATCCTTAATTTGACGACAGTAGTCTGTATTAGAATATTTCTTTAATTCGAAGAAAAAACACCTTACCTGTAACTGCTATCTATCTTAAGTGGAAGAATGTATATGCGAGGCTATCGAAGGATTTATTTCCCGGAGATCAAGGCCGTACAGAATTGATGACAAGGCCGCGGTTTGTACACCTCTGATCTACAGAATTTCAACACATACATGTTCATACGAACTTGTAATCTTAACATGGTAAGTTAAGATTGAAAATCCTGTTAACTGCATAATAAAACCATGGTCTTCATAGACGTATTTGGGGATTACGTAACCCTCTGTGAAGGCCATGACTTATTCTACCTATTCCCAAGACTGATGGTAAAATGTGCTCCGGAAAAAGAATGCCGGAAGTGGTTGGTTTGACTAGCTGCCGTTTGCTTCCGTCTCTTGTGATGGAACTCCGTTCTCAAACGGAAGACAGAAATAGGGTTCGCTTAATTGCTTGCAATTCGGATGTGCACCAGCGGTGACTTTCGAAACGGTGGTCATTAAGAGAGGAGGAATTGCCTTTGAAATTGATAGCCTCGCCATTCGTTTCGAGCATTTTTCCTTTTTATTTCGCCGTACACAGATTAGCCTTCACAAAAATACGATCAAAGCACGTCCAGCTAAATAACTAAAAGTTATTGCGATGCAGAATTCTGGGAAATTAGACGGTCCAATTCGGCGAAAGAGATCTTTGATGAAACATTTCTAGGGATAAAAGAAACTGTGTTTGTAATTTCTGAACCTTTACGTAAATAGCAAAATAAATTACTACCTTTTTTGTGATCTCCCTTATTTCACCATATCTGAAAGGCTTTATAAAATACTATTTCGATGTATGGATATTCAATGAATACAAAATTAAAAGTAATTTTTTTCGAAAACTGCTCTTGGGACAATTTTTCGTATGTTGATGCATTTTAAATGACTCTATCGAAACAATAATTAGTATTTAATTTGTATCTATTTTCAGAGATTGACTATTCGGTCTTTGACTATTTCATCTCATTAAATCATATTTCGTTAATTCTTTCCTGTATTATTTGATTTTAAAAATCATCCTTTCATTTTTCTTCTTTTTAGATTCTTGTCGACAATCTTCCCTCAAGTTTCGTTTACATTTCTTTGTTCAAGGAATCAGTAATTATGTTATTTTAAAACCGCAATCGTGCATTTTAGGTAGCTTTTATTAGTCTAGGACGCATTATTTATATTATTAGTATACAAATCTTTACCAATTAATGAAATAAAATTCTATGGCAATAATAATATAACATTACCGTTATTATATGTTTTTATAATATTTCTCATGCAAAATAAAATATATCATAATAAAACTATCATATCATTACTATATTTGTTATGCTAATTCGTGATATACTTATTATTTAACTTTTGTAACAGTTCATCATTAACCTGATTATCATTAATTAGATTAGTAGTGGTTAAATTGTAGGTAGTTAGTATAAGATTGAGACAAGCTGGTGAGTTCCTTCTAAACTATGGAAAAATTATAGCTATATAGTATATTAAACATAAGTAGAAAATGACATGTGATGGATTTATGGAAATATTCGGTTGGTTTGAAATTGACAATAAGGAGCACCGTAGCTAAAGAACAAAGTGAGGTCATGTCACAAGACTATTCTTGTGGAAGGACACTAACAGATGAGTATATCACGTTCATCAAGCTGAATTTTAGTGGATCAGTTAGCTTTGGAGCCGACTGCAGTTGGAGCAATATTACTTCATCCCTTACCGTTCTTGAGATAGAAGAATTAATACCCACCAATCTTGTCTTTAATTTTGTTCTCCTTTCATTTCCCATAAAGTGTTGGTTGGATGGTCTTTTGGTTGGTTGGCCTTTTTAATCTCCTTCCCTCCCCTTTAATAGTGAGCAACTTGTAAAATTAAAGCAATCTTCGAAGCCTTTTCCGCTATTCCAATGATTTGTTATTAGCCGCGTGACACTTTTTGTGAAAAACACCCAACTAAAAATCTATGTTCTTTAATATCATTGACGACAGGATGGAAGAAGAAACGTTTCGGTCACATTCATGCCTAAATAAAGTTCATTATGACCTTTGACATGGAGTACTTGCAGGATTTTTAGTGCCCCAAAACCATCTCTCGAAAACGTAGATTTAGCCAGTGCTTCATTTTTAGCATGATATGAACAACTTATTTCTCGATTCGAACAAGGCATAACCTAAATCGATGCTATAGAAGGAGAGCATCCAATTATCTCCCCCATTTTACGACAGCACAATCTCGTCATCGAAGCCATGCATACATCATTATCTTGCGTAAGAAACAGAGGAATAAAAGACTATCGTTAGAGGAAGATACGAATGGGATGAAGGAATGACGTCGTCCACTGCAAAACGAACAAAAGGCCATTAGATCTGCGGAAGAAGTAGTGGGTGTTCAGACAATTAAAGTTCCCCTCTCGCTCGGATTACAGCAGTCCAATTAAGTTTCAGATTCGATGCGAATGTGGGGAAACCCCCAACGGATCCTATTTATTCCCATCCCCTCTTGAGGATACTTTTGACTAGGGATAATGTACTGCTATCGGATTGCATTCGCGCATTCTGCTGTAACGGAAAAACGCGATAATATGGGGAGATGTAATGGGATTTTGGGTGTTCTCTCTCGTTTAGAATGCAGAAAAAAGGGCGTATTTTGGATTCGACTATTTAACGTTAACGATGTATTTATTATACTAGTCTGTCTTACCATAACGAGTCGGTTTTGTTAGTTTATTTTCTATTTAATCGCTACTCTCACTTAAAATCGAGAAAGGGCAAGGAAAGATTACAAATTAGATACATTCCCTGAGCGGTAACATAGGGACTGTTAAAAACTATGTCTAACCGCCCAATTCCAGTGTGTTACTATAGTAATATACCGCGTTTACAACTATGCATTTCTGCAAATTTCTGCCATAAAGCGCGTGATTGTTACCACTATATTGTAGTTCCTTTGCAGCAATGTATACCAAATTGTATTCGACTCTAAAGTTTGCCGCTGAAGAAAGTATTTGTACCGCGAAAAAATTGATGGTAGTGTCGATGGGAAACTTAGTTTTTGTGAAGTGTCTATAAATATTTTTGCATCATTTTTTGGTGCATTTATGGAGAAGTTCGCAGAAAAACTATTGATTATATGTTTCTCGTACCTTTTATGCATTAACACCTAAGTTATAATTTCTTTCCTTTCAAACTATTGATGCAATGCAACAATTTTAGGACACAATTGATTATTCTGTCTGTGAATTTTAAGATAAGGTCAATAGCCTCAATTAGGTACCCTTGGTTAAATCACTAAAACTATTTAGATAATCCCCCGAGTTACGTCTTCTCGCCATAGTGGAAATTAAATAAATAGTACGAACGGTATAAAATGGTAAGTTAGTAGTAACGAGTAATTTAGAGCCACATTTTTAAAGATGTGTGTATCTGTAAGTTTTGACTTCATATTAATATAAGAGATATTTGATTAGCTTTGCTGTGCCTAAAAGATCCTCCTTATCCGTAGTTAGCCGTAGGGTAAAACAATCAGGTAGACACTGCTTTACAGTGTATCTAGATTATCCATGAAATACACTGTCGTTATTGCTAGTTTAGTTTAAGTTACAAAAATGTTACGTTCTCATCGCATCCAAATGCATGTTGAAATTTGTACATATTTATTCGTCTATTAATATTTCCATTCTTCCAAATTGTCATTAATAATTTTAGTATGAGGAAAGATATATCGAAAAAGAAATGGATAAAATATTTACGATTTAGCCCATAAATGTAACACAAGACCCCATAAGTAAATTTTTATCGCTAATAACCCTGCACATGACCCTTATGAAGTCATACATCAGTTACCGCTATCCCTGAGCCGTCTTACTACTAAACCGGAAATCCTTCTCGAGAACATCTCAGAACCCTTTCGTAATCTTGCCTCAAGCTTAATTTATCCTCCAGAAACTTGAGCAACAACTACTTATTGTATATTATTAATCATTTAATCTTGTATGATAAGTAAGACTTGGAGCACTTCCCTTCACGTTCAACAACTTATCATTGCACCGTTCGCCGTAGGATGCGAAATTCCTAAAGATAAACCTTAACTTCCTTGCTTGAAAAGTTGAATAGTTAGATCAAAATCTCCAAATCATCATCTCCAGCCTTAAAAGTTATGCGTCTCTTAAATCCTGTAAACTTAAAACTTGTATCGTTGAAATGAAATCGGGTTTAAGATTTAGGTTTTCAAATAATAAAATTTATCCACTTTATTGGTCAATATAATAAAATTTTAAGAAGATTTTCCCGAATTCTTTTCTCTTTTTAGGTATATGAAACTTGCAAGAAAGTTACCTTTGTTGTGCTATTGCGTTTGAATTCCCACATTTTTAATTTATTATCTTGATGCAAGTAAGAATCTATTGTAATTGTGATCGATTGTGATTTACCAAATGAGGCCATAGAAAATATTTCTTTATTTCTCAACAAGAATTCCAATTCCAATGTGAAAGCTGTCTTGGGTTCAATTCCCGATGGGAGACCACGAGCAAAATGACGTTTGCAATCAAAGCATTTTAGCAATATTATTATTTGTTAATTAAGGTCCAGTAAGGAATTAAGTTTCCAATCATGCTCTAACTTCCTTTTTTTTCAGCAAATCCTAATATTTTTTGTAAAAAACTCTACAGAAATCTCATTAACGAAGCATAAGTTCAGATGATATCATAGAGTATCATTTTAGCCTAAGAAAATAGTATATTCCTTAAAATTACCATACCTTTCAGGAAAATGCTGAGCAGACCTGTTCTTTTATATTCGATAAATTCTGCGACGTTGGATTCATATGCCTATCCGTTCCTAACCTTAGACTAAATTTCCTCTGTTCGACCCTTGACTACTATCCTGCTCTACTTCTTCGTCTCGATGTTGGCAAATCTACAGGGAATATCAAAGTCCTCCGAAGCGATGTGGTTTCCTTATCTAGTCCAATGAGATTACCCTCTTATTGCTTCCTTTCTCGGAACTGCATGCTTCCTCTTCCGGTATAGGGTTTTGCTCCTTAAAAAAGGCTAGGTTGCCCAACTGGCTTTGTCTAAAATTTCCCTATAGGCTACAATTGTAATAAACATTTATCTTTGTGTCCTTTGACATTTTATATCGATAATACCCCGGTAAAAAATTCTTCGAATGCCGATCGTCTAAATTTCAAGCGGTAAATTTTAAATTTTATTATTTCAATTACATTTCATAATTTTTAGTCATTCATTTTTTATCTTTTACTTCCATGCTGACATTTAGGTTCTATCAAAATTTTGAAAAATGTTGAATATATCGAAAATTTAGTGATGCAAATACAGAGAAAGTTAAATTTAGACAACAGCTAACCAAAGCAGATTTGGGTGTAATGTAACGGTCATAAGAGTATTAAGGATCTCGATTTTAATAACAGCCGTGGACAATTCTTCTCTTACAGAATCATTTTAACTGCAGTTAAACCCATTTAATACATCCTCGCTTAAGATTATATCCCGCTTAATATTCCGTTTTCTTCCGGTCCCTTTCATACGAAACACACGGTAAAAATACCGCTTGAAACGCGGTTTACAAGTTGTTTCATTGTAGATTGAAAACGATCAAAATTAAGTAACAAAGACGTTCTCTTTGTCCGAAAAACCCATTCTTCAAAAACATTATATAAGCCAACCGGGATTATGCAACCCGGTGATAACGCTATTCAGTTTAAAGCATTTTTCGCTTGACCCCCTAAACGCGTCTTAACCGGGTTTTACTCTACCTTGAAGATGTTTAGCCGACATAAATTTCTTTTGTGGGAAGTTTTTTCGAACTAAAGCTGTTATTCTTACAATGAGGGGCCTCGTGAAGCTAATTAGTATGTTTAGAGACCTCTAATATATTTCTTACTTAAAATTTGCTTTGGCAAGGTAACTTAAAATACGAGGAGTTAGAGCGGCCCAAAATCATATTTTTAAATCTATAGACCAGAATTTCTCGCCCTCATCATCTCAAAAAGCAGATAGCGCCGCAATTTATAAGGTTCAGGCCCCTTTATTAAAGAATAATTTATCTTCGCCATTACCATAAAGGAATGGCTCATAAAATGAGAATTTGCTCAAATTCGCGCGGAAGCCGTATCGTTTTCATAACCTTGCGTTTAATTAAAATTTCTCAAACTCCGCTCCTTAAAGTTCGTAGATCTTGAAAATTTTCCGAATGAGTCGAATCGAAAAAGTGGGTCGCATATTGTCACAATTTTAATGGCCTTCCTTTGATGCAGAGAACTTATCCAAATCACTTTTTTCGGGGATGATAACTTATCGAAAGCTAACAACCGCTTTCAAAGTCGAGGGCGAGAGAGGGTTATTATGAGAAGGTGACTTCTAAAAGTTCAACTTAATATATTTTTTTTACTCTCATCGGATTCGAAACTAATTAAGCGAGTCGGCTTCCTGCAATTGCGGAGAAAACTTCATTAAACAGAATATCAACTGCGCGCGACCTCCTTGAGTTTCCTCCCAAGTAATTTTCCTCCAACTGCATCTTAGCTCAACTTTTTTCTCCTCCTTGGATTTCACTTCCGCTTTCCGAGGGGAATAATCTGCAACTTCTGTATCAAATGGAATCGTTCCTTCCCCTCCAACTCGCTTCGCTTGCTTCTCGTTGCCATCTACTTAACGATTACTCGATCCTCAGGAATTTATCCTTCTGAAACTTAATTTTCATTAACTCAATATGAGAGGGTATCATTCTGTGGAGGACTAGAATAATGAAATAATACATTTCGTAGACTTCCACAGAAGATTTAATCTGGTGAAGTTTCGTTGGTGGACTAGAATCATCAGACGTGGTTGTTATTACGAGGTTACTATACACATTTAACTAACTTAAACTTAGCTGGAGTAAGGTCTAATCATCGTGTGTAACTTCGTCTCGTAACTAACTATTCCCAAGTTCCAAAGTTAAGTTGATTTATTGTAAATAAAAGGTAGAGATTACCGAACCAACTTTCAGAAGGATGTTATATTACAATGGTGGGAGAGAAATAAACTGTTCGAACAGATTCTACATTGGTAGGAGCGAAATCGGAACTAAAGCAAGATTTATTTTTCTTAAAACTAATCAGAAAACTTGCACGGAAAATATTTCGGGTCCTATACTCGTTCTTAATGCCCTGATAACTCCGTCAGTTATTTTTGAGTTATTTTATTTTTCAAAATCTTTTAATATATATTACTAGCGTTATATCTACCGAAACCTTCTTTACCCTTGATATTGCGGGTATTGATATTAATCCAATTTTATTTTCTTCTTCGTATCAGATATCTTCATTTCAGAGAACTATCTCATAGAGAGAGTAAAATCTAAAGATGTGAAAAATTGGCATCAGGTTCTTCCTGAATCGGAAAGAAATAGATTGAACTGAGAGATGTTTTTATGGCCTCAAGTGGAAATAGCTACAAATGCAGTATTAATATTAGTAAATTTTCATATGAGTAATTTTCTTGCAATTTCAGTAATCTCAACAGCTTTTTAAAGTTAGATACCCAAGAGGAGAGAGTAGTTTTAACACGCCATCAGCACCACATAATCATTCCTTCAATGAAATATATTTGTCTGTAAATTGAATACATTTTGAATTCTATTTCAAACGTTGTTGTTTCATCTATAGACCTTGCTAAGCAGAGGAGGTTACTTGTTTGCGAAATCTACAAAATTAGAAATCCATGGGTTTTTGGCTCTATTGGAGGCTCAGAAAAAGAATTATAGAGAAGACAGCAGGGTTATCGAAACTACGAGTACGATCAGAATCGTGTTCCGAATGTGGGAGTTTACAGGCTGAGGAATATTGGGTTTCAGCAGTAAGGACGAGTGCTGGTAACCGCATAGCCAATAAGCTACCAGTTGATGAAAGCCGAAATCAAGGACGTGTACTCCCTATATTAGATTCGAAATAGACTTTCCCATTCCTAAATTCCTGCCTTGATTCTTCAAATAGTAATCTTCGAAATTTACTTTGAAACTTAGATACTTCTTAAATTAAAAAAAGTGCTGTATTATCAAAAGGTTGAGAGAGTTTTACGACACTATATGATGCAAATGTAAGGATAATTTTCAGTTGCATAAAAAAACTCAAACATTTCAGAAGAGAGATTACGATTCAGTGTAGGCGTAACATTCTTTCCTGTTATGGTCGTATGCCTTCCTATTCCTGCATAAGGTACCAGTTGTTGTCTCCGAAATTTATCTCGCTAAAAAAGCAAGTAAAATAAAATAAGGAGTATTAAATTTAAAACTTAACACAATCATCTAAAAAGATAAATAAAAAAAGCGCCATCAAGGGTATTATAAGTCATGAGCTGAAATGTAAATTAAATTAAAAACATGAATTCTGAAGTTAGTTTTTATCCTAATGATTTTTGTACTTCATTGCCCCTCAAACGCTTTATTTTATCCATCAAATGCCAGAACTTCCATGGCGATATTCGTTCTTCCAACAAACCATTCGTCATCCTTATTTGTTCTTTGGGAAGCGATGCATTATGGGATTTTCATAATCCAACGAACGGACGAAACAAACAAGCCGTTCTACTAAAACCTTTCCGCAATGAACCATGAAAACGATAACTTCCCGCCGATCTGACGATGCAATGTTTTCGCTCAGGACATTGAACCTTAATATCTTCCGTTTCTGTTTTCGCTCCAACGAAAAATACCAGATTTCAGTTCGGTTCCGGTTGCGCTACTGCCAATGTCGATACAGCATTATTCTCTGCCATTGTGATATTACTTATTTATTATCACGAGAATAAATCACCAGTGGAAAACTGTCTGTAACGTAATAGAAGTAAAAACAAACATTCCTGTACATCCATTCTATATCCAAAAACCACAACTCCCATCATGTTTAACAAAACCATACATGCTACTGCTCACATCAACAGTTCATGCAAATCATGTTTAACATTAATTATAAGAAATTTTTAACGATTACCAACACACAATGATTGCATAATTAATGCAAATACATAAATTTCTATGAATATAAACGATACAATAATTTAAAAGTATTTGAATAATTAATGCAGTATTATAGCCCACTGAATTTTTTTATTCTTGCTTACTTTTTTGTATAAGCTACTTGACATAAAATTTTAGAAAAACTTAGTGATAAAGTTTAGACATTTACATATAGAATATCATGGAAATGTTTAGGCCTGTCTGAGGAATTTTTGGCCAATAAGGGAAATTCGCTTGACACTTAAAAACACCCCGTTAGTCGTCCGAGGGACAAGCTTATTCCGGATACAAAAAGTACCGAGAAGGATCAGAGTTATTTCTTACTTCTAGGAATCACCCAATGCGCTTTTCAATAGCCATGCTATCATCCTCAGGAACTCAACGCAGAATGAACTACGAATGATAGAGCTATAAAATTCATTCTCCTGAGAATGATTATCATAATGCACATTGATCGATTCCAAGAAGTAGGTAACCATGGTCTTTTTCGGTACTTTTTGTATCAGGTAGACACTATTCCCACAGACGGCTAACAGAGTAGTTTCCAACCTCCAATTCATTTAGATCTGTTTTCCTATTTTTTTCTGGAAATTTGTACAAATATCAAATTTAAGGTAACATAAATATGAATAATTATCTAACAATTCCTATGACGAATCAAAGATAGTGGAAAACAAAAGTTTTAGCCAAGAATAGTATGCTATGAGAAGTAAGGGAACTATA
The DNA here is from genome assembly GCA_036926295.1 of Pachydiplax longipennis. Taxonomy (NCBI): domain Eukaryota; kingdom Metazoa; phylum Arthropoda; class Insecta; order Odonata; family Libellulidae; genus Pachydiplax; species Pachydiplax longipennis. Next base: position 51,399,405 of record JAVFKF010000004.1, read on the forward strand.
AACTGAAAAGTGGTACGTCATTATCAGGTTAACGATATTCATTTGATGAAAACATAGTGAAAAATAATATTTCGAAATCATGTAGAGGTTAATTGACATACAAAATCATTGAACAAAAATGTGCTTATATTGCAAAATATTACAACAATTTTTTTTTACTTCCATGCTGGTGGTATATGCTTTGGAAAGTTAGAACCCCCGATATAGAACATTATATCTACACATTGGTTTCCACTATTTTCTTCTCTATAAATGACCCGGAATTCCTCTTCACCACCGCATCCCTTCAATACCACCCATGCAGAGCCCTCTGGGCTACACCTCATCGATGACGTAACTCCTCTTCTCCCGAAAGGAGTAGTGGCAAGCGTCCAAAGCAAACAAAAAAATCTCCACCCTTATTCTCCTCTGACATGTGTATGTATGTACCTTTCGGTCGTTTTCTTATTTTTACATCCGTTCCTTTAGGCTGAAAGAGAGCTAAAATAAAGTAAAAGATCGGTGATCGGAAGGCGCTTTCATTTTCGGATGGGATATCTGTTTCTTCCAAAGACCTTCAAGACCTCCGTTCGAGGTAAATAAATTTTAAGAGGGCCGAAGAGAATTTTACAAGCGAGTGGAAAAAATATGCCAATAAAAAAGTTCATTTCGCTTCGTCCGCACTTTTTTGTCTTGGTGCCGTAGCAAAATTTCACAGAAAAAACTAACTTAGATTTCTTTCCTAGTAAAGCTAGGTTATTCAGCTCGCTGTTTATAAACAAGGCTGTAATTTTGATTTCTCCAGAAGGAAAAAATTAAAAACATTGTCTTCGAATTTGGGTGTATATACGTGAAGAGTTGTCTATATATTAGAATCATCTGAAATCGGAATTATTATTGAAAAATAAAAGAAATTAGAAATCGGCGGTTAATGAATGAGAACAGCAAAATGGACTATTGTAATACGGAACTAACGAATGACTTAAAATAGTACGTTTTTATATATAAGCCAATTACTCAATATAAATTTACATATTTAGGTATCGCAACCCAACTTGTCCCATTCCGCACACAAATATCTATCTTATATGTCTCAACACCCTCAATTTTTTAAAGTCCATTACCGATTCTAATATATAGACTTCACCTCAGTACGAGCTCTTAACGATCAGTTATTAGGTTACTTATTTTTCATCCTTGACTGATTCTTTTAGTATTTTCAAATTTCTAATGTCTCTCTTTTTAAAAAAGAGGTAAATTTTTATTTTTAACAGGCATTTAATTCATGCTTTTATTCTCCTTATTGTACTGTTTGATAATAATTACTTTTGGGTGGGCTGAGACGTTATTTAGGCTATTTTTGTTCTTATGGCTATATCCCAGAGCGCAATAAGCATATTAATATTATTATCAACAATTGCTTCTCCTACTCTATATCCCTTAAATATTATAAATATTAATATAATAGTATTTTCTGGGTTCCTGATAGGCCTTCACAGCTACCATAGTAGTCCCTTCATTCAATAAACTTTTCATTTCATTAAGGAAATCTTATTTTTTATACCTGCTTACATTTATCTCAGCGCAATGTTTACGAATGAACACTTTGAAACTCCGAATCATTTCTACGAAAGATCGTGTCGTAGTGAACTTGATTTCCCTCCCGTTTCCAAAATGGAGATATCCCAATTGAATTTTCGCCCCGTCCAATGTAACTGTTACTCATTTCATTCCCGACGTTCGCGTGCGGTTTGGTCGAGCGAATGGAGACTCATGTAATGGCTTAATTGGCCGAAAATGGCCTCAGCTTGTATTTTAAATGGCCCCACCGCCACACAAGGGTGAGAATCATATGCATCCCTCCTCTTTAATATATTCACCAGCAAAAGAGGAACCCGGAATAGAATTTAAATCTTACTTAAGTGTCTGAATTACGTAGTCCATTGGAAATTGGATTTTTCTCGAGTTGAAAACGTTGCCCACGCAAACATCTAATGGAATTTAACGTTCACGTCTTCTGTGATAAGTCATTCCATCCGTCGTTAAAATAAACAACTGCGTAGCCAATTAAGAATTGCTTTATTAAAACAAGAAAGTTATGAAAACTACTTAGCATCTTCTTATGAAGCTTCTTAGCAAACTTGAAACAATTTTTCCGGAAAAAAATTTCCCTAAGCAGGATTCGAACCACTGAGGATAAACTTTTGGATAAATCTTTGGAAATGTTGGAAAGTTGAACCAGACACTATAACCACTCGGCTATTTTGATGATGGTGTTACAGAATAATAAAATAGCTGATTTAAGTAGACTACTACAAATAATGATAGACAATATGACAGATACATTTAAATAAATCCTTGACATTTTTGACAGGGTATTTTGACATATATCAGATTTATTCGATAATAGTAGTACATATTTCTATAAATTAAATTAAATTCCTTCCTTTTTGACGGGGGAACTCACTAATATCTTAATATTTTATTAGTTGCTAATTAACAGTTACAATAAGCAGAAGACATTCATGTATCTTATTCCTTACAGACAGAGATGTGTACTTTCTCTAAGTTTACAATGAAATCATGTACTAATAGTTGAATAATATTTCAAGTAATCAAGTAATTTCAAACTTTATCAGCAGATTCCTCTACATTCATCTCAAGGTGTGGAATTATTTAAATAAAATTCATCGTCACTAGATTCAACATCTATTTTTCTAAAGTTAGGTAAAAAGTTGATTTTTAAGGAGTCATCTAGAATAGATTCTATTAAGTGCCAAACCTAGTTAAACCTTATGATGATGTCGCATGCAGGATTAATGAAACTACCATGATTTTTGGTTACACAACTCATAGTAAATCAAGTCTAGAATCCACAAACTAATTAACACAGTGAATTTATTATTGAATTATGTATATCTCATCATTTCCTGAGTATTGATTCACTCGAAAGACAAAAATCTAGAATAAATAGCGTTCTTCTCTCTAAAACGAGCCACGTGGTATCAATTCAACGTTCTGATCATCAAACTTAAACTGCTGATTCATTAATCGAATCGTCGAGGGCGTTCTACTTCTGCTCTAATTGCGAACAAAGAAAATCCTCGTTACACCTGACTTTCCATCCCCATTATCCAAGAGCATTCTAGTGCCTTCTCGTTCTTCAGTAATCCGATAAATTAGGCCTGAGTGGACTCTGTGACGGATTTAGGCCTCAGGTAAGAAGACACTCTAATGAAATTCGTGCATCTCTTCATACTTGATAAGCTTTGCAGAAGGCTAATTTCGGGCATTGAAGCGTATATGCATGTAATGAACGTGAAGGTATCTTGATTCGTCTAATTAGGTTACTGCGCTCTATGGAATTCACACTGAAGATTTGTGCAATGTGATGGAATCGTATAATAATTTGATTAACGTTTCTTTTATTGATACTGTTATTACTATTATTATTATTGTTATTATATTATTCTCTGAAAAGTTAAAACACAGACACTCCCATAGAAACAATAGCCATTCAATCACAAGCAGCATTAATTAACCCCTGGCCCCTCCCAAACATTCACCCTCAATCATACAGGTTTTTTCAGGGTTCATGGTAAGCTGGTTACTTTATACATTTAGGTTTCTGCAATGTGATGGAAGCTTATAATAATTTCATTAACGTTTCTTTTGTTGATAATGTTACCTTATACGTTTGTGATTTTCTGGGCGAGCTAAACATTTACTCAGAGCTTACTAAGAACGGAATAATTACCTAGTTGGTTAAGTTTTGTCAATGATTTCCTATTACTTATTTCCTACATTGTTATTGATCATTTCACGTAGTTTTTCATATTACTGATGTTTCCAATATATATTTCTTTACGCTGTATACTTTTTTCCTCCGACATTTACCATATTTAATGGTAATTTTGAGCTTTCCTTTCACATTGTATTTACTTTTTATGTTGCTTACTCACAAATACCTCATATTGAAACGATCTACGCTCTTATATGCAGAAAATAATTATAACCGAATGATATAGTGGGCAGTAGTAATTGTAACCGAAGGTTATAGAACAGCAATTGTGATGAAAAGCGAAATTACTGGGACTCGAAACCAAATCTCCCACTTTTCTCAGAATATTCTAATGTCGTTATTTATAAGATTCCATATCCACGTGTGCTTAGATTAATGTATTTTCCCATTCCTAATAAATATAATAATAGTTTTCCCCACGACTACGACAAAATCATCTATACAATGCGAAGTTTCTTTATCATTTTTCTTATAATTAACTGAATAGCGTTTTCTTGAGTCGTCGTCCGGCAAGAACGGAAATAATTTCCACATCTTTCAAAATATTCTTTTTTCAAGAAAATAATTCTATTTGTAACTCCAATCCATATTTTTATGCTTTAGATTCGCCAAAAAATAGTACAATAGTTGACGAAATCATTAAAAAAGATCGAAAAACCTTCCAACGACAATTGTACATTAATTTCATATTGCAGAGGAAATATTTATTTATTTATTAAGAGATCAAACAACAGCCATGACTGACAAGTCACATCATATATGATAACATACACACATTCATCGAACTTCGCGCAATCATTAAATAAAATTAATCACATTCGTCCCTCAAGACAGCGTAAGTAGGGAACCGGATATGGGCATAATTTTTCGAAGTTGAGAAGCGGCAACAGTCCAAGCCTATAGCCGGGAAATTTAAAATATCGATTGGAGTTCTGGAATAGTTCCCAGGAGACAGGAAGTGGACACGGGGAGAGCTTGAGGAAGGAAAAAATTCGCCTTGAGAAATATGAGGGGAAACTGGTCCAAAGACGTGATCTACGCGGAAGAGAAAATGAGGGTGGAGTGGAAGTATGAGGAGATCTGAGAGGAGAGCCATTCTGCGCACTTTCGTAATTCATTCACGAAGACGCCGGAATTAAACTGCATTGTTTCGATTTATCCAAGGAGTTAGCTCATTTTTCGGAAATAGTGCGTCTAACTGAACTTCAATCGATCATTGAATGTATGGCAGTAACTGAGCATTTAATTCATGCTCTTATAATTATTATACAAGGATAACACATAATGAAAGTAATAGGTTCTGGAATCATAATCTTCAGTCTTAATTTTGGTTATTCGTATAAACTCCAGGTGCTCTGACCGAACTTTGTGGAACAAAGTCATACAAAACTGTAACAGTACTTCGTGTTTACCACAATATTTATCTTGACGACCGGTTTCGATCATTACAATCGTCAGGCCTGATGATGATCATCAAGTTCGAAACCGGGAGTAAAATAAATAAAAAATTGTTGAAAATACGAAGCACTGTTTTAGTTTGTTCGATACTCGCGAGACTATACTTCAAATAATCTACCTATACACTGCAACGGAACTATGTTTTACACTCAGTAGTAAGCAAGAATACCCATCAACTGTACGTTTTCATCATTTCTGAATTTTTGTGCATGTTTTTGCATGCTCTTGTTTCCTTTAAAACATACGTTACCAAAATTCGTATCCGTTATTTGTTAAAATTAATTTTTTAATTAGTTCAAACAACAGCGAAAAGTCTCCATTACCGAAACATTAACTATCCGAGGTATCTCAGAAGTCCTTAACTTGATGAATAATGGACCCTATAAAAACCAAAGTACCTCATGAAGACCCAGTTTTTTTGGATCTGCATTTTTCAGATCATTGGCTAAGTGTTCAATATTATGATAGTAGTATTCAGGCATCATGCGTTACCCATAGTAAAACCTGGTAATAATTCACATGTGACTTTATTTCCTCCCATATTTCATGTGAATTCATTGATTCTCGGCATTTAGAGACATAACTCCAAGATTCAATTCAAAAAACAGTAAAACTCCCGCTTGACCATCTGATATTCAAATCGACGCTGTTAATGGAATCCGTCAATTAAAACACAACTCTGGTAATCTCTTTATTTCTGATTTTTGCGGCGATCGCTTTGCTCGATAATCCGAGACCATTCATCTCGTCCTAGTCGTCTGTCTCGTGTGAATTCAGTCATTCGCGAATCTTCTAATGCTCAATTTCACTTTCTCTTGAGTATGATCTTCAGCAGTCGCTTCCGCATGACGGCATATCACCCTTTGTGAGAAGTTCCCTCGTCTGCACTGAGAATTAAACGCCTTTGTTTGATAAGTTCCATTCAAAGCATACCAACCATTCCAATGTGAGTCGCCCGACTTTCCCAGTCTGTCTAGTCCCGAGTTCGAATGACGTTTTGTCTTATGGCTGGCTGTAAAAAGTTTCTAGGAGTGCTTGTTTGTTGTCTAATACTCAACAAATAATTGCATTGCGGAACTGTCATTGGGATGATTATGAAAGTGCGCAGAAGAAAACTAATTTGTGGGTTTAAAAACCTAAGTTAGTGCTTAGGAAAACAACCCCACAGCAGAAAAACATTCGTACGTAGGTGTGAAAAACCTGCTAAACGTAGAAGAAAACCTCCCATTACAGATTGAAAAAGTTAACTTTATGGAAAAGGCAGGTTAAGACACCTGAAAGCAATAATAATATATGTTCATTTTAAATCATTAATACAAAAACAAATACGTTTACATGAAAAATTAACAGAAAATGAACACTGTGAAGTAAAAAAAGTTTGACATGTAAAATGTATAAATAAATATAAATATAATAAAGTATATGTTAGAAATGTAAAATTGAAATGAAAAAGAAAAATATTGAACACAAAAATAATTTAAAATTCACTTGTGAACAACATTGTCCTCGATCATTTATGAAATTAATAATAAATATAAAAACCTCCAAGATATTCGTAATTGCGATGCTACATAAACATAAGTGTATTATTTCCAATCAAAATAACTGCTCGTCAACGAGTACATTAAAAACAATTATGGTTCACATCAAAAATTGTATAATATAAGCTACAATATACGATACAAAACTTGTATCATCAAGAGAAGTTTTCAGCATTCGAACTACTCCAGGGATTTTCTTTATAGTACAACGCTCCAATGACTATATGAATCACATCCAAAGTCCAATAGGTTACACGTTTCAGACCTTTTTCTTTGGCAAAGAACGTCGCTTCGCTATGACTGCGTTCATCTTACTTGCACGTTTATTAGAGCTATGATGAGGAACACGAAGGGCTGTTTATTCTTAAAATAGAGCCCAAAATTTAAAATGCGTTGTAAAAAGGAAAACTTAAATCGTAACTTGGCAGAGTATATGCATGTATTTGCTGCTGATTCTGCCCAGGATATTTTGGTTTCCTGGAGATGAGATTTTCTGTCAAGCAATTTGTACTCGCGACATCATTTTCACATATATTTCTTCCCTTAGGACATAAATACCCCATTCTCACGTTATTTACACAAGCCTTTTCTTTGCATCCTATTTCTATAATAGTTCGGAGATCATCGGACCACATAGTTTCATGTGTGATACGTTATTGCAGGTTTAGTGGCAAGTATAAAAAACTAATAAATTCATTTTATAGACTATTACTTATCATTGATATTATATTGATATTATTGATGTAATCTTTCTATCATTGATATGCATAAATAAACAGTCTTGATAACAAACAGTAATTAAACTGAAAAGTTTTAAGACAAGAATTTTCATTCTCAAATAAAGTTTGCGGACCAATTATCAAGCCAGAAAAGATGAATTTAAAATTTAGTTGCGTAAATTTGACAATACCACTGATCCTAACCAATCCCATGAGTAATTGAGAAAAAAAACATTATCTGAATAAGTCCACAATTTATTAGTATTTATTTATTTATATTATATATTATATTTATTTATAATAACTTGTGAACTTAGTCAGAATTTATTTTGCTCTCAATTAATCATGAATCAGTTTCACAAAATAATTAATGAACTAATTAATTAATCTCATGAGATGAAATTGCAAATTTGCTTTTTAACATTGCAAAAGAATCGTTATCTTCCATCGTATATAGCATCTCTTGTCACTAGAAGAACACGTGAAAATAAAAGGGGAAATTAAATTTCAGGAAGGAAATACTAATGAAGAGGAAATGCTAGGGAATATTTATAACACCGATATCACGTCAAATATTAATGATTCCGATGCTCATGGAGTTAATGTTTTAGCAAATCGAACTGTTTATGCTTCAGAAACTGCCATTTGATAGCAATAATATATGCCTTCCATAGAAATCGCGATTAAAGCGCAATTCTATTTGAGTGGGCCTCCCTTTTGCTAGCGGCTTAAAACACTTACAACGGACATCGAATTTAATTTCGCCAGAAAATTAATTTACGTTTCGGAGGAATCCTCTGTGATTCGGAAAGCTGAATGGAGCTAAAAGTAACTCCATCCGCTCCATAAACATCGAATCCTATCCGTAAGTCTCGGCTGGAACCATGCCAAAACAGTCCTTCTGAACATGCTCGGGCCAAGAGCAGTTTGCAACACACGTGGAAGAGTCTGATTGCCACTCCAATGATTTTTCTTATTTTAAATCACTGTATCCTTCAATTTTAAAACGGATGCGACCGATTGTGCATGTCCTCTGGCTCCCATTGCCCGTTACCGATTCCAATGCAAGACTCTTCAGTGGAAACGGGGTCAAAAGCCGAGGGACTCTTGTGTAACGATTTAATTTGTCCTCAGAACTGAGTGCGCTCGCCGAAAACGTGGTGGCACATTTCGAGGGGTTTAAAGTGATTGGACATAGCACTTATGCCAAGCATACGATTAATAGGAGGGATAAGTACCATTCCGGTGTTTATCTAATTGGTGAAATGAAAGGGCATTCAAATGGAAACTGCCGCTCCGTGCAGTAAATTTTCCGTTGTCCACTTCAGTTTTCAGGTTAAGCACGTGTCAATCGTCGTACTCATTATTGTTCGGTGATCTTTTGAATTTTTCGATGTGAGTAAATGCAACCTAATGATCTTCGTAATCGCTTGCATTAGCGATAACAAGAGTATGATTTGTGATCTATGATATTTGAGTTTTGCAATCAGTGAAGTTAAAGATATGAATGACTCAAGTCACTTATATACCAGCCGAGATTTTCACATCCATCTTCCTGCCCAATTGGGGTAAAAGCAATTTTTACTTCTAAATTAATAAGGATAAACTGCGCTCTTATCACTGTTTCTTTTCGATATGATTGTATATACCAATACTACCCAAATAAGTATAATAAACTGATCTTAAGTGTCTTCTTCGTGAAGATTAGTTGAGGGATTTAGAAGTATGATTATCCTTCACAGAGCAGTAATGACGCCCTGTTTCCATGGAAAATTTTCTGCCTTCTGAAGATGTTATAAAACAACATAAGGTTAAAGAATAAAATGTTACATAAAAAATATGCAAACGAATTTTTCCTCGGGAGAATAAATAATAGATATCTCTGATAACCCTTTTCACATTTTACCCAAAATAGAGGGTTTTTCAGTCGGGGAATTTCTTTGATTAATTCTCGCTAATCTTAAGGTATGCTTGCAAGTTTTCTAGCGGAACAAGAATTTTCTCTCCTTGCATATGGAATATAAAATTATCTACAGCTTTAACTTCCAAGTGAAGAAATTTTTTGGGAGTTTCGATTTTACTAGTATCATTTTGCGCCCTAGGAAGAATTATTTTCCGAAACTTATCCTCCCGTTGCCACAAACTTTCATGCCTGTGACCATAATTATTCTATCAATTTTATAGATTTGTTCTTTCAGTTCAATTATTAGCATTGAACATCATATTGTCTTTCTGAATCAACCGTTAGATAGAAAACTTCCTTTATTCTTTTTAGGCTCATTTATCAAATTCCACCTCTACCAAACCGTTCCTCTAACTTTCCTGCAGTCTATTCGTTTATGATTTACCCTCTACCCAATTCCTAACTGAGCCAAAGGACTTTTCTTCTTATTACAATTAGCATTAATTACGCGACCTCCTCATTCCCGATTTAATACTACCAATTAATTTCAGAACGTTAGTATATATACCATAATTGTACATACCATATTGTTCATAAATGCAGCCTCTAAAAATACGAGTAATATCGTGCTAGCGAAAGTAGCAAGCTGTGTATATAGCAGCAAAAAACTCTTACCATAACTCAAATTAATAACTAGACAAGAAGTATGCCAAGAGAAATAAGTTTAGATAGACTGATTCACCAGTAAGGAGGGTTTAGATAAGATGATGATCGATAGGTTCTGAAAAGTTAATTGTCTTAAAAAAAATTCCATAAACAGGATTTGAACCACTGAGGATAAACTTTTGGATACTTTGGAATTCTTTGGAAATTGGACCAGACACTCTAACCACTCGGCCATTTTGATGATACAGCTGCTGGTCAAAAGAAGTAGGCTATAATTTAACAAAGATGGTGGTTTAATATGATACTGTAAGCGCCCGCCGGAAAATGACAAATAATGTGACAGATGCATTTACAATTACATTAATAACCCGCGAGCCGCCGTATGGCGTACGGTAGGGGATTTAGCGACAGATACCTTAGTACCTTAATGCTCCGATTTTACCCAAATATTCATTTAAAATATCTTAAGCGAAGAGAGAAATAATCTGTTACTTATGAAGGAATATTATATAATAATATATAATATATTATATATAATATAATAATTAGAGTAACAATATCCTGCGAACCAGTGGAGAGAAACTTTCAGGACAAACTTGTTTATATTCAATTCTATGTTACACTAAACAAGTATCGTCTCAAAATCGAAATTCCATCTGAGAATCTCTACTTGTTAGATCAGGGCCACTCTTTGCTTACTTATGGTCTGTATTATAATAGTTCAACATCGGAATTGTGTATAATATAACAAATTCATTCGCTGAGGAAATCGAAAGAGAAAATTCCCACTTATTTTTTTTAATTGGCATTATTAAGTAGATTGAAAAACGAAATTATTTAAATGTGGCTTAATTTCATAGTGTGACTTTAAGGATGCATCAACCGTTCAAAAAAAGCCACATGTGGGCTGAAGGCTGCAGTTAAGCCCACTATCGTAGATAATACCTTAAAAATCATCCAATAACAATATTTTCACCGCATATATCATACATTTCCATTTCCCAAAAGCATTTCTTAAATAAGCAATCGCCTCCTCTTTCGGAAGCGTAAGACAGTTCCATTCCCATAATACAGGTGAGAAAACTCTGTTTCGAATTCCTCTTGCAACGTGTAGGTGTGAGATGAAGGATTTACGCCTCTCATTCGTCATGGGAGAGATGAAATGGAGGCAAAGGATGGCTTATTTTCTCCACTTGCGCCTCTTGTTCCATTTTCCCTTAGAATACCTCCTCCGGCAACTATCACCTGCGCCGACCCGAGATTGGCTCTCTGTTCTCATAAGCATGTTTTAAGGGAGAGACGAAGTGGGGATTAGGGAGAATGTATCAAGGGAAGTATGAGGGATTCGGAAAGACCCACGCTTTGGAATTCACCTGGGCTTTCTGCTATTGAAAATGAAAATAGAAATTCAGCTGTAATAACCAGCATAGCTAAAGCGCTAAGTGAAATGTTCTCCCGACGCAAAAATCTGAACAGAATTCTGAAGTTGAGATTTCAAAAAAAAAAATATATTACTTTGTATTCTTGTACAAATATGAAATCGGAATGATATGATGTGTAGATTGAGGGAATTTGATTAATTAGCGAAGTTGAGATAACCCTGCAGGAAATAAAAGAAAATTCCACGTGCATTTCTTACAGATGATCTACTGAAAGACTTCGAGCCCAAATAATTTCGAATCCTTTTTTTAATACTTCAAAAAATTATAGTGTATGATAGAGTTTTAAATTTGATTCTAAGAAGAATTTTCTACATAGCATAGTCTAATTGAAAAAATATCGCTTATAAATAATTACTGAAATTTTTTTCGAAGGATCTTTCGCATTTTAGCTCTCCCTCGAATTCCTTCTTTGAGGATGTTATTTCACCATGAGATGCTTCCCCAGTGTATGTTGCCATGAGTATTATGATTTCTCTCTTATCAATCGATCCATTCTTTTTTATTGCAATCTACGTAAGGTGACCATACGTCCAGATTTCCGAGGACATGTCCTTACAGGTGTCCTCAGACGTCCTCGCGGATTTTTTGTCCTTGATTTTCCTAGTTTATCTATTCTGTACCTTTACCGCCTCTGTATTTATCTGAGCATTATTTATAAAAATGATAGTGATACGCAAACAGATTACGGTATGAGTTAATAATTATCTCCATTGGGTAGATAGTCCGGATTTTTATTTACATCTATAGAGAGCGTTTAGCGTTAGCGACCACCGATAGTTAGGGTAGCAGTCACAGTGGCCATAGCAGAAAGGCACCACAGTACGCACTATCGTAGCCAAAACATGGGTAAATTGATAATATAAAAGAATTGTTTTATATTTATATTAAGCTGTTGATATTGATTTTTAAAAGTAAATTATTTTAATTATCATTTGATTCATTATAAATTGTGTCAATTTAATTTAAAGGAGACAAAAATATCCTAGTTTTGTCCTCTCTTAAAATAAACGTGTCCTACTTCAATAAAAATGTGTACACCCATAGATCTGCGCAATTTAGAGGTTGCTTTGGTTATTCATCATTTTTAAATTCATTCATATATTTTTTCCACATAACGTGATACTGACCAAGCCATTAGACCAATGTTTAGTCATTAATAGATAATGATAGTTATATATAATAAAAGTTAGTTTTAGCAGCGGGAGTAGACATACATACATTTAAGTATTCAGAATATTTCCATTTAGGATTTCCTTCAGTATCCACGAATCTATAAATCATGAGCTTATACTTATCAGGCACATGCCAGTATTTTAAGGTCACAGTTTGCGGATTTACTTCATTGATGCGTATGACTAACCGGATTGCCAATCTAGTTATATTTTTACTATAGATTATAGTATAACTTCACCTATGGAAACTTTTCCAAACCATCCGATGTCCTATGCAAATTTTTTGATTCCAAAAATCCCTTTTTCCTGAAATATTTTGTCAAAGTCAATGGAAAATATGCCGTTTAACTCTCATATCTGTGCTTTCTTTCTATACAGCCCTTAAAAATATGAAGCACTTCTGCTGACGAAAATGTCATGGGAAATCCACCCCATCCATCGCAACTTATATTTTTCCTTTGGAAGGACATCCTTGACAAAAGTGACTTATTTCGCTGTCTCTCGGAACATTTTGCAAGCTCAGCGCCTCACTAGCAGGAAAGGTTCGGACCCTTATGTGAGATCCCAAAACGCACCTGAGAATAACGAGTTGGTAGCGTCAATCCGTTTTGCTCCTCCCACAAAAGTGCTGGTACATTTAAACCTATAGCACTTTTCATTCCAAGAAAAACTCTCCCATCATAGAGGGTTTGGCGTAGGACCCGAAGGGACAGAAGTTCTTGGCTCTTTTCCACTAGTTTCTCTCTTTCTCGCTCCGACCTGACTTCTAATCATCTCCTATTTCACATATCGTGACCGTGAATCCACTGTCTGCGTGTTTGCTTCTTGATTGTTTGTAACCTCCTAGTTGACGTTACGTTCTCCTAATTGCCTTGACGACGAGTGCTATTTCTCTGTTTATTGATGGGTGATGAGGATGAAATTGTGATCGACGTTTCAAGATTTTTCTCAACTATATCCCATTCCGGAAAATTATCGAGATTGAAAATATAAAGGAATCTTTAAATGATTAAAAGATAGAACTTAGATAGTCCGGATTTCCGGTAAATATAAAGAATCTTTAAATGATTTTATTTTCAGATATTATTCTTTAATAAAGGCATTCATAAAGGAACTCATACATCAATTCAGTTTGTTTATGATTAAAATTAAACAATCTAAGAGTTAATTGTTTCTTCTCGAGATTGAATCTCTTACCTGCAAAAATCCTTCTTTCCTTTCGGGAATTTTTGTGGAAAATAAAGTATTCGGTTCTTTTATCTCGGCAAGACCTGAAAACCAAAGTTTCAATAGCAACCGACGTTTACCGTACACTTCACAGCTGTTGATTTTCGCACATTTAATCAGGAGACGAAATACAGAAAAAAATGATTAAATACTTACGGCATCAAAAACAAAGTTTTTACATAAATACTAATTATTTTTAGTATAAAACGGTGATTTATAAGAAATGATAGCGAGAGAATAACTTTTGATGATGTCGCAAACGGAAATACAGAACGAGAAGTAACTTGAAACGGTGAGCGTTTTATAATACAGTTCTCGATTATCCGGGATAATGATGATACGGAAATTATGGATAACCATAAACGCGGATAATTCAAATTTTCACTTTATTTCCTATAATATTCATAATTCACGCACAAAAAACTTTATTATTATTTGCGCATATGGGCCGAACAATCGGAATCGGAATTACAATCTGAAAGATTGTTTCATTAGGGTTTTTTCTTCAGCCGATCGCTAATCTTCTAAGCATTGGTGACGTTGTAGTCCCACTGCTCCACAGAAAAGGCCTTAGGTAAGCCCTGCTTGTATTAGAAAGAGAAATCACTTACGTTTTTTGTTTGAATTTTTTTGAAATATTGCGGTAAATTTCGACAAAGAGTGAAAATCATGCACTGTGAGTGAATCATTAATCTGTGAGTCGGATAATTACTTCTCGGATAATCTGAATGAGCCCGCTGAATTTTTGTCCAGAGCAGTAGTCTCGGAGCACCTGCTTTAAATAATAATAAAAATAACAAATTGTTTATTATGCTCTAGAGGATACCCATAGAACAAAGAAGTAGTATAATTTATCAGCACTCAGAAATGGATATATTGTAATGTAAGAGTAAGAAATAGCAATAATGATAATAATAATAAATATTATAGCTCTCAAAAATGGATACAATGCAACACGGAAACAATTCAGAAAAATTAAACAGGTTAAATTGTAGAATTTACACCCTGTGTAATAAAAAAAAGTATTCATGATTAAGAAAATTTTATTAAATAATTTAAATTCATGTGCATGTACATGTACGTATTGATGAGGATTGTCTTGTCTGATTAGGTATAAAGTTTCAAAAATTAGAGCTGCTTTTTATAGTTACCTAGTTAGTTAAGTATTCGATAATTTCATTTCAATATTCACGTCATTCGAACAAGGTTAATATAAAAAGAAATCTGCTGCAATATAGTTTTCCCAACGATAAGTTTGCTTTGACCGTTCGTATTTTTGAAATGGCACGTAAATCAGATCCAAGATAAAATTCTAACGTAAATACTTAAATACCGCACATTCTCTCCCCACTCTTCAGACCCTCTCATTCATATACTCTCATTCATACTGCTATAAACAGTCCGATTCCTCTTCTTCGTATTTGAAACGAGATTTATTTGACATTGCAGAAAAGAGTTGCTTACGTAAGACTTCTCTCTGAAAACTCGCTTTCGAAAATTTCTTAGAGAGGTCTTGGAGAGGTACCTGCTTCATCTCTCTTTTCTGGTCCGCTGCCGGATGTATAAAATGCCTTCGAAATGCTGCGTAGGCGTTCTCTCATTGGAAGGATTTTCTTGATCATACGGAAGACCGAACCTCACCGTCTTTAGCCAAGATGCGTAGCGAAGAATATCTTGGCTCACTACGCTACTTCAACGTGTACTATTTTGAGTTACTCGGGAGATTCTAAGTAAATGATTGATTCGAACGTAAATCAGATTTCAAACTTTATCCAGTTGGCATGAACGGATGGTAAATTAAACTTTGGATGAATTTTTGTAGAGTAGGTAGCGAAGTACTCGATGCAGAAACACAGAAGTTGGAACATTATTCTTTTTGTTTTATCTAGAGACGTTTCTCGTGTATGAGTTGATCAAATTTGTGCACCCATATAAACGTCATCATTGTCGTTAAGCATCACAGTTAGGGTGTAAGATTTGGCCTTCATCACAGCGTTCCTCTGTGCGTGCCGATCTCAAGCACTCAACCTCGCACTTACATAATCTGTTTATCTTTATCAATGTTTTCAAACCTTCAAGATCTGTTTCCTCCCCTTGATGCGACACTGTTTTGTGTTATAAATCCTGTGCTGCTTGTATGGATGAATAACTAGTAAGCAATGCTCGCAATGCCTTTGTAGTTACAAAATTCGAAATACAATTATGATGATGATGAAATGTTTGATAAGAAACGTCGAAATAAATTAATGCGTGGGAAATTATAATTACTGATTATTCGTTCATCTTTTTTTATCTAATTTTACAAACCAAAATCCGTGTTTTAAAAGATTTTCTGTTGTAATAAACCCAGTTCTTGTCCATTCTCACTTTATGACCTGCCCTTAGCGGTCAGTATGCTTTTATAAAGAATATTGCGCCTCCATTTTCTATCAACTCATTCCATCTACTTTTGTATTACTTATATAGTACATGATTGTTTCTTCAGTTCGATTTCCCTTTCCCAGCCTCTCAGCCTGAAAAATGCTAAGGGATGAAATCAGCAATGAAGTTACAAACCTTAAAGCCCTGCGATCAATCATATTTCGGTCTGTTATGTACATACTACTACCTTAGAAAAGGTTTTTTCTGGCAAAAAATAGACAAGGGACAGTGTTTACATTCTTTCTCTATTTTCACTTCTCATTAATGTTTCATTAGTGACATTTTTCATCTCACAGAGTCAGCACTTGGCACAAATCCTCAGGGTAAACGGATCGTAAGGGATTGTAACAAATAGGAAATTTTCTGTTCGCAAACTATACTCGCGATGAGTACCTGAACAACTTATTATCTTCAGTTATAATGTTACAGTATGCTAAATGTATCATTAGAATATACTTTATCCCTGGCATCCATCATTCATTGGAGAAATTATGGTTATTACCTGTATATTAGGTCTGTTAATTTAAGTACTTGTTTCTGATAATAGCTCAAACTAATAATATTAAATAATAAACATAAACTGAAACAAAATACCGAATAAATTACATGCAACAATGAGTAATATATGTAATATAAACAATAAATTTCTGTATAATTTACAAGTCGAATTTCTACTGTTATTTTTATGAAATATTTGTATGTTTTCTTTAAACAACTGTTTACATTTATTCGATGAATCAATACATAATTAACCGAATCGTTTCATTTTAAACTGAATAACTACGTACTTCTCTGAAAGTGATGTTACCTACATAAACAGCTTTTAAAGCGATGTGGGTTCCAATTCAATCCAATATTATCTTGCTACGAACGGAGCTAAATGTCAGAGTAAAATATCAAAATAGATGCAATGGGAGTTAATGTTCCTTGTTACAAAAAATACTCGAATTGCATACTCTAAAACATGTATCCTAAATTTAGAATTATATCGAGGTTAATTCCACCGGTTAATAGCGTGGAATTCAAAACAGGCATTTCAACTTGGCCGTGTTATTTTTTCCGTTTCAACTGGATTGCGTCCAAATCGAAACGTGTCCCGTCCGATTGAATATTTTTAGAATACTTGGTATGAGTGTGAAGCAGAATTTATACTGAAACTTCTCTTCTAACGCGCATTAGCATAACGAAATGAAAATCCTTTTGATAGCTTAATAGATAGCTGGAAAATAAGGAACGAAACTTTAATCGGGTGAAGGCGATCAAAGGGTTGGGATGCTATAAGATTCTTCGTATTAATGCGTCATTTCTATCAGAACCTTATCTTATTCTCGATAAAGAAATTTTCATATCTCTTCCGATTATATGCTTCTAATTATCATTCTGAGTATTGTCTTTTCCTTCTTTTATATAAGCTTTCAGCATTTTCTTAACCAGTTCATTGTCATCACATACATTCCTTACGAATCCTCTTAAGTCAACCGACATTTATATTTACTTCTGAGCACAAATATCTCGAATTCTTCGTCGCCATGTTGTTTTGCACTCTGTTTACGTGATTATTCTTCATCTTTCTTCGCTCTTTGACCCAATTGCTTTTTGCTGTTTCTTTGCATTCTTCTTTCATATCTAATTGCGTATTCGACCTATTCCAGGTATTTTTCTGAGGTTCTTTATTTCTGTTTTCTTCTGTATCTGTGTGTTGTCGTCATTCCAGCTCTACACAAACAATCCGCACAGTTACTACTTAACTATTATTTAACTACGCGCAAACTGTAGTGTAGATATCTTGCAGTAGTAGTAATCACAGTAATACCTATACATGGGTGATCTGAAAAGTTTCCGACATCTCGCCATTTCTCGACATGTTTTCTGGAAATTTTCTGAAGATTTCTGAAAAATCTGGGGCGGGAAACTTTTCATACCACTCTCGTACTTATAGATTTTATTTCTGCTAGTCTTAATTGAAATTTTGTTTCATTGGTCTGCATTAACATGCCTTTTAGCATAGACTACACTCCTAGACTATTTATAGATTTGAAAATTATTTAGTTGAAAAGAACGCAATTTTTGTATTTTTAAACGTAATTAAGAGTATAAAAAAGTAAACTAATCACTAGAAATTAATTGAGAAATTAATTCAAAAATAATTTACTAAAATCATCCTGGGCTCGACTCTAGATGGCTTGAAAAATTTTCTGCAAGAATTGCATTTAAATTTCGATTCGAATTTTCAAGGTTTAAATAGGCGACAAGTTTTCAAATAGATGAAAATTTGGTGAAACTTAATTGCTGAAAACAACTCGTCCCCGAGGTGATCGTTGAATCCAATCCAGTTTCCAATGAGAATACAGGGAATTTCGGGCACTTATAAGAAATATAATATAGTTTTACAAACTTAAAATCCACGCAATCTGACTTAGAAGGATAATATGTATGTACTATACCATAATAATTATACAATTTAAAATAAATTTAATTAATTTACATAGAAAATAAAATACGTAGATATCAAGGCTCGAAAATTTTAATCGTCATAAAAGCGATAAATAATTCATGATTAATAATGAAATCGGAAAAGCTTTTCCATACACGCACTACAATTCAGCGAACTTAGAGCGCGTCTAATTGAAACACTAAAATGCGTAAAGCTCTCGAGCAGGTGAACAGCCGAGGGAGGGAATAAAGGCTTTTAAAACAGGTCTGCAAGTCGTCAAGTGCCATTTAGTCTCTTTGGCTGCGTGCGAAACAAAGCACGACGACGACAAGCGATGCATCAATCGTTTCAGCATCTCGCATTTCAACCTTCGAGAGAAAACATTATCTGTTCTCTTTCATCCACGTCTCTTGCTCATCTGCTCTTTCGTAAACGGATATCGCCAAAAGTGTGCGCCGCCAGTGGTAACACCTTTTGTTCGCGCCTTTCTTTTCTTGAACCGTCGCCATATCCGTTATACTCATTACACGCGCCGCTTCCAGCCTCACTATAAAGTCGCCCTCTGTCTTTCTCTACGCGCCTGAAGTTTCCCCTTTCCAAAACACGCTACACGGAGTAGCTTGGTATTGTCGACTCCCTTGGGCATTCAATCAAGCCGTGAATGAGAGGATGCACGACGAATTTGTTCGCCTTATATTTTGGTTTTAATAATAATAATAAAACGTCTTTATCCGGGCGAGATTGAGACTGAATAGTCTCTTCTTACATCTAACCCTTCGTCAATTTGTAAGAAAGAGATAGCAGAAAAAAGTGCACGGAAGAAATTTATATTGTGGGCTTAAAAACCTAGGATAGGAAAAATAGCCCAGAGCAGGAAAACACCCCAGAAGAGGGTGTGAAAAACCTGCGAAACCTACAGATAGTTAAGAAACTGAAATTTATAGAAAAGGCTGGAATCAAAAAGCAAGGAACATATTTACACTTCAAAATGCATATAGAAATAATCCATAAAAGAATAACAGTTAGTAAAAAGGCTAAAATGAGATAAGAGATAAGGCATAATTAAAGTTAAATCAAATCTGAAAGGAAGAAAATAATCATCCATAATACTTTCTTCGCCGTGTAGTACCTTCGACGAGTAGTCCATCTCCAAATAGTCCTTGCGACCGATTGTCTTACGCCCGAATGACCCTGAACCGTCAACGTAATGTTCGTTGTTAGTCTTCATTGGCTTTGTAGTGGAAATAAATTGAGCATATAATATTTTATTTAATCGAAGTCTACGACGCTCATTGAATATGCGAATTAGTTGTCAGATCTGAATTCCACCAACCTGAATCGAACTTTTCGACGACTCTCAAATTACTTTAATGCTTAACCTATCTCGCTTATAGTTCCCTTTTGGGATACTGCACTTTTCCGAAAGTAAAAGACATTTTGTACTAAAATAAAATCTTACTTATCAGTACCAATTTTGCTCACTGCCATTACTTATTATTCCCGTTATCACGAGTATTTCGACATCCGTGTTTATTAGGGAATAAAAAGAAGTACTTGTGTCACTTTTATATCAGTAAGTTAAATTTCGGTTTGTACATTTTTACTAAAACGCCTCAACTACTGTGTTTCTTAAAATTTCAACTTTTCTGTGTCGATATTTTCAGTCGATTTTATCTTCATTTATATTAGAAATAAATATTTTAATATAAATTTCTATCGAAAATAAACACTGTCATTGTATATTATCATGTTTCTAGACACAATAAACTGGAAGATGAGCATAAGTATTGTTAAACATGGTCCTTGATGGATTAACAGGTAAAAATCATCCGCCGGAAAGGTTCAAGAAAGGTAAAAGACTTACTTCCGTTCCACATGTGAGCGTTTTTCAAGCACATCCGCCCAGCAATATTTCGTCTTGAGTCTCTTTTTTATTTCTGTACCGAAGAGAATCGTTCACCCGTTTGATTCCCCGATGGCTTGTTTCTCGGTCATCCTTAATACCTCCGATTTTCTGTATCTCCGTGGCCATCACTTCATTTCGATCTTTTCTTCTTCTAAAAGCGTTTCAAGCAAAGCATTCCAAGATTTTTCCCCCCCCTGACCTTCGCAGACTTCTAGGTTTTCCAAACAATAGACATTGGTAAATAGACCGTCAGAGAAAACAGCCAAGTCGTCTTTTTTCACAAGACGTCTTTTCTCCCAGCATTGCGATTGCTCGTTTTCCAGTTAAATAGCTCAGCCACTGACGTCGTAAAACGTTTTCACTGTTTCATTTCGTGGAAACAACGTTCGACTCTTGCCTTTTTAAGCTGTATGCTTTTCATTTACCATGAAAAATTATATTTCCGTTGGATAATGCGAGATAATGTATTCAGGGTTCTTCGTTTACGCATGTTAATTTTAGGTTTTGAATATTTCTGTCGCTTAATTTTTAATGAGTGTCTTCTCGATAAATCCTTTGAATAAAAAAAAATTTTATTCAAAGTGTTAGGGAGTTAGGATTATAGCAAAACTCATTCCGTTCAGATATTTGTTCCCTTACTTTACTTCAGGAGGAAGTAAAGTGAGTTTTTCTAAATTCATCTAACTAGAACTGAAAGTTAACTGTTGCTATCTTTTATTCTAAAATTTACTGCAATCAATTGTGAATGAAAAGAGCAAGTAATAATTCCTACAATATATAACGAAGTAATTATAAAGAGGTTGGAGCGAAAAAAAAATACTGTTCGAACCGATTCAACGTTGGCAGATGAAGCAAAACCGGAACTGAACCGATATTATTATTTTCAGTCGAACGGAGCGAAAACCAAAACAAAAAATATTATGGTTCGATGTCCTTAATTTACTCCATTTTTGTGGTATAAAATATATCGTTTTCTCTAAAAACAGCGATTTTATTTTAATAGTAATAATAAAACGTCTTTATTTGGGCGAGGTTGAGACTAAAAAATCTCTTCTTACACCTAACTTCTTTTACAATAATACTACGATGGTATTAAAATCCTATGAGTGGATGGATATTTAAATTCCCACTTCGACATTATTTTCAATTGACTAGTGCGGCAATTTCAACACGGGCGACACACTCCCTCCTCAAGTGAGTGTTACATAGAAGAGAAATCTCGCAATACTTCCTTGCCCCTGCCATGTATACTAACCCCCATTTCACTTTTGTAATGCGTGCTCTATGCCCTCCAGGATTCCCCGTAACAAGGGAAGAGAATGAATGTATCGAGGAGCTAAACATTCGTGTTTGCGCAGTTAAGACAGCGTTCCCTCCGAAGCATGAAGCAGACGCTTTTAAGACGTAGGGGAAAGAGGGGGGGGCGTGCAGACAGCGTCGGCCTGGCCAAGGATTCCTGGAGTGTGGCCAGTGGTTCACCCGGGCACGGGCTGGAAACGGAGTAGGCGGAGTCGAGAGCCAGATCGCAGAAAACAAAAGCCGGTCACGTTCCGCGTTTTAGTGGAGGGCGTCATGCTTGCGACAGTGTTTCGTTGCCTCGTGTCCGTGGCGCCAAAAAGTTACCGCCGTCTTTGTCCCGAGTTGAGGCTCTCGACAGGCTGCCGCACCGCTCGATTCAAACAATCCTCCGAGTGAATTCATCCCTTAAAAGGGGTAATTTCTTTCGATAGGCTCATTGTGTGGGGAGACTTGTTTTTCTTCTCGTCCTCCCCTAGCTTCTCTTTCCCCCTTTTGGAATCCCCCCCCCCAAAAGATGGCGGAAGGGGAGGCCAACGTGGATGACATCTACGGGACCGAATACGTTCGTCTCAAGAGGCTCACGTCGCGCTATGAAATCCGACAGCAATCAGTGAGTAAACGGAAACGGAGTGACAAACTATGTGTACGCGAAGGGTACTGTTTCCACTTTCGCTGAGGAAAAACTTTATGGCAGATTTCTTCGGTGTCCGATCTCATCGGTTCAGGGTCAAGTTGAAATTCCCGTTAGGAACTCGTAGATTATACGAGCCTTACTTCTCATCAATCGATCTATATATATTATTATCCTGATTGTTTATGCCAACGAGCACGTGTGCGTAAACACTATCTAAATATATCAATCAAACTACACATGCAATCGGGTAGCAAACAGTGCCGCTTTGACCTGTAGAAGTTCTGCGATATTTCTATGAGATTCAAGTTCGTTATATATCTCTTGTCTTAGGCTGTAGAGCTAGGAAATCAGCAATTTAATTTGAGTTCAGAGAAGCTCTGTCCATTATTTATTCACCCTCTACTGGCTAAATACTTCTCCGCTGTTGATTCTAAGAAATAACAACAATTCGAAAGTATTTTATGATGAATGTTTTAGGATTAAAACCTTGTAACATCCCAGATATTTAAACGTATATGCGGTTTCAAGATGGTGTAAAAGAAAAAATATATCCATATTTATTCACGACTACATAAATGTTAAACCTTGATATTTGGAATATATTGCTATTGTAGGCCTATCATCTGTTACTTACAAATCAGTGAAAAATTAAAAACTATTAAAAATTGGTCCTTTTCTTTTACTCTATTCGCGTCGAAAAAGTATTGAATTTAATAACGCTATAATGTAAGCTGATCGGCATACTTATTATTGAGGATGGAGAATAAAGTTTCAGTCGAAATAAAAAATATGGAGCGATTGTATAAGATGATAAATAAGTTATTTAGTTACTCGAAGGGTATCCATGGACACGTTTCTGGGTGCTAAATTGATTTACCCAACTTTAGGATTAGTAAGATATTAACTTATCTGTAAGCAGGTCATATTTTCGTTCGGAGGCTGTGCGTTGGACAACCCTAGTGATGGGGATGAATTTTTAATAGATAATAGTACAGTTAGATCAATCGTCGCGAATTTATTCTCTCAAGTTAGACATATCTCAAGGCAAAAACTTCAAAAAAATTATCCTCTCTTCCTCAGATTAGATATATATGTCAACTTGAACTCCTTTAGGGCTTCTGAATTGCAAAATAGCAAAATGTTTGCAAAACACGTTTGCCTTTTCTGAAACAGTCGATTTCAAAGGAAGACCATGTGTGCGAAATAAACTCAGCTGTCATAACACTTCTGAGAAATACTACCACTATTACTCGAACTCCTTGTAGGCCTATGGTTTCTAAAACAATAGCTTAAGTAGTATTTGAATTCAAAATAAACATTCAAAGTCTGATATGATTGGGCACAACCCAGAAATTCCAAGACGAAGTTTCTTATTTATTAATTAGATTCCCGTATGGGCATTTATCTAGTAATTAAAATATTTTACGCACACTTGCATGTCACATGAGAATTCTTATAACTTTAGAAGTTATCTGATAAGATAAAAATATTAATCATACATTACGAAAGATCTTTTTCGTTATCTCATTCTCTGTAATCGTATCCTCATCGCAAAATATTTCGTAAAAACCTTCAGATTCCTCAGCAATGAATCATTTCCTAAATAAGAGTTTGGAGGTCAAATAAATAAAATCACCGTAAGAGATGTAATTACATCATCATCATCTTAATATCATTAGCTTAATCTTTAGAGATTTTTTGGTCCCGACGTTAGAAATGCTAATTCTAGAGTAGCAAAAATCCACTGTCGGAAGTTATTCTGAAGGTCGTCAAGAAACTTTCACTTGGTTTGGAGAATTTCCCCTGCTTCCACTGAACTGTAACTAGCGCCATGCCTTCCCTGCCTCCTTGAAAACGATGATAAACCAATCTGAATCGATAAATATTCTTTACTACACTAACCTATTCTTAAGTTTTCCAAATCCTATCATATTTTTAGGACATTAATGACCTTTTCTAACCTTCGCCGTGGAATAAATTCAAGGTCTTACGCATATAAATAAGTCAGAGTCGAAAATCAAAATGCTAGAAATCGCGTGAGTTTTAAAATGCTTCAAATGTAACAATGTTTCATAACTAAGGTTACTTAATTAAGCAATTTAATAACTGCTGAGCTCTATTTTTATGGGTTATATGGTAATTTATTAACCTGGGCTGTATAAAATAATTTATTGATTTGTTGACTTTATTGATGGACATTAACAATGTTATGTAGCGCTTACAATAAAGTTGGAAAAAGAAAATCTTCATATTTACTTTGAATTAAAACTCAAACTTTGATTTCGGAAATGAATTTTCAAAGCTTATCCTGAGTTCGATTTAATCAGGTTATTGTTGTACCATTATGACTCATACTCGACGTGGCAGCATTTGATGCTATCATTTGAACAGAAAATATATTTTTTGTATGATTCAAACTTTGAGGTTTTCCAGTTAAAAACATGACAATAAAATTTTGATCATATGTGCAATTTTTTATTGTTCGCTCGTAACATATTTGCTCTTGGAATGATTTCTGCAAAGAATTCAATATTTCAAATTCAAATGAAATACCTTTTATGTGCTACTGTAGTAATATTGATTGTTCGATCTTAATTTGTGTGTACGTGCATCTTAATTGCCATTTCGCATTTCACATGATAAAAATATAGAGGTATATTTCTTGTATGTTCTATTTTGATGTAAAAAATGGATAAATTACCAAGAATGTTAATTTATTTTTATGACTTTCCACAAAGATGTGCCTGATCATATTAATTTTACTAAAAAAATATAGTTGAGAAGTTTTAAATCAGTTCTTGTCATTGATAATTTAAATTTATTCTCTAAAGCTGACAGGGTCATCTCAATATCAGCTCTTAATATTATTTGAAGTATAAGTTAAGAATACTGTGGTTCTGTTTTATTTTCAAGACATAACTTTAATTAAAATCCCCACACCTTTAAGCTTTATTCTATATGCATATATATAAAAATTGATTGTCATAGGTCTCCTATTCTTTATTGTGATGTTTTGATCTGGTAGACAATAATAAAAAATTCTAAAATATATTGTAACTTTTACAAACTTGACATTCCTTATATTCCATGAAATTACAAGGAGATCATTGTTTATTTACTAAATGCAAGTTCCAAAACAAATGTGAAAAATATTCATTAAGAAAGACCCAAGAGGCAACAAATCTGATGTGATATAATACTGCTTCAAGGGTTTCAAACCTTATGTATGTGCCTAAACTCTAAAAGATTGCGTGATATAAGATACATATGGGATTAACTTACTCTTTTTGATTGAAGCAGAAGTCATTCATAACCTCTCTTCAGTAAAATACACAATCTAAAAAACATAAAAATAGGTACTCCTAGGTCATAAGCATTCTCATAGGATGAAATTGAGTAGTAATATCAGCATTGTTATCAAAACATTCAAGGACAAAATGAAAAGGGAAGATTTGAAGAAGGAATTATACACTTAGATTAAATTATAAGAGGCAGCTCTTGAAGAGTATTGAAGTTAAGATAATGAAGTATTGAAGACATAGGTATGAGAAAAGATGCCAAAGAGAGTGGCAACATGCCAATCCTTGAATTGATTGGCCTTAATTTCTCAAAATATATGAATAATTCAGCTATAAATATCACCCAATAACCCAATTCTTATGAAAGCTATACTATTAGACTGTATATTAATAAAGGTAAAAAATAATAGCAGAAGAAAGAAGGAGAAAGTAAAACTTGCTTCTATATTATTTTCAATGGTTTAATGTATCAGGGTTGGTTATGTGTGAAAGGGGACCTAATAACAAATTTCCTCCTGTGACCCCCCCCCCTTTCTCCATTTTTGTGTAATAAGTAATTTTTAATAAATAAAGCAAGATATCGAGCATAACAAAATTTCTTACACTACTACAATTACACTATTGTCGGCCATCCTCAAAATAAAAATATTACTCTTATGAAATTTGGGATCCTGCATGATCTGCATCCAAGGATTTATTTACTGTTTCTCCCCCCTCCTCCTGTTTAATTGACCCTGATTATTCAGGAAAATTATATTCTTATGGATGTAATTAAAATTAAAGAGATAGTATATATATAGCCAAGTAATTGGGAAGACACTTATTGTACTTTATCAATATCAAATTGTCTGAATTTCATGTGACATGGTTGTTCACCTTAGCTTTGGTTGCAGAGTATTTAAGTTTAGCTCTGGTATATAAAACAAGAAAAATTAAAATACAATGAATAACCAGGAATAGCAAACAATCTAATCCTGTCTAAGAATGGAAAACACTCTTTTCAGGAATTTAAATACTGCATAGATACTTATACAAAACCAGTAAATAAAGTTGACATTGTAAAACTGATATTTGTTGTGGTTCCTGCCATCCAATTAGGATTCCACTAAAACTGAGACTTAATTTCAGTAGACACTTGTTTTGTGAGAAGATTTTATTAATCAATTATGTAAATGTAAAGCTCACTTTGATATTATAATGAATATGTTCTGTGATAAAGACTATTGGTTTTTTATTTTTACTAAGCAATATGTTCCTTTGTAATTTAAAAAAAATGGTATTCATAATATTGAGCAAAGAATGTGACAACCTTTACAACCCTTAGACTGACATTGATATTAACTTACTATAAAGTAAGATTAAAGCATGTGATAGTTTTGAGTTTAATAAGGTGTCTTTATATAAAAACCATGGATTCTATTTTAATTAATTGTCAATTTATGGGTCATAACATCTCCTTCAAATAGTTTATTTTGAGAATGATGATGAGTTTCTATCAAGTATTTGTTAGGTGACATTATAAGTCCTTGATATTATTTGATTTTCAATTCAATCAAGTTGCATGTAACCAAATCATTAGTATTTAATTTTCAGGAGTTAAATCACTTCAGCTCTAATGCACAATCTCTTTATTTCAGTCTGAGTATGGGCTTACTGAAGACCAGGTTGCTGGTAAGGAAGAACGAACCTTTTCATACCTTGTTATAGCTAATTCCAGTAAATTTTTATCTCTTAGTTGTAATTGTGTAGTGTTACAGGGAGATGGAGTGTAAGTTACCAAAAGTTTATGCACTCAACTCTCAGAATCCTTTAATTTACAGTTAAAGCCACAGTATTTTCATTACATTTTAAATGCAACTCTCTAATAAAGATATATGTATTTATATATTATATAGATATATCATATAGTGCAAATGTAAGAGGTGAAATAGATAAATTGTGTTGCTACAGGAAATAATTTTCAAAAAGAGGAATGCCAAAACCTTGTTTTTGGTCAGAATATTTCTTTTATATTTTTAAGCATATTACTAATATCATAAGAATAATATAAGATAATTATTCTCTATGGTTAATGAGATTTTTTGAAACTAATATCTGTTAAATTTTGAACTCTAAGAAGTAATTTTTTTATTTTAAAAATACATCTATTGAAAAAATATTTCATGACATTGCTGAACACATAGTAATTAGAATTGAAAAATATTCATTCATTAACGGAATATCAAAATCATGTCTGAATTTAGATTGCCATTGCAAACTCATACAATTCATTCTTCAAGAATCATCTCCAATTACAATTTCCTTTAACAAAGATTTAAAGAAATTTTTAAAATAATTTTAGTATCAAACTGATAATACAATACTTGCCTTCTTACAGTACCTACTGTTTCCTAACATAGAAGAAATTTAATAAGGAACAGATGTTTAATTAAAATTTATATCTATATAATTCCTTTAATTAAGAAGGTGATCATTGAAGTAACCTTAAATTTTAATTCTCATATTAAAATAATTTTAATTAAAATCAGTAAACTATAAATGATACTTTACAGATGTTTTATTGAGGAAAAAGTTAACCAAATCTTTCTTGCCTATACTTTTTGTTGACTTATTCTCCACAAATTGTATGCTAATCAATAATTCATACTCTGTAATACTTCAGTTCATTTCATATTATTAAAATATGAACATTCAAGAAAGTATATACAAATGAGCTGCATGATTTTTGTTAATTGGCCTTCTGTTCTGATATTTGTAATTTACTTTATGTTCATTAATAATATAGTCTGTACTGGTATTTAATATACAGTAGAATTCCATATAGACTGTTTTAATATTCAAATATATAGGAACAGAGCACTGCAATTTTAGCTAACTTAATATTCATGTTTACATTGTAGTTGATTAAAACTTCCTGTAGTATTGTAATGGTAGATATAACACCAATAAACTCTATATACTTGTATGGACTGGTAATAGATGTTTATGAGCTTGCACGAAATCTGCATTGTATTATAGAATTTAAAGAAGCTTTCATGCTGTTTGACAAGGACGAGGATGGAACTATAACAATGGCTGAACTTGGTGTAGTGATGCGGTCTTTGGGACAGAGACCAACAGGTAAGAGTTGGATTGTATTTTATTATTTTTGAGATACCATCATTGAAGTAATATACAATCTTTAATATTGAGAGTAATTATTTCAAAGAAACTGAACAGTAACCTTCATCATAAAGGCAAGAGATCAGTGAAAACTAAGTATGGTGAAACCATTCATTCTATCAGAGAAATAGATTCTTTGACAATAATTGATTGACAGTCCATTGATTCAATTATATCTGTAAATTATTCATGTGGCATATACAATATGTGTTTACAAATCTACTCATCAGCTCATGTTCATTTTTTCATCTTTATATACTTAATCCTACTATTGATGCTTTCTGTATGATTATGATGATGAACACTTTGATATATTTTACTTATGTAGACTAAAGAAAAGATAATTATTAGCAGAAGCATGTTTTTCTAATATGGCTGATCTTAATGATTTTATAAACATAACTAATTTAGCTTACGCAAGTAAACGAATGAGTAGTCAATCATTCATAAATTTAGAAATCATAATAATATCTTACTATATCAATGCTTTGGTAGTTTATACATTTGCTGTTGCAACTAATTTTTGATAGGTAAAGAGCACTTATTATAAATCAATTTGGATTTTCTTATGGCATGAAAGTATCCAGTTATTTATCCTGGGCTTCAAATTTGCTTCGTATCGCTTGAAATCTGATGCAATATTCAGCAGTATATTTATACTAATCAAGTAACAAGCATTAATGAAAGCATTTGAGTATTACATTATGGTTATTTTCTCTAAAATTTATTTTCCTCTGCAAAACATAAATCAATGCATATATATTTTATCATTGAAGCTAAATACTTTCCTGATTCTTAAAACTTATAATTATAATCGTTTATTTCTTGTGTAAATTAAACACTCCCTAAACCTAGTAGTTGGTTATCAACTTATCAGATATGTGATACCAGCTTTATCATTTCAGTACTCATAGAATTTCAAGTAGTAATTTCTCATCATGGATAACAGTTTCTACAATTCTCCTTAGATTCATGGCAAATCAGTCTCATCAATACTGAGTTAATGCTAATAAAATATTTTTACTTTTGGATTCACTTTTTATGAAACATTGCAATGAATAATATTCAGTTTGTACCCACATTATAGAAAGTATTTTTAAGGAATAATCAACTTTAGTACTTGACTTAAAAACCCTAAGGACAAGTACATAGTTTCTTGCATCAAGCCCAGTCAAAAGATAAGCTAAGTTAAAATAATGCATATTTCAGATGTGTTGTTACTTATGATAATATGTATACCATTATTCAGTTATCTCAGCTCTTTTTATATCTTCAGCTACTTGCCACCTAGTATTATAATCTCATTTATAAAAATAAATGTCATGAATTTTCCATTTTAATATAATTAAACTGAAAAAGAGAAGAGAAACACCTGTTCATTAAGCAATATTATATTATTGGATATTCATTCACTTGAAAATTAGAAAATTTAAATGCAAAATTGTTGTAAATTTTTATATAAATATTTGAATCCTTTATGTTTGACAAGATTTTGACTTAAACTCGGCATTGGTGTTAAAATTAATAATACTTTGAATGGAAAATATGTATTTATTGTTCTATCAGGAGGATAGACTGTATCAGTATCAACATTTTCAATGTCACATTTGATGTTTTTAAGTCCAAGTTAAATCAGTCACCTGTCTTTTAATATCCTTGGCTATATTTAGGCTTCCATTCAGTAATATAGAAATCCATCCAATTTTTTTAATCTTTGATTAAATGTAATTCATATGTTTCAATATATTTATAACCGTTCTGTACTTAAGAGCCAACCAAAAGTGTAAGGTTGAATTAATGAAGCATACATGTGAGCAATTATTTATATTTTGTTCACAGAAACCGAACTTCGTGATATGGTAAATGAAGTGGACCAGGATGGGAATGGAACCATTGAATTCAATGAGTTCCTACAAATGATGTCCCGAAAAATGAAGGGAGCAGACAGTGAGGATGAACTCAGGGAGGCTTTCAGGTAAACAACCCAGTGATATTTATGCTTTTCCCTTTTTATTCCTACTCTATGCCAAAATATAAACCATGTGAGATGTTGACTTCATTCAAAAGAGAAAGATAAGGCCTTGCTGATGGATTCATTCCTGATTCACTTCTGCAATGTTTTCATCCATTTTTCAATTCATTTGCATCATCCATATATGGGAAATTTCATCCTGGTTATTATATCCTAGAAGTAGTTTCTTTTGGGTCTGTCTCTTCATTTCTTTCCCTGTTGTCAAAGATGATGGTTAGAAATAGGTTATACCTTACGCATTGTCCTTGGATTTTAATTAATCCATCTTTCAGTTGCCCCACCAATCCTCATTTATTTCCCTTTGTAATTCTAAACTTTTCATCTATTACATCTATTTGATAGACCTTAGCTAGTTACCATACTACCAGTACTCATTTATGGAAGAGCTCTTTGTCTTTTAAAAAACATTAAATTAGAGAACAAGAAACTTACCCCTTTTGCAAAGAATGTTAATTATATTCAAAGAATTATTGATCTCTTGCTCCAGAATTTAGATTCTTTGCCATCCTAAATTTTAAAGTATTAATTACTGCCTAATGGTTTTTAAAAACCCCAAAAGCAGAAAAAAGTTTAGCTTTTATTTATCATGCTGAAAGATTGATGTGAGTAATAGATGATTGTTCATCAATAATTTTCTTATTTGCTTTAAAAATTATATTTAGTCAAGCAATTGGCATTTTCTTGTAAAACATTGTCTCTGATCACTGATCAATTTATAGAGAATCGATCCTAAATGTTGTGATGTTAAGTCAGAAGCAATCAGATGACAACTTTCAAATGGTAATGCAGCAACATTTTTCCTGTTATTTTTATTAGATACACTTTGTTGTATTGTAATTGTTGTAATTCTTACACACTCTTCTGAATTTGCTACTGCATTCATTATTTACCAATAAATCCTTTATCAACCACAAAAAAAACTTTTTAGATAGGCATTCTGTCAACTCTCAGAATTTTTGTAGTTTGAACATGTATGTATATTTTAGGGCAAAAAATAGAATAGAGTGAAGTTAGAGAAATTAAAACTATTATCTGTTCCATTTCATTGGAGTTTTGAATAGCATTGAAGAGCATTCAATTTTTTTTTCATTGATAACTATGTTTAATATTCTGATTTTCAGTATATTCATATATTTATGAATACTGGTTGGTTGGCTTCAATTATTTAGATAAGTGATAGGACTGAAAAGCTCATTTAAAATTTTCTCTTTTATACAATCATGAAATTTATAGATCTGATGGAAGTAAACTTTGGTTGCCAAAGAGACACTTACATATTCTAAATTATGTTTATACCAATTTGTTGTGTATTTCACAAATGTGTATTTCACAAATCTTTTGCATCAATTTTCAAATTTATTTTATTCATTTATTTCAAGATAGAAAATCTAAATAAAATGAACTTCTCTACATTGCAGGGTATTTGATAAGAACAACGATGGGCTCATCTCATCAACAGAACTACGTCATGTCATGACAAATTTAGGAGAAAAACTCTCAGAAGAAGAGGTGGATGACATGATCAAGGAAGCAGACCTTGATGGAGATGGGATGGTCAATTATGAAGGTATCTTCAAATTCTAAATTTCCTGAAGATACTTAATCTAAGCAGTAAGAATTAAGCATTAGATTATTGCTATTTGACTGAATGTCCTTTACTTTCACTAAGCTAAAGTTCCCAAAAGCAAACATGTACTAAAGTTAAAGAACAATTGATGTTATAAGCTTTGAAAATTGTAGAGCTTTTTGGCTGATATATTTTCATTTATTGAACAAAAACCAAAAATATTAACATTCATTAGATATAATTCAATCAATAAAATGTTTATTTTCATTCCATTTTTCCATGAGGTCATTTTAAAATTACCATAAAATAAATTTGAATCACAAAAGCTAATATCAATTATATATTATTGTTATATCGCCAGCTACAATCAACTTTGAAAGTAATTGTTTGAACATGATCAATCAAGTCGAGGAAACAAATTTTGAGATTTAGAGCAACCAAAATGATTAAAAGTCATATTTCCATCTCTATTTTGTTAAACCTATGGAGCTGTATAGTCATTTTAATTACACATCATATAGTTAAGTTTAATAGTTAGATATTTAATGTTATTTAGAAATGAAGAATCTTCTTGATTTTAAGTTGTGATTGAGCTAATATCTTTTAATGATTGGAAGTACATAAATCTGTTGGTATGATATATATGAAAGGATATACCAATGGTATAGATACACTGCAACCATAAATTTTGTATTTTCACAAAAAGAAATTCCTTTATCCATATTACGTTTTACATGATTTTCATTGAATACAAGATTGTAAATTTTATGATACATGAATCCTTTTAAATAACATTAAGACATGGATGTAAAAAATATATCCTGATATTGGAGTTCAATCTAAAGCTTAATAATATGACACATTGAGAATTTAACAATAAATATTCTGATAAGATCAGTGGCTATTTTAGAGAGATGTCATGAATCATATTTGTACTCTTGTACAGAAATTTAAGCTTCACTGGCCTGCATCTAAGCCCATGTAGTTTACTATTTCTCATGGATGAAGTAGCCCCACTATGATTTTTCTGTTCTTATCCAAAACTTTCTAGTAAATTTATATGGATGTTTTGAATTTTCTTACTCCATATCTTTCATATGCTAATCAATCTCAATCACTTGTTGACATTGTTGGCAAGCTATTCTTTCAGTGAAAAATGAAAGACTGCGATTAACTATGTATCATATGTTGTGAATCCACCTTAGTGACACCTGCCTAATACTTAATACCTACTACATATTCAGGAAGAATAAAGTGAGCATGTCAAATGTTTGATAGCTTTCCAGTTTTCTCCTCCACTGTATCTCTCTTTTCATTTCATTCTCAGAGTTTGTGATGATCCTGACTTCCAAGAATTAGTTATCTCGGTAAAGAAGTCTTCAGGAAAATACAAGATGGCTGCCCCAGCCCCTGAAGCACCCACTATGCAGTTGAAGAGGTCAACATTGTGTGAGAAGACAATCTGGGCAGTAAAGCATACAAAAGACGGGTGATTGATGGAAGATAATAGGTAGAGAAGGCTTTGGTGGATTTTACTGTATGAGATTTGTGGATGTTTTGTGGGAAACTGGATTCATCACTTCAAGTCATTGTTTCGATCTATCCTCCTGCCAGGGAGATGCTAGAGTGATATATTGTTCATAATAATAATGCAGACAAACTACAAAGAAAGCCTCCTTAAGTTTGCTAAGGAGGTTATTTTCTGTGCTGCAATTACAAATTAGAAGCATCTAGAAAGACTTTAATATGATTTAAAATAATAAACATGGAAGACTGTTTTCTAAAGCCAACAGGAGATAACTCAAAACCAATAAGAGCCATATAGTTCACAGATGAAAGAGGGAAAAGAATAAGACAGAATGTGAACATGGTCAATAAAGATGTACTTATGTTGTTAGACAATAACCAAATAATCCGGCTTACTCATTTTTTCATTACTTTGTAATGCTTTCAATGCCAATCCCCCTCAAAATATTGCATGAGAGGTATATTAATGAGTTGAGTCAAAAGAGATGCTATCACAGCAACCAGTTGACTGCTGTTTTTCTTTTTCATCTCAATATTCCCATTCCTTGACGTGATTTATTTCATAAAATTTATTAATGCAAGCTTTATCTTTTCTTTCATGGGAAAAGTAGTAGATTAAAAATGCAATGGAGATGTTAACTTTGAAATATATGTATTGTAGTAGAAAGAACTTAAATGTGTGTACATATTGATACAACAGGTTAATGCAAGAATCTAATTAGAAACTTTAAAGGATGTAATTTAAAAGTGAGTATTAAACATAATGTCTGTTGTATCAGTTGTTGATAAACCTGTTGCTGTGGCCCAACTCACCAATGTTTGACTCAAGTGACTTAAAAAAAAAATGCTCTGTACCCTCATGTAGAAAAGTTTTTGAGCATGTCCTGGAGCGGTTATTAGGTTTAGAACTATCTGTGCTGAATATTCTCAAAGATGTTAGGTATTTTATCTTGTTTTCAACCAATTTCATATTCTTTGCCTTATTAAATTTAAGATACTTGCTTTTTATGAAAGATTTTCCCTTTTAAGGTAGTTTAAGATTCTATTTGCATTTTTGAATTGAGCAATTTTATCAGCGCCATCACTAATTTAAGTAAAATATGTAATTATGCATACTATTTTTGGCACTTAAAACTATTTTACTACCTACTTTTGACTTAATAGTAAATTTTATGATCTAAATAGTGATCTCAGTTAGTCAATTAGTTTTTGCATTACAGTCTAATCTTTATCACCAAGTATTTTTTGTAACACTTTGGATTTTTTACTCTCTTTTCAAGTGAAAAACATTGTGATGTGATATCTATAATAGTTTATCGAGATACCTAAAGTCATCCATTCACTTTATATAATGTGTTTCTACTGCTGCAAAGTTATTTGCATGCTTTTCTATGAGAAGAGATGGTGCCACTCAAAAGCACTTAGTATCTTATATATGAATAATCATGATTGAATTTTCCGATCATCAGCAAATTGGTTAAATGCTTTAATCTTTAACAAATTCCAATGTTTAGGATCTTTGGCTAGGAAATTCTTCAAGGAGAGGCACCTTTACAAAGAGTAGAAATGCTCCTATCCTCTCACATCCATGTTTTATAGATAAGAAAAGTAATGTGAGGCTTGGTATATGTGATGTGTAAATGTTAAATCAAATGCAATTAATTACTAGGGATCTTGCCTCACATTGTCGCTATGCAAACATACACATGGTACACCTTTAATTCACATCTAAAAATACACATCTTTCCTAAAGTTTCATTTCTTTTCTTTAATTTTGTTATTTTATTCCCACCAGTCACTGATAGATATTTAAAGTTACTCATGAACTGAAGAAATAATATGATTATTTAAAAGAATTAAGTGAAAACTATTCAAAGACAGTCTCCACACAGATGGATGTCTAAAAATGATTAAACAGGGTAAACAAAAAGCAACTAGCCGTTTCGTAACCACCACTGTCTACCACTCAATGAATATTATTTTGTTATTTTAGTGTAGTGGTTGAAAATTCATAGCCAATAGTTGAAAACCTACTATCAAATTCATCTTCAAAATTTCTATGAAAACTATTGTTTTATGTTTCTGCGCTTATTTGTATGCAACCAGAAAGAGGCAGTGTGAATGTTCTTTGCAATTATTATTTCTGCAAGTACTGACTCTTGAGTAATATTTATTACTTATTCCTTAATCAAGCATAAGGCTAATTTTTGAGAAGCCTGGGTGAGAAATGTGTCTTCCTTTAACAATCTAATACTCAATCTTTGTGCTTGTTTTATCCCCATGGTATTTTGAAATTTACTTGATTGCCAGTAACTTTTAGTGGATTTTCCGATATATATTTGCTCAGCTATTGTGTTTTATGCTCTAATTCACCTTGATTCAGCAAACATTCCCAGTTCATGGCTAATTCCCTTATACTGTTAATTTAGGATTTTGGCAGTGTGTGTGATATTTGTCTTCAAAGGAATACAGCACATGAACAAAATTTAAATTATTTCACTTAGTATATTTTCTTTGTGAATTCAATCTTTAAAAGAATTAACCTCAAGTAACCTCATACACAAGTTTTACAAGGGATTTGAAAAGGTACAAAAAGTTTGATGCAATGATATTAGTTAATACTCCTGATAATATAAATAATATACTTTTAGATAGGATTTTACTGTCCTATCAAAAGACACTTCCTTGATGTGAAGATTTAATAATTATGTCTTATCTAAATCTATTAATGATGAAAACTCTAAAATTGGTAATCCTTCTGTTAGAAAACCAATATGGTTACATTTGTGATGAAAGCATCAACTATTTCATAATATTAAAATTTTAATACTATACGATTCAATTAAATATATATAAACCATTCTATCACAGGAGTTGAATGTACTCTTATTTAATAAAGAATGGATAACTCTAAAATTAGGCATTTTAGTAATGCAATTTCTTGGTTCTTGGTATTATAATGAGGACAGAGTTGTATTGATTTATCCAAAAATGTTACAGATGAATTTGCTAAAAAAGCAAAAAAATTAAGAAATGTGTTGTTTGTATTGCAGACAAGTCTAGGAGACAAACCTGTATGTTTTGTAATGTTAATGATATCAGAATTTGTTATGTTATCCTGTAAAAGATAAATCAATATATCTAAATAAAATTATGTATATTGTATGAAATTGTTGTAATGGAATCAACCTGATTCTTTATTACATGACTATCATGTAATGTAGCCAGTTGAAGTTGAAAATAAATGATATATTCATTTGAAATATCATTAAAAATACTTTTTCATTGTGTACTTAAATGGAACAACAGTAAACATATCTGGAACCTGGAACATAATCTGGAAAAATATTAATTTCCTTAATGTAATAAAAAGATTTTCCTCTCCATAAATGTTATGCTCTAGGGCACTTTTGCCAATTTTTGTAACCAAATAGTAACTGTGGTAAAATGTAAGAAACTATTAAATCTAAAAATATACATTTGTCCATACAGGAAAAGATAACTAAATTCACAAAGAGTTGCAACATTTTGATAAAACAAGGGAAAAATAAGTATTGATGGATAAACAAATAAACCCTCACTTCATCAAAATTAGTAAAATTCTTTAGTAGCATATATAATATTTAAAATCAGTGCCTTATATAGCCATCTTAAACATCTATGCAATTAATCCTAGTCTTTAATAATTATTATCTTAATCACAGAAAATCAAGGTTACAAAGGCTTCTATTCTTCTCTGGTCCACTTTTCTAGTGGTCCATGTCTCTGATCCAAAGAGTGCCACACTCCATACAAATGTTTTTAAGAATTGTTTCCTTTTATGTAATCATATAATCTTTGAGCAAAGCAGTGGCCTTTTCCTCATGAATGCCTCCTTGGCTTAGGCTATTCTTTGCTTTATGTCTGTGGTACTTCTTCCATCCCATGTTATGCTACTTCTAAGGTAGGTGAATGATTCTACTTGCTCTACTTTTTCTCCTTGTAAGGTATATTTGCTTTTAATTTTTCTCTTCGACATATGAGGATTTTTGTTTCTTCCTGTTAATTTTTATGTTACATCCTTGAAAAGCTTGATCCATTGCATCCATGAATGGCTGCAAATCATCTTAATTTTTTTTTGCTATCAGTGTGATGTCATCTGCAAACCGAAGCATTTAATTTCTTTAATCTTCAAGAGGTTTTGGTCCTTGATATAATGTTTCAATATAGTCCATCCATTTCTCTCCTATATCTTCAATTTATATCAGCATATTCCCGTTCACATCTTTTATGTATAATTGTATTTAGAAATAAAGAACTAGCTAATGAAACCCAAATATTCTAGTGGAACTGAAGAGTAACTAAGCTGCCACAAAAAGTGAGAATGTTGTGGATCATTTACCTTAATGTACTCTTTTCTCACCAAGTGGCAGGAGCCAGGATCTCTGGAGATCACAAACTAACCTGCTTAGGGGGAAGAGTCTGTAGAGAGTGAGTTAAGACAGTATCTGAAGATTTGAAGATTGCCAGATAAATGAAAGAAGGATTATTAGGTCAAGGAAATGGAGGATTAAGTTTTAAAGGAGCCAAGGTTTTAAGTAAAACGTTTGTTGTCAAAATATTTTCTTGAGAAGTTCATCACTTGTAATATTAACTCCAATAGACTTTCAAAGTTTTCTATTGCACTTGATTATGCTCAAAGTTTGTGTCATAATCATATATAGCCGCGTCCATTTCAAAAGGCATCATATATAAATATGAATGAGTAATTATGTTATCTTTTCTTTGTTAATCAGGGTACGATTTGTTTCCTTTCTCTCGTAATCTTTTTAAGTTCTTAAAAGCATCAACATCATTTAATTGTATCCAAAGTAATTTTGTAATTGGGAAGAAATATACAGAATATAGATAATAAATGTTTAAAGGGCTTCACCAAATAAGTACAGACCTAGAATTGAATGATCCCATTTTGCCATTGTAAAAGAAAATAGACGATAGTCATTCATATTTGAGAAGTGAAATTAGAGAAAATTGTGTATACTTTTGATGAACTTTTGGCTTAACTGACCTTGCTAATCAAGGACCTCACATGAAGCCTACTTCGTGTATCGCGCACTATAGTACAAATTATCGTTGCGCTACTATCTCGCCGAAGAAGCGCTACTGCGAATCCTTGTGGCTTGCGAACACGTCGGCATGTGAGATCTGTTTTGCATGTATTACTCAGGAATAGTCTGCAAGTCTTCATGATTTTTAAATCATTAAAAATTTTAGGACTAGCTGTTTACGTCCCCGTTAGCACAGTTACGTTTCACAAGTTTTCCTTCGTGTTTTGCGTGAAGCGAAGCGTGAAGGTTATCTTGTGTTTTGATATGGTGGAGTGATTGTTTTGATGGTGCAAGGCCGTAAGAGATATTGTTTATTTCTTCGGAAGCCCTAACTTAGAGGAGAAATCTCATGTGAAATCCGCTACTCTCCGTAAGTTAAATCATAATTATTCGACCGTTTTTCTTTGCTCCAGACTCTAGTCTGTTCTATTTTTCTTGAGAAACACTTTTTAAGAGTTTGCTACTAACAAAGTGGAAATGCCTTGATAGGTCCTTTCGCAAACTTTTCAAAAGCTTCTGCATTGTAGAGCAATTATTTTTTTTTAACTTTTGAATCATTTCGTTCTATTCTTTACTTTTCTTCTTTAAACCTTCGTTCGCATAAAGTCGCGTTGCAACCATTTTGGCACATTGAACGGTATTGCAATGTTGAATATTTCTCAGAAAGGCTTTATTTCTGTTCGATTATTGATTACCAACTAGCACTTGTGTTTTCTGAAAACCAGTCTTTTTTCTAATAAGATAATTTGAATTACCTTATTTTATCCTTACTATGAGGCATTTAACAGAGCAGCAGCATCGTTTAGTAACACAGTCTATTAAGAAACTCTTACATTTGTCGCTAAAGCTTTATTAGAGCTTAGAGCCTTATCTTTACATGTCCAATTTACTTTCTTTCTATCGATACGATTGAATATTCTCAGAAATTTTATTATATTAAGAACGTTAAACTTCTTTGTGCCACTGTTCTGTCAAACACTTGCATATTAATTTTTCATTCTATCTTTTATTATTTTTTATGTGATACATAAGATCGTGCTTGTTCTTCATCTGTTTGTCTATGTTGTCATTCTGTTGTCGTCTATGGACTATATCAGTGGACTATTACTGGGTTTCAGTATTATTTACGAGATTTTGTTTACCTCTAAAACTCTTCTCTGATTTTTACTATCATTGGTATTGATTCTGTAAGATGTAATTTGATTAAAAATAATTTTATGGTCCTCATATGCTCTTTCTACAATACTACTACTCTATATTTTTGGGATTGTAATAGCTTCTAAACAGAAATTTCTAAACATTTTCTGCCATAGTTCAGTGGAACTTTAAATTTCTGTTTATAGTTGTGTAGTTTTAATCAGTTAAGCAATGTTGTGGAGTTATTTTCAATGAATTCTAATTATAACATGAGAATTTCTGAAGCCATAGAATAACAGTTGTTATTTTTTGCATGGAGTTTATTCTATCATTCTGTTAACATATTAACAGTTAAAATAAATCTCTCTTTGTTTTCAAATTCTTCACTCATCCACATCGCATTCATTGGATTATCAATTCCTGTTTTGGGTTTGCTTTTTAAGAAATAAGAACAGAGAGAATCTCCATTTGAGAATGCTACTCTTTTCATATGTTTTTCTTATTTAATTAAATTTAGAAATATTTTAGTTGTAAGGGTAATTTCTCATGCCAAAATACACTTTGTTTGTTGAGTAAAACTTAATAGAAATGAGCATAGATGCTTCAATCACAGAATAAACTACTAATTGGCATGCATTGGTGGGTATTACTATTAACTTTAAGTATTGGGGTTCCAAAACTTTTGACATCCAGTAACATCCATGTGATAGGGTATTTTAAATATCAATTTTACTTTCCTTTGTTTCGTAAACAATCTGAAGCTCACAATGCAGTCTTTTGCTTCATTCTTCTGTTGTTCTCTGACTTTAGAACCTTTTATTCTTTTTAGACTGAGAAATGTTTTGTTGTGATACAGCAATAATTACAGTTAATAATTTTTCTGCCCACAGTTTTAAGTGAATACAGTAAAACTTCTTTCTACCAATTAATTAGCGTAATATATTTACCTGTTCATTTCACTTCTGAGTGCCATTGAAGTACATACATTTACATAGAAAATTTAATGTGAGGTAGATAACAATTTCTTGCTATCTCCAACTATCTTAAATTTGATGTAAATTTTAGGTAAACATTAATACTTTGTGTTACATATCTGGAGAATTGCTCTGTTTCCAGAATGGTTTTCATTTTTAAAGTAAATGAATCAGTGTGTGAGGCCTTTATTTAACTTAATAAAAGCAAATATTTTATTTTACTCGTATTAATATGATAACTAAACTCTCCATATCGCATCATAAATTTTAATCATTTGAATCAATTTTAAAGTATATTTAAGTTATGTTATTATTTAAGTTGTTGAGTTGTTATGTTAAGTTGTTGCACCATTAAATGCTTCATATTTTTGTTCAAAGATTCAGAAGGTCATTGGTTTCTTTAATGTCTTCTTTAGATTTTTAATTGAAATGCTAAATATTAGTATAATTCTCTTCTTTTACTTAGTAATTTCATACATTTTCTGAATTTATTTCATAATTTCAACTTCTGGTATACGATTGTCCCATTTTAATTTAATTCTTTTATTTGTATTTTGTCTAATTGTTTTTTCCTTTGCAGAGTTGATTCCAGTCTGCCAAATTATATCACAATCCATTCAGAAATTAGAAATATGCCAAGTTTTCATGCAGACTCAAGTCAGCCCTGGTTCAATTCAGTTCAATTGCAGCAGAGGAACAAACCAAAGGTGCAATGTGAGTCCTCAAAATTTTCAAATACTATAACTTATACATATTAAACTTTGGGGAGAATACTTTTGAAATTGATGCACAACCTGTACAAGGTGCTTGTACAGGTTGTGCATCAATTTGTTGTGCAGAGAACTTTAGAGGAAGTTCTGTATGCAGATGTAATCCAAGTAGTATTCTTCTTTACTCATTACATTTTAATGTATAATATTTTTCATCTTGGGTCAGTTTTCTTATTAATGACTTGATTTTGAATCTGATTGGTATTTTAAATAAATTTTTCATAAGCATATTTGGTCATAGGTATTTTCATTCTGTGTTTTCTAAATATCTTTTCCTTTTAGACTTTTTAATTGAATTTTCTGGTAAAAGTATCATAAAATTATAATGAAAGTTAGTGACATATTTAATTGAATATCATTACATGTAATAAGATATGCCCAGCACATTTATTGCGAAATCAAATGACCTTGGGGGCTTAAGGCAAAGCTAGTTTTGTAGAACTTGTGATTATTTATGTTTGAAGAAATTATGGAACATGCATTTGGATTATTATCTTAATTACTTTCTGCAGAATTTAATAGATTCATTTACTTCTGTTTGCTCTACTTTTATATAAATTTTCCTCAAATTGATAGCAATTTGCTGCTCAGGTTAATGTTATTTTGGAGACTACTTTAACTTTTTATAGACCTTATAGACTTTGTGTTTGAACTTTTATAGACCTATTAAGTTCCTTAAGACACATTTTTCTTCTTGGGTCATTAGCACTGCAGTACTTATCTTGTCTCTGTTATTTTAATTTTAATTATAAAATGTCTTTTATTTACAAGTGTCTGCATTTGGATGTTAGGTATTTATTTGTCTAAAAGTTGGACTTGTTTTAGGTAAAACATCACTTAACTTCATCAATTTATAAAGATTATTTTAAACTCACTTTACAAATGATAACTTTTGAGTGAAAAGCCTTTAGATAATCTAAAGATTTTTAGATTGATTGACTATTCACTTATCCATTAAACTTCATTATAATAATTTGCATCCCCTTTCATTATCCTGCATTTTGTGTACTGGTTGAAGTGGTAGTTTTGATATCGAAGTTCAAACTTTTGCTTGGGTGTGAATAGTTTTTGCAATTAGATTTTGGTGACTTAAACTTTAAAAAAATGAGCTTGAGAACATAGTAATTTTTATGGAAGATCATGATGCATATTTCATATTTCTTTTCTGCTTACCTTATTGTAGAATTCCTGCAACTTCATAGATCTCAAATTTTTATCTTTGTTTTTGCTTTTATTGCATTTTATTTTTGTATTTTTTACAATAACTTTTGCAATTTAGGTGCATGATGTAATGATTATTCTTTCGCATCATTAAGAAAAAGAGGAATAATTATTCTTTTTATAATTTTTCTGTATATGTCAAGTTATTTTTTATCTGCATTCAAACCTTAGTAATAATCCAAAATATGACTTTTATCTCAAACAAATTCTATCAATTCTACCCAAGTATAGCAGCCAAATGAATCAGGAGAGATGAGTGGCTACTCAATTAACTGTTTGTTGAAAGATTAATAGCTCAAAATTTTATATAGCTTGCATCTTTTACCTAGATAGTGAAAGATATTTAACAAATTTTATCGTTGACTTGTTTTTACTACGTCTTTATGTGTTGTTATTGAAATTTTGTAAAATTTGACATTTCTGTACATCAATTTTTGGAATTTGATGTTAATAATAGGTAATAGGATTAATTAATTACATAGTTGCCAAAGCTGGGTTATAGACTGGTGGCAAGTTATGTGCGTGATTGGAAATTTTGAATTTTCTCACCCTTTAAGGTTTTTAAACATTGAATTCAACTTTAAGGGTAAATCAGATTTTCAGCGTTTAACAGATAATGAATAAAAATTAGGATGATTCTACTTTGTTAGTTAGTTAGAATGTTAGTCATCTAGTCATGTTCTTCAGATTTGTAAACTTAGGCTGCATTGTTAGAAATTGAGATATTTAGTGATATTTCACAAGCTGATAGTAAAAACTCTGAGAATCATGAACTAGTTGCAAGTTGTTGTAAAGGAGCAAGTAGGAAGTTAACTATAATCTTAATTAAAGCAGATATTGCTAGAAGAGGCTGAGGATTATAAGACATATTTTGCATGACACAATTATTAATTCTATTTTCATTAAATTCTTACTTCACTCTTATGTTTCATGTAATTTGTCATATAAGTGAAATGCTTGTTTTAATTTTTCATGAATAGGGCTGATAAAAAATTGAAAGAGTAGCCAAAGAGTGAACTTCAATTTATGGATATATAAGGAGACCAGTGACAAGTCTGAATTTGCATGGAAGAACACGCTGATTTGTTTTAAACTTCAGAGTAAGGTATTTAA
The DNA here is from genome assembly GCA_036926295.1 of Pachydiplax longipennis. Lineage (NCBI taxonomy): Eukaryota > Metazoa > Arthropoda > Insecta > Odonata > Libellulidae > Pachydiplax > Pachydiplax longipennis. Next base: position 51,443,897 of record JAVFKF010000004.1, read on the forward strand.
TTTTAGTTAAATTTTAAGGTATGCCACTTTGTCATTTGATCCATTTTCCTAGAATATTTAACTGTCCAATCATGAATTGATGTGTCTAAACTAATGCTTATATGTGTTAAAAGTTAAAATAATTTTACATTGATTGATGCCTTGTTTTAAAGATATATAACATCTTTATTTTCTTGTATTTGAAAAGCTAAGTTCCTTTAGTTTAATGTGCTAAAATTTAAATGAAACAATTTATTTAAATCAGATTTGAATTTCATAGCTTATGTCAATTGCAGTTCTTTTTCACAGTTTAACTGGAACAATCTATTTAAGAGTTGAATATCAAATTTCATAGTTTGTCAACTGCTGTTCTTTTTCCAAGTTTAACTGGAACAAATTATTCTTAGTAGAGTTGAATTCCATAATTTATGTCAATGCTGTTTCTTCTTTAAAGTTTAACTGAAATAATTTGTTCATATTAGAGTTTAATTTCAAAATTCATAATTTGTCAATAGCTATTCGTTCTTTTTTTAAAATCTATCTTCAGTTAGCAGTCATTTGAAGAGTATAAAAGATTTTTAATAAAGTATTTATTATTCAAATGTACAATTTATTGCAGTTTCAAAATGTAGAGCAGAAAGATCAAGTCCTAAACACTAAGTGTGTTTAAAGACTTGGAATATTTTTACCACACACTCAAGTTTAATACTTGGAAAAATATTTTGATGCTGGACTTTATCTCTCTACTCTACATTGGAGAAAAAAATCCCTGAGAACCTTGGAGATAGTGACCACTCCTTTCACGTGAGCAAATTGAATCCATAAAATATTTTCAAAAATTCTTTATTTAATTATTTCAATTTAAAAGTACACATTAATTTCAAATTACATAAAAGCAAAATTATTTTTTCAATTGATGACACCAATTTTCACCTGAAAAGGTGAATTAAAGAAATGAAAATCATGAAAAAAAATAAATATTAAACCTTAAATGGAAAATGACTATAGCAAAAATAATCCAAGCAAAGATTTAATTTAAATCCACTAAAAGATTCATATTAAACAAGGCAAATTAAATATATTTAACTGAAACTAGAAAAATAATACCTAAAGAGAACAAGATTTATAGAAATGAGAAAATCTAAAATTTTAGAAAAATGCTACATAAAAGCGAAAATTAAGATTAAAACTTTAATTAGAATAGGAAAGTTAAAAATCTCTCAAATAATAGTCACAGCAAATTATAGGAGTTTGAGCCTTTAAGTATAACTGAGAATTGATGAAATTAATAAATAGCCAGAATGATCAAAATTAAAATATGAAATGCACAATCAGCAATTACATGCACACTCAATCTTGCCAAATAAAATGAAGCAAAGTCAATGTGGTCAAGTAACTTAAGAAAATCAAATTTAAAACATTGAAAATTAGCAGGAATTTTGTCAAAATAAAGAATTACATTATAGCCTCAGTAATCAATTAAACTTTAAATTGAAAAAAATTACATGAAAAATTCATAGAATGAAAACTTGAAGTTCAATTAAAGGCAACAGAACCAGATTAAGAGCAAATAAATTTGATCAAACTGCAATGTTATAAAATACAAAGTTTAAAAAAATCAAAAGTTTCAGCAAATAATTAAAGTAAATATAAAAAGTTCAATGATAAGAAAGTGAATGAAGAGTTCAACACTCACCAAAGCTGCTGCAGCTGCTACACAAGTGATGGTCATAGTGTCTCCTGGAAGAAAACCTATCTTTGATGGACAGTACCCAATGTACATAGGTAATATACGATGCACATAGGTAATATAGTAAGAGCATTTTCAAAAGAAAGAATTTTCAATTTAGAAGCATTTTATTGATCTATTTAAAAAATCACACCAGTAAACACTTTACAATCTATTTTGAAACTTCCAAGTTAAAGTTTCAAAGCAAAAAGTTGTAAAATATACAGATTCTTCATGTACGTGTATACACGACGGAGATTTTCCTATGCAAAAGCACGACTGTCGTCTATACACTACGCAGGTATACATCGTGGGTGGATGCAGGTTCAGAGGATTTGGGTATTATTACCTTACCATTCTGTCCCTTTTATGGGGTATTTCCGACCTTTTCTTCTGCACCACTCATAAGAAATATTCTTCTTTAGTAGAAGATAGGTATGAAAAATACATAGGGAAAGTCCTTACATGAAGTCGCAAACTTTTTTCATGATTCCGCCTTTGCCTACAATTTCTCTTGACACAAAGTGTCGCGTATCTCTTCTGTGAGTCCTAAGTCGTCTTCGAAGTGACAATTGGATTTCATTTTCATCTTGCTGCTCAGTGTCTTGTGTCCTATGCTTTTGTAAAAGTTAGTAGGAGAGATCTTCTTGATACAATTTGTCACATATCTCTTCTATAAATACTGCTCCATCATCTACAAAGTAAAAATTAGAATTTATTTCATTCTTACTGCTCAAAGTTTTACGGCCGATGTTGAGTTGGCAGGAGAAATCACTTGACACAGTTTGTCACAGATCTCATATCTATTTCCTCCCTTGTAACTAAGTGTATTAAACTCATCTTTCGTAATTTTGTCAGGATCATAATTATTGTTATAGGGCTCCATGCTCCTGATATTGAAATATTTCGTTGCTCAGGAGTAGAATTTCGGGCCCCACCACTTCCATTCTACTTCTACACATGGTGAAATAAATAGAGAACTAGAGACTCTCTAGTCCTTCCATCATGACATCTACATGTATATCCTGCGGGCCACCTTTCGGCGTGTCTCAGGGGGTGCATGCACCATGACTCTACTTCCTTAATCGATTACTTTCTATCTCCTTTCTTTTCTCTGTTGATAGGCCTTATTCCTCTCTCAAGTATAATTCTAGCGTGGACTTCCTATGCAGCTCGGTCCTTGGATATTTGGGCCCGCTGCCTTCCATATACCGGTTCATGGACGCCGGCAACCTATTGATAGTGGTGTGCCAAATCCAACTTTTCCCGTACACCTGCAAGCAATTAAAAATTGTTTTGGATGCCGCCCCTAATAAGCTACTCTGTTAGATTGTAAAGTGGTGATCCAAGAATGTGTGGAAATTTTTTATTAAAGAAATTTAAACACACTTCGAAAGGATGACGAACGAAATGTTCTTCTTAGAAAAGTGTTATTTTAATTTTGATTATATTTATGGGATAAAAGTGTTACTGTAAATATCTCTTTCTCATATCATGCTCTATTTTCCGTTGCATTTCAACGGCAAACGATTCTTCTAAAAAAATTATTTGTATTATATTGTGCTGTAAATCGTTTTACGTCGCTATGTTTGGCTGTATTTTTCAATAAACATAATACAATAAATGATTCCTTGCCTAATTATTTCCATTAGTCCTTCATAAAACTATTGGGACATTGGTAAGCGTTGGGTAAATTATACTATTTACAAGCGAATATCAGCGGGTGGTAGGTAAAAAATGGAGGGCCATCACTGGTGTAAAAAATGAAAATGACGCTATGACGTCGTAATTAGTCGCATTTTTTCAAATTAACAAGCTTAATTACTTTCTTTCGGGATTATTTTGAGCCGGAAGTTCCTTTTTGTAATTATTTACCCTCAACACGTATATTCTAGAAGGAGATGTAAATGTATCGCTAATAAATACATATTTTTTCTTTAAATATATTCTACGGTTCCTCGTATCTCTTTTGATCACAAATGTTCCCGTTCCTTGGTCTAGAGGTTACGGATACTGCATCGGCTTGCATGCATCTGGAAAAGTATTGTAAAATGATGCAACGAATTCATTGGACATATAATTTTCCATGAAAGAATCAGAAAAGTTTTAGTAGAAGGGTACATTTATGGAAAAAATTGTAGACAAACCTTCATTAGCTAGGTTAGGCCCATGTATGTCTTTCACACCTGACCGCATATGTTGTTATAATATTTACAAAGTTTAATTAATAACAAGAGGAAGATATCTGTGATTGAAAAGATCTTTGTGGTAGAAAGTTAACATAGAAAAAACACATTGCGGGAAAACATGTACAAAGAAGGGAATACTCACGAAAACACAGTAAAACGTGAGGTGCGACCAAAAGTCCAGTATAACGACAAATTAAAAATGATTTCCATTGCAATTCCTACGTAGGCATAAGGGAGAAAGCACGAGGTTGATAAAAATATTCCTAATTTGATGACTCGAAACCTTTTCAGCATCTTACATACTGATAAGACATTGGATATTTTGCACTACGCAATACTAAGTCAGGACTATGGTAGTGGGTGATACAGCTTCTATTCCATAGTTATCAATAATTAATATTTTTTGCAAGTTGAGGTTTTTTTCTCCATCAGAGTTGTATTTCTTGTAAAGCTTGTAAATTAACTAGTATTTCACATTCCATTAAAAAGAAACTTTTATTTTTATTTATTTATTTTTATTTATTTATTTTTAAATTCCAGCTTTAATATTACTGATTAAGCATTTTTTATATTCTCTTAATGAAAAGTGCTAGACAAAATGTAACTTTAATGTAAATGTATCGTTGTTTTGTACATGTAACTACTCTGTATTAAACTAATTCCTGATTTAAAATCGACATTAAAATTATTATTGAAGCAGGACCTGATGACAGATTTTATTTTAGTTGATTATAATGATCAATTCAAGAGTTGTATCAAGATATTTTCCATGTATTTTCAGTAGTAAGAACAATATTATCACCTAATTTCCATTATGCTCTCCACTCGTTCAATGAAATTGAAATTTTTGCGGTAATATTCACAGAAGAGAAGCTTTTAATTGCCCGCCCCATCAATCGCATTTCAGTGTTTCTTTGTCATCCTTGCCTCGCTGAACAAGGCTCGCGCTGCATTCGTACTGTGTAATGGCGAGCATGTCGGAAGAAAATGAATGATCCCCAAGCTAAGGTGAGATTCCTTTAGAAAGTAAAAGCTTAACAATTCATTTTGAGAAGCAAATGTTTCAAGCGTGTAAGTAATTGCATATCTTAGGATTTTCACGCTAGATTCACGTTAGAGCAAGTTCGTTAGGCAATTAGCTGCATTAGATTAATAAGGTTTTCTTCATGTTTGTTAAAGTATTGTTTAAGAACCAGTATTCAATGTCTGGAGTTTCCATGACTTCTAGGCTTCGAACTTGATGTGAAATTAAAAAATAAGTTCATCTATTTTATAAATATATTTCTTTCTGCAGTCTATAATCAATGTTTGTCTTTTATTACAGTGGGCTGGATGTAAGCATCCTTGGCAATCATGTATTTTCATCATCCAGAGCAAAGGAATCAGCAAAGAATATTGGAGCTTAGCTGGGCATCAAAGCACTTCGTGTTCTGCAGTCTGTCGTTTGGTCTCCTGCAGCATTGTGTGTATTGCCTGTTGTTGAGATGTTGGTCAGAGCTTGAGATGCATTGAAGCCTTCATGAGTAAGTGATTTTTTTTGTATAACTCCTAAAATGTTAGAGTATGCCCTAGATTCTATTCTGAAATTATATGTGCATCATAGCAAGCAATGACTTTGCTCACAAAGAAGAGCTCTTATTCGATAACTCAGGATAACATTGTTTCATTGAGTTACTCCTAAGTCGTTTCATTGATGATATGAAGATTAGTAATATATTGCTCGGTTAAATTTTTATAATGAAGAAATTAATTACATTATATCAATTGGAGTGATCTTTTTGAGGTAATAAGAAAGTAATATTGATGGAAAGTGATGAGCATGTCATAAAATTACTAAAGGAGTCATTGCATTAGCTTAAAGAATTATAAATATGTGGAGTGAATAATAGCAATTGAGTCTCATATCTTTTAATCCAGGCTATTCGTTTATGCGTTGTAATTAATTGATAAGTAACTTTTTCAAAAGTATACTCATTCCCTATTCTTCATATTATACAAAACTCTTTAATGTAGGCTGTCCAGCGCATCGTCTACTTCTTATCATAGCTAATCAAATTCAAGTTTTATGAAACTGACCCTGATTTCTTAAAGTTAAAAGCTTATCTACTACTTTAAAACCTTTTAAGCTATTTAAAATTGAATGGCATGTTTGATCAAGCTCTGAGAGTTTCAAGTGGCATAAGTCAGAAATGAAGTGTAATTAATTGCTTGCAGTATATATTTAAGCATAGGTCGTTTTCACTTCATTTAGTAAGTTTTAAATGTAGTATCTACTCAGCATTTTGTGAATTAAGCTGAGAATTTTAACTTCAATGATTTCTGAAAAACATTTTTTGGATTTGAAAGAGAATTTTAGTGAGATTTGTCATTTAATTATGTCTGAAGAATAATAGTGCAGTTGTATTATCTAAAAGCTCAAGGTTAAGACTGGCTGGCAGTGTATTATCTCTCAATACATCAGTTTTAAGATCTAGGGTCCTACTTTTCATTATCCTTCTCACCATTTTTTTATTTAACATCCCTCATTATGGAGATAAGCTCAATTAGCTCCTCTTTTTTGGTAATTTACTCTCAATGGCACTCTGACATATTTAATATTCCTTGAAGATTTACTATTGTAAATTATCAAATTAAATGCTTGAATTATTTTCTTATCAAATACCATTAGCTTTTTATTTAATTCTTTTACTCCATAGTCCATACCTTTGTGATTCAAGTTGACTTCAGTTACATAGAATAATATCTGCTAAATGAAAAGCTACTAAAGCTGGAATACTAAATTGGGTAGATCATGCCGCCTGTATCCCTCTAACGCAAGGGGTTAATTACGATGAATGTAAATCATCTTTGATTCAGAAATGATAGTTTGCAGTATATGATGCTTCTCATTTATTTCGATGATTTGTTCATATTTTCATCAGCTAGATAATTTTAGCCAACAAATCAGCTATATTCTTTCTAGGATTGAGAAGACAAGTAAGAAGCATAGGCTTCATTAACTGTACCGTTTTTCTCAATGAAATATTTGATAGCAAGATTGGCAATGCTAATATGATGAGAATTTGTAGAAAAGTCTGACAGCAAATATCATAATACATAGTTCATTTCCCAATATTGTCAGGAAACTTTTATGGGAAAATGCAAATGTAAGCTCACACGTTAATTCAAGGACTGGATGTACAGTTTCTTTCTTGCGCCTCATTTTTGTTATAAAATAAATAATTAATGTTCCTAATTAATGTACCCAAAATTTACCAATAAAATCCTCCAATTACGGTATTTGGAAGATAGATCGTCAAATGTTAGTTGTTATATTGTCTAGTTCCTTTCTTCAGACTTGTCATTTGCTTTCTTATTAATCGCGAATCAACGTAAACTTGAATATTAGCTTGATACCACCGATAATTCTAAATTATATGGGTGTTCGTAGCGTATTAGAAAATAGTCACTTTTTAAAACTCAGACATACCATGTCTCGTTGGTTTTAATATCTTGCCCACTGTATATGTTGATTGATTAATTAATTGCCAACGAATGTATGCATGTTTATGCGTTTCCCCTTTCAGAACGTTGCACTGCTGGGTGCAAGCTGTGGAAACGATTTTATTCCGGGCAGTGCGCTTACAATACTTAAAATATAGACAACCCATTCACTATAGAGTGGGCTGTCTGTATTTTTAGGATTGCAAGCGCATTGCCCGGAATCTAAAAATTTTCCGCAGAACTTTGAGCCCAGCAGTGCAACTTTTTTGAGAGTGGTAAACTGAAATGACTTGAAATTGAAATTTTTGCAGCCGAAAAAGTAATCTGAGAAATAAGTCAAAAATAAACGATTTGGCCGCCCGCCAAGCGGGTTCGAGGGCTGGTGTGCGGGTCTTAGGGCACCCGCAACACTAAAGTACGGGCTCGAATCCGTTTTTCCGAAGTTAGGATGCAGAAAAAACTTCCGGTGGGGTAGGCGGCCCTCTAATCCCGGAAGCGGTCGCGACCGGATTCGAACCCGAGACAGTAGCGTCGCACCGAGGTGCCTCGACCCACTACGCCAGCCTGTCGAACGGTTAGTTCCACGCGGAATTATGTACTGGCTTGTCCTCGGGAATTCCAAACAGAAAGTGTGTAGTTCTGGACACAATTTTTCTTTAGTCTTCCAGTTAGATCCAACGATTTATCATCGCAACTATTAATTCCAGAGTCTACGAATTGCCACCTCTATAAATAAATAGTTTGTCATTAATTTTATATTAATGTAAAATCCAGTGCCTTTTAAAGGATATTGCATGCGCTAGCTTTCAGCTTTGCTCGTCAATGGTTGTTTATAATTTAAAAAATTATACAAAATCTCCATTTATTTATCAAAACTCTCGGATCATCAAATGGAAAACAATACATCGCAACCAAAAATTGGAACTTTCTTTCAATTACCGTTAGTTCGTTTCTCGATTTTGTTGCACATTTATTTAACGATAAGAAAATTACCTTTACATGCATTTCTTAGAAGAATAACATTGCATAGGAAATCCAATTAATAATATGTAATTTTATTGAGTTGTGGGACTTGGTGTATGTGTGGGTATGTCTAGATGTCAACTTGAAAGTAAATTTAAATTTTTGTTTTTAGGAAGATATGAGGAAGATGCTTATGAAAGAATGGAATTTCTCAATGAAGCAATGATTATCTTAACAATAATGTAATCTGCATATGAATAATGATCAGGTCATCAAAAATTAGAAAGAACAAGTAATTTTACTCTCATTTGGCTTTTATCAAAATAAGTTTATTTGTAAGAAAGTAGTTTAAGCCATTTCAAAAGTTTTTCTAATTTTTCTTTTTTGGCTGAGAAAATAACTTTGTGATATTTTGTCATGAGAAATGTTTTGGAAATTTGTAGTAAATTAATTACCTGTTATTATTAGTTACATGCATTGAATTTCAGTTTACCATGAAGGTTCCTGTGAAATAATATTGAAGTGTTATCACTTTAAAATTCAAGTTTTTAAAGTGAGTTTAGAATATCAGTTACATTTTGCAAATATTTCAGACTTATATTAAATTTCAAATCTTTTTAAGAACATTTAATAAAACCTGATATTCATATTGCCGCAGTTATATACTAGCTGAAGTTGATTCTATCCTTGGAGAAGGATTTATATTCAATTATTGTTTCATAACTGTGGAGATAATTAGCTAACTTTTGTGGTGATATTTATCTGAAATATTATCTATCTGGAAAAATTGAAAGTACATCCTATGTTGAATTGTTTAGTATTTTCTTGTTGCCAGAGAAAGATTTCAGTATTAGATATTCAGAATTGCAGAAGAAATTATTTTCCCAGTCAACAGTTTTAGAATTTGTTTTTTTTTAAGTTATGAAACTGAATTTCCAAAACATTTCTCTAATTAAATATGTATTCATAAAGGGAACGGATGCCTCTTAGTTACATAATTATTGGAATTTTTAAATAATTCCTTAATATTAATTGAGTATATTAAATGGAAAACTAATGAATCTTTTTTTACTCTTTTCCTTGTTTTTGTAAGAAACCATCACTTTCTACAGTCTCAAAATCAGCTAATTCTAGTTCATTTCATTTTTAAGTGTGGGCATAGTTTTGCAATTAAGAGGCTCTCTCAAAATGAATTTTTTCTATGGAGATTTTTCTCCATGAAAAGAGTTATTCAGACTATCACTTAATTTTCTTCCTCTTCATTGACCACCTCAAATAGCTTGCTCATATGAACTATTTTGTTGTCCCTTAGAGTCTTCATAATTTCCAATCAATTATGTTTTAAGCCATAGAGTATATTTTGCTTGTAAATATCGGAAAATTCCAAATTTAATTTCTCACCTTGCTTTTCCAACCATTCAATATTGATTTTTTTCAGTGCAGTTTTCTTTTTAGCAACCTTTTTGCATTCACCGATTGATTGCTTAAGGTTTTCATTCAGAAAATTGTGTATTAAGTTGCATCTTTTGCTAAATTTCTACATTCATTTGAACCTTAAAATTCTCAATTTTTTTGCAATTCCTAATTATCCTTCCTTATTGGAAGGCTTTATTAGCATCTGTCTTAATCTTTAAAATTTCCCCATTCTTTTTTCATCTCAGCTTTTTAAGTTCTCATACTTTCCTCAAATTCATTTTAATTGAATGCTAATCATGTTACAATTTCTATTTTCTTACCCCCCCCCCTCAATTTTTCACATGGTGCTTTACTAGTTAAATTGACCAATGGATTATCTTACTCCCCTTTAGTTTAGGAATTTAATTTGGGATTATCATGTAACATATCAAAACAATTTATTGGAATCTTTTTTCCTTTTTGATATCACTCATTTGTCAAGTTTTTAGCTTATGCTGCTTCTTTTAATGCTTTCCTACTTGCATATTTCTTCATCTTTTCCCTGTCAACTCTTTATGTACAGCTTTTAATGCATCTCAATTTTCAGCCATTATGTCATTACTAATGCAATGCAGCTCTTCATCTTTTCTGAGCAAGCTCACAAAAAGTTTATTTCCATATGTTTATGCCTAGTTTTCAGGTCTTCAAATATTTAATCATTGTTGTTATAAGTCTAAGTTCTTCAAATTTCCACATTCACATGAATGTGGAAATTTCAATCCAATAGTTCTATGTCGATTGTATCAAGGCGTTCCCCTAATCCCAGAGGGAAACGCCTTGAGTGTATGCAACCCTCAATGCACTACTAGTAGGGGTTGCGCCTTGAACGTATGCAACCCGCAATACAGTACTAGTAGTGGGGAAAAATTATTCTAAGTCCACAAGGTCATTCGTTTGGTTAAAAAATAACATGTTTTTCTCATTTCATAATATTTATTAAAACTTTGTATACATTCTCTTTTCAGATAATTTTTTGCCTCCTGTACTTATACTACCAGTGTTCAGTGCTACTCAATGGCTGTGTTCAGAATAACTTAGAATTATTCTGAGCACAGCCATTGAAGCAGCACTACCCACTGAGAGTATAAGTGCAGGAGACAAAAATGGTCCAGATGATGCTGCAACAGCAGGAAACAAATGACACGTCAAAATCTTCGAGATAGGTTCAGCCAGTCCGGCTCTTCCAATACCAGGAACGTTTGGGGGTTGGGGCCGGGACCGGTTTTTGGCCGGAGTTTGAAAAGGCCCTCCCTGCAATTTTCTCTCTTTACCCCTGTAAAAGATATACACTTTGAAATCTTGCAATAAAAACTACATGAAAAAGGAGTTGCTTGAAGTCTTCATTTCTCCTCCCTGCTTTTACCAACAGTGAAAAATAAAATCTATGAGAAATGGAAATAAAAACTACATTGGAAAAGTTCATTTTATACTTGAGAAAATTCAATTAAAGGAAGCCATATAAATTTACTATATTCAGAAAGTGACAGTTTAAATATCTGACAAATATAATATGCAAACAATTTTTTTGCAATTTTAAGTAATTTAGAGAAAATAAAATCATATACTAGATTAGAGGAATTTTTTCTATAAAATTAATCTTTTACTGAAAGATTGAATTTATACTCCTCCAAATTTAGCCCTCCAGCAGATGAAAATTAGACATTCCAAAGTTTAATTAAAACTAATCTACTGAAAATTAGAAACTTTGCCTAGTTGCAAATTATTGATTTGAGGTGAATTTGGAATTGCAATTACCGTTCATGAATAGCTTCCTTTACATTGAAAATTTGACACATTACTATGAATGTCAGTACAAATTTACAATGCTAAATTATTGAATTAAAATCTGAGCGATGAATTCAAAAGGTCTCGGGCAAAGTTTCGAGTTAAGATTTTTAATTTAAAGATCTTGGATTAAAATTTCACCTTCAGAATTCATTACAACCTTATTATGTTTAAGATTGAACATATAATTGGAACAGATTGTTATTTCTTTCGCAGGCGAGACAAGATATTATAAGTTTAAATGTGGTGATAATTTACCGCGCGAAACTGTCATTAATATAATCAGAAAATTAGAATTCTTTCGACTGGAATAATTTTCCTCTGAGAATTCACACCAAGTTCTTTCATTTAGGTAAAAAAGAAACTAACACGGTAGATTCTGTAATTAGTTTAATTTGGTGCTGTTAATGCGACATCACCGACACTTCAATAAGCCAATGACTGTTTATATACTATTTTCACGGAACTCTCCCTTTCGAAAGACACTGACGAATGAACCAATAGTTGAGGAAGAATTTCCATGAGTACGGAAGTACCCATACGTTAAATCGGTGAAAAGCTAATACAAGTTCAAAAATTCGGAGCAATTCACGAAATAATGATATTAAAACATATTAAAATTAAAACGATTATCATTATCGTCCTATTCTTCCCGTGGCTCTTATAATGATTTGTTTTCAGTCTGCTTAAGATTTAATTTCAACATCGATTCAATTTCAACTCCAAATATACATTAAAGATATTTCCCCAAAGACTAACGGCTAGGTGGGATTAACACAAAATCGGATAGACAACTCTCTATATTATATGAAAATTTCCTATTTTCTTAGTTCATTTGTTTGAGTACAAGATGCTATTTGACTAAAATACGATCACCCGAATATCTAATCTTACAGCAAATATTACTTTGAAACTAAATATTCCGCGCAAGATATTCTCTAATATACTCTGACATTAAGTCATTAATGCGGACTAAAAATTGAAACTGAAGATAAACCGTAACAGCGAATAGCGATATTACAGATAAAAATATTTATTGAATTTAACCCAAGCGAAGTATTCCCGATAAATATACGGACATCAAGTTTGATATAACCTTCGGCACATGTAACTTCTTCCCTAATTTGACTGAAAAGAGAAGCGCGGTAGATACAAAGAGCGTTCCTCTGGATGACTGTACGACGGCGCCAATTGAACAGCACCCACCAATCTTTCCGCTATTTTCATTTGGAGAAAGCACAAATCAGAAAATCAAGAAATTACTTATTGAAACTTGACTTTCTTGACTTCACTTATTTACACTGCGATACCCGAAATTCAAGACCCTGGGGTATATGCACATCAAAAGTCTACGCTTCAAACTTGAATAACGAGGTCTCTAATGCCCCGTAAAAGCGTACTTCCCACCGAAAGGAATGCCAGGCATCGGCCACGATCGAGGTGCTCTTAGATTCCAGTCAAAATCCCTTTCTAATGACGCTGTCAAATGACCGAATTGAGCTTATCGAGCTGCACGACTATGAGAACCTAACTTTGGAACAAATGTCGTCTTTCCCTTTTAAATTACTTTAGGAGCAATGAATTTTACTGATTATGCAGATGCCATAGTTTAAGACCGTACCACCAGCCAGGGGTCAAATCGAACCCAACCATTTCAGAAAACCGCACGTTCAGGAACACCTGCATATATTTCCACTTATCACCACAGATACTCGACCGTGAACTAGCAACTTCTCTAACCAACTACTAACCGCGAATTTCAATTAATGAGAATCAATACTTGAAATTACAAGTCGCAAGCTCAGGGGATTCTGAAATTTTGGTTAATTACTACATATTTTTTATACTTATTCCTACCTCGTGTTTCCGCGTTAGGCGAGTTCTCCGGAGATTCAACCTGTCACCTCCTTGGCTGAGAGAGGACGATCGAACATCAGCGAAGTATCAACCGAAATCTAGGAGAATCTCAGGAAATCTCTGCCATCGATGTGGACGAAATGCCTTTAAAAAAACACGGTATATCAATAGATGATCCAAATGTCATTACGATAGTTATGAAACCAATCTGAATAGACATTAAAAAAGCCAATTTTGTCCTTACCTATGACTATTATCGATGCTTTCCTAGCATAAGATACTCCGGAATGCATCTTATACAGTCAAAAATGCACATGTACAAATATAACGACGTATTCAACGGAACGGTGGACGCAGAGGTCTTCAGCAGGCTTCATTCTAACAGAGCAGCGGTTACCACGAGAAGAGAACGAGTCGAAGGGTTCCCGGCCTTATAAAGCATTTGAAGGGGTGCCATGGGTAAAAATATGAAAGTCGAAAAGTATCTACAGACTTTTAAAACAAAATTAAAAGCGTCTAAATTAATTCAAAAACGTATATGCATACAATTCCTTTAAATCATGAAAACATCGGTATGAGAGAAATTAAGTGTAATATTTAAGTAGTAGGAATCTTTATCAAAAGAATATACGGAAAAGCATTCCGGTCTCTATACTAATAATTTATTACAAAACAATTTTATTTATTATAATGTTGAATATTGTTTATAATAAAATTGAATATTGAATCACTGAGAATGGCTTCGGAAAAAAAGGAGTGCTCCATAGGAAATTATTATAATTATAGATATCGCTTCAACGTCATCGGCCAAAATAGCGGAAAATTGATTGTGATAATTTATATAGACTAAGGAAGGCATGTAACTTAAAAATATATTTGATTATTTATTATATACCAAATGCTTTATATTTTAAATATACTGTTTTCAAATGTAATTTTCCAATCAAAAATGGCAATCCTTTTTAGAAATTTAGTTTATTTACTTTTGGATATTTTGCAAATCTATGCTAATTTTTATTTTAGTTTTATATATTGTATTTTATTTGTAATTTTTATTCAATAAAATTACTTTGACGGACCACCAAATCATTGTTGGCAAAATTTAACGGAGGTTGATAGGTGACTTGAAAACAATCAGAATGTGCAAGAAGTTAAGTATGAACAATGAGGTCATACTCCAAAACAAATCAATGTAAGAATCATAACAGACACTCGCAATAGAAATATCTTGACAAATCTTCAAGGTTTGGCCTCTAACTACACAATAAATTGAAATTTTTCCTTCTGTTTTAAAAGTTTGATTATGAAATGAATAGTTAAAATTTTTGAACCTATTGCTGAGTTAAAATTTTTTTAGTCCATTGTTATAGCTCCCATGCTTCTATGTAATTATCATCTTTTTTCTTCAATGGTGATTATATAATTTTCATGTAGTTAAAACGTTCATGTACATAGTGTTTCATAAACTCAACTGAAGTTAACATTGTTGAGGTTCCTGCCAAATTTCTAAAGGAAACTCCATTAATTGCAAGATAATCAAAAGTCATTAATTTTAAATTCAGTATATTTTTAAAACTGATGAACTTCAATATATTTATAAAAATTGGTCTGTACTTGTTACATTAAGATTAAATCAACGCTTAATATATTTGTACAGGCTAACTGATAAATTAATCTTTACTATTACTCTGAATAATTTACTGGATTAAGTTATGAAAATCCTAATCGAATGACAAATTATTCAAAAACTTGTGATAAACATGATGGAGGAGAAAGTTTCCTTATTTCATCCTCAGATTCTGATTGTATCGAAAGAATTATTATTTTATTTCTTTCCTCTATACAACATTTCTAATTAGTGTTTATGAAAATTTCTACTCTTTGTCCAACAGTTGCAATGTCTATTTCCCTTATGAAGGCATTGAGATTACTCTTCAGTATGTACATTGGTGGGATTCAGCCAGTTGGTGCAAACCACTTCTATAGATTTTCCTTAGTTTGCCAATCCAGTTCCTGAATCTATCTGATACCATAACAGTAGAACAATGTACTTGGAGGTAGCACAATTCACTTGTTAAAATGAGATTATAATTTCAATCTTATGAAATGAAATACTTATTTCATATTAATTTATAGCAGACTAAGCTTTGAATTGAAATAATGAGGGAAGTTACACTTAAGACAGAGTGGATTGGGACCAGTGCATGGTTATGTACTCCTTATGGATAAGAACCTGTTCCTGAAATTTTTTAATCCCACCATGTATGTTACTTGATCAGAGACAGATTTACCACATGGCACACTATGTACTAGCTGAAAACCTCAACTAAAACACAAAGTACAAACACCACAAGATGAAGATCTGCTGACCACATATATTGCAGATCTATGCAATATTCTTTAGCAGATCTTCTACCTTATCTGATAGACCAAAATATTTTTACCTTATCTGTATTCTGGACACTATAGAGTGTTTTCTAATGGCTAATTTAAAGCTTTATTTGTATTATTTTAATACAGTAAACAGAAGAAATGAAATCTGTAGAAATTTAAACATGTAAGAGCACTGTTCTTAAATTAAAAGAAGTTAAAGATGTCCCTTTCGTTCTAGAGTTTTAGGCATAAACAAAAGAGTAAAAATTCACAGATATTTTTTTTCAATGTGCTATAATATAAATGAAATGTTATCCTATCTCAGTTAAATTGCCATCCTACTCCTAATATGGTTTTCTGAAGGTCCTCTGAAAGGGTACTGACCACATATTGCTGTACCTAATTTAAAAAATATAAATCTAAAAAAATTATTCCTGCAAAATATCCCAATCACCTTTGTTAGTTAAGCCAAGTGAGCACCAAAATTGATTAATCAAATTGAACTCAGAAATTTTATCATATTAGTATACATCAATTACTAAAATGATCAATTTCCAAAGTCAATGGATTCTTGGTCATACATAGAAGTACCAAATAAGTTTTAGTATTTCTGGTCAATGTTTTATCATTGTATACCAAAGAAAACCAGAAAGGTAATAGGTAACTCCTGAATAATAAACAGTGTAACGTTACACATTTATTTATGTGGGACAGACTCTTAATATTTACAGAGAGGTAACTGAAAATTTATAACTGAAATCTCAATACCCTGAGTTGAAAACAACAAAAAGAAAGGTTTCATACAAGAAACAATCACTGCATGTAACTATATCTAGAAACAATACCCTAGCCACATGGAATGAACTAAGAGCAGAGAATAATTCATGCTACTCCCTAACAGATATATCACAGTGTTTTCATTGGATATATACTTGGGCACAGTGATCAAAAAAAATTAATTCACTAATATTTTAAAATGAAATAATGCCCATCAAACATTGACCAACAAAAGTAAAATTAATTCCAATTCCTGTAAAAGAAAGAGGAATTGATACAGAAATTAAGTAAAATAAAACAAGTACTTAAATCTTATCTGTATAATATGGCATGAAAGCACCAAAAATGCACAGGTATAATTTTTTATTATTTAATAGTTAATACAACTGTGTGGAAATCAAGAATGCCCTATTGTGCAGATGCAATATTGTCTTTCATGAAATATAATTTAGTCCTTACATAAAATGTTATTTCTGATGCTGAAATATAAAAGAATATCCTATGAACAAAATTTAAGTCGTAAAAGAGATGTATTCTGCTTCAACAAAAATCTCAGTAGTGTAAATTTCTATAATATGTATTATAATATCTTTTAGTTAAATTCATAACAAAATCATAAAGGATTATCATCTCAGGAAATAGGGTTCAGATGTTGATTAGAAAATTTCTGGTTGTAAACACTCATTGATAATACATAATAAGCCTATTATGTAAACATTCCTGATTCACATATAACCTTATAAGTCTTTAACAAAAAGCCTTTAATCTTGATAATATCAAAGACATTCTTGGCCAAAGGAAAGAAATGAGGTAAATACTATTAACCTTAGCAGCCCACATTGAAGAAATTTTAATTGCTAGCAATGCAGGGTTGAATTTTACTTCTTAGAGTAATACAATAAGATATTTTTAACATTTTTGGAACACTGTAGAGTTAAAATAATTTTTAACCCAAATAATAAAACATTTCTTCCAATGCCAGTATTACAATAATTAGCAATTCTCACCAATAAAATATTTATGCAGTAAAAAACGTTAGGCTTCTAAGGCAGAATGAGAAGTGGTATTCTACTTGACAGAGAGATATGGTGAACTTCTTAAACCAATAGCTATGAACTTTCTGCATATTAAGTTCTTACAAATATGTATAAATGATGAAAATTATAATAAACTAAAAATATCAGATTAGTAGAAAGTTGAAATTATTTATTATACAAAGGAAATAACAGATTTAACAGATATTGATCAACATACCATATGTTTTCCTCAAGATAAAAAAATTTTTGTCAATCAGCAGAGCAAATTTATGTATATAATTCAAGTAAAGGTACAAATGTATTTGAATTGATAACTGACAAAGATTTGGATGAAGAAATATACTGGTAAAAGTGTAGATATACTCTTTTATTACAAAATGTGTTAGAGTTTTATTGCTAAATGAGTTTCATTTCTTATTTCAGCTTTTAGATTATAGAGATGAAATTGTTTGAAAAAGATGCGTAAACTGCTCTAGATAAAACCTTTTTATTTCTTTGGCTCAAAAGTAAATTTGAATATACAGTATCTTGTTTTAAAATCTTACACCTAATAGCACCATATCACAAGGAAGCTAATTTTCAAAATCTGTCAAAAAATTATTCAGCAAAAATTATATATTACAGCCAATTACTAAATCTGCACTTGCATTTTACCCATCTTATATACTCTCAATGGCAGCTTAGGTAACTAAAATACACAAGTACTTAAACCTTATCCTCCAATGAGTTAATGTTTACAAACTTGAAATCAATATCCTGTTAATGTTTTTCTCAAATGAATGTATATGCCAAGTCTTAAAAAATTTCAGGGTAAGCAGCTTAGCTTACATCTCAAAATTCAACCCTCAAACAAAAATAACTGCTAAATAAGGCTATAATTTATTATATCTATAAACTAAAAATTACAGAAAAGTCACAAATAATTGAAACCATAAGCTTAGAAAATTGGTAAATGGTTTAAAATGTAAAAAGTTAATTTTACATAGTTTCAGAAGGTCATTTAAAATTTTTAATGTGATCCAAAAAGACATGGAAAGCATCAATACCAAACAGTCGTCCCATTATAAAGATAAAAATATTCATAATAGAGACTTGGAATTTCATATCAATTATTTGTTGTCGCAATATTACTTACTCTGAAGATTGAGTAAGAATTTGCATTTGCTTTTAAGAAATTAATTAAACACATACCTATTTAAGACAGTGCTTAAGTCAATTTAGGTATTTTAAAATACTTGCAACTGAAAAGAGAACCAGAAATTTCAACCAAATCTTTCTTTACGTTACAAGGTTGATATGGATGAAAATAAGCAACTTTAACCATAAAAATTTACTAACAGCCAATGCACTGTATTTCATAATGTTTACTTACATAACAGGGATCTCAAGAAATTGTGAAGTAAGGCTTCTTTTGTAGCAAAGCATTATAGTGAATGTTTCTTCCTGAATGTCAGTTCCACCTTTCTTTTAGTTTTTGGCAGTGTTGAAAAAAATTATTCTATACACTCAACTTAGATCCATTCCATGATTTTTCAATCAATAGCTCTGGAATAATGATACAATTTGTGACACAATATATTTTAAGTATAAATATATCATCTCACATAAAACTCACTTCCATAACTTCAAAGATATCTTTAAGGACTCGTAATTTATGGATGTTCACTCGAATATTTTGCCTGGCAAAAATTCGTAGAAATATTTCGGTTTGAAACTCGAAAAGCCTTTATCCATACAAATATATTTAGGAAAAACGTCGATACCTTACAGTCATTCAAAACTGAACTCTTCGAAATCGAAAGCCATGATAGTCTTCGCCGTAAAACAAGAATCTCTGTTTGAGCGATTCAAAATCATGGAAAGGTTCAAACAGATATTTCAGGAAAACTTTACCCTTTGTAGACAAGAAAACGAAAATAATTTTACAAAAACCTTTCGAAAAAACAGTCTCGTTTACTATCATACATAGTTGCCAATTTAACAATTTTTCCCTTCTTTTAGACTCCTATTTGTCTAGTTTAGCAACTTCTCTCGCTCTACAGAGCATGTTCTACCCTCCTCAAAGCACTCGGTCCATACATGCATGACTTGTTTTAAGTCAATTTTAATTCAGATAGCTTTGCCTAAATATGACTTATTAATATTAATATCATAAATTTAATTTGCCTTATTTCTGAACTGATCTTCTACTTATTTAAACGAATTTAAATTATTTTTCTTTTAACTGCTTTTTAGCGATTTTTTCCCAATTCAGCGAGTTTTTAGCTATACTTCCGTGTGCATCTTGCGATGTGTTAAATAAATTGGCATCCTTGCTTCCATATTCGTTTTGATAAGAATGACGGACGCAATGGCTCTTCCAGACGCTGCCCTTGACAACGGCGGAAAAGGACGAATCGCTTATTTTCAATTTACGATAAGATTCTTGTTCTATAAATAGGGGTTCGTTCGACAGCATCTTTTCTCTCGCCACTGCACATCCGTCGCCCTCTGAGGATGGGCCAACTTGGGCATGGCGGAAGTTTACCTCGACTCTTACTTACTTCGACTCTTTCGTTGCACTTTTCATACTCAGTCATAAATAAAAGGCGTTAAACTACGCAATTCCTCCGCATAGTAAAATCCAAGTGTGGATCACTCAAATCAACTGTGGATGACGGAATCGCCGCGAAGACCGGTCCAATGGTTGTACAACACAAGAAGACCGATGGGAATAGCAAAGGAAATTTGAATCTTGGAGGATACATGTTAGGTGAGCTTCAACCTTTTATATACTGTAAAATCCGTTAAAGATACTCTCGCTTAAGACGCTATCCCGCTTAATACGCGATTTTATCCTGATTCCGGTCCCTTTCACACGAAGCAAATGGTAAAAATTCCGCTTAAGACGCGGATTTTTCCCGTCCCCAGATGCACTGTAACCCGTTGAAAGCAATCGTTCGCCTCCTTGTCTCCAAAAGGATTCCTCGTGAATTTCCTCTTTCGAAGGACTAATTTTGTGAAATAAAATTCAGACATCACAAAGTAGAACAATCTCGATCCCATTGTCAGAGTTGATACGAACACTGAGATAGAGTGCGATCTTCTTTAACACTTTTGTGCTCACGATTTATTTATCGCGATCAAAGGAGAACGTTAGATTTAAAAAATCTCTTGGCGGTGTTTCCATTGGTGGCAATATAAAGTTGAAAAATACTGAATAAACCAGAAAGGGGGTTCACTGATTTTTGTGCTTGAAGAGATCGTGCCCTGTGATGCCCTCTCAGCACCGCTATTAAAAAATTCGTTATTCTTCCCCAACTGTTTATCTGATGAAAACTGCATTATTGGAACATAGTCTAGTTGTGGAATGAGAAATTACCCAAATAAAGTAGGTTAGACACTCTTTGTATGAAAAGTAGACTTTTCTTCCAAAATATGCTGTAAGGTGGTGGTGTTTTCCGTTGATTTAGATTTAATAAATAAATATCAATAGCCATTACTATGCGTTACGTACAAAGCTTCCAGTAATACCTAAAGTGGAGATGTATAATAAAAATTAAAGGCAGCCTCATCTAATATAATTTACTGCGAAAATTACTATTTCTAATCTTCAGATAAATGCGGATGACATTGCGATAGTTGATTCGATCTAAAACTCTAATAGATATTGGACATCAAGGTATCGAACCTAAAATGTTTTGTTCCTATTTTCATGCATTTCAATGAGAATCACAAATTTCCGGTTTATTTTCGGTTTCGCTCCATTTACCAGCATCGAACCTGTTGGAACCGATTTTTTCTCTCCGATCATTTAAGTATTATATTCTTCCGTAATATTTTAATTGTGTTCTCCTTTTTTCAATTACATTCGATTAACTTTTACTTAAGGTAAAACTTGTGTTAATAAATAATGATCAAGCTAGTAGCTAAGAAAATTGAGATGCTAATCACTCATTTTAAAGAATTGCAAGTCGTTGTATATGTCAAGTACAACTTCCTCTGTTTACTTATAAGTTAAAAGATATTATTGAGGACTAAAAATCGGAACGGAATAAATTACGGTTCTCGATTTAGGTTCGGGTTCTAGAATTTTAATTTTTCTATTCGGATTCCGTTGTCAGTTCGGAAAAGATAACGTTTTGCCTGTTGTCCGTTTGGTTACGATTCGATGCTCTGGTTGGAGATTTCACCGATGAAGAGGCACTCAACTCACAAGACACATTTATTATTCCTATCGGAACTTTTGAGTTCTTCAGATCGTTTTTCGTTACACATTCATCCTAGACTGTCCAACGAAGCATTAGAAAATAATTAAGATTGAGGCAACAGCATCACTGCAAATTTCTCTTTGATTAGGATATCTATGCAGCTCTCTAAGATAGTTCTCCACAAAAAAAGCTCAAATTCTTCAAATGGTATCTGAATTTAATTACTTAAAACATTTTTCGGAAACGTTGCGAAAAACTATTAGAGGGGGAATGTACACATCTCCGGATTAATCTGAGTAAATCTACGTTTTTATCTCACAAGCGACTATTGGCGTATGGTAGGTTGTGGATGAACACCAATATCTCTAACTAATCCATTCTATTTGAGAAGAACGACCAGAAATAACTATCTATTTTAGCAATTAATATCTTGTAACTCTCGGAGATCGCGCTCATTGTTTTCTGCAAATTCCTTTATCTTAGTCCTTTGGAAGATGTCTGGAGTGTTGGTAAAACGCATGTTAACTCCATTCCTGAGGGAAATTAACCTGGGTGTTAACTGAGAAAAACTAGCTAAAATAAAGATGTCTAATAATAAATAAATGTCTAAAACATCCATATGTATCCAATTCAGGAAATAATTTACGGGATAATCATCTCGTGTTTTTAGAGAAGAGTTAACATAGATATCTTATCGATGAAAAGTAGACGTCAAGCAGCCTTTTCAACGTTTTTAAAGGGTGTCACTTTTGTTCCTCTGGTCATTCTATCTATGGGGCCTAATCCGGTTAGAAATGAATGTCAGAAAGGTGTTTAATCCATAGATCATACATGAATAAATTGTAAATCAACTTCTATGTTCAATTATTTTTTATCTTGACATTTACTTCCGTTGAGAGATACTAATTTAATCCTTATATTTTCAGATCAGGAGGGTCTCAGTGGGGATAAAGTCTTCGGAGATGAAGATACATATATCTATCCATTCATCAAAACCATGGAGGCTTTATCCTACCACATGCAAGTCGCTGTGAGTTCCAGAAAATTTTGTGAAGAAGATCACCCTTTATCCATGGTCAGCATCAACGATCTGCGAGAGAATTTGAGGCTGGCTTGGAAATCCACTATGCAAATGTGGGAAATAGAAATGTCCAGTGAACGAACGGAAGTCGTCGCTGTGAACATGAGTGACTCATCATGCCTCGCTCAGGATTGCTCCCAGTTTTCCAGGATACCTTCTTATTCTGGCTTCCTTCCAAATTTTGCTCTCTGTCGCGTTGGAAGGTATTACAAACTCAGGTGGAACTGGTCTAGAAAGGAGGTAGATATTCCGGCAGAGGAAGAAAACGTCGTCCCTTGTGCTAACGTGCTGCCAGCATTCACGTTCCAGCTTCCGGAGGGATTGGACTTGTGCTGTATCTCAGAAGATTGCAGGATCAACGAGAGGCATACCACTTCCTCCAAAATAACCAAATGGGTGAATGGCCCAGAATCAGAATGGGGAGAAGATATTATGGCTCATCTGCAGATATATGGAGGACTTAATGACTTGCATCGACAGCGGCAATGTTGAGGGTCAAAAGGATGTCGTATCGCTGGAATATCCAATCGGATATATTTACTTTACAAAGAGTAACGCGGGATGCTCAAAATTCGTCGTTTGCCTTTCGTTTTACTCTAACATCGGGCGTAAATCTTTGAGCAGTAAGAACGAATTGAAATCCAAATACAAAGGCAATCGATGCGTTTTAAGCATCCGGCGTTGCTCTGCGTAAAGTAAATCGTCCAGACTGGATATTCCAGCGGTACGACATCTTTTTAACCCACATCATTGCCGCTGTCGATACTAATGTGAAACTGTCATCTAATATGGGTTTCCTACCACGTGTGACATACCGGAAAATTCTTACGGGACAGAATTCGTAGTGGTTCATGAAGGTATCGGTTGAGACCTTACAACAAATGAGGAGAAAGTAGTTTTTGAATTTCAAACACCCAAGATGAGCACTTTGCCGTAGAATACACGACGGCATCCATCTTCCTCATAGGAGAGTATTAAATAGAGGTATTCTTAAATTAAATACCACATTATTGTCGCAAGATACAAATATTTGAGAGTTTGGCCCCAACCGAGACCCTCGTGAACCACTAGGAATTCTGCCCTGTCACCTTCAAAGTAAAAATTGGACTTCGCTTCGTTCTTACTAATCAAAGATTTGCGGCTAATGCTCTTGTAGAACGGAAGGCAATCGACGCCTTCTGAGGTAAATTGTTCCCAATTGATATTCCAGTGGTACGTCATCTCTTTGATCCACAATATTACCGCTGTCGGTTCTAATTATAAGACTGTCAGGTAATACGGGTTTTCTACCATGTTTGAGTTACCGGAAGAAAATCAATTAAAATTTTTCATAGATCCGGGGCAGCTCAAAGAAAGCCATCAATGAGATTTATTTCTCAATTCTATTCGAGAGGATGTCAGTCATTTGCGTCAGAATGGCTCTTTTTCGTTCCACTTTTCTATTTCTATTTGTGTAAAAGTGGCTCTATTCTTGGCCATGGTTGGAAATTCCGTGGCCGGAAATTTTTCTTCTTTATTGCAAGAATTATATGAAGAAGCGCTCAAGTTATTACAACATCAAATTATAACTTATTAAAGTTAATCAGTCTCTTATGCCCTGAGTTATTAGATTTCTTGTGAATTCACTGTTCTTCAGCTTCATTCCTGCAGTTAGGGAGGCTATATTTTCATCAATGCAATTTTGGAGGAATTGAGGTATAATTAAGCTCACTTAACATGTATCCTTCCAAGCACGAATTTCGATTTTCTTTCATATCTGTCGCCTTCTGTTCAACCACCGCCGGTTTTTTGCTGCGCTTCTGTCATCCACATTTAGGGATGTGTTTCCAATATGGATCTTCCTTTCCAAACACCGGAATTGTGTAGTTAAATTAACTTGGCCCTCTATTTCTGCTTGAATATATTGAGAAGAACGAAGGACACGAAGTAAAAATTCGACATTTCCAGTCTCAGAGTACCTCCTCAGAACACGAACGGATGTACAGTGGGAAGATTTCCGAGTGCGAGAGCAATAAGAAGAATAATGGATTGAGACCAATACCCTATCTATGGGGTACTCAGTGGATTATTCGGTTTATTCATAGACATCTGAGAGTTCTCTTATCGTAAATAAAACATTATTCTTTCGTTCTCTTCTCTGCTGCTTTGAACAATTCATTCTCTTCTCTGCCGTTGTTCAGGATAGCATTTGGGATTAACCATTGCTTTGTTCGGAGAGCATCCGACTCCAAAGGAAAATTCCGAATTTCTCACACTATTTTTAAATAGGGTTGCTGCCTAACACTCCGATTTCGTGGTTCATCTCCACTCTTCGACGTCCTTGAACGTTCTTTAAAATCTAATGAGATAAATTCTTAACCCTTTCGAGACTGTTGTAGTGTATGGGCCATTCCACGGGAAATCGGACAGAAATTGACCTCTATTTTTTAAAATCGATGAAAATTTTTTAACTTGCGTACTTCTATTGTAAAACCTTTGTGTCAAGGTTTCAGCTCAGAAAAAATTTTTTTTGCAAAGTTATTAATTTTTAAAATTTCGAAATTTTTGCAAAAAACGGCGAACAAGGGTCGTTTCTAAGGGCTATAACATTTTAATAAAACGTGTTACGGGAATTATGTTTTCCGTTTTGGATAGCGATTAAATGTATCTTTGAAATGTTATCAATGAAAGTTTCAAATGTTGTTTATAAATTTGTTTAAAATAGCAACAAATTATTTAATGCAACGTTAAACCTCAATCTCCCCCAAAGAGCGGATTTTAAAATACACCATCAAATTTATCACTCCTTTTCCTGTAGAAAAACATTTTTTTTTAAAGTGGGACAGCAATAAGAACATATTGAAAAAATTAAATACATTGAGCGGTGCTCGTCGCGCGCGCGTCTCAGCCTCACGCTTTCTATGGCTACGCGCTATCTAAGGTTCGTAGTAAGCCTACTGGCAGCTTCGTAGACAGATTTACTCTACACTTAAGCTTAATTACAAGTCGCAGCAAGTGTAATGGTATTCTATGACAATAAGTTATAACAAATAATTACAAATCTGAACTATATAAATTGGATATCCGATAGAATATCGTAGCCATTCTAAAAACATGTTATTAGAAGAAACTTGAAACAGATTTTCTAAATTTTACTTTACAAATTACTAGTCATTCAATATTTAATTTACAATATAATAATCCTCTTTCATTTCAATATCATATACGTTGAAAAAGAAAGACTAAGTTTTATATGTTTCCGAAATAATCTTTTCACAGGAACGCTTGAATTATATATGTATATATAATGTATAAATACCTATAATGTGTAAATACATATTATGTATAAATTCATATAATGTATAAATTCATATAATGTGTAATTGTCTCGAAATCAAACCTGTAAACTGGTCTCATTCCGATAGTTCAGGCTTAAGATTTCTCTATAAGCATAGCTCGCCTCTCTGACGTTTTCAGGATTGTAAAGCTTATATTTCTTTGCTTTCTTGTAAACATCGACTAAGAGCTAGAGCCTAATACATTTTCATCAACGCTCTCTTTTCTGGACAAAGGGAAGTACTTCAATGCATCCATTCTCCTGTCACTGCTTAGCTTACAGTACTTTTAATGAATTAATATTCTCCTAATTACGAAATGCCAGAACCTATGACCTAAAATTTATTACCTCTCGACACTGTTTGGTTTAGGGTATATTAAGTTTTGCTCCAATTAGAATGAAAGCAGTATAAGCGCTACTCGATAGATGAGTTATCACGTAAACATTATTCTTCATTTTCCACAACAGAGAAGGATACGAACCCTTGTCAGTTCAATTCTTGTTTCCTCACAGTTCTAACCTAACCGAAATCACAGTGGTAAAGAGTTTTGTGGTACTTGTGAAATTAAGATACTTTCAGGCGTAGCTGCTTGCTGATATATTTTCGAGATTAAGGTAAGAATTGGTTGAGATACTTACCCTTCAGCTCGAAGGTGTGAAGAACAGAAATGCATGATGTGACATTTGTTCTATATTTCTATTAACGGAGAATTATTTTTCCAATCACGATCATCAAAAACAAGAAGAGCTTCTGAAAGTAAGGCTTACCGCTGCGCGACCAGTAAAAGGGACGTTAACTATACACGCATGCATTTCCCTTTTACGAGAGACAAAGCTTCATTTAAAACTTATTCATTGAATAAAGAAAGCTACACAACTACAGTTTGTAATAAATAACCTAAATAAGCTAACCTTTTGTTGTTGTTCTTATGTGTTCATTGCTGTTGTTATGATAATATGTGTTTTTCATTAAATATTGAATGGCTAGTAATTTATACTCACATTTCTGAAAACTGTACAACTATAAAAATAATATGAAATACACTGAGATATTCTATCGGATATCCAATTTGTATAGTTCAGATTTGTAATTATTTGTGATAATTTATTGTCATAGAATACCATTACACTTGCTGCGACTTGTAATTAAGCTTAAGTGTAGAGTAAATCTGTCTACGAAGCTGCCAGTAGGCTTACTACGAACCTTAGATAGCGCGTAGCCATAGAAAGCGTGAGGCTGAGACGCGCGCGCGACGAGCACCGCTCAATGTATTTAATTTTTTTAATATGTTCTTATTGCTGTCCCACTTTAAAAAAAATGTTTTTCTACAGGAAAAGGAGTGATAAATTTGATGGTGTATTTTAAAATCCGCTCTTTGGGGGAGATTGAGGTTAAACGTTGCATTAAATAATTTGTTGCTATTTTAAACAAATTTATAAACAATATTTGAAACTTTCATTGATAACATTTCAAAGATACATTTAATCGCTATCCAAAACGGAAAACATAATTCCCGTAACACGTTTTATTAAAATGTTATAGCCCTTAGAAACGACCCTTGTTCGCCGTTTTTTGCAAAAATTTCGAAATTTTAAAAATTAATAACTTTGCAAAAAAATTTTTTTCTGAGCTGAAACCTTGACACAAAGGTTTTACAATAGAAGTACGCAAGTTAAAAAATTTTCATCGATTTTAAAAAATAGAGGTCAATTTCTGTCCGATTTCCCGTGGAATGGCCCGTATATTCTTGCACCTAGAAACAGGAAAAGCAGTTTTACCTCCACATCTTGAATTCAAACACATTCAATTGCCAAGTAAAATTTATTTGAGGAAATTGTACATAAAAATTTTAAAAATCATAACAAAAGAATTCATTTGAAATCCAAAATTACAATGAAGGAAATGCCAGAATTTCACCAGGCTATTTCTGCAATAAATGGAGACCCTGTTGGGTGTCTCAAATGTAGCAGTTTGTAACTACTATTTTATCTAGCTTGCAAATAAGTATGTTCAATTTCACTCTTATAAAAGACCATGCAAAGAAACTCCTTAGAGAGCTCTAAACTAAGGACTTCAGTTACTTCTTGCAATTTTACAAATAGCAGTTCACATAGCAACAGCAAGGATACTCTAAAATTAATCTATCTAAAGAGACAAAACTGAGAAAAAGCAGAAATGTCTCATCTTTGTAATCCTAGTGCCATTTCAAAATGTCAATGAGCAATGCGTTATCAGTAATATACAAGTTCTATTTTAATTCAAAGATCTTTAGTCTATATAATTTAAAATTTGAACCACCTGAATTTCCATGTAGAAGTGAAAGGAATAAAAATCTTGCTAAAACTTCCTCACTAAATTAATTTTAATGAAATGGAGAGTAATTCATATAGGGTAATACTCCCAAATATATAAAAATTAATGGAAACCGACAATAAGCCAATGCATCTACAAGGTTAATCACATTTTTCATTGATAAAAATGTGGACTTTAATGAACCTACATTTGTGGGGTCACCAATCCCTGTTATCTAAGCAAAAATTCCCTAGCACTTTAGAAAATCAATTAACAGACCATTTTAAATATACACTTGCAGTTAAACAAATTTAAATTACTCCCACTTATGCAAAAATAAATCATACTCCCTCAAAAATTATAGAATTAAGGCAATTGTTAATTCTGATTTTAACGGCTCTTAAGAAGTTAAATTTCAATTCTACCAAGGCTGATATTCTTCTCCTTTACTCTTACGCAAAAAGTTCAAACTGGACCCCCTTAACATTACTACACTTATTAGTACAAAATACATTAAATGAATGACTTTAAAAATACATTAATTGATAAAAAGTTCGAATTATTTAAACTGCCTACGTATCTTACCTATAAAATAATATCTTCATTGCAACAACCGAAATAAATTTCAACAAACTTTGTTATTTGCTAGCACTGATGTCATTCTTTCTAAATTTAAGTAAGATAACTTAATTTCTCCCTACGAAGTCTTGTACACGTTAAAACATCTCAATTTATCAAGGAGAAAAGGTTTTTTCTCCTCCCAAGTAAAACTTTCCTAGCAATATGGAAGCTCTTATTATATTGGGAAACACGGCACTATATTTGACAATTTTAGCAGTAATATTTGCAACGGTGCGAGCAAATTCATAAACCGTAGCTAATCAAAACGTAAGACTTGGAATAAGTTAGAAACAGAGCTGAATATCTATTACAAGTATATAATATACAAGGGTCTATGCATACTCGTTCAACCGGACAGCAAATTAAGATAGGAGGGGCAAACCTGCAAAAACAGAGGTATGGTTCGACACCCTTCTAAGGACTATTTTGGCTATTTTAATACTATCATAGTGATAAAGGATATAAAGTTCACCAAAATTTACTAAATGCAAATTAAATAGATGAAATACTACCCATTACCAGAGAATACTACCAAACAATATAGTAGTTTTCCGAAATAACTGCAGGGTAGGGCAAGCGAATGAAAAATTCCAGCGTACTAAGATGCAGCAAAATTTTGAAGGCCAAGATTCAGACATCTGATAAATGGCAACTAAATATCGATTCATAAAAGTTATTTGGCTTTCAATAAAGTCGGCAAAGCATTAGCGGATAATGGAGATGATCTCCTATGACATTTTCAATACTAGCATAATGTCCTAGATCTGGCTCTAAAATAAGATTGTTTACTTTATCCACGATCACCATACATCCAGATTTTAACTTTGCAAAAGTCATGAGAAAAGTTCACAAGAAACTAGAATAAAATCTCCACCCTGATTTTCTAGATCCCTGCGGAGAGGATAAAATTTTAATCCTAAATTTTGAACACATTTCTTGAGAAACTTGGGAAAAAAGATTTTGTTGCCTCATCCGTTAAATAACTTTCGACGTAACATCCTGGTCATCTGTTAATGTACCAAAAGAGTCTTCACGTAACTATAATTCATTAAAAATATGATAGCTATATCACTGATATTATTTACAAATTTTCACTAAATAATTAACGACAAACCCGCTCGGTAACTCTATCCTAAAATTAATTTCCATGTTAGATATAAGCACCAACGGTTACCCTACAAAAAATTCACTTTCATGTGAACTACTATGCAATGTTAAAGAAAATTTGCAAGTACACGAGAAAACCCGGTCCACGCATGTCAAACTTTGGCATAAATGCACAGCAAGTTAACGTAACTATAAATTAGCAATATTGGCATTCCCATTATTAACATTAACTTTTATGAGATTTATATAAAAAGCTTGCTATCTCCGCTGCAAGAAGTTCATACTAAAATTCATCCG
Source organism: Pachydiplax longipennis (assembly GCA_036926295.1). NCBI lineage: Eukaryota > Metazoa > Arthropoda > Insecta > Odonata > Libellulidae > Pachydiplax > Pachydiplax longipennis. Next base: position 51,474,429 of record JAVFKF010000004.1, read on the forward strand.
GTCTACGAAATTTACCATTTTTCGCAATTATCACTGAAAGTTCTCAGCTCAGAAAACAAAGTAGGCAAACTCTTATGACCTAAAAAGTCCCTTAGTAGGTTTTGAAAGAATAAAACGCTAAAGTATACCAAACAGCAAAACCTGCGACGACTTGTGTGGCAATTTAAACTTACTGCAAAAATTACTCAGCCAAAATTACTGCAGTTTTACTGTGAAGACCAAAATTTTGTGATTTTAATCAACTAATTTCGCGAATATTCATTTAAAAATACATCCATTCAAAATGCACCCACCGATCGCAGCTGCACGATAAAACACTATGCTGAACACTGATCAACAACTTCTTATGCACTAATAACCATCATTTGAGGTAGGAAACACAGGGGTCCTTCCTCTGCAAGAATGGAAAGCTATGAGACGTTTGCTATATACCGCACTTTAACAGAGAGTGCATGGTATAGAATTTCTGATGAACGAAACTTGTTCTTCCTGCCACGTAAGCTCCAGAATTCCGTTCCTCTTATCTTTTCTCCACCGTAGTGGATCTCACGAGTTTATGCTAAGAATGCGCGTTCTTTCCTGTGGTATGACGATGTGTTACAAGTGGCATTGAAATAGTCGGCAGTGGATATAAATGCTGTGAATTTTGAAACGTTTGTGAAGTATTTAAGTGGAGGAAATGTGCGACAGTGTCTGAGAATTGCAGTTATCGAGTATGTAGAATATGTGGCAAAATCTTCGCCAACATTGAATTTACAAGAGTAGCAGAGGTGTAGGAAAATGGTTCGAATTGATAGGCTTCGTGATTTTGATATTTATGACTTCACCGACCTATGGAATGTGAAATGATTTTATGATCATTTACCTGCGTATTTTGATTTTCAATCCATTTTATTGTAAATTGCTCCGAAACCATCATCTAAAGTAAATTAAGTTTACGTCAGGTTAGCCCCTGCTTCAACGTTTCAATGAATAACCAATTTAAGTAATTTCTTTTGATCTGTATGTCTTTCTCGATAACTGAAAGGAGAGATGGAGGGGCAACTGGCTGCAGAAGACTTATGCATAAAGGATTCAACACATGGTGTACACATTACAAGCAGAAGATTGCAGTCTTAGGGATGTGGAGAAGTTGAAGAGTAACCAAAGGACATGAAGAACTAGGTGGTGACAGAATAGGAGGATGCCGGGCAAAACCTCATTGAAGATAAAAAGAAATGACGCATACTGCAATTCTCTTGATTTCTCTATGATCAAGGGTTGTATCTTTATAAATAGTTAACTATAATTATAGTCACTAGACATACTGTTACAATCTTACGTTTGTCATTGATGTAAAATCTTATTATATTATTACATTGTTAAATTATACTTACGTATCCTAGATGAATTTTATATTTGATATAAGTTTATGTAATACTAATCTATTGTGAAAGATATTAACATCATTTAATATTTGAAAGATTCTATCCTAGGCCATTAAAATATTTGATTATTGTATGGATATTCAAATATGTAAGGCCTGGAGAATTTGTACTCAATGATCTTTGTGCATTCCTTTTCCAATGACTTCCCCTAATAAATATCAGCCATTGGAAATAAAGAGGAAAAATGGGAGGGGAAAAGAAGTGGCAGAGGTTTACTGAGGGATGGTGGTTTGTTATTATGAGAAATATTCTATTCTCTGACACCTCTATTTATAAATGGATATTTAGCGATATCAGTATTTTATTTCCTCAGCTTTAACTTATGCTTATGAATCCCTCTCGCAATATAGTGCGGTTCCTCTATTCTACCATTTAATTCCATCCATGCCGCGCCTCCGTTTCCTTCCTGAAAAATGCCCATTAAGCGATTTACCCATATTTTTTCCAACAATTCCCAATCAAGAATCTTATGATATCCGCAACGATATCTCCTAAATAGTATATACCTATCTGATTTCCATTGCACTTTCTCAATCTTTTTAATATAAATGTGGTCGTGTGGATCCCTTACGTTAGTCGCGTATTCTAATAGAGGCCTCACTGTTGTTTTATATCCTGACTCTTTTGCTTTCCCACTACTTTCGGTTAAGTTTCTCACCACATAATGTAAATTTTGAAACGCTTTAGACGCGATTTTTCTATAAGAAAACTCCAATCCCATTTGTTAGTTATTATCACTCCTAAGTACCTGCATTTATTAACCTTTGGAATTACGTTCAGCAGGTCTCGCCTCAAAATCACGATTCCACCAGGGAACCTCTCTTTGTAAGAATCCGTTCCAACTGATCGCAAAACCTAGATCAAAACGGATTACATTCCGATCTTGGGAGACAATTCGCTTCTGTGCCCATTTGCCTTAGCGTGATGGGAAGAGCCCCTACGTTAGGCTCCCTCGCATGTTTTCATTAGGACAACGAGGTATTAGAAATTTCCTTGGATGACAGAAATGCATGCGAAGTAAACATTAAGCCTAAAACGATCCCTTTCTGTGTAATTTGCTTGAGCCCCTATGACCAAATATAAAATTGACTGTGAAGAAAGGATCTCACAATCAGCTAAAACTTACAAATTTAGAGGGATACTAAACAATTTTAAAATAATGGGAGAGAAATGGATGATAATGAAGATAGCTGGAATATGGATTAGGATCTATTGTCGCTGTAACAAAATTATCAATTGCGTTCTCAATACAAGATACTACTTGCTGAGTTTCCAGGGAAATTATTTGTTATTTCATAGTGATAATTCGCCAATTTATTCTATAATTTGTACAAGTCAGACATCAGAGCAATTGTTGAATTTCTCACGAATTAAAAAATGACGAAACTAGTAAAGTCTTCAGCTCTCAATGTTCGATGTAATTACTAGTACTTCACACGCAATTCTCTGGACTTCAGTTATTCTCAATGCAGCTCATCTGGCAAAATTAACTATGAGTAAAGTATCTCAGCTAAAACTTACAAATTTGGAGAGATAATAAACTATTTTAAAAAAGCTTCCTTTGGTTTATAATTCCATCCTGTCAATAAGAGTCAATATTAGATTCAAATTTATTAAATTTATCGCCAAATAGAATGTCTTCACAGGGCAGAGAGCATTAAAGGCTTGAGTTGGTGGTATTGATTGACACAAAATTAGACTTTAAGTAATTAATTTGAAATAAACATAATAAAATTTGTAGAACAAACGAGTAGTATACAAGGTTTTCCGAAAAGTGGTAAATACCGACACGAATGGGATTCGAACCGAAGTATGAAGATAAGCATACCTTACTTTTCCGGACAGGTGTCTCAACCACTTGACTGTGATGACGAGTACATTTTAACATCCCTTAACGGAATGCTGTCTAAGTGAAAAGTAAGGAAAATAGTCATTAAATGGTAAAGCGACATATCAAATAAATGGGTGATACATAGAGAACCAGGTGGACACAATTTCCCAGGAAAACAAAGAGAATAAGTTGAAGGGAGAAAGAAAATAGTATTTTCACTACGTCCATATGTTAATTAAATTTCTCATATCAAATGGTATGTTATGATTAAATATTAAGAGAAATAGCAATTCAAACATTACTAGAGATGGAAGAATCTTACAACAAGAATCTGAATAGCATTTCAAGACTGCTTAAGGGACAGAATAATCTGTTTGACTTCTAGCACTTTTACTCTAAACGAAAAATGCTTTAAGTATTCTTGATTCTTGGCATGATTAAGACTTCAATGGAGGATGCCCTAAATGTAACAATTCAATGTCTAAGCTAGTACGAGAAAAGAAATCTCGAAACGAATTGTGCGTAATTTGGGTTAGGTATTACGAAATTTCAATAGCTTGTACTACGTAATATCTGAAAATACTGTAATCGAAGTTTCGTGAACATTTCTTCTCAATGTACTGACAAGCAACGATAAGTGAAGGTAATAAATTCCTATTCTAGTCTTCGCATTACATTATAATGGGCTTCCCACCGTGCGAACTAATCCGCGTTAGATAACAAGAGCAACAACTAGATTGAAACCCAATTTTACTCACCATTCCAGGTGCAGCGAAGCTTTCTAAGTCATGAAGAGGTGACGCAGAGGTGCAAATAGTGTAGTGGCCAGAGGAATCTCAACCGCAAACTCGAGGAGAAACATTTGTGAAAAGTTCTAAGCAAAAGGTTTAACGAGAGAATTGCATGTCCAGCACTAGGTGACTAATAATAGCTTCCGGCATCACCCGCCTTCAGCCCACGCCTTTGCCGCGAAATACAAGACATTTAATTTATCAAAACACAAAGGAAATCGGGTTTCGTTACTCCGTGTTCATAGAGAAACTGTTCTTTGATTAAATGAACAAAATCCTAAGTTTGTAGTGTTAAAATATTACCTGCAACAACTTTTGAAGAGAGATAAATTTTTGTGGACCTTATTGTGGTCCTCCAACTGTCACTAAAGAGGATTAATCGATCTGTTCTGCTGGAAAATAAAGAGACTGCTATTGCAGACGAATTCTAGTTTATCACTTTGAAAGTCTGTACTAATCGATGAAGATAAAACTATTCACTATAACTATAAAATGTTGTAACTCTCATTGGATTTATACAGAATCCACTTTCATTGAAAACATCAGAGGTGACAAATAATTCCTCAAGAATAATTCCTCCAGAAATTATATTATAGAAAACAGAAACTATGAACTATTATATAACAGAAAACAGCAAACTATGCAATTATGGTTTTCCTAGGACAGATAGATTCTTCTGTTTCTGTAAATCGTATATCAGATGATGAATGTCAAGTATCAACTATGGTGAAAAATAAAACTTATCCTTATGATAGCACTTTTCCAAAACTTCCTTCGAGTGAATGTAACATACAGAAAACAACATAAGAAATAAATTATAGTCAATAAACATTTAATCCCTTGAGCAATGGGAAAAGCAATAAAGATATATGAAAAGAATGATTATACTCTTTTTCCATGTAACCTAAACCCTTCTCTTGACTGTCTTAAATGGTTCAACCTACTTCAACAGAGGTTAAATGTATATTTTCTATGACTATAAATTCAATCACAATTAAAAGAGAATATCTTAGTGACCAAAGCCTAAAGTATAGTAAAAAAAATCAAGTGATTTGACACTACTAATTGTAATCATTGTAACTTAGTTCATTATTATTATATGAATGGATTCTCTCTAAGCTTTGAAGAATTGGAAGTAAAATTCTTAGTTATCATAAAATTTTTAAAGTTAATAATAACCAAGAGTTGCCAAGATAAGTAATTAAAGTTCAATGAAAATACTAGCCAGAATTGAAATAAGGTGCCCCAAGACTTTCTTCTGAATTTTAAAATGATCTGGTTACTTTTGAGTCATCCTGTATTTCTCAGATAATAAATGGATGAAATCATTAAATCTTTTAAAAAATTTAATCTAGAATTAAAGCAAAACAATCTGAAATTATGTAAAGCCAAAACTGTTACTTCTTATGTGGCAGTAAGAAAGAGATGATTGTATATGCAAAAAGTTGTCACATAGGGGTATTCTCATGAAATAAAAACATTGTTCTCTCATACATATTTTTTGTCATAAAATATTGTTACATTAAACATTATTTAAATATACTATTTTGACATAAGTGCTGAAATAAATGATTCCATATACAATAATAATATGCTGAAAATTCAGATGAAAGTAGAACTTTCAAACATGAAAATCAATAGCAATTCATAAAATAGTTACATAATAAGCTGCATAGCAGCCCACTTTTATTTATATCAAGAACAGATGTGACCACAAGTAAGCACAGCTTTCTACCAGGAAATGTAAAAAGCAAAATCATTAACTTCAACATAAAATACATTTTCATCGCGCTTAAAGATCATGTTCTATTTTAAATCATAAAACATGATAAGCTACCAGTGAAGACTACTTAAATTACCAGTTTCAAAATAATTCATGATTAGTATGGCCCATGATTACTGTATTACGAGAATATAAATATTAGGGATGTTGATGATGACCATGAAATACTGGACTATATTTAAGGAAAATATAGCTTTTTATAAAGTTATTATGTATATACATATATCTTACTGAATTTACACTTAATTTTTGTCTTTTCTAGGTATCTTGAGCATCTAATGACTTAGAATATCACTACTTTTACAGATATACACGAGGCACTATTTCCTTACAGTGTCAATCAAAAAATTGCGTTGTTTTGATTTTGGACGGGATCAATTTTTGAAAATTCTTGACAACACCAGTAAATTTTTGGGCTGTAAAAATAATGATTTACAGTTTAAAGCTTCATATGAAAGCAATACATTTCTCTATCAGTTAACTTTTAGGTACACAGATATTATTCTGTGAAAATTCAAACAACAAATTGCAGAGCTTACAGCCACTATTAATGTGTCAGTTCTATTGTCATGCTGTTATATATAACTCCCCGTTGATTCACATAGAAAAGCATTTTTCTGGAATATTTTAACAATTCAATACAACAACATCAACAACAACAACACAACATGCTGCCCAGCAGTATAAAACTTCACAAAAATAATTTTTAACAAATTTAATAAATTTATCAATCAGCATTAAAGGAATCACAAAATAATGTTGGTTTTTTTTATGTCATTCCAATTAATATGATGGCTCCAACCAACATTGGTGCTTGATGTTTTAATTTTAATACTCAAATTATATAATCTTAAACTCTAGTACTTCACTGAAGCATAATTCACAACTTTTGGTGGCCACACATGGTCTGATGCAAGTGAATCATATCATCATTCAAATTACAACTATCATTGTTATAAATGAGAGTAATAAATACAAATCTTGAGAGTGCAATTTCACCCAAGATTCAAACTACAAATGAAATTAGTAAGAAAGTAAAAATTGATTCAGAAAAGCTATAACCCCATAGAAGTATACATTTGCTTAAAGACATTTTCCTAACTCGGAAGTAACGGAGAATTCTCATCAAAGTAAATTATACATTCATTTCTACAGATAATCAGAATAAAATCATGAAAAGAAATCTTCTCTGAGTAATAGTAATATGACTTGAGTCACCCACCTTGTACCGATTCTAGCAAAGGTACTAATGCTTCAAACAAGGAACAAAATTGTTGCGGATTTAAAAATTTTTAGGATTCTTCCTTCATGCTTTCGGTCATAGTAAATATTTTATAACCGAAGAGTATGTAAGGTACATTCTCACTTTTTGTTTTCCTCTCCTACGTTATATCACCATATCCTTAATTTCTAATCACACTACTCATCACAATCAAGGATGCCATGGCTTCCCAAAAGCATCCACAATTTCTTCAAGACTGACAATGGTGCCAGTCACAAATCCAAGGATTCCGAAAAGGACTATAAGAGTGTTCTTGACTAGTCGGCATGCCCTCACTGAGAAGATGGTGCAGCCAGTGGTCTGCGGTATCTCCGACTTGATTCCTTTCACTTTAGTGCAGTCATCTCCACCTTCAATTGCATTGTCATTGCCACAGCAACTGATAGTTTTATCTCCATCCTTCTCCCAGAAAGTGACCACTTCAATTATGGCCGGGAACATAATGCCCAAGGTGGAGAGACAGACAGCACCAACCAGGGAGATAAATGGTCCCAAGTTTGGAATGGCAGCAGCTATGCAAACTGCAAGAGAATTTCATATTCAGTAACACATAAACAGAGTCCAGGTCAGAGTTAATTTCATAGAACTGATTTGATATATATGAACCCCTGTTCGTTGATATTTAGATTTATTATTGATGGAACCTTATGTTATATTTGACAAAAAAAATAATATTATTATAATATTAATAGTAATTACGTCTATTCTTTAAGGATCACAAAGATGATATAGACTTAGTCACTGAAATATATAAAGAACTTAGTAAAAACATGAATTAGGATGAAAGATATTCATCTATCTATCTAAATAATATATTTTTTGAATCAGGAAAGATTTAATTTGTTGTTAAAAGATTTATCAAATTCAATATCAATATCAAAATCAATAAATTCTAAGCAATCCCATTATAGATTTTGTGTTGAACTTTTGAGATGTTATTTGTTCCCCTATTGTTGATAAGGAGTTTCAGGATGTGAAGGTTCTTTTGATTGATTTAGACTGCAGGTATATATCATTTTAGGGACTCTCACTTTATAAAAACTTAGCTTAATGAACTCATCTCTTGAAAATTCTAAATGCATTCTTCAAGTGAAAATTGTTCACTTTTTACAACAGATATACTCTAATGACTTCCGTAAAACATCAAAACAGAATGGGAATGTATTTAACATATTTGAAAGTAAATAATTTAGAGCTTTCTTTTAGGAAACCCTGCCTCTAGTCCTAAGTTATCCTTCTCCCTTTTTCCTTTCAAGTTGCATACTGCATAAGTAAAATTAATCCATTTCATTCTTTGTCATTGCAAGGATGGAGATCTTTATATATTTACTCTTTCTGTAATACATTAATATTTTTTATTTATTTTGAATCAAGAATTAACTCAAGTGTATCTTCATTTTTTCTGAGAAATTATTTCAACAATAAATTCTTAACATTGGAAAATAGTTTTAATGTATGCAAAGCTTTCTATGAATATTTATACCACATAACTGAGAGTGTGAACTCATACTTTATTAACCATTGTTTCAAAATAACACATTTGTAATGTAAGGCAAACCCAATTACATAATAAAAGTTAAGAGTTTGTACATTAACTTGAATTAAAACCCCTCAAAAGCATTATAATTACAAATTGTATGCTCAAAAGTTATTTTTCTTTTCCTGTAGACAATTTTTAAATGTCTTCTATTGATTCATTGAGGAAAATGTGAATGGTGAGAAAGGAATACTAAGGAAAAGCTGGTTTAATTATGTAAATGAAATTTTGAAGCAATGAAATATACGAGGCTTTAAGAAAATGAGATTTACATAGAAAAAGATGTATGGATGACCTTGAAGCAAATGAATCCTAGAATGATACAGTATAGAGGATAATTGTGAATATAACAGGCCATTAATATGTTCATTACAAATGGGAACAGAAAGATGTATGAATGTATTTATTTGTGAATGTAAATCAATTGATTCCTCAAAAATTATATTTTAAACTACTGAGTTTTTTCATCATCTAGTTTTTTTAGTATGGAGTGATTGCTACGCATATTTCTTTATCTTTTAAGATTCTGCTTACTATTGTATGATATAAGAGCAAACGAATATAAACTAAAAATAAAATTTGTTAAAACATTGAAAATGGATTGAAGATAGATTTTATCCCTTACCAGTTAGCACAACAAGAACAGTTCTGATGAGATATTCATACATCACTGGTCGTTCAGTGCAATGAGGTTTCACACCCTTCCAGATGATCTCCATAGGCACATAGAACTGGAGACCATATGTCAAGAATATTGCCACTGCTATCATCATTTTCACAGACTGTGCCAGACTGAAAAATAAAGAAAAGTGTCTATTATTAATTAATCATTACTTAATCATAAAAGTAATCTTTTAGTGCAAAATACCAAGGAAGTGAAATTGCTCATTTAATTTGAATATTTAAAAAAATATAATCAAATTTATTAAATATATTCCATTAGAACATTACTAAGAGCTCAGTATAAATTTTAATGAGAATACTTTTCTGCTAGATGATGAAAATTATAACTATTAGAATCAATCTTCAACTTAAATGATTTTTAAAAATAATTAAAGAAACACTAGGCAAAAGAAGACTATTAAAATAAATAATGGAAGAGAAACTTCTAGGAAAGAACTAATCTTTGAGCTGTACATATGTTGATAGGATCTTCAATTTTGTCAATCACTAATTCATTAAATATTGAAATTAATTATGCTTATCCATGGATATCTCACAAGATCACAAAACTTGAAATAACATCTTTGCAGTTGTTATCTGTGTGCTTTGAGCTATATACTACATTATACATGTTTGTGTAACATTGCCATCACATATATGTTAGAGACTGAGTCCACTATATATGATATTGAATTTTGAGTATATACATGAGTCAGTCAGTGTTATTCTGTTACCTATATCAACCTTCTGAACAATGACTGTGTTATAATTTATAGTTATTTTAGCCAGGGATGTAAGAAACAAACATCTCAGAGATAATAGTTTCTGCACATTGAAGAATAACAGTTACTGTGCATAAAATAATTTTATGATAAGCTAAGAAAATTTTTAAGAAGTTACCATTTAACAAAATGAAAGTGAAAATCTAAAACTCAAAGTTAAGGTATTGAGGTACATCATCTAATTTTATTAATGTGCAGTAATTAATAAATAAAAGATGTTTATATCATTCAGGAAATTCAGACTATTACAAAATTGACTTACATATCCTCTGTTGGTAGATTGAGGGTCACAGATCCCAAGGTGTCATCTCCATATTTAAGATATCCAAAGAATCCAAATCCAGAATACAAAAGAACAACAATGAACATTCCAATGTTGAGCACACCAGGACATCCCACAAAATGTGTTGGAGTTTTCATGTTATTTTCAAGAGGCATCACCTGTTATACAAATAAAAATATGTTAAACAGTTGAAAATAAGAATTTTTCTGAATTTTATACATATACTATCAAATTTTTACCAAAATTATACACTAAAATATAATACAAATTACTGCTACTTAAAGTAAATTCCTAGGTTAAACTATGAGATCATTAAATTAATGACTGCCAAGTCAGAGGATATTATTTCTTTAAAATTTATTATATACTATCATGAAACTTAATAGTGATTTGTGTAATGAATGATTTAGTGATACAATTCTATAAGTTAAAAGAAATTGTATAATACATGATAACTATTAATGAGGTGAAAAATGTAGTTTGAAGATCTTTAATTTATTTAGCATTCTAAATTACCAGTGGAAGTAAATGTAATGTGTTTCTGAATATTTTCAAAAGGATGTGATAATAAAAGTACTTATTTTGATGGCTATCTCATTTCAAAAGCTGCCCTAATTCACAATTTATCATTGTAAAATACAACCAAAAATACTTTAATATATTAATCAAGTCCAAGCCCTTACTTATAATAATTCTCTCAATGAGGCTGAACTAAATCTGAAGATTTGTTCTCAGGAAAGATGTTCAGAATTCTCTTGAAAAAATACAAAAATTTTACAAAGAACCATCATGGTGCATCTCTCCTCAATATTTCACCTTATGAAAATCTTATTTTTTGTATAATGATAATGATAATGAAGATAATGAAAATTTTGGCAGTTTCCCTTTGTTTTCATTTTGTTCAGTCTTAGAAGATATTAAAATTAGGAAAATCAATTAAAATATTACATTTTATTTATAACCATTTATACAGGTATCCATGATTGTATCACCTTCTACTGTTTCGAAAATAAATTTAGTTTGGAAGCTATGGAATTATTTATGCAGTAAAAAGTCAAATGACAACCATTAGAGTACCTAGAGCAATCCTATTTCACATGAATATTCTCTCAAAGAAACAGTTTCAGGGAACTAAATGAGAGATACCTGTACAATTACTTCAGTAACTTTTAGGATATTAAAGGAGGAGTTATGAAATCACATTCAGTTAATTCAAATATAAAAAAACATGAAAAATACTTACGTACATGTACTTCACATGTAACAATCTACTCCAAAAAAGTTTTTTATTCTTTGCTATTTATTTCTTAATTAACAATCTTCAGGTTATTGAATGGCCATTCAATGCCACTTCCTAACATCTGTGAATCCAGTCGTTCTTCATCTATTTTCTCACATATTATTGTGAGATTACTGGAATTCATATGCTTCCCTTGTACTACAATCACAGATGATTAATTTACATAATTCAGTCAAACAAACTATAAACATAAGCACTCAATAATAACACAGTTGTGAACAAACAATCAATTAAAACATGTAAATTTTTGGGTGTGGAGAGAGAAATTAAGAATATCATTGGATAAGAAACTGTGATATTGGTGATATATTTATACTTGAACTTCTGTATTTTTTTAAAGAGGAATAATAAAGTAATCGTACAATAACCTGCCTCTAAAAATTTCATTAAATTCTGGTTCCAATTCAGTGTCATCTTCAAGACAGGGCATACATTTTCCTCTCAAAATCTAATGGAATTAGAAAATTATGCAGTACTCAGAGAAAAATATTTATTGAATTAACAATTATGCAACAAAGAAAATTTATTACTCTACAATGCCTACTCTGACAAATAAAGATTGGATTCATGAGGAGACATGGAAATCAAAGTAAGAAATGAGTGACCTATAATATGTACTTATTTGGCAACTGTAGCATTTTCTATATAAATTGATAAACACAGTAAACTAATAAGATATTAATGGACATGATGACACTGAGTTTATACTTTCAAATCTTTAACTATCCTTGGTCATATATGATGTATTCTGTAATCTTTCTAACTGATGAATATCTATTTTTACCTATTGTCTCTTTGACTTTTCCTTATTTTGAAGGATTTTGCAAATGATTTAATGAAACTAAATTTGGCATTGATCTTCATCACTGACAGTTTCTAGGGAATGTTCCAATTGATTTATTTTTAAGGCAAAATAGCCCATAATGAAAATAATATGCATATGAGTCAGGTTTTGTTCCTTGCATAGCAAAAAGAAAATCTCTCCCATAACCTAAAGATTGTATCACTGATACAAGACACAGAATTCTAACATAGATGCATGCAAGCATATGGCTCTAATATAGATGCATGCAATTGAATAACAAAATAGCAAGTTATTTGATGATTCTCCTAGGGAAAATCAATCCATAACATTCGTTTTCTAATGCTTTTCCTACGTTGATTAACAGTTAAGGTATAATATCTACACTTGAAATTAAAGATAAGAATTATGGCTTGGAAATGTTCCATTTTCACTAGATAAATATGCATAGGGATTTGTAATATGGGTGGATTGTATATGATAGTTTTGGTTTGATTTTTATTGTGTAAGACCAATAAGATATTACATAAGATTCAGTGTCCATAATATATGGACAAGCAAAAGCATCCATGGCCACGGACCTGAAGCCCTCATAGTCAGACGTGCTAACCACCAGACTACCAGGGCTGGCTCATGAGGAAGAAAAGGAAAGATATGAATATGAATTTAATTTTCACTGGTGATCTCCATTGCCAAACCAACATAAACATTGCCAAACCTTACATAACATAATCTGCCAATTGCAATAATTATACAAGGGTGACCATACTACTTTTGTTGCAGTTTATTTGGAATAACTTCCTATATTTTGAAATTTAAACGGGAAAGAAAGAATATAATCAAATTTTCTTCTTCCTATTAATACTGATCGTAAATTTAAGAAAAGTAAAGCTTGAATGAGGTTTATTTTTCTTTTCTTCCTCAGATATAGCATGCTGTAGCTATTTGTCATCGATTTTATCATTTCACGTAGTGGAATTTTCCCATTAGTATTTCTGATAATATTTCATAAAATAAAAATGATAGAGAACATTTCCATTATTAATCCAAACAAACCAAGTTGGTTGTGCTATGGACAAATTACGATTTCAATTTAGATAGTTTCCCTTGCTGAAAATTGAAAGCCAAAAACCCATATTAAAAGGAGACAATCTAACTGCTCAATTGCAAATTCTATGCTACTACACTGTTATTAATTATCAGTATATCATCACAGACATACATTCTCTTTTAAATTCATCCTGTCCTACATCCTACCTGCAAACAATAGTTTAGTATGGTCATCCAAGTTTTTTTGCAGTAAATTGCATAAATTTGCTAAATATTTTATTAAACCCTTAGGAATATTTTTAAAATTAATATGAAAGTTTCAAAAATAAAGAATGATGATATATATCTAAATTTATCTTCAAAATCATGAAGATATGACATAAAGTTACTTTACCAGTGAACAGAATATGAGTTTTGCATATTCAGGTGTATCAGACTTTCCTTAAGTTTAAGGCTATGTTGTTTTTGTTTTAGGAAATCCCATATACTTCGGCTAAAAGAACAACAGCTATTCATATAACATTCTTATTAAGGGGGCTTATAGCTAATCCATTTGCATTGGATATGGTTTAATGCAATTGTGGAATATAATATTAACTCCACTGCTGTAAACAATTTATATATGCACCCACAAAATCAAGATATAAATGTGAGAAGTTATCATATGACAAAGTGAGGCTTGGAAAATTTTTTAGTATTAAATCTATTGTTTAGTCTATCAGCCTATCTGCAAGATAAATTATATTCATTAATTCTCTATAAGATTTAACTCTATAATTCCCTTTAAAGTGCATTTTGGCCCTATAGTTCTGCTTTGTAGCCTTAAAATGAAATCTTCATAATTTTACAAAATGTACTTTCTTTTAGGATGGAAAAAATATTCACAAGAGAAGTTAGGAAAATTATATGTTTGTGCATACTTCAGAAGAAGTATGTAGCTTATAAAAACAAGCTATGTCTTTCTTTTGCCTGGGATGTAATTTATAACTTTAGAACAAGCCAATGTTTCATTTCTTAAATTTTCAAAAGACATTTAAAACTAAGCAGCAACTTTACAAATTTCTCAGAATAATAACATGCATGTAAAGATAGTATTCTGGCCATCTCTGGATCAGATTCATTCTTCACTAAGCTTGAAAAGGATGGGTGTATTCCAGAATCATGAGCAATGAGAATTCATTTTCAAGTGGATTAAATCCTATTATTCTTCTTAAAAATATTTTAATAAAGAGAGTCTCATACACTAGGATATACTATATCATATTCTGTTTAACACAAGGGATTGCTTATTCAAGTTGGTGTGCTAACCAACGGAAAGGTAATCAGAAAACTTACCACACCAATTCCTTCCAGAGCAAAAATTGCAGTGCCAAAGAAGAGGGGCAATTGATGAACAGTGGAGAATTGTGGCCTTTCAGATGGAGCTGGTAAATCAGTGAAAATGTAGTAAAATGTAATTGCCATTCCAGTTGCAATTAAAAGATTTGCCAGCATTGAAAATGGAGCTAAATGCTTAAGGTTTCGAACCCAAGAAAGGAAAATGCATGGTAGCAGCAGAAGTGCCATGTAAATCCTAATATCTAAATCATGTGAACTGTTGTAATCCACAACCTATGTAGAAAAGACAATAAAAAAGGATTAGCAAAAATCAATGGAAATAATGATAAATTTAAAAATTAACTTTTTAAGAAATAAAATTAATTCAAAATTAATTCTAGTACAAGAATGTCCAGGAACTTTGATGTGTTTACTTTGGATGACACGGAATGTGCAATAGCAAAGATTATTGTTGAAAAGTTTCAGAGATAAACACTTCTTCAGATTCAAGAGGATTCTTGGTGTATATGGTTCACAAGGGAATACGAGCTAAAAATGACAATGTTACATTATATAGTCATCTTGTTCATAATTCAAGAGTAAGAAAATACAAAGAGAAATATGTATTAAAATTCAAATACTCTTAAGATAGTAAATTACAAACAACCAGTAAACAGTCTAACTTAAATGGTAATATAGAGAGTAGTTACTGTTCAAGATTCCTTAATATTGATACTATTCAGTTGAAAAGCACAAATAATTATTTCATTTTAACAAATGTAACATAATAATTCTAAAGAAGTATTTCAACTAATTTATTTTTATTTTAATTGTTGTTAACATTTAACTATGGCTCAGTAAATTTTAATATTATTTTCAAATGTGTTTCTTAAAGAAAAATTACTTGATCATGTAACTACTACACTAGATATAAGATGGAAAGATGTCTATTTTTTGTAAATTAAGCTGTTACACATACCTGCTTAATATTCTCAGCAACAAAAACAATGTATACACAACAGCAACCTAGCAGATCAATGACCAAAAATGCATTTATTGTTCCCCTGAAACATTGAAATAAACATGGTTAGAGTCTATTATTCAATAAAATTATATCTTGTATACTATGAACAAGGCTATGAATAATAATGAATTAAGGCAATCAATCATGGTTGAATTCTGATAAGTTTGCAATGGTTTTGCACTACTTCCCTACAGCAAACATGCCATTTTACAAAATATTTTTCAAAGATCTCAAAGAGTTCTGGCCATGCTTTGATGACCTCATTAAAACTAATTTTGCATGAAAAAAATTGAAAATTAATTTTTTGAGACTGATGCAAATTGTGCTGACATAATGTGCTTACAATAAATGTTGAATTTTTCTCACTGTCATCATGATACATCCACCAGAAAAATTACAATAACAAGGATATAAGTCATAAAAAATCTCTCTAATATTTTTCATATTTCAAATAAGAAATTTCATTAAATAAATAAAAATATCCAATGAACAATTTACAAGAACTAAGAGATCATATTTTCAAATAAGCATTTCAAGCCATCTTTGTAATCACTGTCCTTAATATTAATTTCATTAATAGGATTTTTAAGAGAGAAGGAATAGACATACTTAGCAACTCCAGATAGCTTCTGTAATTTTTTTGGTCCAGCAAGGAAAGCAGCCTCAGCAACTTCAGCAAAACCAAGAGATGGAACTCTGGTTCGGTGGCAAAGTTCATGTGCACATTTTACCTACAAGATTAGAAAATGAGTTATATAGATATAAGAAAGATACAATGTTATTATTTTAATGACACAATAAAAAGTTTCTGATAGTCATTTTGATTGTAGTTACTTAAAAATAGACGATTCTGGTTCAATTAAGCCTGTTTATTATATAAGATTCATCAAATTGTCTTTATTAAGGGTCTTATTTAGAGATTTATTTGAAACAAATCTATTGAACTGGAAGTTTTAAAAGTCAGAATACACTACATCTAACTCAGATTCTCTAACAAGTGCTTAATCTTACTAGTGCTAACTGATATATACAGAGTATGGTTAACGTGACATAGATTATGGAAGCAATCAAAAGCTGAGTACAATATGTAGCTTAGAATATTTTGTTTTAATATGGTTTAAACAAAAAGAGAAAGAATTACTTGAAATATCTAAAGTCATTTTCATAGTATAAATTCTTATGATATCACAATCATTGATGAGCAGCACAATGCCAATTAAATTTCATATTTGGCCCAAAATTTATTTTTTAAATAATGATTTCTTATGATTAGATATTATATTGTTACATTCCATTATCAAGCATTCAAAAAGAGGCAAACTTCATGAAGACTCCTGTTTTTACTGATTGTTGAATTGATTAACATAAATAATATCATTTTAATTTCAATTAATTGAAAGAGTTTAGTGCAAATACACCATAATCTTCATCATGAATAAGTAAAATTTGTGGTAAAGATGAAACACCATTATTGAGTAATATTTTTATGCCTTATAGAACTTGTTACATACAAATAAACAAATAAATATTGATAAATATAAAAATATTTCAAATATTTGACAGACGTACACGAAATGATCAATCATTTAAGAATATGGAAAAACACTCATTGATCAATTTATAGGAATTATAATAATGAAAAACATTGCACTTACCAGAATATGGACACAGTATGTACAGATGAAACCAATCACGAATGTTGCCACCATGCCGAAACTGAGACCAGCATTCTTAAATGCTAGAGGCATTGCAAGAATACCTGTTCCCAAACTTCCCTTGAGCAAGTGGATCAAGGTATCAACATCCCTAGAATTGTAAAAGAATATATTGAAATAAATTTTAAATAATTTAATTTTTATTCAAGTTATGAACTAATGACCAATTTAGAATATTTCTTACGTGGTGGGATGATCCAACTTCCTATGCTTGAATGGGTTGTATGGCTCTCCAGGAGTATTTCCATCAGTATCTCCCGATTCAGGATCAACAAGTGGCTTAACAACGCCATTTTCAAAATCAGAAGCTCCTCCTCCATTCTTGTCTCCTTGGAATCTGTAAATAAAATTGGATAGTATGAAAAATAATGAATAATAACACAATACATATGAGGACAGTTTTATTTATCTGTCATTACAACCAAGTGTGTGAACTGTAATTATTATTTCTATCTATATCTATTACCATATCACTACTGTCGTCAACTCTTATCTAGGTACTGGGAAATACAAAATCAACCATTCCTGTCGGCCGAGATTCGAACCCAGGACCTTGGTGTTGAAGCACTTCAACACTTCAAAATCAAGGCTCCGGGTTTGAATCATGAAATATGATCAGGACAGCACCATAAGTGATCATTTCCCCAATATCAGAGAGTTGGAATGCTCCAAACAGATTAACATAGTTAAAAATTATGAAATTCAAACCATTACTATTCAGCAGTAGTTGTAACGATAGAAATCGGATGGTTCATTTCACGTTGATGCATGCACAAGTGGCAACATTTCCTTCGATATGATGATGGACTTAGGGATAATTTTCGGGGAAAGTATTAATTCAGAACGTAAAAGATATTAAAAACATCTAACATCTCATTTCAGTTCCCGTATAGCCTAGTGGGAATTGCGCTCGACTTCGGTGAAAGTGGTCCCGGGTTCGATTCCCGGTGGTTGCTCACGAGTGAAATGACCTTAGCTGTCAAAACACTTTCAAATATTACTGCTCCTAAGAGAGATGTCTGAATTTTTAACACACGCATAATTTATTTATTTATGCAAGATTTCCGTGGTGTCTAAATATTCTTCTGCTTTTCTTTGATTACAACATTATCTTTAATTTAATTCATTCAACCTTAGAATTCAAGCATTAGGAACAAGGATAACTATTGTGTAATCCGAATATTTTCACCGCAATTCAGCGTATTATGCGAGTCACTTTAGTAAACACACGTTTGTCGAAATCTCAAAATTTCTTCTCATGGTTGAATCTTTAATTCGAAGTCGGGCGGGACTATCAAAGCGATGTGGAAGGTCGCACTGGTCGAATTTTGCATCATAATCATTCTGTCACCATTACATCAACGCCCGGTAGTACTATTTGCACACGTATTAGGAGCGACCATGAACTTAGCATTATTCATCGCGTAACTCCCTTTAAATATTTTTTAAAAGGACCAAAGGCTCATATATTCTAATGAAAAACCAATGCCATCTTGAGTTTACATAACCGTAGAGAAGAAACTGGTTCTAAGACTTACGAAAACGCACGCGAGTTTCCGAAATGAATTTCTTGGTTTTAATTTTATTGGTTGCACGATTAGTACGGGGACAGGTTTTACAACTTCGCCAGCAATTGCGCTTGGTGAAAGATAGTCATTAATCTTTATTATCCAGGGTGAAAGGATTAGACAGTCTGTCATTTCTATCATGTTTATTATCCACCTAAACAATTAGCATGCAGTTCTTATGAGTCACGAAAGTTACCGTGAATACTAGATTAAAATTAACGTTAATTAGTTGCGGTACAATAATTATTTTCGTGCGCAATAGAGGATGACGTGCAGCCACATTGTTGCGTAATTGTTGTGCGTATGAAAATTTGAGCATTTACAGTGCAATAATGAAAAGGTGAAATAATTAATTTCCACCAATAAAGAAAGCTATATACAAAAATTAAGGTGATAATATGGTTACCAATTCAGTAAGACAATTGACAGACTATTTCTCTTCAGAAGGAACTTAGATCAGTGATAGCGAAGGGTTTTGTGTGAACGTTTGAATATCTCGATCACTGGTTTGATTCGAAATTCGTTGACGCCAAAAATGAATGGAATGTGTCACGGGTTCATGAGTAATACTCGGTCACTGGTTTCCTGCTCCAGAATCACATATCTTGTCTTCTCAGCAGGATTTTCACTGTTCCACCTGCCTTCTTATCATTGCTTACTAAGGAGTTCGTTTACAGAGCAATCTTTCATTTCAGACTGCTTCCTTTACATACACCGAAACAGTTGTTCTTCTATTTATGTCTGTCTGTAGCCCAATTGATAATTTTAAGCTACTTCAGGAATTTAATTAACATGATTTCATCAGTTAAATTTGATGATACTTTCATTTTCTTGATATTTTTTACTAGAAAAGTGATACGTATATGTCACGATTTCGTTTTAAATTTAATGTTAATACTTCCAAAAGTTTCAAATACTCAAGAGTTAAGTGCAAAATGTCTCTTGAATAAACTATTACCAAAGTTAACCAGATCACATAGGGTGACTGTTATTTGAAGGTTTATTTTCTCTTTAAAATGTTTCTTTCTGGTCTTGCTATTGGATGTTATGCCATCTTTAATAAAGGAAAAAAATTCACTGCTTACTTCCAATTGTTGTTGGAGTTGCCTACTTAATAAACAAACTTATTTTGTAAGTAAGTAAGTAAGTAAGTTTGCTATGTATAACGGTTTTTCTAATTGGTTACAGCATGGATTTAGAAAACATAGTCTTTCCAGGTATATCTTTATTTTCCAGGAATTCTGATGAGTATTTATAAATGAGATACGATCATTAATGGCTGCACAATGCAATCAATCGTTGAATTATCGAAAGGTAACAATCAAACATAATGTAAGTAATTAAATTCAATGATCGTTCAGCGTTCATTATTGTAAAATCGGCACGCGTTTTTAATAAATTGGAATTTACCACTGGAAGAAATGCATTAGCGTACAACGTAAAAATTCTTATAAAAAAGTAAGTCGCGGAATGTGATTGGTTACCTCACAACAAAACGCTGATTCTTCTTGCAAAAAAACGAATACTATTCTGTAAACTACTATTGCACAATAGACTTTTATTGTTGGTCGAAAAAAAGGAACGATCTCTTCAACAATGTAGTTGTTCGATTGTTGGTAGTACTTGTGTACTGTGATACTATAGAACTTCCAAAAAATAAAGTATCATCAATGCTTTCTTGATTAAAATACTGAAAATGAAATAGATTAAAGGCATAAAATGTTTTGAAACCACGTTGATTACAACTAGGATGGTTCTTATTTCACAGGATGATGGATATGTCAGCTTTAGACCATTCCATAATGATCGCTGAGGAACTTCACGCTCTATAACAGTCATTACCAACATTAATAAGCTTCGAGTCTAGCGAAGTCCAAATAAGCGAAGTAATTAATGGCATCATATGCAGTCCAAATAATGTCAGAGGCTTTTCATAGCCATCTGGCTGTTTTATGGGAACAAACCCAAAATCTTTTCCAAGAGTGGCGTTCTGTGTACTTATTTTGGATGGTATCCATTGGAGATGGATTTTTATTTTTAGTATGTGCTGCGCCTGATTTAATATCAACGTGACGAAATGTAAACTACTTTGCGAACTTTCCTTGGTCTCTTGGTTAAGCTAAGACAGCATCTATTTCCACTTTACATAGATTCAACCAGAAATAAAATGTATGCACTTTCGGAGGTAGTTGTAATTTCATACAGTTGCGGATTTTAAAGAAGACACTCCGAAATGATATGCATGTGAAACAACTACTTGAATTTCTACAAATAAGGGGGATATTTAGTTTAATTAAGTAATAATAAGTGTAATTATCATGGGATTCGTCACAATAAATAAATAATCACAACCAACAATCATGTTTAAGACAACAACGACAACAAAATGCTCTCGTGACTACAATGGACAACAATACATACAATTCCTCCCAGTAGAAAACCCTTTTTCAAGAAGTGTTCGACTCTCTACGAATAAAGGGCCTATTTAGTTAAGAGTATAATTACAACGGGATTTTGTCACAATAAATAAAATATCATCACCAACAATCACTTTTGGGGCCAACGCTCTCATTACAACAATAGACAAGAATGCATACAATTTATCCCAGTAAAAAACCCTAGTTCAAAAACAAGGAGCATAATTAATCCCGCTATAAAATGAGTTTATGAAAACATTGGGACGAAAATATTTTGGTTGTATAACGAGAAGAATTTCTGCATTCTACAGCATGTTACTGTTAGCCCGACTACCGCAGCAGCAACCTGAGAAAGCACAAAAACCACGCAGGGACACAACACGATAAAATCGTCCCAGAGTTGTCTGATTCATCATGTTGTCCGCTTTAAAACTCCATTCATAACCGGGCTAAGAGGGGGGAGAGAGATTTCATTACAGGTGATTAACGTGGAACGGAGCATTGCAGCCAGAGATGATGATAACCTCTGGAATACCCGCCGAGGGGATGTCCGCTCTGCCCTCTCGTGGCGGAACAAAAAAAAAACCCATTCATACGGAGCATATCGCTAAAAATATATTCAGAGATTCATTCAGAGGTGTTTTCATTCTTTTGTAACTGTCCACTGGTTCTTCACACTCTTTTTGTTTAAGAAATGAATATGAGATAAATTTTCACTTTGGCTCCCTTTCTACTACTCGTTTAACAAGTGAATATCGCCCTAAACATTAAAATTAATAGATAGAAAATGATTAGAACACGAAATAAATTAAATAAATGAATAATATCTCGCCATTTTAAGTGCTTAACATTCACAAAACGTCTGCGTCTTAATAAAGAATACAAAATTGTTCTTCAAAATAAATTCGAAGCCATCGTGTAACTGAATACAAGGATATAGTCAACAATGGAGAATATATAAGATAGCGTGCAACAGGTGGTTAATTAGAGGTTGAAAAACCTTTGTTAGTCGTTTGTTGTGGAAAGGGTCTCTTAGTTACCGGTAAGGCCGGGATTAGCGGCGTTTAGGATGTGTATTTTGATATCCATGCTATTCTCAGAGGTATTCTACCTCAATCCCTATCGAAATGCGCCTTGGGTAATTCTCAGAAGTAGGTAATCCCGGCCTTCCCCAGTCCTCCGGCACCTAGAAGATGCTGGACCCGACAAACGACTGTGTGTATTCTACTTCTAATTCATTAACAGTCATGTTTCAATTTTATTTTCTTACAAATGGTTTATTGATTGCAAATTAAATCATATATCGTCAAATAAGATTTTCACAATGACACTGATCCTTCCAGGAGGCTAATTATGGAAGACAAAAATCATTGCGAAGTCCTTCAATATCTTTGAAATTTCTTCACGATTTAGAATCAGTAATAAAATAAACGACAAATAGAAGTCGTGGAATTTAATTTCTCTTTTCGATCCTTGCAAATTTATCATACAACAGTCATTATGCATCAGTTGGTATGAAAACAGCTAAAAACGAGAAAAAGAAATGTACATACAATTACAATGTAAATGCATTATTTTTCATGAATTTTCTCAATTAGATCTCTGATTTTTCTGAATAATATTCTGAATCTGTGAGCATCGGATTTATGGCAGGAAAAAAAAACAGAATTAGCAGAATCTCGTCAACTCACTCTCTTCTTGAATATTACACAATCACGCATCACTAAAATACATCACTGGTACACTTGCATTTTAAGTATGTATACACTAGTTATATGAAGATATCAGAGAATGCTGTGCAAAACTCGCCACGTGGGCAATAAAAACTAACTTTGAGAACCATTGGTGTATTATTAATACATCGATTGAGTCCACGTATGAGTTAATTATCGTAATTTCAAACTCACTTGACTATAACGACGTCCGCCAGCTCGGTTTTCACCCCACGCCTTGGGTCATATTCAGCAATTATCGGTCTCAGACCCTGAAAATAAAAGAACAAATTCATTAGGGCATTTAAATAGCGATATATCACATATAAAGCAATGAATTTATGCATTTTTTGTGGGTTAAAATATATAATATACTAGTTCATACGGCAACAGTTATTTTTGCAGATGATAATTCCTCCGGGATTTAGAACTAGAGAAAGAGGAATTAAAACAACGCGAAGGTCTTTATTAGGCCAAATTGAAACTAAAATGTCTCCTCTTTCATCTCATCTGACGTCTATGATATTGATACAAACAAAAATAATGTGTTTATAAATAGAAATATTGGAAATCTATAAGAGTGGATGTAAAAAAACATAAGGTATTATCCTAGGGAAAAAATATACAGCAGGAAAACACCCACAAAGTAGGGATGTGAGAAAAACCTGCGCAAACCTACTGAAAGCTAAAAATTGTGACGAAAGACTGTGTTTGACTATGCATAGAAATTACATAAGCAATTCTAAGACAAAAATTAAATACAATGAAATCAAAAACTGGACACATTGCAACCATTCACTTATAATAAGCAAAAAATAGAAATCACTAGAAAATTGGAAATTTAAACATATTTAAACTAAAACATCAAAATCGATAAAATATTTAAGAGTATTCAATAGAATATATAACTGAATATTACGTATATTACTGACATCCGATTGATAAAAACTAAAATGCTTGTGTAAATCCCGTCATAAATGAAAGGAAACTTATAAAAACTTGTGTGATAATCTATATTTAGTACGAGTAAAAGTTGCTTGCATACTGCAAGCTATCCGTTGAATACAGTATCATACCAAGTACTGCCTCAGTTCAAATTTAAAACTTCGCGCCAAAGACCGCCTGGCGACGAACTAAGAACCCGATCGTGAGAGAAGACAGCAAAATAATATTAGATAAGTGCCATCCTTACTTGTTCCAAAGTTTCGATTCAATATCTTATCGGGAAGGTCCCACGCCTCTGTCACCATTCCGGGTTTTATCTTTCCAGCTTATCGGGATGGCATTTAAAAAGATTTCCGCAATGCATTTCGTATGGAAGAATTTTGCATCCACCTGGCGTCGAACTCACTGTCATTTGGCTACATTTTTTCCATGAGAAGCATAGAAGACTACCTCAACTTCAACCTCCGAAATTTTGGTTACTCTATCTTAACGATAAGTGCCTCAAAATAATTTTCAAAAATCCGCGCAATGCATTCTTATGGGAAAATTGCGATTTTTGGGAATTTCTGGCATCGAACCAATGATAGCTAGCGTCGAAGTCTGCATTATTCTGGCATCTAGAGCGTAGGGCCAGTACGTCGAAAAAATATGACGTCGATGGCGCTTGTGGAACATGGTCAGAATTCGTATCCCCTATATATATATATCTATATATATAGGTATATCCGGAGAGTTAGCTATATATAATAGATATAATAGATTTTATACGATTTTTAGCCTTTAAAAATTTTATATTAATTATTTATAATATCAATATTATATTAACCGCTATGGTTTTCGTGGCTATCAGATAAATGCCCAATGACATTGCTAATACATCATATATCTTCCCATTTTGAATCATCAAATTAACATCCAAAATAATTCTAAGTTTTTTAAATTTTTAGCTATGAGATTAGTTGATTAATAATAATAATAAAAGGACTTCATTTTCGGGCTTAATATACATTAGGGATTAATATACAAGACAAGTATTATAATAATACTGATATTATAAAGCATTAATCTTTTCGTATAAAAAAAGGATTTCAACGAAACGGAACATCAGCTTTACGTGCATTTCCCACGGAAGTTACTGACATCGGATGCATAAACATACACACTCTGCGATGATTACTGCAATGAGATACCCGACCTTCGACTCCCTCAGCGCGGTCTTTCCCCACGTTTGAAACGGCAACAATGCGCGGCGACCCAGGACGAATGGGTACCTCACGGCAGCCGGTCAAGGGCAAATCCGTGCTTATAGACTACAATGGCAATGATTTATGTGGATTCGCGGAGGCTTACGTGGCATTTTCGGTGGATGCCAAAAAGAAAACTATTCAATCGGAATCTATAGAGAAGAAAATCGATTCTCGTACGTGTTTTTTTCGTTCGCTGCATCGTTGCGAGGTGACGCAGCCTAGATTTGCTATGCACCAAGGGGTCTTCATAGCAAACGGGGACTAATAATGCATCTCACTACCTTTCCTAGTTGATAACTGGCACGCGTGCTGTGAGAAACACCCAAGAATCCGAGAGGGAGTGGCTCTAAATTCTATGGATTACTTTTTAATCTTCTTCTCCCATCGGTTCAGCAGTCTTTTCTCCAGTCCCTTTAGGAATCGCAGATGAGAACTGCGGTTTTAAAATGACTGGTTGCCCCGAGTGAAAATTTCGCAGACGGACACTGTGACACTCTGTTTCCCCACCCAATTACATTTCATCAAACAATCCAATCGCTTAAAAACTAATACACAAACATTAAAAATACCTAAAAACACAACATTATATTCTGTATTAGTCTCCGTTTCGATATACTATATATTTCGATCATTAGCATTAATAGAAAATTTGAATTCTAACTCGATTTTTGAATAAATCGAGCATATTTGATTTGTTTGTCTAATTTCGGGAAAGCGGAAGAAAACTTTCTCTTTAAAATTATGTGTCATTTATGTTTTGATTGAGTTTGGAGGGAGAAAAGCGCTGGTCACCGAAAACGGATTTTCAGGAGTAATATAAAAGACTTTGAATAACGCTTTTCGCCGTATGAATGTGGCATTTTTATGGATGCCGTGGCAAATTTATAACTCAATGGCTCTAATATTATCGCAGCTCTAAGCAATACTGAGACATAAGATAAATAGTGTATGAGAAAAAGAATTTTACTATATTTACACTTACACGAAAATATTTCATTTATCAAGTGTGAAGCTTCGACGATTATGGAGTTAAATTTACAATCGACTATTTGAGTATTCACTATGTAGAACTTTGATATATCATTCACCATGAAAATATTAACCAAAGTATTTTCGTTTTAAGGTGACAAAAAGTATATGAGGTAACCGACATTAAAGTATTAAGCTCAAGTTCACGACATTCATGCAATGTAACAGTTATTTCAAAAATGTCTTTCGGTGATTTTCAGCTTACGAAGGCCTTCGAATTAACGTAATTTTACTAAAATCCTTGAGCGAAATCCTTCACATAAATTTTTAAGAAATGGAAAAAAATTGCTGTAGCAAAAAGAACGCGAATTTTGTTAGTTTAGGAATTCGCAACCTCTAGAGAAAAGTATAATCATTACCATTAATATTCCATATTTCGTGTATGAAATAAAATAGACTGCACGAACTTATGAAAAATTCTTACGGGATGTGTTAAACGTAAAACGCCTTCCCTGCTTCATTACTATAGTCAAGGCTTCTAATCATTTACTCAAATTTGCACTTCTCTGAATCCGAATAATGAATGGAAATTCCCACGTTTGCTTTCTTTCTTTAAAAGGGCCACGTTTCGTCACCGGGCATTGGAATCTTCCCCCTTATTGTTAACACTTCCTTTATGTAACTTTAATACAGCATTTCGAAGTCCATTAAGTAAATTTTAGCACGTAGGTATAGGATGACGCATCGCAGCCTCCCGAAAATGCTAAAGAGGCCGCAAACCACTTATTTGCATAGAGGCCACGGAAGATCCAACCCGGGATTCTCTTTGATGCAGCGAAACGTGGATGTTTCCGTGGGTAAGCTACCTTTAAACCTGGGAGATGGAAAAATGTTTTGAACAGGTCAAAGAAAGAACTTGTATGGAGCTGAGTATTCTCTGTTGTGATTGGATTAACATCCGACGAAGGGGGATTATTATTATTATGGCTAAAATGTGAAATGTGATAAGTATTCAAAATAATGCTGATACTTTTATGTTTGTTTATTTTATGTATGCACCTTCTACATATTTGATATAGGTAATATTTTATGTATATGTACAATATACTACTCATATTTTATGCTCGTATATATAATGAAATTTCTATATTTGCTATTCTTAGAACTCAAAAATCATCTTTTCTTTTTCTTTATTTCTACTTAAATTTTCCAATATGTTATAATTTTAACATAACCTGGCACCTCCTGATGAGCCACAAACTGGCTAAGGAGGACCAAAATTGTCATATTTATTCTCATCTAATAATTCTTTTTCCAAATGATTACTAATGCTCTATGGTACACATGATTATAATATTTGTAGATGTGCAATTAAATGTACGATAAATGTAAAAAAGTCGACCAAGGAAAAAAATTATTATTATTATTTCACCCGCCATATTTTACGTAACGCGGAAGGAACGCAGTTGTAGATTTATTCTTGCCCTATGTAACTGAATAGCATTTTCATTTAAGAATCCTGGTGGGTATTTCAACACGAATTTCTAAGGCCTCTCCAACCTGTTTTCGCTAGATCAAATTTCTCGAATCTATCGATTTCTCTAGTTTCTAAACTGCGTCGTTTTAAATGCCAGAGAGAAAAAGTCTGCGTATTTTACGAAACCTAATTTTCTATTCCAATGACAATGCAACGCAAATGTCAGACTTCGTTAATCAAGCGCTGATTTTGTTTTTCACTTTTCTAACAATGAAACGCAATAATTCACCTTTGTCCAGAATCCACATTGTTTCCTCATTCCCGAATAAAATAATCATAATAATAATGAAGATAACAATATTAATAATAAAAATAATCATAATAATAATGTCTAACAAATATCTCCTTTTATCGACTATTTATTATTCAGCATGTTGAAAAACCTATCAAAAATGGCTAATATAATGGAAATGTCTAAGTAGTAATGAATAAAGTAAAAATTAAACACACATAAATGGATAGTTTATATTTTTAATGATAAAAACGATATAAACGATAAAACGATAGGTAACTATGGTAAATTTAATTATTTAAAAAAAATGAATCGTGAATTTGAGAAATGCAGGCGCCTGCTTTTTAACTTAAATAATATATAAGTAACTATTTTAGACAAACTTATTAATTTCTGAGTTATCTGTCAGTTAGTGGAGAACGTATATGGGAGCTCACTCGCAATTTATTGGCTCTCATCTCAATCATACGCATATCATCTTATATAGTAGACATTTGCATATGTTTTTGATTCTTTTCATTATAGTATGATGAAAGAGTCTCTTCTTACATACAAAATACTATTTGCCATTAGCATAAAAACTTTTTCCAGCCGACCTAACCAACATGTTTCAATCCCTTCAGTATTCAATAACAGCTTCATAAATCAAGGAATCAATTCCAATTACTTTGCCCGTATTCATTGCCGGTCCTCTTTTCGAGAATCCTGCAGTGAAACAGGTATACATTTTTCCAGAGTTATTGAGCGGAAGATAATTAAGCTTGACGAGGCGCGTATGATTCACATCACATTCCAGAGGCAGGACACTCGTTAATTCCGGACCGGTTACGAGGCTACTGCGTCATCTGCGGCCGAATATACCTGTGGAATTTCGTGCGAGTTACCTGCATTTAATCGCCAAGGAATGCGTTCAGGCAATTTCATGCAATTTCGCTTTGATTAGGGGGCAGGATTTCCGATTCAGCGTCTTAAATTAATGAAACGTCGTTTACGAACGGTTGAATAGGAGAATGTGAGTTAGGTTATTCGCATTTTGGCCTGGCAGAATGGAAACAAACGCATTCGAAATTTCAAATACTGCATTTTTGAGTCTTATATGAATCGATCTTGGTTAGATTTCGCCCTGGAATGCAATGGCGAAGAGTCGTAGATGTTTTTATCGCCAGTAGGTTTCGAAAAGTGGCAGTAAAAAGTTCATTATTAACGGTTTACTGTAGATTAACATAAGATAATGGAAGGATAGAGTTTAGGAGAGTATTAGTGTTAGTCCACAAACAAGTTTTAACTTCTTAACGGTCGGAAAGCAGTTCTTGAGGCAAACATTTAAATAAATGAAAATTATTCTTCAGTATCAAAAGTATTCCATACGACTAATGAATATTTGGGGACATCCATATATACATTCGAAAACAATAGTATAATCAGAATAATACCACATAACAGTATCATAGCAACGCAATTGTCATTGATATTATGGATTATAACTGAGGTTACCACGCATTCCATTTTTTCTGGACAAAATCATATTCACACATTAATACGAAAAAATATAAATACACAAGATATAAATATTTTGATATAAAAAATAAACAGCGCTTTGAAATAGTTACAAAAGATTTTCCTTAGGCGGGATTTGAACCACTGAAGATATTGCATACTAAAGCGGACACTGAAAACCACTCCGCCATTTTGATATCTTCTTTCTGTCCTGATTTTTAATAAAAATTCCTATCAAGTAAAGACGGTAGAAACAAAAATTTATAAGAAAACGAGTCAGAATACTAAAGTTAAATGACTTGGTGACTCTACGCACACACGGAATGATGACAGACACAAAATAAGACCAAACAAAGCCTTAAGACAACTTCCCGGTTAAACCCTCCTCAAAATCTAACATTTCCCGGTTTTCGCCATGGTAACCCTCATCATACCGCCATTCCCATTGTTGGAAACAATGGATTTCCGACAGGGAAGGTCACTTCCCATTGTTGGGCATTTTCGCGTTGGTAACCCGTTTCCTGCTTCTCCCTCAAGATGAAAGGAGTTGTACACTGAGATTCGCTTCGAAAGGGAAGTGGTTTGATCTGCGTCATAATTCCCTTCGCTCGACCACCTCTTATTCTTCGTCAGGTTATTTTTAAACCATAGAAGGGCTCCCTTACGGTATCGAAGAGGCCAAGGGCGAGCACGCGCTTTCCATCTTGCCTTATGACCCAAACTCTCTCGCTAGGAAGAGATGCTGGGCCGATTCGAAATTTTACAACGACGCAATTTCTATTATATGTGATCGTAATCTGTTTGAATCCATTGTATACGACAATGAAGTGGGAGCAATTATAACATTGCCATAGTTACCAGCGTTACCATAGTTTTTGCGTATTTTAAGTTTTCATAAGGTGATTTCGCCAGAACGAAGTGTAGCTGTGAAACAAAGGAAGATTTTTCGGAATTTAATAAAAATTTCTAAGGCTTTCAGTATCCCTGATACACTCAGTATACTTGCAGTGCAAAAAGTACTTCATGAAAAGCGACTTCCAACGCAACGTCATCCACCTATCACTTATCTTGATTCTAAATTCTAAGAAAGTAAAATATTTTTTGAGATATGATAACGATGTCAAATTGAAAATGTATATATTTCAATCTAGTTAACCTATGACACTTTAGAAGTTTTTTCGAAAATGAATAGCATTATTTAAATAAGCCACTCTATTGGAAAAACCTTATCTCGGTAACTTCTGAATATTCGAACGATTTTTTAATAATTCTAAAAAACTAAGATCTGAGGTTTGGGGCACCACCAATCTCATAAAGTTGAAGTCATTGGGGCTATGAAGATATAGGTATTGGCTAGGAAAGTTAAAGGAAAACATATCTATACGAAAATGAATGAAACTTAACTTTAGCGAATAGAATTTTGATGGTGTAAATATGATTTCTAACGCAACAAATCCTTTTATTGAGTTAAAAAGCATGGAAAAGTATCTTTCAATTCCGGAGAAGATAGAAGAATCTAATCCTTTTGATATTTCCACTGCTTTTCTGCAGTTTGTACGATTTTCCCAGCTGAAAACAGAAACGTAATCAAATATAAAGCCTGAGTAACCGATTCATCATAACATGGCAACATTTCCCTTCTACGTGATTGTTTCCTCCGTGAAAACGCCGCCCCAGAACGTTCCCCGCCCCGGGCGGTCTCCCTCCCGCCCCGCCGCTTTCGCCAGCTCCGGAAAATGAAGATAAAGGCAAGAAAGGAATGCGTGGTGTATTTATGATCGGTTTCCTTGACTCCGTTCGTAAACAAACATGTTTTTTTGCCTCCCTCAGCAGGTTTATTCTTTTTTTTCGAAGCTTCTTTCGTATGTGTGTCGAATTCGTGATTCAGATGTGGAACTGCGCACGGAGTGCATTTCACGGGAAGGTCACGTCTCCAGGCGTAATGGAATTCGAGTTTGATGATGCAGCATCCAGCATCTCGAGCGTGAATACGATGAATCCCTTACGGCGGAACCTTACTAGAGATTACAGAGCGGATTGTTACGAAAAGTTGGCTTCCGGAGGATGTGATGTGAATCATACACGAGTAGAGCGAAAATAAAACTGGCAGTTATAAGACTTGTACGGTTAAAAATAACGATATTGAGGGCTTCTGTGGGAAAACGTTGCCTAATAGAAAGTTGCTGTTGTCATCGCGTGATTGATGCTGATGAATTAAAAGCGTTGTGATAATTTGAGAGCTTAATGCGTGTGAACGAAATCGGTTGATATAATAAAGACCAGGGTCGGTTTTAGAAGGTGAGCAAGTGTGGCAAACGCCTCAGGGCTTACTCTTATACGGG
Source organism: Pachydiplax longipennis (assembly GCA_036926295.1). Lineage (NCBI taxonomy): Eukaryota > Metazoa > Arthropoda > Insecta > Odonata > Libellulidae > Pachydiplax > Pachydiplax longipennis. The sequence continues at coordinate 51,506,482 of JAVFKF010000004.1, forward strand.
GAGGGCTAATGCTAGAAGTCCATGGCTAGAATAATGCGTTTCTTTTTGGCCAATTTAAATCTCACAACGAAATCAGTCGTTCATATGAACTAATGAAGAAATGCATGCAATCCAAAAAGAGTTGAATACTAATCAGATTAAGGAAGGAAAGAATGATGTTTATAAGTAATTTGGGATGAGATTTCCCGTTATTTTAATCCGTTTCAGCCAAAAATTAAATATTTTTTGAGAGCTACGTTTTATAAAATAGTGAAAATTAGTGATTGAATAAGGCAAGATTATTTAACAGGTCAAATTTAATAATCGATATTTAAAGATGTTTTGAGTTTTCATGGTCTAATTGAATATGAACCATTATGTTCATTATGAAGCATGTTATAGGGAAGGCCTAAACCTCTGGGAGGCTGAAGGTCTGAAGCTGGTAAATGGTAAGGAGTTAATAGTGTAAAAAATTCCATATTGAGGAGAAGTTACTTAGAATTTCACTATTTCTTAATGTAACTGACCAAATGCTGTTTTAATACTTTCAAGGAGGGTATAGCATGGGAAATTATGGGAAGATTTGAGGAAATTTTCCTTTACAAAAATGACAAAGCTTAATTAGTAAATACCCAAGTATTAATTCCATTCCTATCCTGATTTTCACGACATTCAGAGTAATATATCCTCATAGCCAAACTATGAAATGTAATTTACCTCTTTCATTTTATTTCATTTCCGTCTGAACTGATGGTGGGCATGCCTTTTACGCATCCACTCTAAGAAAGAAAAAGCTACTCTCTTTGTGATGAATGATCTGAAGAATGTGAGAGAAAAAATGTAAACATGGGAAAGGATAGGTTGAAAACTTCTGCGGAGTAGTTTTGGCAGGGTCAAGAAACTAAGAAAGAAGTCGAGGAAAAAGTGAACTGCGGGAAGCCTCAAAAAAGTGTGAAAACCGAGATGATGACCGCCTTGAAAACTCACAAGCTGAGATTTCAAAACAGAGAAAAGCGAGGGATATGGGTGTGACGATTCGTAGTCATGGACGCCGATAAACATCAACAAACATTTTTCTGAAATGCTTCTCAAGTGTTCGTGCAAGATTAAAAACACTCTTCCGAGTGCATTTTTATTTAGATGATGATGGAAGTTTATAAAAAGAGATAAATAATTTTTATGAAAGTTTATACATAATTCAGAATCACTCTCCTTTTATGGCCAAATTTTTTAATATATCTCGAAGTTATATTTGTTGAACTATGTTATATTAAATGAACTACTTGATGAAGTGAAATACAAAAATTACTTACTGAAAAATTGCAATTGAATAGGCCAAGAATTGAAAATGAATATCTTTTTTCTTTGCTACATTTATCATTATGTTCAGTAACATTTCTTTCTATCTATTAACGTAATGCAATTATGATTAACTTATGATTGATATATTTTCTTTTAGGAAAGGCACCTGCTGACAAGTCTCTGAATTAGCAGGACCTGAAAGTTTTTTTTTCAATAATTTCATATTTATATAAATACCTCCTATCACTATATTCATATAATTTTCTGTTTTTGGAAAATACCTTATTATTAAGTTGGCAGTAGTAAACCTCTGTATGTATTTATTTGATATGTATTTTATTGGTATGTATTCCACATGAATTTTATTGATCTTGGTATAAATCCACCATTTACACGAATGTATGAATATTTACATTAATATCCTGCTAGCCGCCAAATGGCGTATGGCAGGGGTTGTGAAAACAACGAAATTCCTAATTAACTATCAGATTTGAGCACCTTATAGAGTCTGGAAAGAGAGACCAGCATAAGCAATGATCCGTTCTCGCCATAATCTCGCGAAATCTATTTGACGTCTGGCCTTGAAAAGCGCGTCCGCCGAGAACGGGAATCACGACGTCGCGTATTTCATCATGTAAATCACTGCTTAAAAATTAAAATTATATAACTGATTCATGGAACTTTCTCAGTAATGCGATTCGTGATGGATAAATAAAAGGGAAACTTAACTACAGGGAAATTGGAATCATGGATGAATTCTACTCTTTTCATCCTTTTAATGACTTTTTACGGAAAGAATAAGCAAATAATTGTTGACTAACAATGACGAAAATCATTGTTGATGGAAAAACTATTTTTAGTAGACCAATCATTGTTGATTCAGAATGTAGATCTATCATTGTTGACGGAAAATCTATTTTTTAGTAGACCAATTATTGTTGAAGATAAACTATTGCTTAGAAGACCCATCATTGTTGTCGGAAAATTATTGTTTAATAGTTGACTCGTTACGGAAAGAACAAGCCAACCATTGTTGACTAACATAAGAATAACGACGAAAAATTGTTGATTTAAACTATTGTTTAATGATTGAACAAGAGGTTATTCCCTTTTATATAATTCAAGTTGTTAAAAAATATCCTGCTAGACGCAAAACAAGTTGATTATAGTTCTATATTACAGATTCGACCCTCTATTACTATCTAAAAAAAATATTAGTTAAGTAAACTTGCAGAATAAGCAGTCAAAAGTGTTTTCAAATACACTTGATTCAGTCTTATAGACCTGATGTCATCATTACACACAAACCTACAGCGAAAACACTTTTTTTCTCAAGGCTTTAATTAATTCGTTCCATTTCGAAACATCTTCTTCCTTTTCCATCGACGTAATTGCACGGCTAACCGCCGTTAAAAAAAACTGACTTCCGTCCCCATTGCCCGTCGAGTATCGTTCCATTTGAAAAAGCGGCGATTTATCAACGTGTCATCGATCGAAACAAAAGTGATTCAAACAGGTGACTAATGGAAGCGCAAGCTGCCGCTAGAGAACGAGTTCCATATACCCTTGCGATGCCCTCAGCCGATAAAGTGATGCTACATAAGTAAGCGACCTTGAGAGCTATGTATCTCGACCGGCTTTTGTGATTCCAGTACCGAAAGGCTCTTATATAACTCACGCATCGAAGGCTTTTTACTTTCAGTTGTTAATGAGATGGTTTCACTTTTTATTGCGCGGGCGAAAGGATGCTGATCCATCATCAAAAGATTTCTCGAGAGGGAGAAATGACGTTTTGTGAGTCTAGGGGCATTGGTGGATGAAATCTGATGCAAACTCTTCCCTATCAGTACCTGACATACTGGTAAAAAATGTAAATAGAAATTATAAGATGCTGGAGAGAAAATGATTTTCCGAGGCAGTCTTTCATCGAGTCTAATCTATTCTAAAATTTAGGAACGATGTTTTTAATTGTTATCGTTAGACAAAATGTAACAATTACATGCAACAACAATGTCTCATAACAAATCTACTTTCTGAGTAATTCGTTAATAAATTTAAAAATATATCTCATTCATAAACAGGTTTTGAAACATAACAATTAAATTTTACAACAATGTCTCATTACCAACTTACTTTCTAATATATCTGTTAAAGGATTTTAATAAATAACTTATTTATAAACAAGTTAGGAAACAAATTTGATTCATCCTCCACCGCCTGTAAAAACTCAGTTATCACAAAACAGAGACTATTTTTACTTATTTAAGCTATTAAATTCATAAATACATGCATTTGTGAACACATAAATTTATATTTCCTAGGTGAATATTAAGTTGCTCTTTCTTCTTATAATTTAACTTTCATTTTCTATTTCATGAATCGTTGTTAAGGAATTTTTACCATTACAAATACAATGGTGATTACAGGAAGGAATAAAACAGGATTATAGTCAATCATTGCCCAAAGTACACAATAATTCAAGTCTGAACAAACTAACAATCGCAGCAATTGAAACTAGATTAAATCTTTTTGTTCGAATGACCTTAATTGGAAACTATTTGAAAGCAATGCGAACTCATGCTTAAATCCTTCCATTACAACACAAAGCATGTAATAGACTTTTTCGCAAAGAGTACATTTTCAATTTCATAAAATTACTCATCAAATCATTGATATTACAAAGCAATTCAACATTTTCAGCGATCATTAGTTTGAATTCTGGTTTTTCTTACAACTGCTTTAAAAATCGCATATTTCATTGCCCTTCCTTCAAAATACATTCCTCACACTAACGATTCCGAAATTGAGAAAAAAAGAGTGAAGGTGACGCCTACGTGATTCCGCACAGGTATTTTAATAAAACGGTGTGAAAAAATTATCCGTTATGGCTCATTCACTCTACGAAGGTGTAATGAAAATCTACTCCGGAGGAATGAACCAAGAAGAATGATGGAAATAATAAATAATATTTAATATAAAGGAAACAAAAACTTCGGGCAATATTTCATTAATATCACTTGTTTCGGCGTCATTTTCTCAACTTATTACATAGTCATTTTCTCCTCTATTGAGTAGGTCCTGTAATAGGTAGGTAACCAGACATTGGCAATATGACGACAATATAACTAAAGCACTTATATGACAAATAAGGAATTTAAAAAAAGGAATAATTATTGATGAGAAAATTTGTAATAGGTAAGTCAGCCTTCATGTGAATATATTTTAGGAGGTATTTGTATTTTCATAGTATATTGTTGAAGATAGAAGATATATATTAAAAAAGTGTATTGTTGTAGCGAGCTATTTATATTCTATAATATATCATTGTCAATAATGCTGCATTATGTAATTGGTATTGTATCTGGCATAGTTTCACTGTATTAGTGTAAGATAGTAAGGATTGTAATAATTTTATATCCGGTCTGTTAACCTATATGCAACGAATGGGTTAAAAATGGCAATAACAAATTTTTGTTCATACATACAGCAGAGGAAGGCTCCTGTAGTTAAAATAATATGCAATACTATTGTTATTATTTCTAGGGCGGAAATTGAAACGCGAATTACGTCTATAATGTTAATGATCACAGACGTAAATATACGTACCCTATCCTGGTAAAACAGTTAACGGGACCCAATCTCGGGACATCAAGGTTCCGAAGTTAGCAATAAAATCATTTCAGCAATGGCAGATTAATTCATTTCTCGGAAAACATTCAGAGCCCTGGCGAGGTTAATGCCATATCCAGTCACGCTCATTTCAGAGCTAGAAATTTTAATTAGTCTTGCGAATGAATCACGCCTAAGCTGGAAAAATAAGGAGAGTGCAGCGTGAAACTAGTTCAATGTAGCGTTATAATCGATTGTGAAGCGAAGGTCTCGGTTTCTCAAAAAAAATATTGAGTTCAATGCCGTTGAATTTAAGGAAAGGTCGCATTGAAAACAGCTGATTCACTGTAAACATTAAGCGGTGGCTACCCTTTCAAAGCAGACTTGGAAAGGCAAATGGGTAAACTTCGAAAGGTTTATGAAAACGGCAAAAAACTGACTCTCGGATAGGAAGGTTGGGGTGATTGAGGAAGTTCAAAAAATGTGGAGGTGAGTGTGAGGGTGTTGCTGAAGGCTGTTGTCACAATTGGCTCTTTAAGTACGAAGAACTAGTGAATGAATTGACCCATTAAGTTCCTTGAGGGACTCACAACCTCGTCCTGGTTTTAGACTTTAAACCATATCCATCATTGCAGTCTCCGACGCGGATGACTTCTGTAGTTTCCGTTTAGGAAATGTGTGAATGAGGTTCTGTTCGTGTGGTTTTGACCATCAGGGTTAAGTTGAGGACGATTTTTAACCGATGGAGACTATGGTGATTGCCCTTGCATATTCCATTTTCCATCAGATTATCTCAAAGATTTTTAACTCTCAAATCTTATGGTAGACGTCTGTCAGAGAATGGCCTATTTCCTATGTCGATGCTGTACTTGAGATCAATGAAAGAACGCATGAGCGTTACGAGGAAGCCGCGGAACGTCACTGTAGTTAATTAAGATTATAATAATCATAGTCATAATAATATAAATATTATCATCATTTCATAACTACACATTATTATAATCATAATCATAATGATATAATAAAATAAATATTATAATCATAATGATTATTAATTAAATACTCAACAATTAAGATTGTGTTTTGCGGAAATATGACGCTAAGGAGTAATAATTGACGTCAAAAATTGGAGTAATAAGAGAAAAATTATGAAAATTAAAACGACAGCAGCAGTATTATCAACAAATTAATCAGTAATAAATTTTACTGACGTGAGGAATTCGTTTTTACTTAACAATGGCAGTTGAAAATGAGTTATTATAATTTTCATTGTTATATGAATCAAGTAAAAGTATCAAGGAAGACAAAGTATTACAAAGACGTTCCTTAAGAGAAAGTATCAGTATTTACAGAAATTAGCATGAAAATAGTTAGAGAGCGATGCAAAGAAATAAAGAAGCAGAATTAGTAATTTTTCAAGCCAGGCGAAAACAAGCAGTTTATATTTCTCATACGGATGATTCATAAAAGCAATTTTATTAAACGTAGTTGAAAAATAATAAATAAATAAACGTATCTGGTTGTCATGGCGAATTTCATAGACTTTCTGATAATTATTTATTTTTTTGCGAAAATTATCACCGTTAGATAACTACGATGGGAGGCACAAAGTTAGTTTAAACACTCCTTCATAAGGAGAGGAATGATTTTACTCTGTTAAGAAGCGTATACTTCATGAAAACAATTAACTGAATCCTAATTGAAGTTTTTCCTTAGCCAAAATCAACAGATATTAGAAAACTTGCATTCATATCACAAATAAATTATCACGTTCTTTCGCTGTTTACTTGTAAAAGAAATGAGACATTGTTGGAGACATCAACTCTCACCGACTCCTACACTCATCTCAAATCAGAGGATGCCGAAGGTCATCAGCAGCAATGTTAGTACTTCTCATTGTTGGAAGGATGTGATTTATCGAAATTCTATCGATTTATGAAGCGACCTGATTTCTAAAGTCCTTCACTTGTCTGTGCCTTCATGCTGAACCTCCAACACTCTTTCTTGAGTGATTCATAAAACCACGGTCTCGCGGTTTGACTCTTCTTATGTCACGACTTCTCTCGCAGACGTTCGAGGAAAAATAAAAATATTGTGAATCTGATTCAATATTTTATGCAAGAGACTTTTAATGTCATATTGTATTGAAATATCTAAAAGTGCTTTGGTGTCTGAGGTGATGATGCTCATATGGGCCCCCACCGGGAATCTATTTCGGGATTTCAACGACGGCCAACGCCCTACCCACTTGGCTATCAGGATGCCCCTTATATTATCCAAAATAATATAGTATCTTTAGTATAGCTTTCAAAATCATCTACTCGAAAAATATTGATCGCATATAACAATAATTGAATGTTAAACAGTCAGCAACTCTCACGGCACAATTCACTGGGTTCACGGTAAGTAACCCGTGGTGGGATTCGAAAATTTTAATAATAGGTCCTCATTCCTGCGGAGTATGCAACCGTGCACTGCATTCTAAGTATTGCTTTTCCTCTAGTCATTCTAATTTGAAAAATTGTTAAAGAAACTTGAGATGGAATAAGAATGTTCTAATTCAAGATAAGACATTGAAATTATATTATCGTTGAAACGAGCAAATTGTAATACCTTTTCGTATATAGTTCTATTACTATCGTATTAGATGGATTCTGAAACCGGTTAGAGAAAACCGGTGCGAGCCTGTTAATTTCCACCACTGTGGACCTCAAGATGAATCCCAACAGCCATGCGAATAATAAATGACCCCCGAAATCTCTCCGAAGATTCATCCAGACTGAGATTTATGGGCTACGATAAGTAAGGGTTGAAGAACCTGACCTCATTTTTTAATTAGATAAACGAATCCTTCCCTATTGAAAGGGCTGTTCAGCATCCCGAATTCATGCTTAGTGGGCCAAACTCATCAGCTGCACTACACTTGACCACGGAAGAAATTTCATGTTAAAGCGATTGGGACATTCAATTGACTGCCCCACGTGAGGGAAAGTTAGGACTCTGCTGCAACAATCGTCGCTAACGAGGCTTGCTCCACGATGTTGTGTGGACACGTGTTTCATTGTTGATAAAACACTCGTACGACCCACGCTGATTCTTCCATTGTTGAAAAATTGCAGAGGAATTTGAGGAATCACCATATTTTCTGGTCTATTTTTAAGTAAAATAAACAAAAATAGATAAAAACCAACTACGAAATGCGTACAACAATTTCTGGAACTAATCTTTAGAGCATTTAAAGTAAAAAATAAATTAAAACTGAGAGATATTGTTGTAAAACATTGTTGCGAATGTCTAACAATGGAACGATTCAACAAACCTAGGTGCACGACAATGATGCCATCAACAGTATTTTGTTAACCACATAAGTAAGTAAGTTAAATAAGTTTCCGGGAACTTAATGAACTCCTTAAGTTTGCATTTGAATCAAATAACTAAAAAAATATATAGGAAATGGAGAGAGATAATAAACAGGGTACTATGAAATAGTTATAGACTGTAATCACAGAAGAAAATATTTCTAAAGAAAAACAAATTCCAAGCGTGAGAAAACTTGAAACCATGCTAAAATGAATAAATTAATTTACAACATAAATAATAAAAGAATGAAATAATTAAATGATAAGAAGATTTCAAAAACCATCAAATTTATAGAATTAAACCAACGAAAGAGAGAAGTTAGTAATGGTTTAGTAATAGGAATTCACAGCGAACATCCAGGATCAAATTTTAAATTCAAAATCCAAGGGAAATAGAAAATACATCTTAGATCCTGAATAGATAATATGAATCAGAGACAAGCTAATGGAGAAAAATTAAATGGAGAAGAGGAAGATACTGACTAAGCACAATCAAAATATAGGTCAAACAGTTCACAGATATGTTAAACAAGAGCAAGGCACATTAGCGCAGTGGGAGGGAGAGTGGGATTGCGGAAGCAAGCGTTTGGCGGGCTAAGGATGCGCGAAATTGCACGAGTTTTGGGATGGCCAATGAGTGCTGGGTTGGCATACAGAATCCTCAATGGAGCCTGACAGGAAACACTCGATTGAGTTCTCAATTCCCTTCAGTTTATGGTAACGATCACGTTTCAACTGACGCAACTAATATGTACGTTCATGAACCCTATGGAGGAAGATTCACCAAAGATGTTTTCGGTATCACGTGACTAGTTACTGATTCTGTAGTACTTCTAAGTGACGTAAAATTCACCGGATTTGTTACTGAAGCCGTTGTTTCAATAAGCCGTAGCTGTAATTGAACAAGTTTCTTAAGATTTGGAAGCTTATTCGACCTCGTTGATGAACCACATCAGCAAAAACTAATTTCTCAAGTAGTTTAGAGTTTCATAGAACTAACAAGGAGAGACTCTCAGTCTTGCTCGGGGATTTTGATGAAACTTTTCTCAGTGGTGCAGGAAGTAGAGTAATGAAAAATTGTAACGGCGTTCGTCTAAATGGCCCTTAGTTATAATATGATAAATGAGAATGGCTTTCATAAGTTGCTATTATTCGTTTGAAAGCACGGTAAGTACAGCGAGCGGAAGGTCGAAATTTCGATTTACGACAATGGCCGAACGAAATCTCGATCTCCTTACTCTTCAGCGTCCTTCTCCCACTCTTTCGGGTGTGGTCCACCAAAGCAAGCGCCGAAACGGTATTCGCTGAGATATTTATCAGAGGTTGCCTTGTGTCGCGTGAGCCATGCCGTGTAACCTTACGATTCTTGGAATTCGAACTCTTTTATTCGAAAGTGACTACGCAAAGGAATAAAGGATACCACTTTTAGAATATATCAGACCAAAATGCAGTCTTTAGAGAAATTTATAGTAGTCGCCCAGCTTGATGAAAAGGTCATTGCTGATCTCAGGGTATATTTAATGGGCACCGAGTAATCTGCAACTCTTTTTCTTCATTTTTCCAATCTAAGAAAAAGATATGCAACGTTGGAATGCGGAGAGCACGGTTGTTTTTCAATGGATTATGAGAAAACTCAAAGAGTTTCGAAAGAATTGCAATACATCTTTCTTTAAACTATGCATTCTAAATTATTAAATCTGCGAATTTTAGTATGTATTTATTGTATTTCCCACTCATACGGTGTTATATTCTGATAAATTTCTGTTATTTCACATACTTCAAATCCGTTTAAAATAGGTTTCCTTTAGTATTCTACATCTACATCTACATGAATACCCTGAAAGCCGCCTTTCGGCGTGTGGCAGAGGGTGTGAACACCAATCGATTGAGCTACTTTTTTAGCCTATTACTATCGCGTATTGTTCGCGGAAAGAATGAGTTCTTAAATCGACTAGTTCTAGCGTCTATTTCTCTTATTTTGCTCTCATTATCGTATCGACCTAAGTAACAGGGGGGTCGCATAATATCAACTACGTCATGGGAAAACGTGCTTTCTCTAAATTTGTTAAGAGAATTATTGCTCCTGGAAACCAGATAATTTTGGTTGTAGCAGTCCTTGATATCACATCAGGTCTTTCACATGTTAATGAGATGTACAGGATGAACTTGGGTTGCGATTTTCTCTCGGTTTGAAGAATGTTTGTCTTCATTTTCACATCTTTTACAGCGTCATCTTCTCATGGATGCGAAACGGCCTTAGACGCCGATACACCTTTGAGAGTAAAAAACCTCAAGTACTCGACCCTGTTCTACACCGCATTCGTTTTCGTTGGATGGCCTACTTAATTGTGTTTTCCATTTATTGGCACTTTTGCGCCTTGATTTTTAACTCTTACAACAGCATTGCCGGTTGCAATTAGGAGGAAAAGTCCGCTCAACCTCGGAAAGATTTATGAAGTATCTCAAAAGGCGGATTTATCCTTCAATGGAGTATCATTATAAATGTTATACAATCTCCCTCACCTTAAGACAAGATTGCGTCATATATTTCCGCAGAGTAATGATGTGAGTGCCTCTTTGGTTCATAATTCTGTCATACCTGGATAATTCATTTGCTCGATTTCGCTAATGTAATTTTACTTGCTTATTTCTTTGGTCTAATGGCTTTTTCAGAAGAAGTTTGAGAATCAGTATCTTAAACAGAGATTTAACGCTCCTTTAATTGCTGGGTATGGCGTAACTTTTACTGCGTAAAGTAAGGTTCAGGAATATATTATGTCCATGTGAAATTCCTCACCTCGAGGTGTTGAATTTCGCACAGCCATTTAATTTATCTGTAAGCAATTCTACGTAGCACAGGTTTCTATCAACCGTATAGTCTATAAAGACAGACTAGGCAGTGTGATTAACTGATTGCTGTCTCCAAAATATATATACCTTCATAGTGTATCCTACACCTAAAGTGTAGGATATATAGTACCAACAAAGAATAATGGCACATACAACACTCGAGAAAAAATTGTGCGAACTTAATAGAAAAATAATTTTTCTAAACTGAAAATTTTCCGATTTTATCAAATTAGGGTTTTGGGTCTAGAGCATTGCCTCTCTTGCTGTTTTTAAGAAGTACTGATGGTATACGCTATAATGTTAAAAAGTTCAGAAGATACAAACATATACATTCATCCATAATAAGATTCCCCACCAATATTGGTTTTCATTGATAAGGCCTTGCAGTATTGGGAATCGTAAAATTTTCTCATTTTTTCACGCATAAAAAATTATTGTTATTATTATTGCATGTCAAGCTTCAGATAGCTTGATAGCGATTTGATGTAAATTAGGAATATGGATCCTCAATACTACAAGCATTTTCGACAAATAACAATCACATTATTAAATAATAATATTATAAACGAATAATAATTAGTTTATTAAAATTATCAACATTAGATTAAAAGGTATTAATAAACAATTGAAGTTATTAGGTTTCCAATCTTGAGAACAATTCCGAGAGTTTTAGCGAACCGTAAGAACGACTACGAGACAGAAACGCCTAAATAACATTCCTGAAACAGAGAGGTATCACTAAGGGAACGAACAAGATATCAGAGGTACAATAATCATCGGCGTCTCTAGGATACGGGATAGTCTCTATGTATGGGAATTAATTCCCATACATAGAGACATTGACCGAACTTTCCTTAAGGACGAAAACCATCCGCTTTCTTTAAGGTATGAAACTTGCGTGTAAAAGTAAGACGAAGGGAGTTTGAGAGGTCTATTAAAGTTGGTAGAGAAATTTAGAGCAATTTCTCGGCTGACGTAGGAGAAATTCGTTACTCCTGCAGCATTGGCCGGTCTCACGGCCTACATAAAATTAGAGGATGAGGCGTTTTCAGAAATTCGCGTTTTCTAGATCGGTTTGCATTGATAAGCAGAGAAATTGGGAGTTGATGATTTTAAATATTAAAAACCGGGGATGGATCTTATAGACTCAACAAATTAAGATTTTGAAATAATTAGGTTTTTCACAACCGATGAATTATCTATTGAAATGAAACTGAAATGAGAATTTAATATTTCATAGTTTACTATCAGATTATTTACTAACTACAAATTGATAAATAGAAGCCGGATAACCTAATTTTCAAGTCAACAGGAACATTAATTGAACCTTTATTTGACTAATAATTTATAACAAATAAAGTATTTTTATATATAATCCAATAACAGTAATTTTTTCAAAGCCTCCCTTAAAGTAATTTTAGTGGATATGGATTAGAATTGTAAATTATACGTATGTCGTCAAGAATTTCCACTTAATCTGTTGCATAAATAAATAAAGTGTGTATATGTAATACGGTGGACTTAACTTGTGCTTACTGTGTAGGCTATCAAGAAAACAAACTTGAATTCAAATTATTATAGATTTGCTCCTTTGTGAGGTAGTGACATTGAAATATATCAAGAGGCTTCAGACATGTGACAAATGCACTAGACGTATGAAGTGACAAGGTAACGATTAAATTACATAATAATAATCAACATTGAGGAATAAGACGCATGATTTTAATTTGATAAGCGTGATTAAAAAATCTATTTAATTTTCAAGTTCAGCATCGAATAAATCAGACCTCAAAGCTGTTGGTTATATCACATTTCCATCTTACATAATAACTGACGTGGGTATAAATCTCACCATACATCATTCTGTCAGATTTTCTGCAAGGAAAAGAGGCAGCAAAGCTCCATGGTAACCATTGGTGACACTCCGCAACAATATTAATCCCCTTCATCACTCAAAGTTACTCAACAATACCGAACTGCATTTCAACAGGTAGGCAGTGGTCAAACGCAGAGAATTAAAAGGGAATTATTCATCCTAACTCTCCTTTTATTAACTTATTCATGACGTTAATATTACTTTTCTGACATTTTGTTCCTTTTCTTATAACCATTTGTTATTTTATTTTATTAATTGCTATTGTTTAATTTGTTGATTTTTCACGATTTTATTGATATTTTGTTTTTATTATTGTTGTTAATCGTTAGTATAAATGGCTTCGTGCTGTATGTTGATGTTTGTTAATATATTTTGCTATTTTTTGCTATTCTGCTGCTATTGTCAACATCTAATCCGACATAAATAAATAAATCGTTTCCTGAGACGCATTGGGCGATAGCATCCAGTTGATTTGTCCGCTCCAACTTAAGAAGATGGTGGGAAAGGGAATGAGAGCTATCCTAGAAAGAGGAAGGTTGGTGAAAACAAGCTGCGCAACTGAAGGTTACGCGCAGAAAAAATCCCCGATGCATGAAAAGGTAGAATGCGGGGGGATGGGGCAGAGATGGAATGGGGGGGAAGGCAGTCGACTTTGCCAAAACCACTTTTTTTGGATTCATGGTCAAGTAAAACGCGAATAATCCCCTCAGCCCATCTCTACACGATTGTGCTACCGAGACTTTGTCGGGCAACCACGGTTGGGCACTGCTTTAACAATGAGGAGGTAACAATGCGAAGAAATGCGTCCTTTGCTGGAGAAGTCGATTGTTAATAATACGTTTCTAGCCGCTGGAAGCGATAAAGTAATTGTTGATGAGATTCGAACGGTCAACAAAAGGCAGTAAAAATAATAATGCTCTTTTAAAACCTTATTTAAAATCTTACTGAAAACCATGTGTTAAGGGTAAGGAAAGGGATAGGATATTTAATTCGCTAGTATCTTCGAATATATAATTCTACCCGGAAGAAGTTGCTCAAAATCTTCTGAATAATCATCTTGAAAAACATCTTGAAAGATCTAAACTAAGAAATAGCACCCTTTTGATACGAGAAACATTAACCTTCACCGTTCACGACCTCAATCAAGCCGTTATTATAGAATGTATAGAATTATTCTGACCTTCTCTCATCTTAAAAATCCACTACAAGCGGGTGAATCATTCTCTAAGACAGCAATTTAAAACTAATTTATCCATTTAATAGAAACACAACTTGTTGATTTCAAACTCCTGTATAATCCAAAGTTCTGTATGTGGTTTACTGACAAACTATAATGGTATTTTACCGAATCCCTCACAATTGTTTGGCACAAACTGCATAATATGGTACAATTTCCTGCATGTAAAACTCTACGTATTCATTACCATTACTATACCCCCTAACAACTTGAGAAGTCATTTTGGTTCAGAAAAGTGATCATACTTTTAAACATTGTTAAGTACTTAAGCAAGCTTATGGAAAAACACTAAATTAAATCTCTCTCGGGTGGAGCTCTCGGATATCTAAATGGGCAGCGCGTTCTCCTTTGGTGATAGAGGTTCCGGGTTCGAATTCCGGTGGGATCCCATACGCGCTGCATGACCTCAAATTTCGAAGTAAAGTAAATAAAGTTTATCCTCTAATTATAGGCTCAATTAGTGAATAATAATGTAACCTAGCCATTGTCATTCTACTATATGGGAAAGTCTGAGTGGTTTTACAAATACAGCGATATTTGTCTTCAGCATCACGTGGATGTCATCCACGATGAAATTTTTGACAGCTCCCCATTTCCACGGCTCTGAACCCAAAGTCTTCCAACAAGAAACTTCCATTGTGATCTGTGCGGGTTCTTTGCCAGACCAGCGTCTGACTACTCCCACCATGGATAAATTTAACAGCAACACATTTCGGAGTCATAGCAACGACAGATGATGCCAACCATCGGAAAATTAAACAAAAATCCATTAAGACCCAAATCGGAACACACTGACGGATGACGCAATTGCTATCGAGGCTTACGTAGTCTGCAAGACCAACTCGGTAATCCGGCGTGAATGGCGGAATCCGCTGGAAATTTTTCAAGTTCAAATGGTGGAAGAAAAACGTCTGAACCTGCTGAAAGTAAGGCGTAAATAAAACAATGGACGCTAGACCACAAGCGGGTACCCCGGTCTTCACGGTTGGTGAATTCCATCCGGAGAGTCCTCGTCGGGTAGTAATGATGCAGGAAGGATTTTCAAGGACGGGCAAATTAAACATTGCAAAATCGCAAAGGATATCAACACTGGAAAAAAATTGATCAGCATTTTCACGTAAGTTGTGTCCGCTCTCTCTACGAAGCGTTTGGAAAAGCGTGTCCGTATGAAAATGAGACTTCTCGAGGCCTTGAGAGTAATTGAGGGTTTCCTTCCACCAGAGTCCGAAATTGAACGTTTCCAAAAACTTAAATCGACACTTTCCAATGCTAACTAATCATTTTGTGATTAAGGCCCTTTGGGAAAAATCTTGCCTTGAATGCTTCCTTAATGATGTGGATTCATGTTCAGAAGTATGCGGATGGGAAACTGTTGTATTTTTTCAAAGCCGATTCGATCACGTTTGAGTTCCTGTCTGAATTTTCATTGACGTTTTCATAGTTGGGCAGATTCTTACGAGGCATTCTTCGAGGTGGAAATGGCTTAATTAGACTTACTTAGCCTCAAAGTCTTTAAAAGAGGGACGAATAAGCGATTGTTGAACTTTATCCAATTATTTGAAGCTTCATTGTAGCTGAATGGAAACAATCGTTTCTTTCGACCGAGGACCGTCGTCTCATTAATTGCTAAGAAACAATTGTTATAGCTATAGCTCTATCTACACCTTGAAATTTAGGATGTAATGAAAATTAGAATATTTCCCTCTCTATTCGTCAAGTCTTATATACAATATCCAAGAATTGATATTAATTGAGTTTTCTGTCGGTCCAGTACTGCTGTGATCCAGTACGGCTCCTTTGTACAATTATTCTTGTATTCAGTGCATGTTTTATTATGGTTATTTAGTATTACGAAATGCGACAAAGTAATGATTGAAACTGTTTTTAAAGGTCTTAAACGGCTTGTGATAACTAAGTATGATTTTAGTTACGGAATTAATGTTGTACAAAGAAGTGTAATCTGAGAACATGATTGGAGGTAAAAAACATTGATGTGCAGACCGGATGAATATACAATTAAGGGCTAAAAAATCTTATAAAAACAAGAAAAACGAAAAATCTTTTCTATCAACAAAAATAGTTCCAAAAGTCTAACGTGTGGATCCCGAAGAAATTTGTCACGATAAGTTTCCTTATGGACATAATTCTACGTAAAATTATTCAAAACTTTTAGAGTTGATTGAACGGAATTCTGAGGATAACCTTTAAAGTAATTAGTACAATACAATGGAAGAAGTTTCGCAAATCCAAGGTTCGATTCAGAGAATAATTCTCAAGAATAGGCTTGTGAGGGTACTTTAGCTGTCGATTCACATTCTAACAATAGCAACAGCAATACATAAAGCCAACAATCGTATCACAAAAATGCGACTTAAAAAAGATCTCTCTCATGGTTTCAACAATACTTCGCAAGTTTGCATGCATTGTTGAGCAACAGAATAGGGAACAGAAACAAGATAATAATAGGAGGGTGAAGTAAACCTAATTTTTTGTCGAGACTTAATTAGGAGCTCCGTGTTTCCGCCCCATTTTCCCTCCAAAACACGGGCATAACCATTTCATACGCACAATTTGAACTCAGGGCCGGCAGAGTCATTGAGGAGACTGTGCCATCAGGCCAACGCGGTGCAACCGACTTTCGTAAAACTAAGTCAGAAGGGCTGCTGATACTATATTTAGAAAGGGTTTCCACTGTATTTTTAAGAGTTTTTCCCGCTCCTGAGAGAATAAAAGTTCTAGAAAACCCTCACTGTTTGGCTACCTGCCGAAATTGTACGAACTGAATCGTGTGTCAGAACCACACTTGTTGAGGTGATGTAACACAAAACTCTGCTCATTACGATGAATTTTGGTAATTCGTATAATTTACACATACATAATTAAACCATTCTATTGAAAATATAAAGATACTATAAGTAGATCAAAGATTGTATGAAAAGAGTAATTTGTGAAAATTTGAATAATATTGACTGGTTGGCCCGTACGAAAATTTCGCAGACGGGCACTGGTACTCTATTTCCCCACCAAACTACATTTCAACAAACATTCCAATCACTACAAAGGACCTCAAAATCTCTAAGACATGCCTAAAAATTACATATTTCATATTAGATTTTTAGGCATGTTTTCATATTCTGTGTCAGTGCCCGTTTCGATGTACCTCGTTTGTATCAATAGATATCTATACATCCAGTAACGAAACTCTACGAGCAAACTCAATTTTCAACTCGATTTTTTGACCAAATGGTACATTTTTCTATATTTCTATATTTACATTTTAGGTCTGTTTCGTTAGGAAGCTGGAAATTTTCTCCTTAAAATGGCGTGTCATTTATATGTTTTGATGGAATGTGAAGGATGAAAAGCACTGGTCACCGAAACGAAATTTTAGAAATAATGTACAAGAATTATTAAAATTACTCCGCTCTTGGTAATGGATTTATAAATTTTAATTCCCGCATTGGACTTCGCATTTGTTTTCGCCAAGTTCACCATTTTTGCATAAATATAGGAGCTTCGCTGTTTTTACCCCATGTTTAGTAAACACAACTTTTTTCTTTCTCAATCTTTTTGGGAATCTTCCAAAATCGTCGCCTCGCCAGCTCATTCCTGGCATTCCCTAACTTTGCTGTCATCCCGGAAAACAATTCCCTATCTACCGTTATTTTTCTATAGATCATGAGATTACATCATAGGGGGAGGTCCTAAAATGAGACCCACGCTTTTGAATATTTGCATAAAATTTGTATAAGAATATTGATGAATCTAACCGAAAAAATAAGCGTTTGATATTTGGTGGAGAAACTTACGGTTAATCCGTTAATTCCTCATGTAGCATAAGATGAAAAAAATAATAACGATACTATAATAACTATAGTAAGTAAGGAAGAAGATAGTACGAATATGAAATGAAATACTCATTTTTAGCTGATGTAACACATTGCAACTGAAGATTTTCTGATCCAGAGTACATAAATTAAATAGAAGCAAATTATTCCCTCTGTTTACTCAATGTACCCAAAATATTTTACCTTAATATTTCATAGAGAAACTGATTATATTATTACTTTTTTTCGTAAAAATGTGATTGAGGGGATTAATTTATTTAAAAATTTAACAATGAGTAACACTGAATTCAACTACGCAGAACTTGTTCTATTCACAATAGAAAAAAATCTACATTACATTGCATTGCTTTATTTCCATCTAAAAGACGAACACACTGCATTGTTACATCTATCCCCTATTGTTGACAGAGTTTTTTAATTGTTAAAATAGTTGCCTGTAACAATATGACAGATTTTCATTGTTGAGTAAGACTACCAACAATTAAAATGAGATCGGTATACTCAAATTTGGTTAACAATCGCTTATTATGTAACTATGACACTTAAAATAATTCATGCTAAAAGTTCCAGACTTTATGGTGCATACCATAAGTGATAGACTAGAGAATAGAGGCTTCTGAAGTACTCTATAGAATTCTTATAAATCGTATAAGGATACTAGGATTCTGTTAAAAATATTTTTGTATGCAAAACTTTCAAGTCATCGAGCTGGTTGGACGTCGAAAACTTTCCTTTTTAGAGCAATATTCTGACGTCCTCGCCGGAGAATAACCGAAGTCTACGTACGACGGGAGGTTGCAAAGAAAGAGATCTGAAGTAACTTTTCAAGTACGCTGCCAAAATTTCGAAAATGTTTTGGATCATCTTCAATACCAAAATAAGACATATGCTAATATTCCTAAGTGAACTAAATTCGCACGCTTTCGACATGCGAAAAACTTAGTAAGTGGAAATTTGCCGAGAAAGGACAAGCCTGCGTTTCCTAATCGGTTTCTACAGTAACTTGCTAAAATTTTTTTGCAGAGATGTCATGGAAATTAGGTCTGGAATAAAAAAAGGTGCCCAGATACTACGCAAGCAGTTCATGGAACATCGGATGTAAAAAACTACGCCGAAAAGGTGGCACACCTGGTAATCATGAAGAAGTAATTAAAGTTTAAATTACTTGAGTAGATTTGTAGATCGTAAAGTTTCAAAATCGGTTATAGGTAGTAAAGTTGCTAATAATAATGATCTCAAGTCTGACTTTAAACTCTCAAGTTTAACTTTAAACGTGTGGCAGCTGTGAAGCTAGGTATGTTGGTTCCGACAATAACGCTTTTCTTTGTTTCGTCTTGATTAGCGATTATTGGGGCAACTACATACTTTTATTATTGAATTATCTCGGTGCCAACGTTTGGTTTATCGTTACAAACCTCCTAGACTTTGTGCAAGATCATATATTTAAGTGAATTTCTATTTCTGTGGTAATTGAACAGGGCCAAACTTGGCAGTGTACATTTCAGGTCAGATCTGTCTCTTCTTCTACACAAACCAGGGTTTGGTAAGGATTTTACTTATGGTGGAATACATTAACTCTGAACAATATTTTACTTTGTATTATTATTAATATTATTAGATGATTAGATTAATATTGTTAATATTATTATTAGATGTTGCAGTTAGATCCCTATCCTATGATAGCCTCTAACATTGTCAAGTGATACCTGGACAATACATAAACATTCCGCAATCCCTTACAATAGAAGTCCAATAAGTACCAACACTCCAAAACTAACCATAAAAAAGTATCAGGAGACCCAATAACAACAAGAACCGATCCATATAATTGTAATGTTATTTACTGAAACTAACGGCGTTTCTTTTTAAGGGTAGAACATAATTAGTATAAAATTGTATCCTGATTAATCAATGTCACTCAAGTATGACGAAATGAAACGCGCAATCAAAATAGCCGAATTTTCAATGTTTCCACCGTTAAAAGTCGCGCGAATAGCTCTTTATTTTCGCACAGCTTCAATGAAAATGAGCGGATGACTCAACCGGAGAGGTTTCTTGAATTCGCTTCACTCATCTGAGGTAAACACGTGGCCGGACTCGGAAACCTTGTGTTTTCAAACGAGAGTAACAGTTGGGTTAGTGGACCAGAATATTCCCATTATTGTCCGTTTATGGCGCGGAAGACAATTGGATTTCGACGACAATGAGTTATTTTGATCGTCAAGACAACGGATTCCCGCTATATTTTCCGACGTGACAAAAGATGCGAATGGAGATACCAAAAATGACCCTGAAAGAGCGGTTTTGGTTCTGGCTCAGAGATGCCGATTTTTTTTCGAAAATGTTGCTGGATTCATTCCGAAAAGTAGTTGTAAAGTCGCTGAATTCAGTAAAAATATCTCTAAGAATGAGTCAAAAATTAAATAGCTTAAATTCGCACCTATGAGTATAATCTACATCTATAGTACTCAAATAAAATGTTAAGAATAAGTACTAAATCTCTTATTAACTAATAGTGATGCTATTTTCATTTGGAAACAAGTCGAATATGTTATGCCATGAGTACCATAAACTTAATAATTTTCCAACATGCTTTATACAATTGGATTTTAAAACTTTTCCTTTCAAATAAAAACTCCTTCACTTATTAATATTCAGCCAATTATTTTAGTGTGTTTTTTTTAAGTTCAGCATGCTTAAATGAAGTATTTAAAAAAATATTTTTGAGTAATCCTATATAAACAAATGGTGGGATTAATTACATTATCTCCTACGATACTTAGTAAACATTGAAATATCTGTAGTTTTTTTCCTTACAATAATGTATGTGTTAGGAAAAAGGTTAAGGAAGCTTTACATATAAGAGTACGAATCCAGGAAAAAGAAGGAAATCGGACTTGAAAAAAGTCTGACGGGACCGGGAATCGAACCTGAGACCCTCTTCCATCCGGAAGGTTGCTCTATATATGTACAGTATAGTATGTTTGCTATCCAGATCTGTTTTAATATGCATTATCCTTAAAAACTACTAAACTATCTTAAGGTTTCGCGTGTTTTTTGCACACTCCTTCTCGCGAGTATTTTCCTGTGCTTTTTTTATTTCCTGAGTACAAAATTAGGTTGTTAAACCCAAGCTTTCTCTATTTATTTTCTATAACTTTTTCTACTTATCTCTTTCTTTTAAATTTCATACGACGAAAGGTTAGATGTAGGAAGGAACTCATTAGTCTCAATCCAATAAAACCCGTTTCATTATCATCAACACAACCCAAACCATCGCGGGATTCAAACCTCTAAATGACCCGGACCGCCATGACACCGATCATTAACTCCTAGTTTCGACACCGCCGAATAGATGGCGATAGCGCAGATTCGCCGGGATCTTGCAGCCCTCGACACATTCCAATTGCAACGAAGGCGGCGGCCATAATAAAAAAAAAACGGCAATTCCCTTTCATGAGACTCGAGCACGTGCTGCGGCAGTAAAAAAAGACGCCCGAAATTGATTGTCCCGAGAATAATTTCCCGCTCCGTCGAATGGAACTTCGGAAAAGTTCTTTCGAAATTACGCGCGCACTTGGTTTTTTTCCGGTAGAGACAAGGTCAGTGGGAATGGCTGTGAAAATGACTATCCCTCGGGCTATGCACCGCGTAAGAGTCGGCCGAGTTGTACATTCATGCCGGCAGATGTCGGCGTCGGAAGGAAAACTACTGGGTCTCTCTCTCTCTCTCTTTCTTTCTCTCCCACTCTCTCTCTCTCCTTACGCCCAATCCTCTACTCTCCGCGACATGCCTTAAATGGTAACTAATCCGTTAACAATCTCTCCCTCCCTTTAGCTCTTGTTTGGCAGTGCCGAGGTTGGAATAGCTTTTGACCAAATTTGCGTGGGCGATAGGGTTTTTATTTATAGAGAATGGCGGGGCGGAAAAACCGCGGAGATTTGGTCGTCTAAAAGGAATGAAAGTTGCCGCGGCAGGTTTCGGTCGTTTCCACGGTGAGTTCTTTGTTTATCTGTCGCAGTCTAAGACGTTTTGTGAGAGGTATTGTTGCGATCGGTGTTTGGCTTCGATTGTTTCAGACGTATGCGGGACGTAACAGATGTTCAAATGGATCATGAAAAGTATATTAAATCTTCATAGTTAACAATGTGTACAACATCATTGTTAACGATATCTACAACAATGCCTATAATTGCCATGGAATATCGTCTGATGATGGCCCAAAGGGTCGAAACTATGATCGTGCAATGAGACCTTTAATGGTATTGGTGGAACTTCTTTACATTATTCCTTAAAATGGATAAATACCACAAAGTCGAGACTAAATTAATTGATCCCAACAATAGTGTCAATAACAATAACAAGATCAACAATAAAATTGATAAATGTTTCAATAATCAGATCAATCAAAAATAACAAATGGAAATTTAATGAACCATCGATGAGGACCACGTATCAAAATCGAGTAAGAATACAATTATTATTGGATTTCTATAGCTAAAGTTCCGGAAGAAACGCTGCAATTTGCAGAGAAATGAACTTATTATGACAAGATGATGATGAAATATTTAATTTCTCCCAAAGTATTTTATTCTTTTCTTTGATTCTTTCTGCAAAATTTACAGTTAAATCCTAAGTATGTAAAGAAGTACGCCTACAATTTACATGTAGTCGGAAGTTGAGTGGAAATATCCGGCATAATCAAATGAAACAAAATATGCTTCAATCAAACTTTTAAACAGTGGGTTTCTTGATTCCGAATATTCAAATGGATGTAATTTTCTTATTCTAACATCGTCAAATTTTCATCTCATCACAATCTTATCTATCCTTCCTAGTTAATAATTATACGTCCGAAGTTTTAAAATAAGCCATGATAAAACCTAAATCTCAAGACGCTTAGAAAGAAAGTTGGAGATGTCAAGAATGTTTCGTAATAAAAAAGGGGGAGTTTTCCGGAATAAATAACAAGATAAGCATATTAAAGCGAAAGAATTTTACCGCCATTTTTTCATCCTGCAAATAGGCGGGTAAATCGCGGAATCCGACCATGAAAGCGGCGTTTGACCGTCTCTAATACGCCCAATGCGACAAATCTCACGCGCTTTGTTTTTTGTTGTCGAGCGCTTATTTTTACGCGCCAAAGCCCGTCTCCTTGCCAACGGGAGATAAAGCCATCCATATACATCTAGTATAGCCATATACATCTAGTATAGGGGATCAAAGCTGATGAAGATGATGAGCAGTCGTAGGGTTTTTTACTGCAATTCTCTCACCAGGTTTCAGATATCGTCCCTTGGGAATAAAAATTCTTTTTTTTGCAGTTTGGATGGCCGGATCACAAACATTATAATTGGTCTGGGAACTTCGCGAACGTCTGGAAAAGAATGCTTCTGGAATCCGCACGAATTCACCGTTGAAATGTTTCCTCCATCCGTTTTTTGTTCATAGGAGTAATTTTAACTTCCATTGCAATGAGTGCAGACGCCGGCTTGTCGTGGCTATTAATACTTAACTTTCTGGCGTGAATCTGCCTGGCCCCAGTCCTCTGTTTCATTCATCATCGGAATGCACTTCAGAGATCATTAACAATGGACCAATTAAAACGTTTAGAACAAGGATAGCATATTACTCATCGTGAAAGAAATGCCTCGGGAATAATGGACCAAGTAACAGAACTGTTACATATTCTCGTGAAACATCAGCAAATTATGTGAAATTGGCAAAAATCTGATAGCATGAAAATGCACCCAAATTTCGATTTGTGAGATGCTTGATGAGTACGGTTTCGATTCAATAAATTCAAAATGAAAGTCAATACATTGCGACAATTCCTTGCTTTGTAAGATGTTAAATATTTTGATTTTTACGGTATGCCTTGCTATGTAAGATTATAATATTATGATTTTTATATTTTATATTTTACATTTTATAATTTATAATTCCCAATAATAGTTTATGTTCATATTTTTATATTTTATAATTCCTTGCTATGTAAGATTATAATATTATGATTTTTACGGTTCAATTGAATATGTATAAAAGTATATGAACTGTTTGCATCTGGCGGACTATTCTTTCATCAGCTTCTACCAAAAGGTATACCAAAGCTAGAAAAAATCCAAACCAAAATCTAAGCACAAAAGTGTTGAAAAAAGGAAGCAGTGATGACGATATCCAAATTTAAAAAAAGAAGATACGGTTTATAATGACAGATGATAAAGATTCCGAGTAAACTATTATTATATCTGCTTTCTGTGGAATCCATGAGAGGTGTAAGGTTTCATGTTCGTGATAAACGTCTGAATTAGAAGCCTCAGGGGAAATTAGCTAAAAGCAACATGAGTTCGTATCATTCATAATTAATTGTTTTCCCTGAATTTCTATTCCATATGAAAAACCGTTGGAGTTCCATAGTACGTTTACTCTCTAAAATGCTTCTCATTCATAACGTGTTGCGTAATTTTGGATTACGCACAATCACTGCATACTCATGGCCATGTCCTTCGCCGTATACTGAATGGTGAAAGCAAAGTTAATCTGAATATTCTGGAATTTCAAAATTTAGTATTTTGGAGGACTTGTTATCACCTTTAACTGTAAAAACCACTTCATAAACATAACCTGACTATCCTTGGTTTTATGAAAATTTTTTTTACAAATGCGATTCTCAGAAATACACCTCAATGAAGTCTAATACGTGAAGGCCAAATGAGATAGGTTTTACTTCAGTTTTAGTTACCCTAAATTTATATTGGTTAATCACGTACTTTATAAATTTGAACACCGAGAAATATACATCATAACGTTTAATTGTAGAAATACTGAGAATATACTCATAACACATAATACTTCATAGGATTTCCATATAGCGTTCCAGCTTTTCAAGTCAGTATTGTACATGAAAACGGCATATATGAAGTCCTATATTGCGTATATGAAATTTACGAATTGTAAACTAAGAATCGTAATTTTATTTTTCCTATCATCAAGCAATAAAATAGGTAAAAAATTACATAGAAATTCATTTCTCATATGCAACCGATATAGACTAGAAAATCTGGAACGCGGTATAGAAGTTTGTGCTCTACATATTTGTTGATGCTGGATTTTAAAAATTAAGATGGGTTTCATGGTATTTAATAACCAAACATATAAATCATGCAATTATTTTATACATATCGATTAGTAAAGTGCTTACACTGCATTCGATAGGTCGACTAAAGAAACTAATTAAATGGGAGTGCCATATAGAATCGATTTAATGTGTATGATAGAGTTACTTTTTATAACTGTACATTATCGTAAATCCTACAGTACTATTTCAAAATGGGTAACCATCCCGTTTCTATTTTTTAAACACATTTTAATTCAATCATGACGTAAAATTCCTTTTCATATGAGTATCACAAAAAAAGAAGCATTTCATTGTAAATATATATCGAATAACATAAACGTAAACAGCATACGTTGCTAAGTAAATAAATATCTTGGTTCCTTGGTTACAACTCCTTGCAATAGAATTTCAACGACGCTTTTCATTCCTTGGACCTGAACCGGAGTGAGTACAAAGCTTAAAGCTTTCTTCGCTCAATTTCATTCTGATTTCGCAGAAAAAAAACTATGTGAAATCACATTGCGCTTCGGGTAACGCTCGACCCACTTGCTAAATTTAACGCCCACTGGCGGGAAAACGCAAACTGCGACTTGGTCCTCCTAAGACATGTGCATGAAACGCAGTCTCGCGCCAGAAACACGAATTGGAAGAGGTGCAGTGCTCTTTTGGCTTTTCTATTTGGCACTCTCTCCACTACAGAATGCACGCCGGATGTTTTTGGCTGTGTTCGGTACCATTTTCGAGCGAGACTCCGTAATTAATGACAAGTATTTCTATTTGTTTTCGTTCTGGTGCGCGTGGTTGTCAGTCTCAACATACCCTGATATTACGTCTTGGATCCCGTTCCATAACACGTGTCGAAAAGGAAGTGCAAGTGACTTCAAGGTGGTGAAAATAAGATGTGGAGATGATTTAAGAGATGGCTTAATACGCGTGGGGCGGACTCGGTAAATATTTCGGTTTCCTCATACGGTAGTTAAACCCAAATGTGTATCTGTATCGATATGTTTATTAAAGCAGACATAGGATTATTATATTCAGTTTTTTATTCAAGCCATTTCAGCCGAAATATAAGATTTCATTTTCGTCAGTGGACATAATTTTAAGATTGAAACATTATTAGACATTTCAGACCCTCAGACGAAACAAAATGAACGGCTTGTTTTCTAAGTGAAACATTCCCTCACATTTCCAATCATTAAAATGCATTCTATCCAGTTATTTTTTTTTATATTCAGCCCATATAAGCTGAAAGTTTTTCTTGAAAACTGTATGGTTGTGATTATTCGATTCATAAACGTGAGATACTCTCTATACTTTGATACTACGAACATTATTATATTGGTTAATGACATTCAAGCAAATGATAATAGAAAGAAAATAGTATGACCAAACAGAAATGCTAAAGAAAAAAATTCCTAAAACTATTTCTATGAAAATTTGTTTGTCAGCAGCTAATTATTGCAACACTGATAATAAATGTATTTTATATATATATCCCAAAAATAGTTGATTGATATTATCATCGCTTATTTAGATGCTGTTAATCCTATGAAGAATCTTCAAAATTACGAACTGACAACCATATAAAAAGATTAGCAAAAGCAGTAATACGTTAAGATTCATAGATGGGAGACTCTTCCAAACATTAAAATGATATCGAAATTCGCCTTGAAATTGTATTTAAGAGTTTACCGTATTCACATATGGTGGACGTTTAATCTAACTTTAAGGATAGAGTCGGAGTCTTAACTCAATTTTATTGTATCTCGTGCTCTTATCTCACTACGCTATGTTATAATAAATAAAGATAAGATATTACATGAACTTTCGGCAGATCCTGCAAAAAATTGCATGAAATGAATGTATGAGATGATAAGAGAATGTTTACACTTGTACGACTGAGTGATGATATTGCCTCTGGGTGTAAAAAAATATGGAAAAGTAATGGAAAACGGGAAATCAGAAGGGATTTTCTTCACTCCAACAGCCAGATTTTTGTTCGAACAGTTTTTCTCAAATTTTCTACAGGATTATCATTGAAATAAAAGTGTGAGAGATATCACGAGCGAAAGAAATAAAACTACTACTCGATTGAGCTAAACATGTGAAGAACAAGTATAAAGTGTAATTAGCACCACATGAATTGGGAAATTTGATTAATATTTCTTACTTATTACAGATGCAATTATCAATTAATAAATCAAATACGCTAGTTTATGAAACATATGGTTTCCACAGAAACAAAATGTCTAAGATTCGTAAATAAATACTCAGGAGATGAAGAAGTTACGAATGAGAGCCAGCAATGTATAACCATCAAACATTATGCCTCAAGTAATAAGTATATGTACTCTATTAATGTTAATACCCATCTCAATTTCATTATGCATCTTCATTGATGATATAGATGGATATTGGTGGAGTACTGTAACATAATAAAGGGAAAGATTATATTGACAAACATAACTAAGAGTACTTGTTAAGTTCATAAGAGTACTATTCATAAGAGTACCTGTGCTTGCCGACACTCATAATGAACATTTTGTCTAGCGACCTTCCCTACATTTCAAATTAGGCTATGGATTTAGGAATCAACTACAGGATGTTCTGGAGAATCATTCCAAGTGTGTAAGAACACAAAAAAAAAGAAATAACGAAAGTAAAATGGTTACTTCTCATTCTAGTTTACTAAGAGGAATAAACTTTCCGAATAAATCTTTTCCGGGTTCACGTGTATTTTTGGTATGGGATGTAACCTTTGAATTCGGCCAACGAATACGAACTTTTCTGCAAAAAGAGGTGAACCGAGGTGAACTTCTTCGCTAGTAGAAGTATCACCGTATATGGGGCGATAAAGTTCTTATTACGGTAAGCGTTACACATAAGAGATCAAAGGGCAAAATCACAGAAATTAATTCAAGCCTTTGGAGCTCTGAATATATAACTTAAAGTCGCCTTCATTTCATTCACGGCAGTGTACCGAAGGAGAAAGTCGAGGCGGAAAGGACGGCGTAAAGAGAGACTGCAAAAAATGCTAAAAGTGAAGGAAAACGAGGAAGAGAATAAAAGGAAAGGAGGGTACGGTCGTAAGATAAAAAAAAGGCCACGGTATTCATCACATTTCCCGGCCTTACTTCCTGTTTTGCAGGTCTCTGAAGGATGTGGGCAGAGATTGCTTCTCTATAGCCATTTATCCCGTCACAGGGGAGTATTTTACCTGAAGATATTACCTAATGAAGACCTTCCATAAAATGTGCCTGAGATCGAGCATTCATAACGGACGAGAAATTGGATACCATTATCCTCTTGTCTATTTAGTTTTGTTTCCTTGGCGTCGATTATTGTTGGTGCTAAAAATTCGAATTCCAACTCCTCAGAAGAGAAAAACTTAGCGCACGTCTTTCATCGTTGTATGGTTTTATTCTCATTTCAAAAATTCTTCTGTCCTACTTCAGCCTTTAGTTGATATTTTTTTTCATCCAAATCCAAATATTTTTGAGCTGCTTTGTATTTTTCTATTCCGGTTAGAAACTTAAATTCAAATATGTATCTACTATTGAGGTTAGTTGGAGGTAGCCTAACCTCGCCTGAATAAAATTAAATTCATTCATTCATTCCTTCAACAATGGCCTCGAAGAAAATCAAAAGTTAAAGTGCGTGGTTAAAGTAACAGATTTCATAAAACAGAAGTTCTGAAACAGAAATTTTCTCGAGAGATTAGCTGTTAATAAATTACGAATATAAATAATAAGAATTTTAGTAGAAGAAAAGAATAGTTACATAATAAATAAAAACATAGAAATAGAATAGTAATAAATAAAAAGAAACAATAGTAGAAAACTGGTTTATAATAAAAAAATAATAGTAGAAGAATAGAAGAACAGAAGAAAATGTTGATAAATTCATTATTACAATAAGGTCAACTGCAAACTGGAATTGAGATAGTAAATTACTGAAGCCTTAGAGATGAGGCCGTATGGTCTTGTTATGATTAAGTGGGTTAGTTGGAATATAAGAAACAATTAGTACCATAAGGCTTCTAGTATTGATAAATAATTATTTTAAACGTAATAAAATCATAAGATGTAGCTTCCATTTATTACATACAAACAGTAGAAAAGTTTCTGCTAATTTTCCTGTAGCATTTCTACGAATAACAATTTTAAATTATGAAAAAGAGTCTTGTAAATTATAGTAGCATTATTTCGACCACGATGTCAACATTAATATAAACAGTCAAACTACCCAGTTAAGCTGAATTCCCATACGAGAGGTTTTAATTCTGCTTGGCCCAGCTCTATCTCCTTGTGGACTTGCTTCCCGGATGGGCTTCCGCTATCGAAAAGTTTATCTCAAACCCAAAATGAAGCTTTCACATTACCGGTCTCAAACCCTTCTATAATTGCCTCGGGGAACCAAATATTAAGACTATAAAAAAATCGGGATTGTTTTATATACCCAGATTCTTTAACCAAAGAAAACCGGTATGGAAAATACAACGAGAGAAATAAACCGTCGCCAGGAGGCTTTCTTGAATAAACGTGCTATTAAATTTTGATCGCACACCGCAAACTGGATCTTTAAGATATTCAACGAAGGTACTCGTTAGCGACGTGATCAATCGTGCACGAGATTTCTTCATCCTTTAACGCCTTGACTGGCGAAGTTCAAGTGGTCTTTCGGCAGATAATCCTCCAGTATATCGGCCTAGACCTTTTAATAGAGAAAAATGGGGACGTCTACAAAAGTGGAGGACACTAGGATGCAGGCTGCACTAGATTGGCTCATAGCTTGCTTTATTAATGGACGACTCTAGCAAAATGGGATTTTGTCATCTTATATCTTCGCCCTTAAAACTAGTGAAGGATAATGAATAAATACTGGAAAAGAATTTTGTACTTGTGCCTGAAGATGAGTAGACCTTAGACGAAACCGGTCGTGGAATAAAAGCTGCTTTTGGAATTTAAGCATAGTCATTCCTTTTCTCCTAACCCTAATGGAGTTCCAGACAATAAGCTTCTTCCATTGATTACATAGTAGAAAATAACAAGTAGTAGAAAAAAATTGAACAAGATTTACAAGCAAGAATTGTTTAAAGGCAAATTTTAGGGCCATGATTTTGATTAGCAATACAATATCCTTATCCTATTGCATCAGCAGTTAACGATTGCAGGAGTTAAGAAGACATACCGACGTAAGCTTCATAAATGATGGTTTTAAAATAGGCGAAAGAAATATGAGATAGTCACTTCCCTCATCTTGGAATCTTTACACACTTCATATTAAGGTCAGTTGTCAAAAGGTGGCAATGTAATTGAAGAAGCCTTCTCTGGAATACGCAAAATTACCTCAGCTGCCGAAGCACTTTTTACCATACTAATCATAACTGCGTCATTAGTTATTAGAATGGTTGCAATGTGAATGAAATTGCTTTATATGCCTGAAACAATCTACTTTTAGGGTGCTAAAATAACTTGGACCGTCATCGAAAATTCCCAAATTTGAATTTATATTGATTTCGGAATTTCATATCCATAGATTTCAGTAATTTCTGATGAACAATATTAACGATTATTCATGTGAAATAAAAACTGTAAAGTTCCGCGAATGGAGTAATTTTGTACTTACAATAGTTTTCTCGGTGATAATTTTTGTGCTTTTGTACGTTAATCTTCCATTTAAGTAATTAGCCTAAAAAATATCAATTGTGAATTGAATAGACGTAAAAGTGTTGCTAAAATTGAACTATTACGGAAATATTACGCGGATATTTCACCAACAGTTTATTACTTATACTTCAATCTAGAATGTTCGACAAACCTAATCTCAAAATTAGTTTCGTCAAAATGAATCATTAATAGCTCTAAAAATACTACGGGTATTACTTCATCACTCATTTCCAAGAAAGAATTAAGAGCCGAATACCAATAAACCTACGACTTCCTGATTCATGCAGAATCGTTTTCAGTGTGATAATTTCATTAAACGAAAGAGTTAGAACTGCTGACGTATCTCCGAATCAGAGTGAAGTGGATTTTATCTGTTCCTTTTACTATACGTCATTTCAGAGATAAAGATGACAGAAAGAAATGGTTCAAAATGCAATTAACCCTTTCTCACCTCCTGAGCGATCCTTCCCAGTCATCTTTGGCGTATATGCGACAAGCACTAAATAGGTTCTAATGAAACACGTGCTCACACATTCGCACCACAATGAAAAGTCGTCTGGCGGATTTCTTTGACATTTTCCTCATGACAGAGAGATCTCGTTCCATATACATTACACAAGTAAAAGTATTGAAAAAGTCACATTACTCAGAAACGTTCCATGAGTTAATAGTCGCAAAATAATGAGGAAATTGCTTTCCCTTCATGTTACGGAATGATTACTATATTTATATTTAGACCATTTTTTTAACAAAAGTTGTCTGGATACTTCTCAGCAAACATACATGTCTGCACAATGCGTTTGAGGTAAGGTTATATTTCATGGCTCCGGCATATTTTATGGTTTGGAAATTCTACTTAAATTACGCCGTAGTTTTCCTACAAGACGAAAAATCAGGACGTGTTCTACAAGGTAATTCATCGAACACATATTAAATGGCATAATTTGTAATTCGATCGTAAAAATCATTCCCTTTCACCGAGAAATTACTCAGTTCGGGTTTCCATAATGTCCCAGAAATGTTATAAAGTATACCGGCCACCGCAAACTTTACGCACAAAAGAAAGTTTGCATGATATACTCGTTTTATGAAGATATCCCTTCGGATAGGTTATCATTAGTTCAGAGATGTCTTTATTTTTTTAATAATTCCCATTGACATTGGTTTCAGAATATTTTTCGACGACTTCATTTGAAAATCATACCGCAAAAGTACCGTGAGCAAAATTTACTAATTTATCCACACAAGAATTGATCGGGTTTCCATGGAAAATCCAAATACTACGGATATTTCGAATTGTAATATGAAGTCGTTCTTATAACTACCATGTCCATATAACTATAACCATGACAACGGGGAAAATAAGGTAAGTAGGTATTCAAAGAAACCAATACCCCAATGACAGCTTGACGAGTTCGCTTCGACAAGAAACAACGCTCAAGAATAGCTAAAAACGTTCCTAATAAATATTTATTGATTGAAATTACGGTCGCATGATTAGACATTCATAGCTTTCGGAGGTGGCACGTTAACCATCGAATTTTTTTTAAGCACTTAAGAAAGTCACTGCCTTATGAGTCATCTAACAGACCCGATTCAAATCAAGGATTTGTATTATTAAATGGAAAAAAGTCGAGAACGGGCTTCTTTCTGCTTCGCTACCCGACAAAAAATCAAGATGACGCAATAGTCTTGGTTAGGTTGAAAAAAATCCTCCATCCTTTTCACACATTTTCCTCTCCTTTTTACTCCTCCATTTTCTATTCGTTTTACTCTTCTTCATTCTCCTCTGCTTTATCACTCTCTTCACTTTCCTATCCTTTATCACATTCTTTTATTTTCCTTTCCTTTATCACATTCTTTTATTTTCCTCTCCTTTATCATAATCTTTTATTTTCTCTCCTTTATCACATTCTTTTAATCTCCTCTGTTTTATCACTCTCTTCAGTTTCCTCTCCTTTATCACTCTCTTCCATTCTCCTCTCCTTTATCACTCTCTTTCATTCCCCTCTCCTTCTCCCCATCCCCCACATACCGCTTTCCTTTCATATATTTCGCACCCTACCCCCGTCCCTTTCCCTTTTCCTCCCCACTCCACTCTCTTCGGCAGTTCATTGACACCATGACCGAGTTTCCCTCGGCGTCCGCGGCCGTGCCTTCGAATCCCGAAAGAAGGCCGTCCACGTGCTCTCGCATTCTTCCGTCAGTGGGTGACTCCGAGAATTCCTCCTTCTTATAGCTGTCGCTCCGTGTGCTAAAAATAGCCCTCTTTTGTTATACTTGGTAAACAAATCGAAAGAGCGGTGGGAAGGAACTGATAGGAATCTCTGGGAAACAGACGCCGTCTCCGAAGGCAGAAAAATGGTCCAACAATATTAGAAAGCTGAGGAGAAATCGATAAAGACTTTGATTGGGAGTACGGGCTCGCAACAATTAAGCGCGGGTCGAATGTGATTGTTGAATTGATTCGTGTTGTCATAGCGACAGGAATTTTCTCTGTTTGTGTGCTTAATAATAGAGATTACGTTTTGGGTTGAATTGATGGAATTGATTTTTAAGTAGAGTCTGTAACAGTTGTAATTAATTTTTGTTTAATTTATAACGAGAGTTGCTATTACTGGTAATCTTAAGATTTGCTCCTTATTAATTTTGTAACTGTAAATAGTGTAGTTGTGATATATCCATAAACTAAAATCTGGCCTCCATACCACTATGCTGCTTTGCGAATTAAATCTTTTAAAACAACTAAAATTATTTTAAGTAACTATTAACTTTGTTCCATAGAGAACCGTTGGTGACTCTTAGGCAAAATTAGTTACAGAAAGATGGTTAACTTCGGGATCAGAATCTGCAACTTCAGCAGTCTTAGATGGCAACCCACATCCCACAAAAAGCATCACTTGAAAAATAATCTGCATTTACTAAGCCCAAGTCATCATCGGTGTGGATGAACGAGTCATTTTCGCATGATTAAGCCGGTATTCGGTACAAAAAATTTCGATTTCGAAAAGAAGATGCACCGATTTCCCGCCATAAAAAAATGGAGGGAAAGCTTAACGATCGTCAACGATAAAAATAAGAAAATTCGATGCTCTCAAAATCAAACAGGCTCAACCGCTTAAAATACACTCCCAAACATACGCATCTTGAATATAAAAAATCAGCATTTCCACCGTCCAGAAGGAACCCGAGAATATATTTATCATGAGGATCATCTGCAGCGGAAGCGTGGGTGTTTGGAAGACCCTCCGGAATGACCTGCTCGGTTTCGTACTCATTTTTCAAAACAGAAGTTTCGGCTTTCCACCTGCCTTCCCAACCACCTTGCACTAACATCCGTTATGCTCACAGAAACATTTAGAGGCGTTCTAAACAGGTGCGCCACGTGGTTTGGCGAGGGGAGACGACACAATACTACGCAGCAGTGAATTGCACATGCGATGGAGTCGAGCACCTTTTCTCGTAAGAGGAATCGGAGAGTGGGGGAAAGAAAGGCACTTTTTTGCTCAAGAATATACAGTGTAGTAGAGCGTCCATGCAGGAGGAGTCATTGTGTTGATTGTTGTCATCATAAAGTATTAATTTAACAATGATCGTATAAGTATCGTATATTATAGCAACAATGAATTTTTCATTGTTGTAAAAATGTCTTATTTTCGTGACTTAAGGTGTCATTTGTAAGGTGTAACATTTGAGCGGAAATTATGTTGATTTTATTATTTTCAATAATCTAGCAATGAATTCCTAATTGTAGCAGCAATCAATTCTTCATTGTTGTCAAAATGATTATTATTTACGATCAATTTTGTGAAGTAAGGTGTAAACGATTGAACAGATTTCGATAGTTTAAGAATGAGTTGCATTGCATACCTCATTCTTGGTTGTAATGAAATCTTCAATGTTGTAAAAATGATAAATTTAGGATGATATCTTCAATAATTCAGCAATCAGTTGCATTGCATTCCTCATGATATTAGTAAAAAATTCGTCTTTATTGAAAAAAATGTTTCCTGGAGATTTATTTAGTGATATGTAGAGTCAAAGCTCCATGATCAGATAGTAGGTTAATTGTTTTTATCTTCAATTGAGTAACATTTTATTGCATTGCATTTTTCATTATTGTAACGATGTCTTACCTAGGGTGTTTTTCATGAAACCAAACGCCTAGGCATGAGTAGACCGGTTAATTGTTGTATTCCTCATTGTTGAAACAAAATAAGAGCATAATCACAAAAATCCTCCACAAAGAAATCATCGATACACGTTGTTATCCTAATTCATAAAATGATGGTACAAAACCCAGGTTAATTTTTCGTCAAAACAGGAAAACCTCAAAATATAACACTTAATTACGAATTTCAGGCTAAGGCATACTTATTGAAGTGCCGGATACGTGTTTCTTTGAACACCTGGACTGGCAATATTCCGTGGAAATTAAGCCACTCGAGTATTCGAGTCGCATGTCCTATGTTTATGTTTCCGGGAGGAGATAAAATTGGTCATGAAGTGGTGAGTTATGAAACTCTGTTTCATAAACCTCATGCGATGCGATGTGGAGATTACACCAAACTCTCCCCTCGGGAATTCTCAGCAAGTTTCCTTGAGGTGATCCGATTCTTAGTGTTTATGGATTTTCCGAGGAGAAAATCAAGTTTTATTTACAAAACAGTTGCTCCTGGTTTCGACGAGAACAAACTCGCGAAATAACAGATTCATATCCATCGTCGCCATATTATTTTTCAGCAAATGTGTAAACGTACAACGTTACCATTACATTATGTGGTCATCTAACTAACAAAAGGAGATTATTCTGGTATATACCGCATGTGATGGCAAATAGGACACACTTTTTCCAAATTATAGCAAAAAATGACCCTGCGAAGGTTCGGCCTTGTATACCGTTATATCATTTTGCTTGTTTCTCCAATATCGAAGGAGGTGATATCGAACGACCTTCATAAATTGAAATATTTGATCTTAAAAAACCTGAAAACAGAAATTAAAAAATTAAACGGAATTATAACTTAAGTTTCCGTTAGTGCCGTTACAATTTTTTCTTGAGTTTTCCATACTGAATGAGGGTGCTTCTATATGCTAGTGCGTCTAATATTTCGTAAAATACATACTTCTCGTAGAAATGATCTCCTCCTTATTTATGGCTAAAAGCTTTCTAAATATTTTTGTTATAAATTACATAAATAAACTTTATCTTGATAAGAATCAGCGGCAGAGTTGGCTGCTTTTAAATAAGGATGAAAATTCAGGAACGGAAATGACATACACACAATGAATTAGACATGCGTGAGAGAAGATTACGCACATCATAGTATAAGTACCAGAGGTAGTTAAAGAATAAAAACGGCATTTTAGGGTCTTGGGACGTTTTCGTGACAAATACCTCAAACTTAACATTACCACCAGAGGCCATGCGAGTCCAAAACCCTTTCGCTACTTAACGCGCGATCTTTTCCCGCACTGGTTTTGACAGATTGAACCAGAAGACCTCCTGGACTCAACGGAAATTTCCACTGCCGGTTAGAACGAGTCGCATATTTTTTTCCGAGGAAGGCACAAGGGATGCCTACTTAAGATTGACTGCAGATATAGTGCTTAAAAATTTTCCGTCGCCAGTTTCCTGCGCCTTCGGTTCAGACGTGAGACTACTTTCAAGTTTGAGCCCGTTCGGCAATATTTACAATCGTCCAGTGAAAGTTAACTATTTTTGGGCAGAGGTCGTTGTCCTACATTCGCTTTCCGGACACTTTTTTTTGTCTCTCTCTCTCTGTTCCTTGATCTTACCCAATCCGAGCACATGCTCCCAACTAGCCGGCTCTCTTCTATGTCAGGGGTCGGTAAACTTTTATGACCGTGGGGGCCTTTCCACGAAGCCTTCGTACCGCGGTGCGAATTTATAACTAGACTACGCCTCCTTCCAAACCGGATGAGGGAATATTTAATCTTTTTAAAACTTTCTCGGGGTGTTAGCACGGCTCTGAGTGCGATTTGAACATGAGGCGAATTTTCCTGGTGTTTGACCTCGCTTTGTACAGCAGATGGTGTTCGTCTATGATGGCTTTATTAATGCTTTCCAAGAACCTCTATCTATTGTCTTGCATGTTTCTCTTGTTGAGATGGATGGGAGCGAAGACCTTCTAAAATCAATATTGCCGTAATAAATGCCGTTTATCATTGTACTGAATTTTTAATCCCATATAAAAAGGATTTACGCAATATACTATATATAGCATATATCTATGTATGTACATTATGCATTTCTATACCTACGCCTATGTCCATAGATATATACACATGATATACAATGTACAAAAATTTCCGACATTTCGCCATTTCTCGACATGTTTTCTGAAAATTTTAGGCTCGTATATTCATCAATGTAACTAAATTTAATTGGAAAAAATTATAACCCTCTGTATAAGTGGTATGGTATTGTCTTATATTCGAATTTTGATTGTATTTGCATTATTTTCGTTGCCTCAACTCTCCTTGTTATCTGTATTTTTTTATTCGATTCAATTACTATACTATATTTTGAATATATTACTTGGGTCAATTTACAAATCTAAGAAATTACATTGGAAGTTTTTCATTGCTTGTTAATTATTTTGTAAGCAGAGTAGGACTCATGGAACGGTATCGAAACTTACTTCCCAATCAAGATGGTTGAGTTAATTAATTGAGATAGTTAATTTTATTGAGAATCTACTTTAGATAAAGTGTTTCCTAGTACTCATAGGTAAAATATATGACTTACTAATATGGAGGAATTGAGGTATTTGGATAAGTTAAGAAGTAAGTAATAATTGGTTGCACTTTTAAAAATTTATTTTGGGTTTAAGAATCGGAAGAAATGGGTTTTTCAAAGCAGGAATTCCAATACATTTAGCGACCAGAAAAATAACTAGACGATATTGGCAAGAAAATAAAATTGGTAGATAGTTCTAACGTCGAATAGTTCTTCAGATGTGGGATGGAATGAAGGCAAAAGTGGCCTTCAGTACGAGGAAAAGCTTTCTTTTAATTTCGATTAAAGAAATATTGAGGAAAATTCACTAAGAATTTTATTGAAGCGGGTAGGAAAGGTGGCATAATGCACTTGGTAAGTTTCCAACTCGAGGAGGAATGCAGAAGATTAACTTGAAATGCAAGAAATAAGAATATCATTTGTCTTTGGAATTGAAAGAATGCATGAATTATCCAGCGGTGATCGGTGAAGCGGATCTAAAACCAAGCCCGAAAGCTTAAATATTTGCCTTTCAAAGATCAAAAATAAATGAAAATGTGTAAAAAATATGCGAGTTGGTTTTTCCTTAAAGAGCAAGCCTGAATACATTATTGGTGATTTTATATGAAAGTTTAGATATTGCATCAGAAAGGTAGTAGTATATTCAGCACATGTGGAATGAAAAGAAGGGTTACTTGTGGTATACTTTTCCCTCAGCAGAACCGTTTTTTTCTGTGAAGAAAGATGAACAGATTTCGACACGTAACCGTCATCATCGGAGATATCCAAAACTTATATTTTATTTGAAAATAGTTGCTATCATTAAACAGAATCCGAATAATTTTAATTAGATGGTGATTTGTTCTCTTAGACAACGCGAGCACGACTGAGCATGACTGTAAAGTAATATTTGGCAAGATTTTGCTTTCATGCATATCTAAAATCTATATCTTTCTACGTGTATCACGTGTAACACGTTTTTTTGGTAAAACTATAAGAGTTTGTAAAAAATATTAAAGGTACCCTGAAGCAGAAATGTGAAAATGTGGAAAATATAGAGGCCTAAATATAGAAATATCGTGCTTTGATGAGATCATCAGAAAATTGAAAGATAAATTTATAATTATTTTTTACTGGAAGTAAATTTATAATCGTTCCAAAAGAATCGTGATTGAGCTGATTTTTAAAGAATGTTTAAACTTAATGTAAATGATTAGTTTGTTAGAATATATAGCATACTAAAGCAAGGAAATAGTAGTATTTTTCTTAAGAGAGAAAAATTCTGTTTTAATCGTGGAAGTCTTAGAAAATTATGAAGGAAATAATCATAGACGTATAGGATTATAACTTTACATAGATTTGCTCTGAGGAATCTTGGTTAGGGCTTTTAATGGATGGCTCATTTGGAACGTACGATTCATTTAATAAAGAAACAGGAGAATATGAATGTAAAAGAGGTTCAAAATCTCTCAACGTACAAAAATCATGTTTAAATGAGGAATAAAATAAATACGAAAAAAGAAAACCTTCTGAACATCTGTTATCCTTGGATGTGTAAAAGAACACCCGGTTCTTAGTGTACGAGTAAACCTACCCGGTGAATAAACGAGCAGCTTCACAACCGATCGGTGCAAATTGGTTCGTTAAGATCTCTCCGTTGAGATATTCGGTAAACATTTTAACGGACCCCCTGCGACAGCGTGAGATTAATCTGCAAGAGCAGGCGATCACGTTTCCAAGTCTTGCGGCAATTTATCATGGATGCGAAATGACGCAGGGGTACGGCGTGACGCAATTTTTCATAATCAAAACCGCATCTAGTCCTTACTATCCGGAGAGGCAATTCCAGCCTCGTTAGAGCGTGATGTATACTCAAAAGGAAATAACCTACTTCAATTCCTGTTCCAATGGGACGGAAGTCTATCACAAATCTTCCCATGTATATACTGTGTTTTTCTGCACCAGACATTGAGAATCACGTCTGAGAAATATAAAGTTAACTAATAGGGTCACGGAGTCTGTTACTTCGGTCACCTGGGAAAGGAAGACCTTATTGGTTTTCCGGGAAATATATATTAGAGTGAGATTTACACTGGTAAGGCTTTCTCCAAACAACCTATTAAAATATATATGAAATTCTACTTATGTACCTATATATTAATAATATACTACCAATATACATATACAAATTATATACTGATACATATTATATAGGCATACCATACGTTCTATCCTCACCGGGACTGTCCCGATTTCATCGCATGGTCCCGATTAAAACATGTTTCTGTTATACCAGTTTGATTGAAAATCCTGAGAGAGAATGTAATCTAAGATGTGGAGATTCCAATGAAAGACATTGCTTAAACCCAAATTTTTATAAAATGTTGACACTGCTTAGAGTGTCTAGAATGCACATGAAATTAATTCAGACAAAGTTTTTTAAGGCAAAGTTCCGGGTTTACCCATTTCAGAATTTGACACTCCCAGTTTCTGGCAATCAGAAAATGACAACCCTTCCTATAAATTAAGTATGTATTATTATATTAATAAATAAAGCGCTTCAAATGTTCCAGAAATATTCACATGGGGACTAGGAACACGACTCTCAAAATTCTGTGTGAATTTAATCTAAAATGTTTCAAATTACTACCTGAGTGTGATAAAATCAGTAATCTTTCGAACATTCTTGAGTCAAACATTAATATATTGGGTTTCTAAATTAATGGCTTTTAGAATTTTCACGGGTTAGCGGTAGTTTCCTGGGAAATTTTTAAATATTCAATCAGGTAGGAGGGTCGGTCCTCGCGACCATTCTAAACCTGACCCTCTCTTTCTGCATAATTAACGCACATACGACGGTAAATATTTTAGCCGTTGGGATAAAGAAATCGTGTTGGAGAGAATCCTCAGGCTAGTTGGGGACATTCTTTTAAAGATACTATTTCTGCCATGCATTTTTTATCGCTCTTTTCCCAGCTGAATTTCCTTAAAGAGTCCGACTTACTCTACATTACGTTGATAATTGCCTCAGAATCCGAATTCAAGAAAACAAAATCAGACTGAATTCTTTAAAACATTCTTTAGAAATACCCGAGTAATGCAGCAAGGTTCAACGGCCCGTCAATGCGCGAGAGATAAAAATCTCGCATTAAATTTTCACTTCATCATTATAAAAGCAAACTAAAAGGACGGAACTCGTCGAGATTTTTATTCGAAAATTCTTTCGGTAAAAGTCGAATCGGACCCAATCTAGATTTTGGAAATCTCCTCATTCAAGTGGCCTCTTAAACTCGCGAATATCCGCGAAAAATATGAAACTTTTTTTTAGCAATTAAATCTCCGGCTTTTTCTCAGACGTTTCTTCATCAAAATTCGCCATAAATCTCTCGCCATCAAAGCCGCCCAACATTGATATTCAATTCGATTAAGAAGGGAAATTATCGCGGATGTGAGAGTAACAGTTCGCTACTTTACAACGGGTGGTTCAGGCGCTTAGCATTTCAACGTGAAAGTGCGTCATTACAAACGTCTAGACGCTACAAATCCTTCCATTGATAAATATCCAGGTATCAAACCGACTCTATTTCAAACTAACCTTTGCATCTAACACGTGGCCGCCCCTGGGGCAATGATTTCCTCGGTCGGTGTTCGTTATTGACTGTTTCCCTTTAGACTCACATTTCAACACTGTTGTAGCTACCGTTGTTTCGCACCGATTGTTTTCTTTTGTATATTATTAAATGTAATTTTCACATGAGTTGAAATACATTGACAAATATTTAAGTCCTCCAAAGACTGTTTAGAGGTACCATGAGTGGAAAATATTTTTCCAAAACAAATTTAAGTTTTATTATTTCCTCATACGATATGATTATTTAGTTAATTTAACATTTTTTGCAACATAAGCCAATTAGTTAATTTAATCAATTGTACTTTTATATTTCGATTGATAACTCGAATATTTAAAAAAATGCAAGAATGGAAAGGTATTTATCTTTAAGAACTATCCGGCTACAGGAAAACCCGAGGAGAAACCGGTGTAAAAAATTATCAATCAAGACTGAGACTCGAACCCAGGTCCCCGACTCTCTGGAAAGTGGAGGATTGGGGTTCGAATCCCAGTACCGTCGGTAATTTTCACATCTGTTCCTCATTGGGTAAACAAATTACGATTTAGTTAGCATCTCGTAATTTTTATGCACGATAAAAAGTTATCGTTTTTTCATGACGTCGATCGTTGCTTCGTAACGCCTCTTTTTTACAACAATCATTTATTGATGTTTTTTTCGATACATGGAGGCGTTACAATAATACTTCATATATCCGACATTAACTAAATTATTTTTAATATATTAATTTATTGTATATTATTGTAATTATAGTTACATCATTAAACCTCGTTATTGATATGCAATCGACGTCGATCATTGTTTCGTAACGCCTCAATTGTTGCAACAATCATTTGTTATAGACTCCTTCAATACGTGGAACCATTACATTAATATTTCACATATTTTATATTAATTCAACATCCCGTAACTGTCGCGCACAATGTAAATTCCTACATTTCATAGTTTTATACCTTTCATATCGCTTATCGAGCTCTTTCCATTTAACAGTGCGCTGTAAAGCAGTGTCTTAACCCCTTCCTCGCATACAACACTCTTCGACGTAAGCAAGTCCGTTAGAGAGCGGCGCATGCTTCTCCGGTGACATTTTTTTCAATCTGCTCGAATTGCCAGCATGACTCGAACCCCGCATTATGCAATGGACTGCCTTGGGAGTTGTGTACACTTCCCCACTCTCTGGCACTCGATTCAATGCTATTGAACTTTTCTAAACCGGCGGGATATTCCTGCTTTCTCCTCAGCCAGACAATGGATGAGACGGGAATATCCCCTGATCTTGGGCACTCAATCGTCTAAGGGGGAATAGAACGGAGCTAAGCCATCTGGCTTGGGAGGTTTTCTAACCCGTCCTAGACTAGGAATTAAGGCGAGTGGAAATGTTTACCTTCTCTTTGTTTTGATTTTTCCCCTCAGGCGCCGCGCTCAATCCACTAGGCCTGGAGGATATGACCAATGGAGATGAAGATGTAGAGTTCCTTGCCTTTTCTTCATTGATGCGTAAATTATCCGTATCCGGGTTTCGCAACCTCGATTCTCTTTGAATTACAGTTTACTGACGGCTAAAAGGTGGTTCCGAGAACCGCGTAAATGTATTGTTTGATCAATTCGTTACCCAAATTATTCCCGCGAACTCCTGAAAATGTTTACCGCATATACCTTCGCATTAGACGCATTTTCATCACCTAAATATTTGGTTAAAAAGCGGGTTGCATCTTACAGGAGTAGATGGTATTTATTATGATAGATCAACAGTGTGGTCCCTAAAAACACAGCACTTTTGAAATTTTCTGTATTGGCAGGTTAC
Organism: Pachydiplax longipennis; assembly: GCA_036926295.1. Taxonomy (NCBI): domain Eukaryota; kingdom Metazoa; phylum Arthropoda; class Insecta; order Odonata; family Libellulidae; genus Pachydiplax; species Pachydiplax longipennis. Next base: position 51,549,506 of record JAVFKF010000004.1, read on the forward strand.
AGTCGAACGATTCGATAAATAAGTTAAATAGGTTAATGACTACGTGAATGGATTAAATACTTTGCAATAACCATCCATTAATGTTTTTATTAATTTTTAAAAATTAAAATTTTAATTTTTTCAGTGCCGCTTCATTGTACGACGTCTTAGTTGCTATTCTGATTACTGATAATTTTTTTCCACTGCTGAAATTCTTCATCTTATTGCTTTTGTTAAGCACCATATTGCAGCTCTTTCTTGCTGGGATTGTTTTTGTTTTCATTAGGAATAAATCATGATATTGATTTTATTTAATTAAGATATTAATTAATATTTATCTTGGTTGGTATTGAAACTGTAATTAATTCAATTCGAATGTCTTTTATTACTAATTAACTTTCGATTAGGCATTTTTACCTTACGAATGGGAATGCACCAGAGTATTAGGGAGATACAAATAAGTGGAAGAATCTCGAATAATAGATTTTTAGATTTAAATAAGGTCATATGCAATATTTTGCCTTTACCCTAGAAATTAATATTTCTTTATTTGAATACTTGAGTTAATTTCGTGTAAAATGTCAGGAGGGTAGATCCTTCCATATGAACCTCAGTCAACAATCACTGAATCTGTCAGAATAACCAGGACTATCCTTCATATTCATTCAAATCAGATGCACATCGATAAAAACCACAAATTCAGAGATATGGAAAATTTCCCATCAATTCCACAGCATTTCATTTCTCATCTTCCCTCCCAACGCTTTTCCAAGCATCTCCGGAAATTCGGCTTCGTCTGAGAATAGTTGGCATCCCAGTTTAAAAATAGTACCGAGAGACTTAAAAAAATTACAATCAAATGCACGCTTGCGGCCTCGATTCCGTAAAGAGGTCTGAATGCCAACTCTTGAATGCAGGTGGTGCGTTTCCGAACTGCACCTAGACTTAAATGCAGCGATAAGTGGGACGATTTGCCTTCGGAAAATCTACGGCGAAGCGGGCGAAAAATTTAGAGCAAGACCGCTCGCCCTACAAAAACAGCGACAAATATATCACGAGTGAAGGTAAAAAGCATAAATATTTAAGTTCATTAACCCATGGAGTATACAGTTCGGAATAAGGCTAGGTGAATTGAGTCGCCTCCAGGGATGGTAAGGAAAGGTGAAAACTCTTTGAAAAAGTGCTGGATCGGTTACAATCACTCAGCTTTAGTTAATAATTATAACTCTTTGTGCTCTATCAGATTCTTGCAAAGAAATTTTGATTAAGATATTATATATACTGGATTAAAGGAGAATACTGTTCTTCTACGACATAAGTTACTTCTCTACAGGTTAGAAGAGATAAGTATCTTTATTAAATAGTATACGAGTATAAACAAAAATAAATACTCATAAAATCTACAACATAATCGATTTGTTTTGCGATTTTTGCAGTGTCCGATGTAAGTTACCTACCACGACTGTTGTAGGGTACAATAATACTTAATATATAATTTATAATAATGTATAATACAATAATATACAATAATAATTAATTAAAACACAAATTTCCCAATAGCGACTACTGCTCCCATATGTAGTTTTCTGATTTCGATTACCGGGAATGATCGTTACTTATTCAGTTCTTTTGGGGAAATTTGTCTCTTATTCAATATTCTTTCTAAATGCCTATCTATAGGTAAAAACCACTTTATCGTAGAACAATAAATTACCAAAATTAAGTAATTCTTCAAAAATATGACGTAAGGCAACCGGCAATACACAACCCGGTTACAATGTTTTCCCGCTTAAAACCCGCTTTATCCCCTTAAAAAAGCGTCTTAACTGGGTTTTATACAAATGTATACATATTATCGTATCAATTCATAATTTCCTGTGTCCCTCACTGAATGACCTTTTTAAGTTGTTCCTTATATTTGCCTACGTTATTTGAGACAATAATATCCGCTTATCTTCGAGTTTCAGAAACTTTCTAATGTCTCACTAACTTGAGACCGCCGTGTCCCTCACCTGGATAAGGGATTCAAACAAACTTTTAATTTAATTATTAACTCTCGACCTCGCCTATATATCTGTGATTCGGAGAAAATTCGGAGCTTAGTAGCTGACACTTTTTTCACTGAAAGGACCTTCAGAGTACGCAAGTTTCTGTGAAATTCAGGACTTGGAAGACCAAAAAGAAATTTAAACGTATTTTCAGGTACTGATTTCATGATTATTTGGCTTGATTATTCGAAGTAGCAATGAGAAATAGAAATGCTTTGGGAATAAGCGTTTGGGTCTAAGATTAAATACAAAAAGGGTACGAGGGAATAACTTAGAAAAATGAGACTGGAATGGTCTCTATAGTTTTTCAATGATACTTTTCCTCAATGCTCCTGAGTCTGATATTGGTTTTTTGATCAATATTCGACTATGCTACTGAAAGGAGAATCGCAGTACTTTTTTGACTTCATTTTCCCATTCATCAATTTAAGGTCCAAAATTTGCTGTACGTATCAAGCTAATAATTTTAGAAGAACGTTAAAGAACACAGGTATTCTTAAAGTACTAGTCAAACTTCGGCAAAGTAATTTAAAACGATAACTCTGGGCTTTGTAGATTAAGAATGGCCAGCTGCGATGGTGGTGAAATTTGCTCCTATCTCCAGGAGTCCCGGGTTCGAGTACCGGCTAATAGGATTTTTACTGGTTGGGAAATGGCTGCGTGTGTTCGTCTGTGTTTACTTCTCCGCTGAAATTTCCATTAAATGGATATTTATAGGCACTTCGGAAATAAAAACGAAGAATTTTAATATCTGTGTATGACATGCATTTACATCATGCTTATGATTTAGATTACACGATGGTATGTACGTGTTCTTAGTTCCTTTCCGGTTTTCTACTTTATCTCACGTTTTTCCGGAAATTTGGATTTTAGCTTATCACTTCAACGTGTGATGAAAAATTAAAAGCGATCATTAAAGATAAAGGAACGAAACTGCTAGACGGAATGATTACTACTCACCGTATTATCAAATAGCTTTACTTTAGTAAATAAAGTAGAAACTGCTTAAGATAAAAAGTATGAATTTAAAAAAAATGTCTTGGTTTCCAGAGAAACGAGACAACCAGATAAGAAAGAGAAATTAAGATGATAGTCCATTTATCACTCAAAGGCTTAACAATGGGAAGAAATGAAATTTGTCGTATGTCATGTTTTCAACAATCATTAATATCTTATTCAACAATAGTTAAAAATAAATAACAACAATGAGCAGAGGTGAAACATGTTCCATTTATTACACTTCTTATCCTATAATGATATTTTATTTACCTATTGTACCGAGATACAACAATGGAATTCACAACGAATAATAAACGAATTTATTATGCATTTTTAACTAAATAATCATAAGTAATATTACATTTTTTACCTATTAAATTATTTACACTTCACCATTCTTACTAACTTTCTCCCACAGTCGAAAAAGATTGAAATGAATTTGGCAATTTTCGGGGTAGTAATAAATAGCAATCACCATACTTATGCATGATCTGAACAGATGAATGACTCATCCCAATACTCGTTGAAGTGAGGGAGAGAAAGATCTGTAAGGCAGGACATGGAGATGTCGCTCGGGGACCCATGGATTCTGTCCCCGGAGCCGCGTTTCCCACGGTAACAGAATGTGCGGGCAAAATCACGTCCATCTCACGTGTTAGCTGCGTCACGCTGGGAGGAGAGTTTGCGATTGGAAAAAATTATATAACATGCAAGTTCCAATTGACTCTTGAATGCGGTGACAGCGGTCGCGAGAAGGCAATTGAATTTGAGAGGGGAGATGGCTCGTGATGAAATGCTGGAATGTAATTGGCCGGGCCGATTCACTAGGGTCATGGGTTGTGGAAAGGCTTTGTTTGTCCCTCCGACTTTGCGTGCGCTTTGATCGAATCTAATAATAGATCGCATTTGCATATTTTATTGACCTTAATAAATTCGTTGTTTGGAATGAGACGCCGGGATTCACAATGGGTCCTAGTTTGGCCTTGGTCACTATTTTTAATGGAACTCTAATCAGACGGAGGTTTCGGGGGAATTTTTCTAGCTCGTGTTGTGAATGAACGGATGAGGGAGGAAAAATATATGAAGGTTTGTCTTGAAGTGAGTAACAAAGAGAAGATTTCCTCGCAAGTGAGGTCATTGTTCTGAGGATCATTGTTGAGAATGTAGATCTCATTATTGCCAAGAAATCGTGTTTTCTTTGTTATAAATTTAAAGCGCAAACGGCCCTAATGTTGCGAAATTTAATAGACTTATTTGAATATTGTTTCTTATATTTAAAATATATGAAATGCATTGAAAATGTATTGACTATCCTGACAACGGTATCCCTTAAAATATTGGCAACAATAGTATGTCATAAAATTTCGCAATACAATTTCGATTGCTACAATAATTCTCACAGCAGTTGTTCAATATATAAATGAGTGATCTTAATAATCGTGATCATTATCTAGAGTTAACAATACAATAATTCTAAAATAGCGAATATTAAAGTATGTAAGAAACTAACTACTCGTAGATACGAACGAGACTTGTTCTTCAAAGAAAAAGACAAGGTTATTATATATATAATTTAACTATCAAAGGAATTTATGAATCAATAAATGAGATCAACATTACAAGTTTAGCACCATTAATTATGAGGTTTTTTAAGAGTTTTTTAGTATCTCTGGCATATTCCTTGTTCATATTAGTTGGGTTATTATCCAATGTCAATGACATTGCTTTAATGAAAGTAATACAGTTGGCTGTAACGACTATTATATTCTGAAGGATCATGACTATGAATAAAAACTTCGAAGAATCTCTGTTATTTTATCATTACCTGCTTCTATCTCGTATGAAATAGCCATTGATAACATTCGCTACTACCTTATACCAAATGTTAGCGAACGATTAAGCTAAAAAGATGGATATATGAAGAAGTAGCTCTAGGCACCTATCTTTCTTAAAGAGAAGCTAAGTTTATTTCGAAAGGATGCACGACCAAAAATTGGAAATAAAATGGCAAACTTTGAAACCAAGTGGCGGATAATGCCCGATAGGACCGCATGCTGGGTAATTTTAGAACGTATATCAGATACAGGGGAGTCTGTTCTCTTTGGCTCGCATGTTGAAGAGACGCAAAGGTTGGATGGAAGCTGACTTGTTATGAAAATGTAGCAGATCGAGTCGAAAATATTCGCCAAGTAATATCACTCGGAAATTCGCACAAACGCCAAATTACAATTACGGTCAATTAAATACATGGCTTATGTTCAAAATATAATCCCAGAGATTCTCCTTTAAGGAGATGCAATTATGAAATGTTTGCGAGATAACTTGTGCGGATGTCTATTTTCAGAAGTCTATTCACGAGCACTCATAATAAGGCGGAAATTCAAAATTAACTTTAGCACTGACGATATTCAAATAAGCTCAAAGTTCTTAGAATATGAGATGGAATTTTCCTTGGCATCCTCTGTCTTAGTACTTAAAAACCTCTTTTCAGGAAATGCCATACTCCATAAGATCAAAATACAAGTGAATGTGCACGAATAAAATTTAATAATTTCCTGGAATTTTTGGTCATTTTCCCATAAGAGAGATAAAGAAATAGCGGAATTCCTGTAAAATTTTTATACAATTTGCTTAGGCGACAGAATTCCTAATCACACATACATAAAACTTCTTTTCACAAAACACAGTCATCCGAAGCATAATTCAGGTGAAGGTGCACAAATAAAATTTCATGACTTCGAGGAATTTTTGATAATTTTCCTCTAAAAGATATAAAGAAATAGCGGAATTCGTGTGACATTTTTACACAATTTGCTTTCAGGCGACAGAATGAATTCCTAATCACATTTCCTTTCCGTTGATAGAGTGACAGCTTCAACGTATGCAGAGTCACGCTGAGGCAGAAAATATCCTTATGTTCGGCCTTGGTCTTGACAGGGAAAAGGCCAATAATAGGTGATTAAACTAAGAAATACAATAGTGCAACGTGGAAATATTTCCCATAAGGAAAACGGAATGCCTTTGGAACGAAATGAAAAGTATGAAATTTTTTTGCGATCGAAGGCTGAATCGTAGAAGCACTGGTAGAAATGATACTGGGATTTTTACTAAAGGAGAAAAATGAAGCAATATTTCAAAGGCCTCATTTTAAGGAACTTCCACGTTATAAAGAAAATTTATTACAATCAGGAGCATTTAGAATTTTTTGCTGAGGGGGTTTGAATTAAAGATCGTAACCATTGATGTGATACGATTTAAGCTATAAAAAATTAATGAGAAAAAGAAGTTGAAAGTTGGTAATTAAAAATTCATTTATAAAATCTTCAATGATTAAGTTCCTTTAATTTATACTAAGGTTATTGGTGGAAGTAAAAGCCTGTCTACCACTCCTTGGTTACGAACCTGATTGATGTATAGGAGACTCAATTCCTTGGGGAATTCAGAGTATATAAGTTCTAAACCAGCAATAAGATCTAGGCTTATGTTTATATTGATCGTTTCTCGTAAATTTCACCGAAGTTTTTGTATTCCAAGTACCACTTTAGTACATTACTTAATTTAAACTTGGACATTTATTTCTTCAACTGTTGTTATGGACGTAAAGAGAAACTGAAGTAGTTTGGGCGATATCCTTCGTTAAATTTATAATTTTTTATCACGATCGTCCATATTACAGGTACTGGAACGTACAAAATCAAGACGACATACTTAAGAGAGAAAAATTTGTCATTACAGCCCACCAATAGCTACAATAAATTATGTAGAGGAAATTATGTGCAAACGGTCTCTACTAATTCATCAAATGGTTCACATAATCATTGGGTTGCACGGCGCGCTATACATAAAGTGAAAATTTAAGTGTTTCTTTCGACTCACTTGATGGAACAAACAATCAAAGTATTCGATTTTTTTATTCGCTTTTTCCAATCTATAAGCGCCTCCACTAAAGTATCCCACAGCCGAATCCATATTCGTTAGCCGAGTCCGACAAACAGCGAAACAATCTTCGTTGATTGAATCATTCGTTTAGCAGCAGTAACCTCGTGCTCCAAATCTCTACCCTTGTAGTACCAGAGTAATTAAAAAACTTATCACTCGGAACGTAAGTGTCAAGGTGGTAACGGATAATCTCGTAGACCGCAATACTTGTTTTATTCATTAGCGTGCGTTTTACTGCGCACAAGAATTCCGACGGCATGAGAAGGATGCGAGAGGAGAGCCAATCAGAAGGAGAATTGATTTTTCGGAACGTAAACAGTTACAGAAATTAGCTCCAGCGAAAAGTCAATGCCATCCCTGTTTACCCAGCCGACGGAGGCCACTCACGATTGTCATGTGACGAACGAGACCGTCTTTACGTCATCTTTGTGCGTGCGAAATCGTTTCTGGAAAACGGATCCGTTTATTAAATAATTTACGACGCGAGTACTTTAAAATAAACGAATGGAAATATTAAGTTGTTTACTCTACGTCACCGTTCCTTGGTGACGCCTCTTAAACAGAGGCCACTGCATGTCTCGAATCTGACATAGATTTAGCGGCTATTGGCCGTCCTTTAACAGCTGTTGGGGAAACGGACTTCTAACGGGAATCGAACGCGAGACTGCCTTCAAAAGATGCTGCCACAAATTATTTAATGTTTTCCTTGTTGACAAATGGAATAGAATTTCATCGTAGATTTTCAGCTCTCAGCTCAATTGCTTCTGATCTAAAGTATAATTTAATCGCTTAAATTACAATTTATATTTTTAGTAAAGCAAATGAGTTGGTACGATAATTATTTAAAAAAATTACCCTGTTTCGATCGTAGTAATTTGTTACTGTTGATTATTCCTGAGACTTGATTATACGGTTGTATCTTAGGAATATTAATGATATGGTGATGGCGTGAAGTTTATTTACAATGAATGGATTTCAAATCTTAATTTCTTATTCTATTACCTTATACTGCTAATTAATCTTTCAAGCTAGATAAAAAAATATTCGAATTCAGATTGGATATTTTAAAATTTAGATATAATTAAATAAAGACAAGGATATGCCATCATGAATGTGAGTATAAAAAGGAAATATAATCACTTTAATTACATATTGCCGAAGCAAATACAATATAATTAATTTTTAACAAAGGCTTACAGAAGAGGAGATAGAAAAGAAAAATCTTTGAAAAGAAAACAGTGTTCCGATTATAGGCGGTGATATTTTAAATTGAAAATAACAATTTCGGAATATATTTATCTCTCGATAAAATTTCGCAAAACCAAAAATTATGAATATACCTTACGTGGGTGGATTCAAAATATACCGTGGAAATGAGGAATAATTTATAAGACATGCATCTCTTTCGATATCTCTCAGTGCAAGGATAAAAATCTACTGATACCCTTCATTCCTTAGGAGAGACATATCACTTATTTTATAGGAAAGTATTCGACCGTATGGCTCAGCAGACGAACGGGGCCAAAGGTGACTTCTCTTAAGGGGGGTCGATACCTCGGGATGGGATTTAAATTAACGGCCGGCCAAAATAGTTCGCAAAACCTCCACCATCCGGAGGGAGAGTTTTCCCCTCGAATAGGTGGAATGGGAAGGAATACTAGAGAGGGGTGGAGGTGGGGTAGTCATTGTAAGATAAGATAATCGCCGTTCCTTCTGGGCTATAGAATGACAAATGGGAAAGACAAGGAAGACGAGATTCACTTGCCTTCATAAGGAAAACAAGCCCGAACAATACCCAAGTGCAACATAGGAATTCCCATACGAGCATATTTTAATCCTTGCGTACGCACCCAAATTGTTACGCGCTATAAGTACTCGTATACCTTCATCCTATTCTCCATATTTTTAAATAATAATACCACTAAATTCTCATCTCTTACAAATTATATCAATAAATGTACATCAAGAGAATTTTTGCCCCGCGGTAATCCAACGACGTTATCCTTTTTATAACTTTCATCAGTTAAAGTATTTATCAACTGAGTAAAGATATTCTTTTAAATTCAACTTCTAGAAATTTACCACATAGCCAATTAAGCGGAGTATTATCAGCATAATGTAGAACTGAGGTTCCCAAACAATTGTGTTCGCGAGTTATCTTGAGTCAATTATTTGCAATAACAGAAAAATAATTTTAAATTTAGTCTCAGTACCAACTGAAAAGCATGGTAATTTTTGCTGAAGGGTATTACCGTGGAATAGTTTCGTAGTTCACCGAAAACAACAACACTCAGAATACTTAAAAAAACATATGAGCATAACTATTCGTTATAGCCTCAATTTGTTGGAACAGAGTACGCCGCGTGAAGGCTGAGGTTGACTGTGGATAGGAGTTGGCTATGTTTTATGCACCACTATCCCTTGTACTCCTCCTAACCTAACTATCCTAAGTATTAAAATAACGAAATACTAATATTAAGAAATTCATCAAAGTGGATGCTACAATAAAATTAAATTAAATCTGAAAAATAAAATATATACGTAATCACTTATGATCATTAAAAGGACATAAATGCTTTATGTTTTTTATCTTCTCGCAAGAGATGCATTTTGGCCCGCAATCTTGGGATCTTAAATCATAATTAACATCATCCCAAAATAAGTCAACATGCCGAAATAAGTCACAGAAACTAAAGAGAATTTTACTTGCTATAAACGGAACATATTCCCTTGATCCTCAACAATGTTCCTTTATTTTTAGTCCTCTGGGATATCTCCGTTCAATAATTTCTGTGAGAAGGCAATCTAAGTAATTTTTTTCTAATTTTCTTTCCATTTTATTCTCCCAGAAATTATCATCCCTCTCTAAATATACAGGAGACTCTCCAAACTGGCGTTTTACCTAGTTGAACGCTGAAAAAACTGTTGCCGCAACAACACGTATGAGAGCACAGAAAGAAAGAAAAACTTTCCTCCTTCGTAGATAGACTAAAACTGAATCTACAAAAATGTTTTCTCTTTTCCTAACCATCCAAAACCCCTTTTCCGTAAATGATACTTTTTTCGAGTTAAGCTGAGAGATTATTGGCGAGTTCGAGCGCTATTTTCCCACACTCGGCTCTGGTATCAGCCTCACACCGCTTGACGAGGAGTGTGAGGGAAAATGAGGGGAAGTGGATTGCAGCGCCAGTTCCTTGGAAGACGTTTTTCGGCGCTTGTTGCGAAAAACGCTGTACATCTTGCTCGCGTTGCACGATTACAGGACTATTATAAAACTTAGAAACTTGAAAACTGTCTAAATTCAAAGTTAAAGGATGAAGCTAGGGTCCCATCCGACAAAATTTTCGTATCCTTACTTATAACCGAGTGCCACTACATCAAAAATGGTCGATTTCTTCAATGTTTTCTAATTTTTTTCTCCGTTATGGTTTTCATTATCAAAAAACGGTCGGATGGAAGCCTAGCTTCATCTTTCAAGCGTCGAATAGTGAAAACAAATTTTTTTTATCGATTTACATGCCCCCATGGCGATGTAATTGCCAACAGCCTGAAAACGGATTTTCAGGCAAGGTATCGACCCCCCTTAAGACGGCGCGATGTTTTCGCCCTCTGGGGATTATTGGAGAAACCATAAAAATGGAGAAACGTCGCGGGCGTCGGCGTAAAATATTCCAGAAAATACGAACTTTCACCGTAAATGCGTCAACTGACGTCCCTTCCTAAAACGCTCCTCCTTCTGCCAACTTGTATTTCTCTAAAAAACTGAAAATTACTTACTTTGATAGTCATTTTATAGTGAAGAATAATTCTTCAATGAAAGGAATATGTGACTGTAAATGTATTTGCATACATTCCTATTTACTACATCTATCTCGTTTAATATGTGGCATATCTATACATTAATATATGATATTCATATACATCTGATTAAATAATACATCGTGTGGATATGTTTGTCAATGAAAAATGTTTATTTAGAGTATGATGTAGAAATATAATAATGAACCATAAGTAATGTATTATATTGAAATTGTAATAAAATGTATTGTAGCATTGCATGTTTTTGTGATTTTTAAATAAATGTTTATTTAGACTATGATGTAAAAATATAATAATGAACCATAAAAAATGTATTTAATTGGAATTATAATAAAAAGTATTGTAGCCTTGCGTGTTTTTGTGTTTTTGATGTAATAATTAATGTTTATAAAATGTAAATTTGTTATTGAATTTAGATATAATGAGATGCATAATTTGTGATGTATTTAGTAATTATTTAATATATTCATTGATTGCAATCTAGTTGATGACAATAAAATGTCCTATAAATGCTTTTTCTGTCGTTAGATCAATAAATTTATAATTAAAGTCGTTAGATTAATAAATTTATAATTATTATGCTGTATTTTGATAAATACGCCCTTATTTAACTTCTTCCTTTTACTTAGGTCTTTCGAAAAAAAGCTCTCTTTTGACGACATCGAGTTGTTGTAGACTTGCAGCAAAATAGAACAAAATATGGCATGAAGTACGTTGAAACAACATGTATATTATGAATTTTTGAGAAGCGGAAAATTCTGAAGCCTAGTCTTTTCCTAGAGGAAGTTTACGCTTCAAGATACGTTTCACCGAAGTACTTCCGAGTTAACAAGTTCCACTCTCTCTAGATGTTATGGGAAACAGAGAAAAAAGATGAGGAGATATAGCTTTAATAACACGTGGTTTCTGAGAACAAAGCAAGGTAAGCTCAGTTTCTACCGACGCATGGCAAGTTCCTTTGGTGCATCAATTATTCGTGACGACCGGAATTTTATTATCCCAAGAAAAAAAGGCAGGAATATGACTTCGTATCGATAATGAGAATTGTGACATAAAAGTTATACGTTTCTCAACTATTACACAAGAAGGCCAGTAAGTCGGTAGGCTATCCCATACATCAATAATATACCTAATTTATTCCATGAAGGAATTATGTGGATAAGACATCAAAGCGGCAGTATTATGGGTAAATTCTAAACTGACCTTCTGCTGAAATGAAAATGAAGCAACTCATTTCTGCACTTATGCAATTCTTCCATGGAAGTTCTGCTTATTGGTAGGAATTGTTTACCGAATGATTCCCCGGGTGTACCTTTTGCTGTCGATTTTATATAATATACCATTTTAAAAAAGGTACACTCTATTTTTTCTTCTTACTTTTAAATTCATTGGTTATGTAACAGTAGAGTAATGTTTTATTATTTATCTAGAGCTACGAATAAATAAGAACGATTATTTTCCTCAGGTTCATATCCCGGGAAAAAGGAAATAAAAATGAGTAAAGTATTTAATTAATTAAATAAAATTCACCATCAATAAAAATGAAAAGGTTTAAAGTATAAAATTAAAGACGTTAAAATATTTTGCTATTTTCAATATGTAATAATTTCAGCGAAAATATATAAGATATCTTTCAATTTATTTTACAATTAGATATAATCATGAATACCTTATCTGCTATGGATATCAGCCTGTGTCTATATATTTCCTTCGAGTGATTCATATGTGTAACTTACTGTTCTAATGACAGTTTGATGAAGCATAATTTTTATTATGAATACGATTTGTATGTCATTTACGCACGTTGTCAGTGTTTAACATATAATGGAGTTTTGCTATTTTTTCTCTGAATCGTGATCAAATACTAGAAAGGAAGTAGTATGCTGAAGGTAAATTGTTCCGGAAATAATGCCATTATAATTAAGGTTTCGAAAGAAGGTAAACGAAATTCATTGGACATTTATCGAGACACGATATGATGAAAATAACTTTTGAAGGGACACTCATGGGCAAGAGGACGAGAGGAAAACTCAATATATCAATGCTTCCAATGTACCGAGCGCATTGCAAAGAAGACAGAGAAAAAAGATAGATGACATCGACAAGGCCTTTAGTAGGATAATGAATCAATATTTAATTAGAGACTCTTTTTACCGTTATTAAATAATATATTCAGCACTCCATTTCTTCTTCGTGAAACTTCCATCAAATCCAACTTTCCTTCTCTCCTTATCTTTAAACTTTCCCATCAGCAGTTAAACAGCCGAACGACTCGGGACAGCCAAAACTATTTACCATTCATAGAAACCGATCCACTTATTTACAAAACATTGTCATGGTAACGGCGGCATTTTCGTTTATTATCCTACCGAAAGAAAGAGAGAAGGAAGCCGGTGAGCGCTGACCTTGCTTACGATAAGATGAGGATGAGTCAAGGTCCTTTTTTTATCCCTTGCATTATGAATGCTCAAAGGGAAGTTAAAAAAACAGCCGGAATATAGTTTGGGTGGCTGCGAATGATCTCTCGTCCGGCATCGCATTAAATCAGGAGAGGTGATAACGCATCTTGTGACGCCATTTCAGATACGGCGCCACACCGTCCGATCGTTACTCCGGCGTAACGGAAGGCTAAATCCGAGGCTGTAAAATACCTATCATCCTGCCTCGCGGATTAAACATGCTCGGTTGATTCTGCGGGAAACAAATGGCCGTTTTTTATTCGCCCAACGAACAAGAGTTTAAGCTGAATGCCTTCCTCCACTATTCATGGTTACATCTCGCCTCTTTGTTCTTCATTTTTTTTCACTGTTATCGCGGCGTTTGAAGTTTAATCGGGGCTGGAGAAGGACTCGGATGAAGGAAAAGTTTTCCGGGGATGAACAAATTGCTTTCTCTTCCTCACTGTCGGTCGAGTTTATCGCCCATGTCAGATCGTCTTTTAAGTGATTTATGTATTTTTCCTGGATTCGTAACTTATTTTCACTTATTCTGATTCTCTTTCCTTGGTTAAAGTAAGAAAATATTTTCGATTTCGTCAGTTGAATGATTGACCCCACCCTTCTTTATCTGTTACAGTGGTGGTATAGAGTATTTAAAAATATAAACTTACCTAAAATACGAAAAAATCTTTGGTTTTCCGTCTATGTAACTCAATTTATCCCTCGTGACTTAACTTTGTTATATCGTTACTAACAACTCATGAGGCCTAGAGTAGTATTAGAAGTAAATTTAAAAGGCACACATAGGCCCCCATCGGGAATTGAACCCGGGATCGCTTTCAGTAAAGTTGAACCCACTGCTCATTTGGCCATCCGGAGTATTCCAAGAGTTACCGGAATTAAAATATACAGTTTCTGGGATGGTTTTGAACTAAGATGAAACCGACTGATGTTGTCGTTAAGTATTACTGCAAGAATCTAGTATTTAAAAGTTTCTACTAGCATATGCAAGCGACCTTAACATATTAAAATAAGTTTTTGTGGACGACACTGATCTATTTCCTAGAACATCGCTATACAGGTACTATGCCTACGCAGTTTTTGTTAGCTAAGGTTAAGCAGCTTTCGTACTATTCTTCTGGGATGATCATAGATTATGAGATAAAAAATCGTGAAATAAACGTCGACTATGACAAGCAGTTTGCGCATCGTTCTTTTCCTTTAAAATACGATCCGAATGCATCAATAAGTTTCATTTTGAGATATTAGTAAGGAATTAGCATCAAATTTATCCTAAAGAAATATCCGAGTCATTTTATTCGTAAATGAATTCGGAAAAATTCATAAGTAACCAAAGAGAGGTCGGATGCATACACCACGATTTCTACTTCTCTGCAACGGGATTTCCTAACTTGACTAACTCCTCCATAAAATTAAAATACTAATCGTGGAATCCCTAAAAACTAAAATCTAATACTTATACACCAAGTTCAGCTCTGAAATAGTAGTAGTATTGTCATAAGTGCATTGAAAGCTGTGGCCATTTCGCACGTGAGTTCCCATCGGGTATCGAACTCGGGACCGCTGTTACCAAAATCGAACGCGTAACCCAACGCTATCCGGGAGACCTATCTCTGGAATAATAAATAACTTCGGACGAATAAGAATCACAAAAACTTGCAGATCTTTATGACGGTAGAAAACATTTAAAAGGTACTCATTTCCTCTAAAGTAAGACTTGAAGGTAATTCAGGAAGAGTTTACAGCGAATAAAAGTGAAATTTAACTCTCATGCGATCGTAAAAGTCTCCAGGATTGCTCACTTGAAGAGAGTTCATTTTCCGACGTAATACCTATGCAAATAGACGATATTTACAACTTTTACTACTGCGTTTTATTTCCTCGATATTGCTTGGTATTATTTTTTGAAATGTGCTCACGGAGGCATGGGTAAAAATCAGTCAATCGAACATCATTAGTTAAGCCATAAATTATTCAAGAGATCTTGCGCGATACATAAAACATTTTGCCTCATTATTTCCTGCAGATATTTTCAATGTTATTCTATCTGTTTGGCCTTCAAAGAAGGAGGATGAATTTTTAATACGCATGAAAATTATTCGTCTGTCTAGCTGTAAATTCGCTCGCCTGCCCCACAGAGGGCTGGAGTACAGTCCTCAGCTACTACAATTGACCTATCGGTACTTTTGAAGAAGGGTACAGGTCGACTCAACTTGTTAAAATCAGTACATCCCTTGGTAAAGAAAGTTGTTAATGGGTAGTACCTTCATTTCGTACCGTTAGGCTAAGTATTAGCAGATTTAATCTATTAACTTCCTAAAGTTTAAGAGACTAAGAAACAAAGAGGTTGATACACTCTGAAATACACTATTATTATGATAATTTTCCACTGATATTAGGGGTAATGCCATAAGAATCCCACCATCAACTCAAAAGAAGAGACGAATTAATCTACTCTTGCAAAAGAATTTTATAATTTCTGTTGCGAAGAGCTAAAGACGATAATATACCGCAATTTTTTCAGGTCAATAACTTCAGAATGAAAATGATTTCATTTGATTAAGTTTAGAATTTAAAATATTGAGATAAAATCACTTCATATCCTAACACAGAGAAAGGCAATCAAAGTTCTGTATGAGAAGTAAAAGGATTCTCACAATATTTCATTGTTCCGAAGTGATGTTCAAATGTTCCAATGTTAAGCAACAAACTGTTTATGTTTTTAGAGATGAAAACGCTCGACTATCCTATACAGTGCAGAGTTACCTATCTAATTGTACCTCACAATCATTGGTATTATTATGATTTTTAATGATATTGCAGTTCAAGTTCTGGTAAATATATAAACAAAACCATGGAGACAGATTGTAAATAATTAACATTAGAAAACAAAGGTGAGTTTTTACTTTCCCCGTTGAAATATTAGAAAGTAATTTAACGAAATTTGATAGAAGAAATGCGCCAGTGTTAACCTTGGTATTATTCTTTAATCAGTTTCATCGAAGTTTCCAAAGTTTTCTTATTTCCTCTCCCATTAATTCCATTCAAACAAAAAGATGCTATAATTGCAGGATGAAGAAGCATTTTGTGTGAAGAGCTCCTTTTCCCACTGCTATTCTTCCCTTTGATGTTCTCACAGGAAGTCGCAAACTTTGTTATCCGCGCTATCTCGTGGCTCATATCTTAACGTCTCATTATCCCTCTTTATCTCGCGACGAGGCGTCACTTTTCTAACTTTTCGCTTTCCGGTAACTTCTGGCCGTTCTTAAGTTTTTCCTCGTTTTAAGTCGCTAACGCTCTCTATCGAAACGGATTTCTATTTATTACTCATCCACATTCCAGCGAATCAGTCTTCCAATCCAAAATTCCTCAATAAATCGCGCGTTCAAGTAATGAGTGCTTTCTACATTCTAAAACTGTCTTGGTGTTTTCAGAAGTAATATTGCTTTTCCTCTGTATGAACGATTTTTTCGAACGTTTCTACTTGGAGGACTTTTTCAGCGAAGATGTGAAGAATGCTACATAAATTACATAATATGTAAAATTGATATTTTAATTTTTAATTTTAGAATTCAAATCAAGCACAAGAGTCCGAGAAAAATTGAAATATTTGTCAAAACTTTTACTTTAATGTTTATTAAATATATTCATAGAGAAAGTAAGGCAAAATGAAGTAGAACACATAAGGAAGAAGATAATTTGCTAATAAGGAGTCGATGGAACGAAATCGGAATCAGATGTGGAAGTATTCTTGAGGAAAACTTCAAATATCCCAAATAGTGAATTTTCAGGAGGCAAAATTCCAAGAATTCACTGTTTTTGTATTCAGATACAGGTAGGAGTAGTATCGGAAAAAGTTCAAACAACTATCCACTTATTTCTAATTCTGCCACCTCTCTAAAATGTTCATTAGAGCAATGAATTATCAGATAATTACAAAGATCCTAATAACTATATGCTGGTCCTAATTTCATCCTCTATTTCTGTTGGAATGTAAAGAAAGAATACCTCCCCTTTCTCCGCTACCATCTCAATATTAATTCTAACTGACAGTTCATTTTTATTTCATTGAACATTTACATTTACACGGGAGTAATAGCTTAAATCTGGTTATTTATATCAGATTGGATTTGCAGGTACTGTAGAGGAATGTCAGCAACTTTACTCCTCCTAGCTAATCGAAATCCCTGGAAAACTTAACATGTACTAATTTTACCACAAATCAAATATTTCTTGTTTTTCCTCGTTTTTTATGTTTTTTATTCTCTCTTCTATCGTCATGTAAGAATATCGTATGAGTCTAAGGGAAAAACGAGAAATACAGTTTTTCCTTGGGATTTTCCCTTATGTGCGAAGATATCCTAACCCTTTTCCTCATATCACAAGACGTTAGATGAAAGAGCCTCGCCTAATAAAGGGTAGAATAATAATAGTTTTGACCATTTCTATCCTTTTCAATAATCTCATCCATTTCGATGAATTCGGCTTCTACGCCCCTTCCCTATCATCTGAATTGTAATTTCTGGTTTAATGAAAAAATAAGCCTACTTAATATAAAGCAAATGAAAATAACTAGCTATGTATTTCGCAACAATACCTTCCAGAGGGTAGAGCATACTTAATGAAAAACGGTCTTTTGTATTTGCGTTTTAAAAGAGCCATTTCTTAAGTTTTTCGCAACAGTATTTTCCAGCGCATGCGAGTTCGTCCGAGCTATTTGTTTGTGAATTTCTGATTGCGAACCCTCGGCCAGAATCCTAGGCACACCAATTATATGGTCGATTAGAACATTCAGTTACCTTACTAATGACATATCGAACTCTGTTCGGACAAAGGAAAACGCGTGTCTTTCGCAAACGCATTGTCTCACAAGGAATGAGAAACTGACGAGAGTGGATGGTCATTACTGTTTCGCAATAGAAAAGAAGCATGTAATTACTTTATGGATCTAACGTAAGGTTGGAGTGGGATAAATCGTGCCGTATCGATTTATTTATCTGATTTTACTTTGTATTTAATGCAAACGATAAAAATTCTCTTCGGCTCATTAATTTATAAGTTTAAACGTAAATAAGTTCTAAGGGGAAAACCTCGCCGAAGGACATTTTTCACGATAAAATATGGTTCTGGAGCGAGAGGCATAATATTCTGCCACGAGTTTCAGTGAGCCTTTATATAATCAAAATATTCATAGAAATGCAAATTAAAATGTGTAAGCTATTAAAATGTCAAAATAAACGTCAGCAAAGGAATAAAACTACAAAAACCAGAGCTAGTTTATCTCGTTTAAAGAAAATCAAATAGTGTACATGAATAAAAAAATTCATAAAACATTTCAAAAGAAAACCATTATTAGTTATTGATAAAAAATATTCAGGAAAGATATACGGTAAAAATGAACTTGTAGTCGTAGTGTAATTATAAAAGCTCTTCAACAGCTAAGGGCAATTCGTACATTTGGGCTTCTACCGGAAAACAAACCGGCGACCGCTTTCACCAAAGTTTGAGATTATAATACAACATCGGATTCTGGGAGGACCAGAACCATTTCTAATTCTGCCTAAAAGGCGAATATTTTCCGTCCCCAGATGCACTGCATTTCGCTGTAACCAAAGCTCTGCCTCAGTCGGTTGACCGGAAATGGTTTAAATTATTCTTTCCCTAATTGTATATCTGGTAAAAATTTTCACATTGTGGAGTGAAAAATACAAAAGTTAATCACTCCCTTTGTAAGAAAGACAGACGATTCTTATAATATGATGCGATGGCAACCAAAGACATATTACTTAAAGATAGTTTGCTGGCTCTCTAGATATCTACAGTAGTGGCAAATAAATCAAACTAAAGAAGATTCCTTTTCAAAGTGTAGAGCGCTGATTTAAAAAAGTAAAGAGCCAATCCCTTCCTTTTTGTTTTCTAATTTAAAAGCAATAAAAATTTGTTACATAGCTATCCCGCTTATAACACGGTTTTCACTAATTCCCGTGGGATACGTCTTAAGCGGGTTTTGCAGTAATTAATCATACAAAAGACAACCGATTATTAGTCATTGCATACAATTATCATTTTCGCTCAGCGATGAAATAGCGCCTTGATGTAAGGGCGCTACTGAATCATCACAGTAAAAGAGTTGTCCATTTCCAATGCCTCAGATACGTTGCCCGACCCATATCCCTCTCACCCACACCAGAGGCACCCAAAGCCTCAGTGAATGGAGAACCTGAAGGGTCAACAAAAATCGCAGAAGGTGCTATACAGATCAACGACCTCTCTCAACTGAAGAACACTATGCGTGCAGGGGAAGCGCACAAGATTTCGAGCTGTCAAAAGGGTTTATCGCAGACGGCGCTTGGGTGGCGCCCGAAACCAAGGTGTCTTCGTTCGCGTGGGAGTTTTTATATTGATCGTAGGGCTTCAGGAGTAGGCGCCAGTCGGTCGCTATAACCAAAGGATGTCACCCACTCCACCCACAAATCTCTCCTATCCTATTCCACAGCCACCGGTTGTCGAGGGAGCATTCTTCCCCATTTGACACCCATTAGCAGCATTTGTATGGGCGCATTTTACCTCCAAGGACTTGAAACTGCCTCTCTGAGGGGGGGGGGGCTGAGGGTCTCAGGTGATAAAGAATGAAGGTCCAGGAAAGGATTAGGGGGTGGACTCAATGGAGGGAAAAATATATTCCGGAAGCTGAAGGTGGGCGGTGGTGCTTCGTACGATAAATCGCTCTCCCGAATTTTTTTTATCGTTTTCTTTCTGAGAAGCCTTATATCCTAAGGATGTTATCGAGTTTGAAGAGGAGCCTTGTGCAATTTCTTCGCATAATTTTCTTTGCTCGTCGAGATTAATTAGTCTTTTAGATGAGGTCGTAAAACTAAAGCCATGAGATCATTTTCACGATCAATATGATCGCTTTTAAAATGAGCTAGATGCAAATATTGGTATATTGTATGCTATATTTTAAATATTTCTATAACATATAATTTAAATGGTATATATTGAAGATAAATTTTGGTATCTATCAACCATAGAATATCTCTTAACAAGATGAATGGACCAAAAATTTTCTTCGACTTACTAACTACAGAATAAAGGCGATTGAGTGACTATTTAATAGGATAAGTTTCATAAATAATATATCCGTTTAAACTTTTAGGGAGAAATGACAAAATGATCAATGAAAATATAAGCATACAAAATTTCTAGTCTATCAAATGGGTGTTTTAATTAAATTAATATTAAAAATAAAATTGACAAAAAACAATATTGAATGTGAGTCTCCGGATAGGTAAGGCGTTCCACTTCAGTGAAAGAGGTCCCGGGTTCGATTCTCGGTGAGAGCTCATGTGCGAAATGACCTCTGGTGTCGAAGCGCTTTTAAATTACTGTTACGATAAGAAATGTTCCTTTTAAAGCGTTTCTCTAGAAATAACCTAGAAATCAGCCATTTTTTGTCCCACCCCTCTCTATGGTTATCCAGCAAATTCTTAATGCCATCGTTTCTTTATACATTTCTATTTTCTTGTTGCGAAAATTACACTATTTTTTATTGCTTAAAAAAATCTGCACTCGGAAAAGTTCCGAAAGCAATTACAGAGAACTCCCTTGATGATCATTAACCTCTGAGAAGCAAGGCCATATCTCACCACATCAGTGAATCACTAATTGTTTACATTCGTAATCTACGAGATTGCTTTTTTGTCATTACATAATTTCGTGCAAAAAAGACGAATTTTCGATCTCTTATCTACTACCACGTAATTCTTCCTATCTTTCATAGTTACCGTAAATTTATAAAATTTAGATATATAGAGTACTATACTACTGTAATTCCTACGAATTTAAATAATAAGGCTGGAGCATAATATTCAACTATAACTTAAATGAAGTTAATCAAATAATTTATGCCCCTTAAGTTTCTCCAGCAATCCATTTCGAATAAAAAGTAAATCAAAATTATTGAATCGAATCCCTCAACCGGTAAAATTTCCTCATCTTTGAATGTATTTCTGATAAAAGAATTAGAGGCTTTTTTCTGATATAATTGGTTTTGACCTTTATACACATTGTAAAGAATAGCTGAAGGTTCATAAGAAGCAACAAAAATCTAATCTTTACTGGTCCTTCTATAAATTCAATTCCTTATTCTTACTAATTTCCAATCTCAATCAACAGAGAAAACAAGATCATAAATGTAATGTGACATGTTTCGTTCACCAGAGAGGTAGCATCTTTGGGCTAAGTTATCGGTTTTTATTTATTAAATATGAGCTTACACCCATGTTTGTGTACACGTTCAATCACGGCGAAACAAAGTAAACAAAATTCTCATTTTCTGGACAATCAGGCACGCCAATCCGTTCCTAGGTCATTCATAAATTTGATGCTGTGTGACGTAACTCTATCAACTCAATTAACAGGGCGGAAACAAACTTGACCCGCTGTTACGCAGCCATTTTGATTTTTCGTGCTTCTAAAGAATTTAAAAGAATTAATTTGGAGTAATATAGTGTATTTGTTGTATATGAATAGCATTGTTTGCAGGTTATAATTATGTAAAAATAATAAACAGAATTATTTAAAATTGTGTGTTTCATTTAATATTTTCGATATAACTCATTGCCGGATGATCGTGAACAAGCGAAATGCGAATATCTAGAATACCGAGAACATATACGAAGACATTATGTTTCGTATATGTTCTCGATATTTTCAATGTTGATATATCATTCAATAGTACGATTTCTATGAAATATGTACTTAGGTTTAACTTGTTACTGTAATGATATCGTCCTGAGAGAACGCCGATTACTATGCTAATTAATTTACGAAAACCAGAATAAACAATCTCATTTATCGCTAACAAGTCATACTTGCTTCCTTTTTCTTACCTTTCCTTTTTCCTGAAACAAAAATTAACTAAGAACGAGGCTAATACATGAAAACTCGCGCGTGCCTTATCTCACGAAAAGAAGACAGTCTGTCAGTCAGTAAACTCAGTTTTCCCGCTTTTTTCCTTCCTTCCCGAGATGTTTATTAAAGGAAAAGATTAGAATTATCACTTTGCGAAACCCAAAAACAGATATCGTGGCTGTAGTCGAGAGACTGCTGCAGGAAACCTCATGTAGCGGAATTCCCTCATATCTATTCGTTCTTTATCTCAGTTTCTTCACCTCCTTTTACATTGGTAACCCTTTCGAGATAAAGTCTCTACATAATAACATTTACTTTCTCATGAAGTTATTTTACAACATCTTGTTAGTATTAGAGTAGGAAAGTAATCCATTAGTCGTTTGTCGGGGCCAGCGTCTTCTAAGGTACCGAAGGACCCGGCAAGGCCGGGAATACTGACTCCTAAGAATTACCCTACGAGCATTTTGCTACACATGCTATCATCCTCTATCAACTAGGACCCCGAAAACCTTAGTTACCTTTATGATTTTTTCATACTGCAAATCACACCGGCGCATAATAAGAACTAAAATATAAGAATATATACATTCTCAGATACCTTTACATAAAACTAGATCTTAATTATTGCTAGGTTACCATTGTTAGGCATACTGATCTTGTTTACATATAAAGGTCAAATAAAACAGATTCTGAAAGTCGTAACTCATGTCAGAGTTAAGATGCTACAAAACAGGTTTTCCGTTCTAATTCATTAACGACTTGAAGTAAAGAATAATATGATAATCCTCAAGGAAAAATGGGCATGAAAAAGTTTGACAGGACCGGGACACGAACCCGGATCTTCCAATTGTCAGACGGCTGCTCTATAGAGCGTTCCAGTTTTTCTTGTTAGTTATGAAGGATTATACGGGAATGAAATCCTACGCATTTATCTCTCTAATTCAAGAATAGCCTCATTTCGGGACATCTCTATGCTCTGTTCCTCAATCCGATGATTAAAATTAAGATCTGTAGCTTTTATCAGAAATTTTAACTACAACTTCCAGCTATCAAACTGGCTTGAATGACTCGAAAGTAGTATAGCTAATCATCTATCTCGCCAGGACATTCAGACATTCGTTAAGGAGATTATATAGATAAGAAATGAGAGATTGGGAATATCATAGCATCTTCTCTAGCATTGATTAAATTGAGAGAATACAATCATCACATCTCTACATTTTCCAATAATAAATCTTCGTCCGTTATCTACATATGATCACGTCAAGTAAAGCAGGAGAAACACAGAGTATATTTAACAGCTGTCCTTAATGTATCAATGAAATGAAGAAGGACGTTTAAGTCGTCGAATTGAATCCGCCTGGTCATTTATCTTTCACTCCTTAAGGCGTAACAACGTATGTCGTCCTTGATGACGCAGTTTAAAAAATTTCTTTCACTTGCACCAAAGGACTTTCATAATGAATACCCATGATAACAAGGTTATTTTCGCAAGTAGGAAAGAGATATTTGGTACATGCCCAAGCATGTCGGAATGGTTCTTTTTTAATAAAGGCGGGCATCGGGTCCGGTTTTAAAGCTCTTTCCTGACGACCAATAGGATGTAAGTAACGCGAATATTTCCTTGACTCGTCAACTCGCAGAAATCCGTAAGCAACTGGTTCTTCTGGTGCGAAAATTTGATTCGATGTGAGAAATTTCGCAAAATATTTCCGAGGTTTGAATTTATTATGTAATAAGTATACACCTGTTGGAAGACCTTGTGTGGGTATTTTCTATCTCTTGGACGCTGACTCCAAGAACGAGACCTTCTTTCTCGATTCGCAAGGTATTAAAAAATATTAGAAATGAGGTGAAAATCGCGTATTCCTGACGAACTTTTAAAATGCAAAAAGAAGATGGATTTTCGCAATTTTGTCTCTGTTGAGGAATGAGGTATTCTTCCCACTACGAAGATCAATTTAACCTAAAATAGTCAATGTATTGCATCACTGAAATATTACAATGACTGCAAAAAAACAACATGCAACATAAACCAGCCTAAATTAGAAATTAAAAATGAATGTAGGACTACAGTCTCCAAAAACATCATCCAAGAACCATTTACCAAGCATTTCATTGGACAAAAATTTACAAACGTTCATTCAAGATGTGGATTCATGATCCTGTAAAGGAAAATATTAAATTCCCTTGGGAAAGGCATTTACTTGAATGCATACTACACCCTTCAATTTATGAAAACTTCCACAGTTACCCAACTAATCTCCGGAAATGGGAGTAAGTATTATATGGATTGAGTTATTATCTCAACCATTCATTGAATGCACGACGTCACGGCTACTACACTCCCACTCGGTCGGCATAAGTAATTAGTTCACCGAACCGGAGAATAAATGGAAAATAGTTCACTGGAAATATGTCTTGCGATCCAGAAGTGAAAATTGGCACTGATTTACTTAACAGTATCCCGAATCTGGAAAGAGTTGTTTAAAATTGGGGAATAGCATGACTAAAATAGACTGTAATATACCTAAAGACCGAAGGATGAATGTAGAATTTAAAAGACTAAGTTAAGTCATTTAAAAATACGACCCAATATAAAAGTTTTGTTGATAGAAATAAATGAAAATCAAGGAAATATGTATGTGCTACTAAGGATTTATATTTCACTTACAAATAACTATCGCAGGTATACCAGAGTTTAATCTAGCCAAAAATTCGCCCGACGGAAAAATACGGGACTTTCACAGTAGGAAGATCAGTTGAAAAATGTACAAACATAAATCAACATAAATATTACACATATAATTATCCGTAAAATTAGTATATCAATAAAGGCAATAAAAAATTCTTAGTTTAATAAAACTTTCGAAATATGAAATAAAGCGTACGACAACATTCTGAAAGTAGTCAACCGCAATTTTCAGAGGAATTCCGCTATGCTCTTCAGGAATAGTAAAATCATCACAAGTATCTCATTTTATGTATAAAAATACGCATAATTTACATTTGAAATCAATAAAATATAATAGAAATGTATTTCATTCTCATGAACACCGACTGTTAGTTTCGTTCGAATTCATTTGCAAACTTTTCCCCACAATTAGAGGTATTGATTTACCCAAAATATTAGGCTATTGCTGTATTAAGCGACACAAAAAATAATCAAAACGTGAATAATTTGTCGTTGCGTTAGATTCGCGATATTCAATTGGGAAGATTATCAGAATTGGATCCCTCATACAAAAGATAATACGAGAAAATATAATACGAAATACATATGATGTATATAGTTAATTTAACATATTCAAAGAACAAGGATGAATATATGTGATAAATTAAGAACAGTTTTCTCATCCTTGACTGACAATATTTTACATACATTACTCGTTATGGAAAATATAAACCTTTCATCTATTCTTTTTTGAAAGGTTTAGAGTAAAACTTACAAGAGCCGAAGAATGAAAAAATACTGACAATTACTGACATTTTTTCGACTCTTCTTCAATTATCGTCAGAATAGGCAAAGCTCGGAGTATTTCCTTTGCTAAATAGCACAATTGTAAGGATATCTGCAAAAACATTTTCACACAGCCCGAGATAACGAAGCTAAACTATTTACCCTCAACAAATCACAGCAGTATAGCTAAGCTAACAATCCTTACTTATCCACAATTTCCTTATCTTCCCACCCACCTATTTCATTCCGTGACGCATTGTTTTCAATCCCAGCTTTTCGGGGTTAAGCACCGTGTACAATAACCTCCGATTGTTTACCTCCCGCCACGCATTCTCGCAAAGCGAAACCCTTCTTGTTTTGTATCGCATCCCCAACCCCAAACAACCCCTCGCATCATCCTAGACGGAAAAACACACTGACATTTCGGCACCGTTAACATTTGGCTCACCTGCCCGCTGCCTCCCAGCACAGGTCTCGAGTCCTCTGAGGTATTCTTAGGCCCACTGCACTTCATGGCTGCCGACGTGCTGTACAGCTCTATAAAGGATCCTCTTGTCAGCAGACGCAGACGGAGATGAATAAGAAAGCCGAGTCGTCCGGAGAGATTTAAGAATTAAGCGGGGGCGTGGTCTGGTCCGTTTGCGTTGAGATATATCGCCTCCAGGGACGAATTATTAATGATGGGAAGGGGAAGACTTTTAAGGTCGACCGATCGGACTACCTCTATCACCCCTTGCTTCTTTTCGGGTCGGAAATAAATTGGCCGCGGGAATCGATCCAAGGATCGGATGATTCGAAGACCGCCGGAATTCTTCAGCTGGAGGTTCCGGATCGAAAGGAACCGGATAAAGCGGGACAGCTGCCGGATTATCGGGGTGCCGGATGAGAGAAACCCGATGCCGGATTATAAAATCCCCTTCCGAAACGCGTGGGAGAGGAATTCAGCGATGTCGTTTCCCTCGTTGTTTTTTTTGCGTGTGTACGCTCACGCTGATGCCAAAACGACGACCGGGGGAAAGGGTTTCTTTCTTGGCAGTAGAGGAGAGAGAGGGAGTTGGATAGCACTTTTTTAGTTTTTCCTATTCCCGGCCGAGACAAACAAAAGCCTCAGTCTGCCTCCGAGGAGGTCCCCGCGCAGATCGCTCCCGAAAAATACACGCGCCTTCGGAAAAACTCCCAAACGCTTCCGAATCCTCAAAGTTGCGGAAAAAAGCGTTGAAATCTCTGAGGGAGAGTGAGTCGCCGAAGACGGAAGGAACACCGGAAGACCTCGGGTTCGAAAATGGCTATGTGAGGAATGAAATTCTTCGGCGGACGGGCAAAAGGACTGCAGAGAAAAGTTGGATGTTACCCAGCCAAAGGGCGACGGCTATAACCGAACTGTAAATGGATTCAGGTCTTATGGAATACGCTCAGCTATTCCTCACGTATCGTGAATAAACTCTTGGGGGAAAAGAACCGCAGCGAATAAAAACGCGAGTAGAGAAAGAGAAGGTGAGTGGAGGTGTGAGACTCTAACACGCACGCTTTTGCTTCTTTCTAACGTGAGGAAAAATGCAGAAACTAATCCCCTCGCGTACGTGGTGCTAACTCCCCCGCGCTCGCAATGGATACCTCTGATGTTTCCAGAATATAAATCATTCGCATTACAATGGAGGAGACGTATTCCGCGAGACAATCGGTCTGCAACACGACCGTCTTTTTTTTCCTTATTTATTTCTCGATTCACCCACTAACAACCGCTTCCGGAGGCGTGCCCCATTCCCCGTTCCGGAGCGTCCTTCGCGTTGTCGTATTTATAAAGGCTGGGGCCCCACGGTGCCTGTCCCCGCGTTAAAATTGGAATGGACGCTCTAGGAATCCCGTCACGGAAAGAAGACTCTATTTTCTTTACCGAAAAGTGGCGCTGATGTAGCACGAGAAAGCGATCGCTGGAAAAGCGCAACTTCCTTCGCGGCAGTCCTCTTTTTTTTTCCTCAGCGGAGCGAGTTGTCTCTATAAGGTCCTTACCGCACTCAGCCGGCGCCTCTCCCCTCCTCAGACAACACGCGGGGAAGACTAACGCCCTCGGAAGTTAAGGGAATCGCGGCGAAAAAGCGCCCGGAAAGTGCCGGAATAGGAAAAACGGTGCCGGAGGGAAGGAATCCGGAGTGGGGGAAGGATGCCGGATAATCGGACCCGATGCCGTATTATCGGATTCGGTGCCGGTTAAAGGAGACCGGTGCCGGATTAGTTCTCGCGATGTGATAAAGACTCTTTTGCTAGCCGTCCTGGTATCTTTTATGATTCTCAGCGACCGGAACAGGATCTCCTGCCCTTTTTTTCTCCCGGGATGTCTTTCCGGATAAGGCGAAGAAGCTAAGTCGGCGGAATTCGCGGACGCCCAAATCTCTGGAAAAGGTTTCCTTAAGACGCACACGTTCTTATGGGTTTGGTGTACGAAAAAGACGTTCCGCTGCCTTGGACTGTGATGCTAGTCTCACGGAGTTCGCGCTGACACTGAAGCCGGTCGCGCTCAACTTCTACCCACCTCCAGAGTTCCCCCCCCTCTTACTCCAGGGACCACACCTCCCCACCCAAACCTCTCTTCCCCTATCGCGAGTCATGCCTCCTCCTTCCATCCTCAAACAAACTCACCGTGGGCAACCATACCCCCACGACACGAAAATCGGATGTGCGGGGAGGGAGACGGGATGTGGGGGGAGGGGGAGTTGGCGGGAAAGGAGTGCTGGAGGCTGGAAAGGGAAAGTAAAGGGATAAGAATACGGGAGAAAGTATACAAGACGATGTCCGAGTTGCATAAATGCAAATTCAAGGATTCTGTGCCCCCCCCCTCCGTCGTCGAATGCCTCCGAAGGGCTTGTTCTATGGATTATAGAGCGGCGCTGTACGCGGCTTTCGGCACCTTCTGAGGCGCGGTACGCACGTGTTTGGAAACTCGTGTAGGGGGGCAAGGTTTTAACGCCGTTTTGTTCTTAAGAAAATTCGGGAATGCATAATCTTCTTCTACGCTTTTTTGTTCGAGGCTGTTCCTCCGAGTCCCTAACAGGTTGCGACGTTGCTGACTAAACGTGCTGCGTAGGCAGAAATTTTGGTAGGAGGAGAGAGAAACCTGGAAGGAGATAAGGCAGATAAATGAAACAGATTTGGTCCGGAAAAAACAGTATCTCAATGTTCCGTGACAGAAATACTTACTAATTATAGTACGAGGATTGCTGTATATTCCCGCGTATAAGACCACGCAGGATATTTCGAACTGTTTTTTGATCTATAGTAATAAATAGCAAGAAAACTATAAACTCTGCTATAAGTACTATCCTAGTTTTTAGCCTAAATTTTCGGTAAATAAATACGTCTTATACTCGGGTATATATAGTACTGTAGTACTTTTAAATGATCATACAGTCAGAGACGAAAAATCCAACACATTAAAACCTACTGATATCAAAGGAAATGGAACCTGTCCTTATAGTACATTACACATATACAGTCCCCAACCGGATCTCACCAGAGTACTTACACTTAAAATTTACCACGCACTTACTTCAGTTTTCATCCGTAGCTAGTTATAATTTTCGTTAAGTTCGTGGGTTTAATGATCTTTATTTCCGTCAACGTTGGCACTGTAAACGTTGGCGTCTTAAATAGAATGCTAGCCAAATGTTTAATTTCGCATTTACTATTTTTACCACACTAAAATCTTGACACCTAAAGACATTTCTTCTTTGTAGTCACATAGACATAATACCGGTCTTAGCATCACTCATCCCGGGCGTTGTTAAGGAAACAATTCCGTAACTTGTTACGTTCCAAAAGTAAACATTCAGGGGAAACAGTAATGGGTAATTTGCTAGGATGATACTGCTAATAATTTCAAACTAATTTTAAATTCATTATTATGATAAGTGCTTGGTGAATAAGATTTGTTTGGGAGTTTAAATGCCCAACCGTCGCCACTGCTTTGGCTAATGTACAGAGACTGCTCACAGAAAGTAAAGCGCAATATTTATGAAAGCATCAACCATCTGCTTGAGTTCCACATGAAACAGACAGGTTTATAAATACTAAGAAATGCGTATGCCGCAAATATGATGGATTGATCTTCAGAGAGAGAGCCTTTTAAGAACTGTAAGCTCTGTGGTAACTCGAGATTCTCCATCAGCAGCCATATCTCAGCAGAAATTGGACGTGCTATTGTAAGCGCATGTCTAGATTTCGATCACACATTTTTTCCCCATAACATTATAACAGAAAATGATTATTGTTATTAAACCTTGCATGCTTAAAGTAAATATTTTTAAAGTTTGAAATGACTCGACTAGTTTATATTATTGCTTCCAAGTATCTGAATATAAGGGAAGATGTATTTACATTCATAAGTTAATGTTCTAACTTAAAAAGCGAAAGTTAATGTACTAAATAGTTGTTTATATATGTCTAGGTATTTATAGGTTATTTATATATGTATAGTATTTACATATCTATGTATTTATGTATAGATATTTATAGGCGTTAGTATTAATATAAATATTGTTAGTATTAAAATAAATGGGTGTAAACATACATGCGTAGAGTAAACACACACTTTTGTTTAACCACATTCCAATAGACGGCTGGCTAGGTATGAATGAAAATGTTTATTTTCAGAGAATCAGCATCATTTATGTATTATTTTTACATCAAACTTTAATTCCAGAGTAGCGCTTGAAAATTCTCCTGATAAAAAGTAATTTATTTAATCTTACTCTTAGTGTACTTAAACAATTTTTTGCTATTTCGATAAATGTTTTTAAAAATGTATGGAACTTTCATGAATACCTTTTTGAAGATACATATACAATCACTATGTAAAAGAACAAGATCCACAAATTCCCTTTCCTTCAAATGTTATGGCCCTTCAAAATGATCCAAGTTTGTGGATATTTGTAAAAATTTCGAAATATTAAAAATTAAAAACTAAACAAAAATAATACTACACTGAGACTTTCACGGGAAGAGCTTCTCGTGGAAGTGCGAAATTTAAAATTCTTCGAAACTTAAAAAAAAACAACGGTCAATTTCTCTCCAATTGTGGAATGGCCTGTACAAATGTTTGACTTTCATGGCCAAGGATGTTCCCATTACCATAGAGAAATAAAAAAATCAAGCACTGCACAAGTAAGCACGCCTTTTTCACAGAGCCACAGGGTCTGTTTGCAGTCCTAGACGACTCTGTTAATCACACATGTCGATGAGGAGAATGATAAATACGCCAGGATAGATTCGCGAAGCAGCGCATTTCGAGATGCATTTGTTGACATAGATTTCGAATGGCACAAGGTTGCCGTCCCGGTTGCTTGTATAAGGCAAAGTCGCCTTAATCAATAGTACTAGCAGGCCGAAAATAACACACATGCTAGGAAATCGTTACAAAAGTCGGCTCCAAGTTAGTAACCCTAATATATTGAATCAATTGAAAAACCGAACTTACGGTTACAAAAATCGACATCTGAAATTGGTACACGGTACTAAGGAGTTTAAAGCAAAACATATTAACAAAATAATAGTAAATTTGGGAGGAGATCTTTCGGTAATAATATTTTAGAAAGCATAAGAAAGACTGCACGAAGGAAATTTCATTCATTTCTTTGGATAGGGGTGAAGAACCCGTTACGTATTCAATTGAGTCACATGTAAATTCTGCTGAATTTGGAATTTCATTCTTGTTTACTTTCGTTCCAAGAATAGCACGATAGAATACTTCCGTTGACAGTTGCAAGAGGTTAATAACATTGGTTTCGATAATGTGTAAGGTTAAAGTTCATTTCATTGAAATTTATTGATGTATAAATTGCTTCATGATATGTAGTTTTATTTTACACAACATAAAGAGTAGATTTGCAGATAAAGTAAAAATTATCAGCAGTACTCCGGTTCAGCTTACTGCGCTAAGAAAATTGTTGACATTTTTCTATACCTATAGGCGTTACATTTTTGTTCTTATTTACATTAAAGACCCCTATAACTACTTCGCATGGATATGAAAACTATGAATTACTTCAAATCTTGTGAGCTTAAGTGCGTTATCTAAAGCCGATACTCTTTAAATTCAATCACGGATGTTGTGAAAGCCCATATTCACAACAAATAAAAATGATGATGCACTTCTACTACAAGAAATTCTATTCGAACGAACCGTTACCGGGATTGATCGCAATCGTCAGGTACAAAACATATCTAAAGATACCTTGTACCTGAAGATGACAATCAATCACCGAAACCGGTCGTTTGAATAAAATTTTATATACAATAATTACAACATATTCTTCAATAGTTTAATCAGCATATTTGGTCTAACTTTCTTGAGAGTGCCGTTTTACCGTACTTCAGAATTTTTACATTCCAAAATTTCGTTTGGAACTTCTTTATATTCGAAGAGGCATTCTTTAGATGAGGGAAACTGCAATAAGAAAGAAATACATGCGGTGCATTGCTGTTTATCAACTAAGGAAAAAAGGGATGGGAAGTGGGAACAGGAGAAGTTTTAGAAGAAATATAAAGAGAGAGCGTGCTGGAAACTATCAAAAAAGGACAGAAGTGAGATAGCAGTGGGAAGATGGATGAAAGAGGTAGAAGATAGCAGCAGAAAAAATTGGATTCGTGGAGTTTCTTTGGCTCCTTTTGGAAGAAGATTCAGTATAGATCGATTCGTCAGACACCGAAAAAAATTTCTTTGTAGAAATTCGCCTATTCGGGAGTGTTTGAATCTTGCTAAAAATTCCGAGAAAAACACGTCGGCTGAATTCAACCTAGTGTTATGAATGGAAGATACCCAAAAATTAAAGCCAGCAATTACTTTGAGGCACTATTTGTAATGCTCTCAAATGTATTATTTGTACAGGATTGTATTGCTACAGGACGATGATCAAAAATTAGATTAATATACTCATGTTCTCCTTTCCTTTCATTTCATTTTAAATATTGCATATTTCACGAATCTGGTTCTTACAAGTTTACGTTCACAGCTATTACTTGCAAGAATAATCTTCAGCTGAGAAGCAGAAAAATTATATCTACATCGGTCTTCTCGAGTGCTATGCTCATAAAAAGAATAAGGCGACAAATACAGGAATTAATTTTAAACAGCTGTGCCTTTTATATCATCGTATGCATATTTCATCAAAAAATAAGTAAAATTCATGGCCCAATACAAATATAAATTTATCGGAAAATGGATTGTGGAAAAGTTGTCTCCATGTTATTCATGCCTAATGTTTAGATAGAGAAAGTGACTTTTTCCCAGAAAAAATTACATATCTCAGGGCAAAATTATTTCTAGCTAGAAATACTATTCAATCATTTCATTGTAATAGTAACTCGGTACCCTGAGAAATTTCAGTATGTCTTGTTCTTATATATATGCCGATACTATCAACGAAGAGAGTGGAGATTACCTTGGAAGAATCTAAATCCTCAGCAACACAAAACAAGTCTTCACTATTCTAATATATCCAGTATCTTATACTTCTTAAAGAGGATTTTTTTCCTCAAAATGCCTTTTCCTACCCCTTCCTTATTAAACGAAGCAGCTGATATTTGCCTCTTTATTATACGTCAACATCTATGCATTCATATTGGGAGTGACTCATCATTTCGATTGCTAACAGTTCCATTACTTTAATCTGAAACTCCTGCTTAATAGTTTTAGCCAGAGGTGGGGAACCCGCGGCCTTCAGGCCACATGTGGCCTTTTTGTGAGTTCCTAGCGGCACTTCCTGAAACAAATACTTCTAAATATATAACTTTATTTTCTAATCTTGTTAATGACACAGAGTGAAAAATCAAGTGAAAAACGTCCTTTATCCGAATGAATTCGTTTTCTCATATAAAATTTTTATGAGTAATTTGAATGTAGAGTAGACCCAAGACAGGATTGGCCTAATGGTTTCACATGAGGCATTCTTTATAAAACCGAATGCTATATTTGGCCTTCCCACAGAAAAAAGCCTCACCCATTGTTTTGGCGGACAATGCATAACCCGATCTCAAATTTGATTTCCAGCAATCTTAATGTAAATTCCTCCATTTTGCGTAGCGTTTTACGTACCTAAAGTGAACCTTGATTGATCTACCAGAGGCGATAGATAAAAAGATTCTGAAATACTAAAATTTTATCTTCAGGATCCTCCCTAAAATCTCTCCTCAAATACTAACTCTAATAGCGATCTCCGCTGATGACAAACAGGAAGTAGAGCACAGCTGCGAGCCACGCGGGGTCCGCGAGGCAACTGCTGAAACACTGCAATCCTTTGTTTCTTCCAACACTGCCCATTCCTTTCCTCATATTTAATACCTCTACGTCTTCTCAGAAGTCATATTCTCTTGCCGCCCCTCCGGAATAAAAAATCTCTCCTCCCCGTGCATTCATTTTCCTACTTCTTCCTCACTTCCTTTCTTTCGCGCAATTTAGTTTATTAGATGTCCCAATGCTATCAGAATTTCAGGGATGTCTAGGCTTATCATACGTCCCGTTTTCACCGCGAATGTCCCGGTTTTAATTTATGGTTCCGGTCTTTTTTCAGCCGTCCCTGTTTGATGGAAAAAATCCGACAAAGAATATACCTAAAAAAACAAGAGATTTCGACGATAGAGGTTGTTCAAAAGCATCATTTTTAAGTTGTGCTGCAAAAACTTAAAAGTGCTTTGTAAACATGACATAGTCAAATAAGAATGTCTTCTTAGGATTAAATTAAAATTTGATAAATTTCGGTTTCTTTTTGTAAGGATATGCTAACCCTAAGGACATTTGACCACCTTCGTGCGACAATAAGAAAAAGTTCTCGACCCTTCTTTCTTGCGAAATAAATATTTCCTGAAGTTCAGAATCGAACCGCGTCAATCTACTAGAAGCAGTCCCATGTGTAATTTTGTTATGGTCACGTAACAATAGAGTTATCGAACATGCCAAACTTCAAATATATAAAAAATGAAGTGCTGAAATTTTTCTATCGATAGTTCTGTAAGAAAGGCTTAAGGAGTTCCTTGCATATAGAAAAAATTCGACGAATAGATGTGTTCATTTCACGAGAAGAAATGAATCATGGCATTTTATAAGCTTACCTAGCTTGAATCATCTAAGAAAAGGTTCTTGAAGTACATATTTGATCTAGGAAGGATCCATCAGAAAACACCTTCGACTGGATAGGCATACTCCTACCAGTATAATCTTATTTGTATGCTCTTTCATTTGTCACATGTTAACATATCTATCTTATATTTTGGGTAACTTTTCGGACAAAATCGTTTTCTATTGTCCTAGTCCATAAAAATTAAACAACTTTGTAATTTTCCACGGATTTTTAACTTTGCTACCGGTTTCGTAAGAAGTTGTTACATCTCACTACAACTTTTTACGAAACCGGTAGTAAAATTAAAAATCCGTGGAAAATTACAAAGTTGTTTAATTTATTATGGCTTTCCACAAAGTTACGCCAGATTGATTTCATCCTAGTCCATACTGCAGTTAAAAAGATCGATAATCTTATATAATCTCATTTAAAAGCAAGCACACGAGAATTATTTGTTTTTGAAACCATAAGCTATAAACAAAACAGGTAGGTGAGTTGATTGGCATACACTTCACGACTCCCCCTCAGTTGGCTGTCTGAGTTGTCGCCAAGTATGTTCTAAATGTCACCAAACCGATTATAGAGCACACACTATTACCTGAGTAATTTATTTATGTACGCCGACGGGGTTTGAACTCATCACAAAAGATAACTAACATATACATTAAATATAAAAGAATAAATTTGAAATTCAATAATAGAGTGATATATAAGGAATAAATGACACCAATTAATCTGAATTAAATATTAAAGAATAAATCTATATTTCAACAATAAAGTTATGCATGAAGAATAAAGAACACCAATAAATCTGAATGCATATGAATATGATAAACCACCTCACAAAGGCTTCTATTTACGAAGTAAGCATTTTAAAATATTTGCACAGAAATACTAAGAATATCTATTTAATCTGGAAATTGCAAGTTGCATACTTCTGTTGATAGGAGCATTATTGAAAGCTTCAGCTACAGTACATATAAATGTAATTATATTATCACTGATGATGAATTGCATAATGGGATTGAATTGCCCATATCGTCATTTGATTAATATAAACAATTAATTTGGACCTTATATTCTTTCTTATCAATGTATAGTCTAATTGTGCACGGTATTTCTACCCAAAGTTTAACAGAAAATATGCTAAAGTAAGGAAAAATTAACAGAAACTATGCTATGCATCCCTATCGTATACCAGTACGTGACTAGAAGATTACGATGTAAATTAACCCTTAACGTAGCGTGCATCAACCCCTACGAGTGTGAGGTAACTTGTTAAAGAAAGCTATTTACATGTGTGACTTAGCTGCAAAGATAAACAAGTATATGCTATGCAGTTCGAGATGAGTTACTTCATATAAATTGCTACAATATATTTTCAATTTGTATCCTCCTTTCCTATATCCTCCTATCCTATATCCTCCTATCCTATATCCTCCTTTCCTATATCCTCCTATCCTATATCTGATGAAGATGAAGTAAAAAAGATATAAAAGATAAGCGCTGACGACAAAGAAAAGCTTTACTGATCCCTTATTTTCACTATCATTTGAGTAATTTATTTTAGTAATAAGCGATGATGATACGCTCGTATTCTGTGACTATGTATATTTATAGATCAGCATTTTCCCCCATTATATCGATCTAACAACTGAATGTTCATATTTAGCAACTTCCGGCAATGATAAATCATACGTGTATCATTCTTTCCTTCCTCTGCAATATTGTCTGGTAAATCTGATGTTTGTTTGCAGACATTTGTTCTTTGGATACTGAAATCAATTCTACCTGCTCATGATCTCCATTGTTTTAATTCAATCCATTAACATCAATTAATTTAATAACTGAAAGAATTCTAACTTCTTAGAGGGTGATGAATCATTATCAAGTGATTTCCACTTTTCAAGTGCGTTAACTCATTTGGAATGTTAGTCATCACACTGAACCTTCAAGTAAATATTTTAATGACCGTGAAGGAAATAGATAAGAGCTGAAGGCTGAGGCAGTCGATTATATCTAAGTAGGTGTTATGGTTATACAAGAATAAAGAAGGAGTAAGTCTCTGTTCTGTAATAGCTCGAGCGGAGAGATTCAATTAGGTTCATTTAATCAACGGATTAAAATGATAAATTACAATGGTGAAATAGTTTCATCAACTCTACTCATAGTAAAGTCTGAGCTTTAGCGCAGATTGTAGAACGTCCCAAATCGCTTATTCAAGCGAAGTGATAATAAAAATATAATTTTCTCGAAGTAATTGCTTGACAGTAAATGTCTACAAGTAATATTTAAAACAACTAAGACTTATTCCTTGAAGTTCTAAGCCGAAGAATCACAAATCTAAATTTTTATAATGTCTTAGAAAATAATATTCCTGTAGTAATTACTTGAAAGTAACTGTCTAGAAGTAATATTTGGAATAAGGCCTATTCAATGTAGTTCCATGCTGATTAATCACGCATATACAAAATTTTCATCATTTCTAATAAAATAATAATCCTCTCAGGTATAAAAAAACGAAAATAACAGTTTTTACACGCCCTACACCTCACACACCTGCATAGTTCATGAAGTGGCTATTCTGGGGAGACCGTTTCGAGAGAATAAGCCGCTTATACCCGCGGGCCCCTTAGCAATCTCCGGGTCTCCCATGGCCTTAAATCCACCACTGTATATGTGCTTATATTTGGTCAGGGATCTGTGGATCGGAAACAGGTTTCTGGAATGAGTTACCTTGCGGCTGCAAAAGGAACGAGTGCGCCACAGTCCGAACGTGGCGCTGAACAGAAGACGGACGAAAAGAGCATCGGGAGTTTGAGCGGGAATTTACAAATGGATGCGTCACGATTACGCCCCTTCAATACGGGATTGCACGCGCGTGCAGAGGACGTTCAACTCGACGCGTTATGCATTTCCTCACGCACGCACGCATGCATCTACGTGTCCTTTGAGGCAAACAAAAACGTGCGATAGCGGAGATGTTCGCGGATGAAGAGATACTGTCTGAGTAAGCTTTGCAATGCCCAGAACGACGCTCTAAGATTAGAAGAGAGGATGATTTCTGTGCAAGGAGAAGGAATGAAGAATTAGTCTACGTTCAGGGGAAACAGTAACAAGTGCCTTTATGGATATTAATTCGATAGAAAATTTAATAAGACCGAATTTTCGCGCAGTCGATACCGAAGGATGCCTCAAGCCTCAGTGTTTTAAGAATCAAATTGATAGTGGGATAAAGACAGATATTATCACCAAGAATAATCTGATAACATATTGAGGGTGGAGGGATAACATACATCTTCTGCCAATCGCCAAAAGTGTGCAACACTGTAACTGTAGATACGGATAAAACTTAAAGAGGTATTAGTGAAAATTCATAAGTTTCAATAACAATATATAAATATGAACATTCTAGGTTATCCAAGTGGGTAGCGCATTCGTCTTCCCGTCGGTCCCGAGTTTGCTTCCCAGTGATCATAGCTCTCGAAATACTTTCAGCAGTATTACGAGTACAACTAAGAATTTTTCAGCCTTAGTTTTCTTTATTCAGCGTCTTTACAATCATTTGCATACTAAAACCTTCCGTTGTGCTCAAATAAAGGCTTGCGAGCTACGTTGGACTTGCGACAATAGTTGTATCAGAACATTGTCATAAAATAATAAAGACATTTAGAATGTGCAAAATTATTCAAAAAAACAGCCTTCTCTCACATTAGGCCAAAGTGTAAAAAGTGTGGAATGGTTCCTAAGCATGAATACTGTAGTCATTTTTCTAAAATGTGTATCTTAATTTATTGAAATCGTTTATTCATTTAGAAAAATGCGTCGTTCTTGGCATATTATGATGAGGACAATAGTTGTAAGGGTGACGTAGCGTTTATTCGGGGGTCACGGGTTCGTTTCTCAGTAGACGCCCATATATACGAAATGACCTCAGCTGCCGAAGCATTTCAAAAGTACTAATTCTGCAATAACACTAAATGGACACACTAATATCCATGCCCTGAACTCATGAACTATTTGCTGTCTGGCAGAATAAAAATGATGACCAATACGGATTTATACCATACAACTAATGTCTTTGTCTTCCTTTTCTCAGTATTCCAACATGATTCACTTCCTTCACTTGATTCACACCTTAAGCGATCGAAATCCTATCAATATTTGAACCACCAGTTTATTTTCCTTCAGTTGTATTTCTTCTATCAAAACCCTTTCTAATCCCAATAACTCTCATTGTTTAGTATTCACAGAAGTAAACGTAATAAGGTAAATCATTTCACATCCTGGGTTTGCAAACTAAAAAAAGATTGCACATTAATTTATTACAGTAGTCAGCTTTAATGTATTCCGTTAAAGAAAAGATTACTTAGATTCAGTCTAAAAATAATATTTATTAGGCCAAGCGAAGCAAGCCTTACCCGTTAATGACGCTTCAATGTAACATGTTTTTCATCTTTCTAATAAACTTAAATGGAGCGAACGTGACTCGGCTGCTCTTTACCAGATTGAAAGATTTGCTGACGTCATATAAAGTAGGTATATCTTGAATTCAATGAGATTAAAGCCTTATTCTTTTCCAGTTTTTTTTTTAGAATATTTCTTGGCAGAAATTTTTTCGCGGATCTTTCGGCAGAAATAAGTATATTTCGAAAGAAATTTGATTTGGTTTTCTCTAATAATCAAATAAATTTTTCAATTTTAAATTTGTATGAATTTCCGAAGATCTCAAACACCAAAAATCCTATTCGATTTATCTGATTTATACTTTAGGTGTAACACATAAGATCAATCTTTTGGGAAATTCTTGATATAAGAGAAAAATTAAAAATGTAAAGAGTACAGTTTTCACGATGTGTTTGCTAAAAAGATATTTTCATGCAAATGATAACCTTGGAAATTATTCCATCACCGTAAACAAAGACGGAAGTAAAATTGATTCGTAAGATTTTTAAGAAAAATTAATTAATGATATTGCGATTTAAAAAGATTTATTTGCGCGAATGGAAATGGTATAGATCCTGATACCTGTAATTCTATTGTTTATACAACGAAACACTACAAAAGTATATAATGTTTACGGCAAATATTCCTAGTACATAGTAGTTTTGAAGTAAATGTGATCTGATAAGCATTTAAATTACATATAGAGAGTTTTCTGAATTAGTGATGCTAGATTTTTCTGTCTTATTACAGGAATTCGTAGTGAAAATCGTGAAATTGCTCGTAGTGTAATTTTATCTCAGGCATGGGAATTCGTGCATATGGAGAGGAGATAATAAGCAAGGAAGAGAAAAAAATAAGAAAATGTTTGTTGCCATGTTTCGTTTTTAGTTTCAAGGCTTCCCAAAGATGCTCCATAGTTTTATGAGACGTAATAGCATGCCATTATCCCACATAACGGATGAAATAGCAGTTTTTAATCTGAAGGACAGGAAACATAGGCTATGCCCTAAAGAACTCTTCTATTTATAAATATAATCATGCATCTATTGGGAAAAATCTGTTACCTTGAACTAAAACCATGTCATTCTCTCTCTAGGATCATTCCATTATTTTCGGGCTTTCGGCGCCAATAAAAGATAACCAGCTAAAACCGGTTAGAAGGTCTAATGGGGCGGATCAGCGTGAAAATATTGCGTCAGTCCAATTTCACTTTGACCCATCACAGCTGGGGAGCCTAACCCACGGATCGCATGTTGCCCTTTAGCCAATGCCATATAGCACAGAAGAAATATCTTTCCTGAAAGTTTCCTATAACTATCTATGCTGAAAATTGATAAGAAAAGTGTAAAATGGGAAACATGAATTGAAATATCCCCCGGTGAAGAAAAAACTGTACTCGATCGGAATATCATTGCAATGAATTTATTTACATTAATTATTATATCGTAAATTATACATATCGTACTTTGTATAGTTTTTACTATACAAAGTACGATATCTATGGCCTACGAAGTTTTTATTGGAGTTAATACAACACCTCGAAGGAAAACACCTGAAGTTCTTACTTCGTATTTGCCTAGAAAGTTCCTGTCTTGCACTTCAAATCACGAAATTTCTGCTATCCAAATACAGAAAACTCTACTACGTGTTCAAACAACACCTAGTCAAGCTATCTATTTCCTCTTGTCCTTCGTTTTGGAGATTTCAGCTTCTTCCTGTTCCTTGTTTCTGGATTTTGACGAATCATCTACGCAGAAAAATAAAATTTCAGGCTAGGACAATCATTGTCTACGGTTATCAACTTATAAGTTGGGTTATTGAAGATTGAAACCTCTAACCTCACTTCAATCAATCTTCTGTAATTTTTTTGTGAAGAACTCAATACAAAGATTTCTAAACTAAACTATTTCCAGGCTATGCAAAATATCAAATTCATCATTATTGAGAGATCTTTCGGATGAGGAATGAATCAAGAAGGAAGATGATGAGGATGATAGTTGGAATATTGGGAATTAAAACATTTTGTACACCTTTGTGTGGTTAATTTAATACAACCTATATTGATAGTTTCAAATTAACCTCTATTCACACTCGGGAGTGTATGAACTGGTTTCTTTTCCATAATTCTATTAGGTACGCCTGTGTTGAGTTCAAAGTTCCTATTTTCACAAACCAAGCATTGTCTACATAAAATGTTCTAAAATACACTTCAAAGGTCGAGTATCCCAATTCCAAGATTCTGCAATTCGAATTATCACAGAATCCCTTTAACTTTAACGTCGTATGAAAACAATTTTATTCTGGCTCTTTTTTACATATATGGATACTGTTGTAGCACCATTAGCATTCTCTTCTTCTCAAAATTGGCAGTCTTTTGATACTCAAAAATATTTTTTAATCAATTAATTTTATACTGTCTCTTTTTCATCTCTTGTAAATACATTTGTTTGTCCATGAATCCAATTTGATAAATAAGTTAAGGTTTGCATTCTTAGAATCCTGGATTTTTATTCCTGTTATTTAATGTAAAATAGAAAGCAATTTTTCTGAAACTTTTGACTTCGGCTCAGTTCTCTTAGACTGCATCTAGTCGTGTATTCCAAAAATCTGGAAAATTCGGAAATCCGTAACAACCTTGGTTCCAGGTATTTCGGTTACGGGATATTCAAATTGTATTTAAATGGTATTTAAATTGTACTTAAATATCGATATATACCGTCATCTTGAGTTCTGGAGATACAAGTTGTCCAATCAGAACGTTTATGAGCTTCTGAGAGTTGTCCAATCTGATCGTTCTGAAAACAATACTGAAATTGGTTCCACTTTACAAGTTATGATAATATTTTACTTTATCAAATGACGAATTTCTGATATCTTCAATAAAACATAACTGGATCCTTCTTCGATTTAATATGGAAATCAGAACTCATAGTCACTCATCGTTCTATTTATGCGGTTATTCGGATAAAATCATTTCCTTTATAATAAGGATGTGGTACTCATACACTTCCTCCGACCCAGTTCCTCCCTTACTTAACACTCTAATTATAGTCTTTGTGTGTTTCTCTAACCATTAACTCCTCCGAATTTGTCACTCTATCCCTCATCGGCAAACGCCGTGTATATTTATCCCACTCTTCATTTCTAATTTAGTGTTTCTCAACTTCGTCCAGACACTGTGCCAATCCTTACCTCTTATCCTCCCTTCTTTTCTTCCTTATGCATATGAGTTGTGCAACTATTTCATAGAATGATGGCCTTACTTCCGGAGGCCCCATTCATGTGGGTCCCGTTTAAACCATTACTCAATTTTCTGTGGGGCGAATCACGGTGCTTGGGAAAGATGGTTCGGATGGTTTCCCGTTGCCTTCCTCAACGAAGTTTTTGCCATGGCTGCAATTCTTATGCTGGTACTTAGATTGGGAAGATGTCCAAAGTGAATGATAGCAATTATTGATGATCCTTGGCCTGAGGTTCTACGGCCTACGAGATTTTTCGATAATTGAGTTTTAACGAAGTCAAATATGAAAAGTAACTTATTTGGGTCAAGATAATTGAGAGGGAAGTCTTATTGAGGGGTAGCTTCTTTACTTCGTTTGATACGCATAGAAATACAATAGAGTATAGTATTTTTAAAAGTTCTTCGATAGCTAAGGTCATTTCGCACCTGTATGCATAGAGATAAAAGAATGGGAAAATTTAGGAAAAATGAATAAAAACCGAGAATCATGCATTATCTCCAAAGCCATGGGGGTAGTAATGGTTTTCTAGTTATAAAAATATTTCTTGAGATAAAAAATTCAAAGAAAATAAAATATTTAACTTTTTGGTAATTTCTATTCCTAACTTCTAATTTGTTGGTTATAATAAAAAAATCAATCACAGTAAAGGAATTTGTTGGAAAATTCCTGAAGATAATAATTTAATAAATAATTACAGCAAATAATAAATAAATAATCATAGCAAATAATGAAAGAAAAAGAAAAGAGGATGAAATAAATCACCCTCTTAATGAAAATCTGTACCTTCATTTTGGAGACAAGGTTTTGAAATTTACGAAAAATGGAAAATGTAGAATTTATTGATAAAAACAAAATAGTCACAAAATGATATCAATGTAAACACTTAGAAGGTAAGAAACTCCTACTGCAATAAATAGCTCATAATTTTTCGCAAAATATGCTTCGCAGAAGTGATGAGGTCAGGTTTAACTTAGTGGTAGTGAAATACAACGAGACTCATTGTTGAATAACTTTTTACTAAACCACAGTATAATATACAGCTACCATGGTTTTGCAGCGTAGCTGCATCATCAGGCCATGCTTCGCAGAATTAGATTCAAAATTAAAATATGCTAAAATGGGTCCATTGACATTCAAACTGCAATATTTTTATATAAGAAGAGTAAAACGTTCAAGTGAGGGCTCATAATAAAAAATTGAATTACCTCTGGTGAAATAAAGACTAATTCCGTAGATTAATAACATTATTTATCCTCAAAAACGTTAGCACTTACTGATACGTTCTGATGAAACTATTTTTATTCTACTTGAAGTGTAAAGATAGATGTGAGGATTTATTTTGAAAATCTATATATGCCTCGAAATGAATTACCCTGTCATCTAAAATCGACTCTATACTTTCTCTAATTATTGATTTCTTATATCGATTACGTAAAACAGGAAACTTTTCCATTTAATTATTTTGATTACGAGTAAGATAGCGGAATCTCTCATTCAATCAGTGTGTTTATAAAGAACATGATGTT
Source organism: Pachydiplax longipennis (assembly GCA_036926295.1). Classification (NCBI taxonomy): domain Eukaryota; kingdom Metazoa; phylum Arthropoda; class Insecta; order Odonata; family Libellulidae; genus Pachydiplax; species Pachydiplax longipennis. The sequence goes on from JAVFKF010000004.1 coordinate 51,593,443, forward strand.
ATGTTGAATATAATTCAAGGACTCATTAGGAGAATTCGTTCATTACATCCTGATTATATATGTTGTATTTTCAAAAGGATTTCAAAACATAATTTTTAATCTGCTTTCGGTTTCACTCCAGCGAATATCTGGAACAATTTTTTCTACGCGGCGTCGTCTTATTTGTGTGGAAACTGAAATCCTATAAATATCTACCCTATGAGAGATTATATCTACTCATTAGCTACCAAAATCACTGAAAATCAATTAGGCTTACTATACAAGATGTGGTAGTTACCCCTTCCCTTACCGAACCAGGATGCTACAAGGTAGAAAAATTTCTCGAAAGTGCAGCACGATCCAATGAACTTCACTTAAGATTCGTACCATTCATTAAGAAGAGATATTATTGTATCCTATAATCAGCATCACTCATATTAATCTATTTTAACTGGCCATCTTGGGACTGTATATCATTACTGTTGCAGACTACAGTAAATATATTCTCTAAGAATGTTGGATATAATAATACGAGTTTGCGCTGAACACTTTGTCAGTAGTGTGATTTATACTTTTGAAAACTTTCAGAGAGAGTTTAATATTAGAAAGAAATTAACTGATAAAGTGATACTAATAACCGAAACCCATCAAAGATGTCCAGCCTGTAAAGATTTATCAACAGGAGAAATCATTCTAACTGAAAATCAAAAATTTCATCTCAAAATCATTCAAAAAATTTAATAAATGATCTCCAGTGCATTCCTTTTTCCTGAATATCGTTGTTCTAAGAAATAAATAGGTTCATATGCTCATTATTTATGTATTCATTCTTCCCTCAATCCTGAACGAAGCAATTCTCTTAAATTGAATTCACCACGTTGAAATAATTTCAGGTTAACTCATAAAACTGATATAAGAGGCTATTCTTTTAATTTATAAGAGGCATTTCTGGGATGTATGAACATCTGGACGATTCCGAACATGGAAACGAAATTACATTCTCGTGACTCACGCTCGTGCCTATTGTACCTAGGAAAGAAAGATTACCATAATAGATTACCAAGGTGATTACGTGGGATAAATTTAGCTTAACAATCGATTTAGGGAATTCTATAAGCGCATACCTTAATAGATATCTTTTGGGCGTTTCTAGGAGAAGATTTTGTAACATATAAGAATAGGCGTCTCCCTAGGAACCTCCTCATGTCTACGAAGTTTCTCGTCTAGGATAGTTTCGTAACCATCCTACGTTCTATCGATTAGCGGGGAAGTGGAGCGCCAAATATTTATGGGAAAACTTTATTCGTTTCGTGCGAGGAGAATCTATATGGAAGTCCTATTTAACGAATCTCTCCCTGCCCGGAATAGGGATATTAAATAGCCTACCGTTGATTGAATGAAAAGTGCTTCAAACGTTTTATGGGGCAATGAATATCTGGAATAAAGAAATGAGGTATGTCTCCTGTTTTTTTTCCTTTTCACTCTCAAAAACAAGGGTCGTTTGTTTCTGAGGAACACTGGTAAACTTTTTAGACTCTTGTTTGTCCCTGAGATTGAGACAGCTTAACTAACTGTTCGCTGTGGTAAAATTTATCGTATTGGAAGGATTGACTCACTGGAGTAATTCGGATAGTGGGCGGTTGATGTAGTTTTTCTTTGCAAGATTCTTTCTTTAAGATGGATTTTTTTTAAACATAATGACTACTATAATTAAGCTGGCTTGTAATTTAAATCTAAAGTAAAATAGCAAGCAAATTTCAGTCGGAATAATGGATAAACAAAAATATTACACCATAAAATTTCTTAATTTTTTAATTTCAAAATAGAGATAATCGTTTGAAATTGAATTTTTTGTGAGGAAATGAAATTTTGATAACAGTAAATATTGCCATTATTAAATCTATCCGGTAATAAATAATATCTGCTATTGTCATGACCTTATTGTATATTTTATTTCCCATCTGATCTTTAATGGGGCTTTATGAAGTTACTTCCTTCATCAGGTGGTTTATACATTGCATCAAGTTTATTCAAAAGAATTACTAGCCAGTAATTTATATTTAAAATTAATTTATAATTGCTCATAGGATCAACCGTGAAATCAGGGACGGATTTAGAAACTTATCAGGGGACACACGAAACAACTTCCGTAAGAACTTATCTCTGATGAACTTTTAAAATACCACACTCATATGATAAAGTAGGAAGATATATAGAGATGGTAGAATTGCATAGATATAGAACCAGATTTGAATTAAAAATTTTACGCTTCAAAAAGGAATATAGTAACACATACTAGATAGTGGTCGATGGGGAGCGATAGCCCTTTTTCTCCACCCCCTTTGGTCCACAAATTCGTGAAAATCTAAAATTAATAATTCACTCCCATACAAGTATAATAGCGAAGTTTACAGATCTACGTAAGATTCAACTTATGACAAAACTTTTCGACTTTTCCTCAATTGGGATATTTATTTGGAGAGAATTATTGCTCAGTATTCAGGCTTCAATTTTAACATGATTCCTTTTATAAGAGATTAATAAAAAATATTTAAGAGATTTCGAAAGCTTTAGAGATTAGATATTGCGAAAATTTCACTTCCATTAATGCAGCGAATCTCTTGTGGGACATTATAGAAGTATGTACAAGGAAATTCAATTCTCAGCTCATCCTAACAGTTAACAAAGCTATACATCATTTGTCGACATCATCAGCCTGGGATCCTAAGGTTGGTTTGTTGAAGCTCATCGAGCTGTTCTATCCCCAGCAAATCGCTTCATAAATCACAACCACCTATCTTGCCTCTCATATTCAATTGTAGGTCCTCCTTATTAATCCTCTATCTTCCCATCCCTTCCAATACTGTCCTCAGCAGATTATCATGCCTCTAAGTGAATCCAATCAATTTCCCTCCTCATCTCAGCAAAGTTTTCCGTTGAGTTCTGTCTTTGTCTCACTGCCGAATAAATTCTTCATTAGTTACTCGGTCTGTCCATTTTATTTTCATACTTCTTCTTAGTTCCACATCTTCATTGCATCCAGTCTTTTTTGTGTCATAATCTAGATCATGTAGCCACGCAAAAAAGTATTCTATATGTGTTTCTGAACTATTCCCTAAGATCCGTGCTTGTACAACAAGTCAACAAGTGCTTTTTCTGGCAGAACGCTCTCTTTGCTATGATTACACAGCCTACGTACGAGGGAGGTCTGAAAAGTTTCCGACCCCAGATTTTTCAGAAATCTTCAGAAAATTTTCAGAAAACATGTCGAGAAATGGCGAAATGTCAGAAACTTTTCAGACCACCCATGTATTTCCTTCTGGTGATCTTGCTACCTAAACAGTAAAAATTCTTGATCCCGTTCAAGCGTGTCCATGCCTATTCATCAGAAAATTTTCATCCATTTTGGTTACATGACATCATTATGGTATATATACTTTTTCTCTTCATTGAGAGAATTCGAATCATCCTCTGAGAAAATGAGTTCACATTTTCATCCTCATTCTCTTCATGAGAAATATAGTGATAAAAACATCGACTCACTATCATCAATCAAACAGTTGCAGATCACTTTCTTCGAAATCCTCCATTTGAGCGACGACAATTCGACCGACACCCACTTCGCCGACACCATTGGATATACAAATCAACATTTAATTTTTAAATTTTTATTCATTTGAGGCTATAGGTCTTCATACTATTTTCCATAGTTCTTGTCAAGATTTCTTCGGAGAGTATCGCTACCTCATCCGCAAACCACAGATTATTTCTCTTCTCATCATGTGCATTCGCATATGACATTCTTTTCATATTCGATCCGATTGTTCGACCATAAACACGATAAGTGATAGGCATGAGCATTACCTTCAAGGATACTCTCGTTAGTTATTAATAGAAGTTACAATAACCGCAGAAGAATGCCGGCGGCGTATCATCTATTACCGGGAATGGTTAGTGTTGTGATTTTCAATAACTACTTCCAGATATCAGAGAAACTCTGTACTATATACGAAATTAATTGAGAAAATTTGAATGCACTCAAGAGTAAATATTAAGGTGAATTGATTATAAGTATAACTGATATTCAGATTTTCTTTAAAGAAGATAAGTCTGATAAAGTGGAAAGATTTCTTTACCTTAATCTTAAAGAATACATTTTAGTTTCCTTTTTATTTTAATTTCATTCCCTTTAATCTGAAAGCCAAAATTTTTATCGAATAATTAAATTTATATTTGGAGCACTCTAAAACATTTTGATGAGCTGAGTTAATATTTTAAAAACACTATGTTTTTCTAAGTAGTCTAATAATGACCAAGATCATGCTGTGTGTCTTATTACATTATTTTTAACTCATGAACCAATGTTACCCCAATTCAAGCTAACACTGGTCCAAAATTAAAAAAATAAACGTTTAATTAAGAAAGATACAGTTATTAGATTTTCATTGCATTGTTTCATGTATTCTTCATAGATTAGAATCCCGTAGCATTTGAATATAAAAAAGAGATGACAGGATGGCAACGTGAAACTCTTCTTAAAGCATAGGAAATCGGGTCAAAGTTTCCTTGTTTGACGATATCTAACAAGTAAGCTATCGCAATATCTAACAAGTAAACCATATTTCCATAACAGGTACCTTTGAGGAAATATAACCAAGGACACCATTTAGGAAGGTGACTTCCTGAATATCAGATCTATTCAAGAGATCACACGATCGAGGTGTGATCATAGCGATTTATCTCCTTCTCCAATAAGAAACGCAAATTTAATAATGCTGAGGTATCCGCATTTTTTATTATCACCCATGATCTCTCTAATTCTTCTGGTAAATTGGCTGAAGGCGCTAAATTGGGAACTATTCTGCAAAACATTGGTCATTTAATTTGATGACGACAATTCAGAAGCCATACCAAATCTTTCGGTTTGAATGATTAGGAAGGATATTTTTCCTCAAAATTGTTAAAAATAAAAAGGATTGGCCTATGATATGGAAATTCGCTTTGAACCAGTGTCTCGCCAACTATAACTGAACTCTAACTACTTAGCAAATTGTCCGTAAAATCGAAAATAAATAGTGCCAATATATGACGATTCAAGTGTTATGAAACAAAGTTTTCCAGTATTCCTGAATGAACCATTTTACTTACAAAAGTTACGGTAAGTGAGGAGTGAAGTGTTATGTAACAAAGTTTTCCAGTATTCCTGAATGAACCATTTTACTTACAAGAGTTACGGTTTTTAGGAGTCAAATAATTCATATCCATTGATTCTTTTTAACAAGCTGAATCCTAGTCTCAGGGTATGACGTATATATTTTTCTTATCCGACTAAATTTCATGGACTTCAAGAAATTACAATTAATTGAGATCTCCTCAGCCATTCGTTCAATCATTTATGTTTACAAGTGCATATGACAATGTATCAAAAACATTGGTCTCTTCGATATATTATATCGTTATTTATTGTTAGTGTAGAAAAATTTGTTGACTCCATCTGATTTTTAATGAATTACAACCACGTCAAGACCTGCTCTATCGATAGCAATAAATTAGTTCAGTGCCAGTAAAATTGTGTCAAACATCAGTTGTCGCCAAATTAAGCATTTCCGAAAATACTAACTTTCTGAGAAAGAAATTAGCAGCACCAGTTTCAATTTTTTCATGGAAGAGCTCCATAAATTGAAGCCTTTTTACCACCCTGCCTTCTAGACTGTGTTTTACTTCACCAGATACTTTTGAACTCGATTCGGCAATTTTCCACAGCGAAACAAGAATGCAAACATGTGGCTTTCATTATTTTGGAAATTGGCCATCTTTGTCCTTCCTGACTGCCTTCAAACGCTTTTTCTCGTTTCCTTTCTTTCCCAATCTCGATCCTAGAAGAGCTGCTTATTTTAAGAAATTCGCAAGAAATGGGCGAAAATACCAGTTCCCATCGGAGCTGAACAACTGTTATCCATCCAACCAGCTTTGCACAATACTAATCTGAGAAGCTGCCAATTCTATTTCGTGCCCTTCATACGCATGAGAAATGGATAGACAAAAATATCAACACTCGATGATACAAAACAACTGTCGAGAATTATTCTCTTTCCGTTTTGTCGACGTTCAGTTGGTAGAAACCCATTTCATCGACACGCGATTTAGAGAAGCTCGTTTTACCGACAGGAATTATACGAGTTATCTACACTAAATCATTTTTTTTTAATTAAAAATTTTATTAATTAGAAAGCTTTATTCTCCATGGCGTTTTTCATACCATTTACAGAATAACGTTTAATAAACTTATTTTCATAAATACTTCGTGTAAAATTATTTACACTTATTTTTATCAATAAATATTAAACCAAATAGTCAAAAAGTTCTCCTTGAAAAAATCATTTACTAAGGAAAGAATTAAAGGTATTATCGCCTCTTTATTCTGATAATTGAAACATTTTCTAGATATCGTTAATTTTCAAATCTTCCTAAATATGTGTTAATCATAGAAACAAAAGAAAAGAGTTATCTCATGAACCAAGCGTCAGAAAAATATAGTCGATGCAGTTTCTGATAGCTAAGCGTCGATTAATCGATTCATTTTCTTTTTTTTCAAAGTTTTTACGTAACATGCAATTATGGAACCAATATCTCAGGAAAAACACTTATCCAAATAGACATACACATACTTCTTAGGCTCCTGTCGTTACATATAGACGTAAGGTACACTTACAGTAGCTTCTTTGATATTTATTGGGTTAGCCATGTTTTGAGAAGAATTTTAATGTGTATCACTATGCACGATGGTCGATAAAGGTGAAAAAATGGGCGAGTAGTGATCAGAATAGAAAATAGCAGGAAACTCGTGAAAATGACGCAGAAAAGCTGACACCATATGGAGAGGCAATGAATGGTCAAAGGGATCAAAGGATCTTCTGAAACGACAATAGCATTCTATTATAAAGTAAAAATAGATATTGACGTATTTTTACAGCTAGTGGGTTAGTTTCATCAAAGATTTGAGGAATGAAATGTTTTAAAATTTCCATAAATAGACGAGAAAAGGGATAAAAGACAGAACTACATTAATAACGGAGAAGGAGGTAAGCAAAAGCCTTGGTTCAATACATAATCAAATACTTTTTGATACAAAGAAATCATCTTTGACAATCCCAGAGTCAAAAATATCAAAAGCTTAATACATATTTTATAAAGTACCCTTTATAATCCGTTGTCATTAACTAATACAAAGGGTGCAAGGACCTAAATATTCCACAATAAGGTACGAGTTTAAAATCTAACATTCTAAAATAGATATCATCCTAATCAGATTCGATTAAGGCTAGCACTAGTCATTTTCTTTTATGGAAGTTGGAAATGATGGATAGAAATTGTCATTTGAATCAAATAATGAATTAATTCAATTAAGGGCAATACGTCTGAATATTTATGAATTTAGACGATTCGAAAATAAAGCACAAATGTACTTTCTAAAGCTATGATATCCAAGATTAAGGGTGGAAAACTCTATTTGTCGCATTTTTAGACCACATAATTGTTCATCAACTAAATTGAGATGGATAAAAAGAACGTAAATTACTATCCAAATACTCGTCCCATGGCAATGCATCAGTATAAGATAATTTCATCGAGAAGGGAGAATTCAATCGAGGTAATGACACCCAACAAGTGGATGCTTCATCACTGTAACTATAGGATTTCTTATCAATGATCTTTAATAATAAATGTCTGTAATTATCAATTTAACATTTATGTATTGATATGTTTGTGTAAATTTTATATGGAAACTTGTATGTAAATATGTAGGATTATATGTATTATTAGATTAATTGTTGCCACCAGACTAATAGTCCAATTGTAACATGATTAATTAATAATAATAATAATTCTATGCTTAGTTAGATAAAACCATACTGAAAAAATTATGCAACCAATCTTCGCTCAAATGTGTTAATTACTTAAAAGCGACACAATCATAATATTTGCTTTCATCTTATGTAAATATTCACATCAACTTAAAAGAATTTCCTATCAGACTAGAAAGATTCACAACTTCCTATAGATGCTTCCGGGTCATTAACTTTCAGCGTCTATGAATACTAATGAGCATTTTTGATCACAAAAGATGACATTCGATTAACGATACGCTTCAGATGAAAAAATAATCTATAACACTCTTAATAAATCAAGCATGTTTCGAAATTGATTAATTAATAATTTACTTCCGATTAACCACTCATGGGAAATGTTAATGTGACCTTTCTGAAACAACAAATTCAACATCTCTAATCTTTCACAGTCAATGAATTTCCGTCAGTATAAATTAACGAGAATATGAGAGTATCCCAAATTGATTCTCTTTACTGAATTCCCGTATTTAAGATATTGAGGTTTCGTGTAATATCCAAGAGTACTGTATGCAAATAATTATACATTCTATCTCCTTTTTACAGGAATGACTATCAAGTAGAGCGATTCCGTGAAATAAATATTGAAATTATTGAACGAAAATATTGAAATTTCATGGAAAATGAGAAAAGTTGATACATCTAATACTCACAGGTTCTCCACAATAAAAACGCGTTAAATTTATTTTTATCATCTTTGCAAGCATCTATTCTTTCGAAAAATTAAATGAAGAATAATAGCTGCACGAAATCGAGGCTAGGAACAAACACTGCCCCCCTGACGAACAAGTTGATAGTTCAAACCGAGCTTACATATTTTTCAGTAAGAATACAGCATTAAGAAGTAGCAATGGAAACCATTTAAAAATTGACTATTGCGGGGGCAATTTTCTGAGATTTTTAGAATTTGCAGTAGCGCTCGAAAATCACTGCTTCGGAACAGGTCTGAACCGTTTTTTTCGGTCATTATCAAATGTATACCTCTGTAAATTTGTTTATGCTTTTTTCATTTACATTATAATTACACTAAATGTTGGAATAAAACGTAGCCATAAATTTCTGTAGATTAATTCGAAAATGTTAAATTAGCCTGCTTCCAAATTCAAATGTTAATTTCTGGGGAAGCAAATATTGGATTGATTTTCGGATAGGAACAAAAAATTTAATTTTTTCAGCTCAGTTCGGTTTTCACTTCACTTCACAATTTCGGGAAAAATCATGGTTCTTTTCGGTTTTTACGGTTCAGTTCTGATTGGATAGCCTGTTGATAGGTTGATCGCTATGGAACCCTGTTCTGAGGGATCCAAGGTAGATATACTCAGCATTATCAGCCTGCCGTGAAGATCTCCTGAACATATCCAAACGCGGTCGTGGGTTCGCGCACCGACATGGTAATCTCTGTTTGCACTCGTAATGGAGATGGGACGCTAATGACTTGGAATGATTGGAAAATCCTCGTCGTGAGATGGGACGGATGCCGCTGTCGAATTAAGCAAGGAAAGGTCGTCAGGACGTACTTTTCCGCCATCAAGAACTGCCAGCTTCCTCACGTCTGATCAATTCAGGATCCATTCATACACATGTGTGCTTTTCATATACGCAGCCATCGGATAATGCGACCCTATGGTCGATACAATCTGCGCAGTTCTCCAATGATTACACACATATCACAGAAAACCCGTAACTATTATAGTTGGACTCGACGGATGGTCGTAAAAGAAAACTGTCAGCACAACGCAATCGCCCGGCGAATTCACACTTCTCCTCATGTGCGAATTTCTTGGGGTTTTTTCGCGGTCTCTGTTGGTGTACGTGATTTGCGAAATGCTTTCTGGAAGCGTTCTATAGTCATGAGGGCATAATTAGAAGAATTTCGTGCCAAAGAAAATCATCACTTGTGGATTCGGAGGCGAATTTATCACCTTATAAGAGTTGATGGTTGCTGGATATTGATCCTAATGATATAAAAATGCAGGTGAAAGATTGAATTTGAAAGCTAAATTTCGTTGAAGTTTTCAGAGAACATCGTACCTGATGCACTGAACGCTGATAAGCATTCTTAAATAAGCATTTTAATTCATTTATCGATACACTAAGAGAAATTTATTGGGCATTTAGTTTCTGTTAACCTGAAAGGTATTCATAGTTTGGCAACGTATGCTCAAATGAACATTATAATTGAAATAAAAGGACTGATGCCAATTTTTCGTCAAATTTAGTTAGTTTGAAGTCTATCAGTATGATAAAATTCAGAATGAGCGTAGGTAGCAAGGTAATAATAAAAGTAAATCTTTGGAGATAATATCAACCCAATCTAACGGATAAAGATGGTTAAAAATTAGAAATTCTTCAATAGGAGTACATATTTTAATGTAAGAAAAATAAAAACGATACTAGGAAACGAATCCACAATTTCACATTGAAAATTATAAAAAGTATGAGATAGTACAACTTGAGATGAAGACTTCTGTAGGTAAAGTCCTCATGTCTTATACTCTTTTTACTGTCGTCGATTTTTCTAGAAGATGATTAGATTGTGACCCAAACCTTTGTTGTTTTTGATCCATTATCCATCGTGAGGATGAGATTCCATAAGAAATTTACTATCTTAAGTGTCTACCATGAGTGGGAACCATTGGTGAAAGTTTGATGAAAGCGATCCTGGGTTCGATTCCCGGTGGGGGCCCTTATGCGCGGAATGACCTCAGCTATCAAAACAGCTTTAAGATACTACCACAATTTCATACGTATAAATCACCCAAAATCAATGAAAAATTAATCGAGAATATGTAAACGAATTAGTTTGTTTAAACCGTAAATATGTTTTGAGATTCATTCTCACTTGCTCTGGGATATTCATCCGGTTAGAAATCGATGTCTGAATTATGTTCGCGATGAGAAAGTGACGACCATTCCATCGTCTCTTACGGGCGATTCGAAAAATATGGATGGGTCTGTTTATTGTTATTGCCATTGGTTCTTCGGGAGTGTGGGTAGTAAACATAATCATTGGACAGACCCACGCACTGTCCCTCGGGTCATTCGATATTAGCATCACCATCCGACCCACACAAATTCTTTTATCATCCTTCCATTTGGATACTGCCAAAACTCTTTTGATGACGAGCCAGTTTGCGCTTAACTTATGACCAAGGAATGTGTTTTTCGTATTACTATATTTACCTCTCTTAGGATCTTAAAGGTTTTACTACGCATAACAAATACTTCCCACTTAAGAATAGGACTGTATGCAAGAAAGAAAGGAGCCAAAAGATATGAATAACAAGCAGGAATTAACAGTGCAGCGAAGTGTCACCTGGATTTGTTTTTACATTCTCAAGCATGCTGAACATTGTAATCCGTGACTATAATTGTTTGGGTGAGTCATCATGAGGTGTCTTTGTAGGTTGTTACTCTGTGTAATTGTCTGCAGTCTAAGAATGTACATGGACCTTAGCAATGGCGATATTTCATTTATGAAGGTGGATTTTCACAAGGCTAAAACCTATTTTGGTAATAATACTATCCTCGCCAGATTTAGGAACTTGCCATGGAAACCGAAATAGCGTTGTACCTTATCTCGAAGTCACAAAATATAATTGTCAATAACATAATAAAAGTTTAAAATAGCAAGGATATAAGAACATAAATTTTCTCCAAATAACTGGTAAAATACTTCGTTTTCGTGAAATATTCAAGTAAAGTTAATGACGAATGAAATATATAAGTAAATAATAAATAAAATAAAGCAAAACATTCTTTAAGTAATTATTTAAATGATTAAATATAATTTTATCATTTTAACTCCTAAGCTAATTTCTTGATTTGCAAATAAAAGAGGAAGCGATCTCTTTCTTCCAAAATCGCAAATAATCTGAATTTATTTTAATTTTAAAAGAAGCGAATTTACATGCTCATTTATTACCAATACGAATTTTATAGTAATAATTTTCTAAATCGTCTAAATTTTTAGAAAATTGCGGAATTGTGACTGCCTTGAGGAACAAAAATACAAAGGAATTCAAAAATACTTGGCTCGAAGTTACTCTGAAGTAGCTTCTCAAGGTTGCCAAAGACGCAGGATTCCGACTCAAAGTATTCTGCTATAAACACCTTCTTCTAAAAAAGATACTTTTCCCTCTCTGAGAAAAGATTTACAACCGCATAATGGAGAGCTCTTCCCCCATCTAGTTTTAAAATAGGCGGCTATGATGCGATAGAGACGAAAATGGGCGTAACTAAATGGAAAGAATGCATTTCTATGACAAATTGCACAATGAGGGAGGCTGTACCACTTCTTTTCTATCCGCAGTAAGGTATGTCACACTCAAGAGCAATGAGCTATACACTACAATAAACTCCGTGGAAATATTATCTTATGGGATGATATATCACCATTATGCTCTGATTATCTGAGAATTATTTCGTACTTTTCGTTGAAATTTTCCGCGATCTTTTTAAAAATTATAACGAAAATAACCCAGTGATTTCGCGTTATAATACAAGCAGGACTTACGTAAGGCCTTTTCTTTGGAGCAGTGGGAATAGGACTGTAATGGCATTATCGCTGCTAAAAATATTGGGTGAAGAAAACTCTTAATGAATCCCTGAAAAAAATCTAAAATAACTGTGTGCGCAGATAATAATAAATTATTCATTTACGTTAGTTTTGAGCATTATAAGAAAGTAAATTGAAACTTTGGGTTATCCGTGCTTTCTGATTATTCTCTCCCCAGCATTAGCCCGGATAATTGAGAGTACAGGGTAATTTCCAGAAAAGATGAAGTTGAAAAAAGGCAGTGATTGTCTTCACAGGAAACGCAATGATTTCTTTAAAACGAAATGATTGTCTTTAAAATAATGCTCGCTATTCAAAGGACTAAAGCTATTGATTGATTTTATGTTCATACATATATTGGGTATGGGAAAGAAAACTTCGGAAGGTTTGTACCGGAACTGCCAAGCAGATGACTTCTTTTCTCTTCAGTGTCTGTACTTACGTTGACTTATATCATCCTGGCTCGGTTAAGAAAGCAATAGGAAACTACTTCGCACTCCATTTTGCCTAGTCGCCACATCACCTCTCGAAAGATTTATCTTGCTATGAGGACGATGAGGTTCAAACCTGCCTTTAGGTTGAAGACTGCACTGACAGAAAAACCTGTAAGATGTGATCGCCGAAAGAAAGTTGTTTTAAAAGTCATAATTTCCTAGCATAGCAATTGAGTAGTATGTAGGAGTATTGTGAATTGCCTAGTTCATCTCAAAAGGATTAGTGTGATAGATAGTTACGTATACTTCTCTGTACGTAATCTTTCTCTGTTGATTTCCAAATTTTCAGCTAGAACTATGCAAAACGAATTCGAGGGTGCGGTCGAATCTGAGATTAGCTATTGGGAGTGTCTAACTATGATGGATAATGTAACATCTGTTCCTCCCATTCTGATTTTTCCTCTTCCTATTCCTCATCCCACGCCTTCTGCTTTCCTCCTTCGTTTGTTCTGTTTCTGTTCTTTGCTTGCATATTTTAAACCCACTCTCATAATGTTTTACCCATTCTTACAAAATTGCCGAATAAAAATTCAAAGCTGAAAATTAAATGCTTACGGGAATTGTAGGAAGCAAAGAGAGAATTTCTCAAAGCTCGATGACCCAATATCTAGGATGATGAGAAAAAATGAAAGAAAATATGTATTACTCGATAATCTCTCTCAATGTTTTCTCAATTCGAAGACGCATCTCTCCTGTTACGATTATTATTTTGTTACTTCTGTTAAATCTCTTGTAAAATGTTATTATGTTCAGTAGATATTATTTATATTATACATTTAATTTGTTATATCTGAACAGATTATGAAGCTAAGATGCAATTTTAGTATTAAAATAACTTGGCTGAAACAAATTAATCAAAGTAATTAAATTAACTCAAAGTGATTTAGCAAATTAAGCTATTTTATATTTAAAATAGTTTTCAGCGATATTTTTTCTGATATTAGCCACTTCTCAGCTACTTTTCATGCTGCATTTAGCGACGTTTTCAAAATGAAACTGGCATCTCTTCCATTTGTGCGAAATGACCTTATCTGTGGAAAAGTACATTTTAAAAATAATACTACGACAGTCTTTCACTTTTTGTACGCTTCAGTTGCACCAAAAACCTCATCAATACATGATAATGAATACATATAAAGATGGAATATTCTTCGTGGTTCAAAAACTAATAAAGTATATCTTACTTACGTAAAACTATAACAAATTACAAACACGTAAACCCTTGTCGTTACTTATCGAAACTTCGATGACGAAAAAGGACACCATTGACTCGTCTATTAAGTAAAACACTTGGTTTGTAGGTGAAAATGCTCTTAAGTCAAACATTCATGATTCCAACGGTGTAAAGTAGCTACCGTGACTTTCAAAGCAATCTAAAGAATCAAATGACAAGGGATCAGCGTGATCTCTAATAGAATGACAACGCATGACTGTCCAATATCTTTCTCGAGGTCCTGAGGTGTTGTTTGCTTGTTTGAGCGTTCTCAACCTTCAGATACCCGTGCAAGTTGAAACGAGTCGGTGCTCCGACTTTTCATACTTCTTTCCTCCTGCCCGAGATTCTTTTTCAAACAAAATTATGACTTCACATTCGTAATGCGTAGAAGTCTTAGTGTGATGCTTGATTCGAGATATTTACTAATGTAATAGGCCGGGATCGATTAAGGAAACATTCATCATCAGAAACATGTAATGTGGAAATATGCAGATTACTTAATAAGATTTTAAAGTGCTATTGCTAATAAAAAGTCTGTTTGTTCTAATGTAAATTGGGCTAGTTGTGGCTATACCAACTGCATTACTTGATGTAAATTAATGATTTCTCCTAAGATAATGAATGTTTATCTTCACAAGAATGCGGATAAAAATAAATATATAAAAAATATATACATGAATTAAATTAATATTCACCTCAATAGTTATACATAGAAGATGTGTAACATGTTGATGAATTGACTGATGTATTAATGAATAATGTGTTTGGATTACATTTCTTTATTTTCATATTAATTAAGCTAGCTGAAGAGCTCTGTGAAAAATGTGAATGGAAAATGTTCACCATGGTGACTATAAATAATTTGATGGATTTTGGACGGTATCTTTATCTATGAAGAAAGTAAGGGTAAATTACCTCACTCCTCATCTTGCTCATTCCCTCTCGAAGGCTATTGGTAGTTGATGATTGAGGGTTGAGAATACGAACAGCCTTCAAACTGATAATTTTTGGCCAAAAAAATATTCCAAATTAATGCTAACACTATCAAAAATAATTCTATCGACATTAACTTTATAAAATTTAAGCTTAATATTCATTCTGAATTTCCTCATTACGCAAGCAACAACTTTGCCAGTACTTTCAGCATTCAAAGTTAATATGTATGTGGCAATCACACACGTGAAAACTACTACACCAATTTTTCTATTTTCAACTTTTCCATAGCCCTTAGAGGGAGATGAAAGTTGAGCTCTTTCAGGGACGTGGGATTTAACTAATACAAATTCAATGTCATTCCTCTGAGAGTTTGAAATCCTATTCTTGTAAATAATCATAGAGATAATATGATATTTTTACGAGCTAAGCTGTGAAATATCTTGATCTTCACCGGTTAAAAACCCAAACAGTCCTTTTGCTGCGTAATGTTTGCATAAACGGAGACTTTGCCTTCTCCATCCGCGTAACTTTGCGAAAATTTATATCCGTGTATTTTGCATTAGTAACCTGGCTCCAATTGAACGTAATTCATCTACGCACTTCTATTCGAAAGGTTACATCGATTCGATCTGCAAACACTCGGAGATGCGATGCCTCGGCATTGCAAATCTATAGTTTTCCTCCTAGAGAGGTTATACGAACTATCGTAGTTGCTAAGTAGCTATGCCTATGATATTTGGGAAATTCGTCATCATAGACTGACAGGTAGCGAAATGGTTCGCAAATAGATCAGTGTGCTGCGAAATTTGATTCAGTCATTCTTGTTGAATAAATTCATAGGTATGGAGCATTCGAATCGTGGTGGTGAATAAAAAGGTCTACTTCTCTAAGAGGAGAAGGAAAGGGAAAATAAGGTTCACACTCAAGTATTAATGAAATATTGAAATCAGAAGTAAAACATAAAGCAAAAGCGGAAGTAACGAGACTGGAAATCTAACTCGGATTGATAGGAACGCCCTTCCGGAATGTGTTAGAACAGAGTTCGATTTCCGACCATATCAGACTTTTTCACCTCAATTCGTCCTTTGAAGTCTGCATCTTCCACGTAAGAATTTTTGATTAAAGATAAAAATTTCACCTCATTTCCTATCAGCGAAGTAAGGCAAGCAAGTATAATCAATATATTTTACGCCATAAATACTTAATAGAATACATTAAAAAAGTAATGTACTGCGAAGTTGATAATTTCTACTAGACTCCCTGTTTTTATAGAAACGCTGTTTTTAGTGAATATTTCCGGTTCACTTACTTTCTTTCCATCGATTCTATTCCCCGGTATTATTCACAGATAATTTTCAATATTATTCATTTAACCACTTATCGATCTTTTCGGTTGACATAATTTCAAGAAAATTTCTATTATAACCAGATGGTCACTAAAATCTTTCAAATTTTGTTAACTATTTAATATTGGTAAACATGATAAATTAGGGATATTTGAATTTGTGGAAATTAACTTTCTACCTCGCTTGATTTGTAATCTCTTGAGCGATTGTATGAAAATTACGCTAACTAACCATCATATGTTGATAAGAAGTGGTAAATTTATTAACAGATATTAAAAGATTTTCTCGTGAGAGATATTCATGAAAGAGCACGCAATGGCACTTTTAACAAATAGAATCGAAAGAAAGAAAGAACCTAAATAATCAAAAAAAAGTCATAAATTGGAATCCGAATTTAACGCGTTCTAAAACCTTGTTCAAATTCTAAATCGGCCGAGTTTCAAAAGCATTATATTTTTCTTTTTAATAATAAAAACCAGATTAAAATGTTTATGGGTCCACTCGGGTTTTCCGAATGATTTCGGAAGTAAACATAATGGGTTCCAAGGCAATAAAAATTATCAAATAATAATAGAAATATTTGAATAATTTTATGACTATGTATTACCGAATGTTCTGTATTTTTGTTTATCTAATGATGTTTTTATTCAATGAAACCTAGGTCGTGTGTACAAAGTTTATGCGGAAACATAAATTCACCTTTTCGTTATTAAACGTACTCTTTATTAAATTATTTATTTATTTTTTATTTATTATTATAATATTTCGTCCAAATTCCAAGTGGCTTGAAGTTCTATGGTACCTGAGTATCGGATTTTAGGAGCAAATCTGTAAAGCCAATTTTCATACGAAATATCAATCGAAGAATTCAACTGCCCTAATAATTTCATCTAAACAAGTAATTCCACTTTCCCTTACTCTTCAAACCTTTGGATCAAGCACTTTTTCTTTAAGTTTATTTCACTTGATTTTACGCTTTCCTCTGCCCCGTGATTTTTCTATTCTGCAAATGAAGCAACGTATTTACAGAAGCGCAGAATGAGCATGCACAATATGCAAATATAGGTCAGCTTCCATAAAAAGTAAGAATACTTTAATAAACAGAAGGATAACCTTAGAGTTTTAGAGCTTTGTTTGCACGAAGTGTCCTTCTTAATTTGTGACTGGTCTATTTCCAATAAGAAACTCTTATACTTTAGAGAGAGTTTTCCCTTTATAGTTCTCTGCATATTGCTATGGATTCTAAAAGTTTTCGTAATAATTGTTGTGCGATGGCATTACGCCCGTCCGAATTTTCTTGAGCGAACGATGAGACAGCAGAAAGAATTCTTAAATATTCGATAATGAATTACGCTTCGCGATAATAATTTCAATGCAGAATGAATGGTTTAACAAAAGTAGGTGGCAAGGCATTATTAAATGTAGAAGTAAAAAAACATGAAACCTTCCCAACAACGAAATAACTAATAATTATCTAGTAAAATTGTATTATTTGCTTGTATTTGTATAATTTGCATTAAATGCTTATTAGGTAGCTTCATTCATAAAGAATCAAATACTTCACATATGGGAATTTAATTTAATTTTTAAATACAAAAATGTATGTTTACTAAAACCAAGACTGCATCAGCAAAGTATAGGTAACTCAAATTATTGTTGCTTTTGTAAGAATTATTATTTCAGAGATTCTCAAAATTGTAGGTATTTCCATAAGAGAGCGAGGTTAATAGAGAGAGAGGCATGCCAGAAGGGTATGTTATCTCATCTCTTTCAAAATTAAGAAATACTTGGATCTATACAGCAAAAATCTTGCAAAATATTACACTCGTTAGTTATTGATGTTCATATCGTGTCAGCTTTGAATTCCTCAAAACCTTTCTCACTGCCGGGTTAGTAAGGAGTCAATATAATATTTCTAAGCGGTTACAAGTTGATAGGTTCTGCAACCATATTCTGATGAATAAATTATTTTTCATTTGTTTATCTATCGATGTAGGATGAAGAAAAATTTATCTTTCATTTACTCTTTAACTCGATCCTGTTCCTTGATGATATAAAACTTACTGAAACTTCATGGCTTTTTGTAGCTAATGGTGAAAGTATGAGGTCAAACCTCGCCTTCGAGCTAAAAACTGTATGCAGTACATACTAGTTGCTGATAGTATATTTTACACTCCTCAATATTCTAACAATCACGCTACAACAAATAAAAATTATCAGAATAGTGACAGTTGAATTACTCCTGGAATCCTCCTGTATCTCGAGCCACATACCGAAAGGAGGCTTGCAGGGAGATCCCATAATCAATGCGAAAAGTTATATTATAAACTGCGACTGGAAAATGTAGTATTTATGATAAGAGGATATATGTAGTTTTGGTACAAGAGATGTCTGTAAAATGGGTTTTGTTGTAGTATTGCGTTCGCATGCTGTCTTTTGGTACTGATGTTATTTTTTGAATGTTTGTCTGTATGTGACGTCTGAGGTTTGAATTAACCCATCGATGCCCAGATGTATCTTAATCTATGTCATTGTTCAAAATTTCGTCACACTTTTCAAATATATTAATCCAAGATCCTAGCGAAATACTCCTTGGATATCCTTTATCTATTAACATATAAAAATCTTTTATGATGGTTATGTACTTATAGCTGGTAAATTTTTATAAATTGTGTACTTTCCCTGAGTGAGTAGGCTCGGAATCAATTGTGTTCATATTTAAGTACGAGTATCTCTTTCAAAAATGTTCGTAGTTTTGGTCAGTATTATTTTAATGTATACATTCTAAGTATTCTGGTTAGTTTCGAAAATTTTCGTATTTTTGGTATTGTTTTAAAGTATATGTTCTAAGTATTCTAATCAGTTAAAAAAATATATACAACTTTGGAAAAATAGCTGTGGGAATTAATGGGTTAAGTTGTTCATAAAAAATTGTTGGGGCTCCCACAAGAATAAATTCTACTTTCAGCATATATAATAAATAAATAAATTCCGGATCGATATATCTCAGCAGTAGTATCGCTGTATTTTCCTATGAACACGTAAAAGCGAGCCATGGCAACAGATTCTCATTCCACGATTTCGAATCATTTTCCGTCAATCACTCAACGTATCGCAGCAAGAGCACCTCCCTTTGCACAAGACCCTACGCAGTCGGAGTCAACGCGTCACCCACCGATTCAAAGCCCGCCGAGATGAAAAGAATAGCTGAATCGGGGACTTCCGTTTTGCACGGCGCTAAATCGACTCATCTCTCTGTTTACCTCTTCACAGAGGTGTTGTAACCTGAAAATCGGATGCTCCGGCCCATTGCTCCCGGCTGCCATTTATCCTGAAGAGAGCTATCAATTACTCAAGGAGGCAAATGGGAGGGAATGGTCAGAGGCGCAGATGCATCAGTCGAGATTCTCATTACGAAAGCCATCTCACTCGAGATTCTTCGGTCGATCTCATTGAGATCGGTCCCTTTGTCACAGTCGACTCTCTCTATACTGATTGCGTCTCATCTTCACTCGCTCTAAAGGGTGTTTTCTAACACATAGGAAATGGTGTAGCGTCACAGGGCGGCACTACATTGCTAAAGAGGGTGGATGCTTTGGACTTAATTCGCTAAAGCTGTACGAGTGTAAGAGACTCCCGGGTGTGACTTGTTGGAATTCCTTCGCTGTCCTCATATATTATTTCCAAGCATCCGTTTTCGGTGGCTTTTCTCCTTTCAAACTCCTTCAAAAAATATAAACGACACGCCATTTTAAAGGAAAAGTTTCCCGCCTCCTACCTAAACATAGACTGACAAATAAAAATGCACCATTTGGTCAAAAAAACGAGTTAAAATTTGAATTTACTCATATGGTTTTGTTATCAGAGGTGTAGATATCGATATCTATCGATGCAAGCGAGGTATATCGATACGAACGCTGATACTATATCCTATGTTTTCACCCCTTCCCCCTTTCTTATTAGAAGGGTTAGATGTAAGAAGAGACTATATAATCTCAATCTCGCCCTAAATAAAGTCCATTATTATTATTATTATTTCTTCTCTGATGACGATTAACCCATAAGGTCTATAGTATAAGGTCTTTATTAAGGCGAGATTGAGACTGAAAAGTCTCTTCCATGTAACCTTTCGTCAATAATATTACATACATAAAAAGTTATGTGTAGGTGAATAGAGAAATAGAGAGGAAAAATTTAGAAAGAGTGGATTTAAAAAAAAACCTAAGGTGATATCTTAGGAAAAAATATCCACTGCAGAAAAACACCAGCAAAGAAGGGGGGTGTGAAAAACCTGCGCAAACCTACTGATAGTGCAAGCTAAAAGTTATGAAAGATTTGCAAATTGCAAATGTTCAGTGTACCTGATGATGTCCCAACCGCTATGAAATCGACGGTCGATTAAATTTAATGTAGGATATAGTACAGATTTTTGCATCATATTATTTAAAGGTGAATATACATCGGCACTTTGGAATTCATTTCAGTTCACCAGGCTTTCGCATTCTGAATCATTCCAAGCCTGATTCATTCTATTTCACTCTCGGGATAATTTAAATTGAATTGATCCATTCTCTGTTCCCTAATAAATGCCGGTTTTCAATGACTTAAACATCCAGAACGCATCATTAAAGATGTATACAATTTGATAAAATATCGAAACTGCTAATAAGCCTGATAAAGATATTGGAATGAAAATACTTTACGTCGAGATTTCTGAACTCCTGCATTTACACTGATGTCTTTCTTAATTTTTCCTCCACGGAACTAGCCTTAATTTTAAATATCAGGGAATAAGCAGAGAGATTTTGATTCCTAATTTAAAATGTGTTAGATATCTTGTGGTTTATCAAATTATCTAACAAAGCATACTTTTCTCGAGAGTTGTCAGAGCTTTCTGTTTTAAAATGAAGGATTTCAATTGATGTAGATATCATTTCCTAGGACTCAGATCGAAAAATTCTCGATTCCTAGTAAGAGAAGGAATTCGATCCACTCAGAAAAGCGTTTTCTTCTCTAAATATTAAGTCATAACGGCCCTAGTGGAGACTAATGAATGTACGCCAATTTATTTCAAATGAACTATCCATAAGAAACTGTTTAATGGTGACAGACGACTTGGGTGCCTCCACAGGCAACGAGTAACAGCTTGAATTCTTTATCCGCCGAAAAATTCGTAACCAAGGATACTCGTTAGCGGAGATAATACCGTAATAAAAATCATTTTTCTGCAGAGATAAAAATGATAGCCTCACGTTTAATATTTACTCTGCATATCCTAACGGACTCAGCACCTTCTCATTACTTTTTTCCGCCCATCCATTTTGATAACCGAGTGAAATTACTATTACATCTCTCATTATCAATCTCACTAAAACTCTCAGGAATTCAATAACCTTTTTGCTATCGCCCTTTACCGGCAGCCAGTAAGGTAACAGCTTAAAGACCTGTTTACCTCTGACGCCGTCTTGTCATTAATTCCATGAGCAAGCCCAAGACAAAAGTAGATGGAAGACTTTAAAGAGATACGGACATGAATGAGGGACGATTCGCCATAGCAGTTTCGCCGCGTAACGCTATTATAACGCAGGGAACAAGCACGTAACTTGAACGTTGAAGCTAAAATCATAGGGAAAATCACGAACAGAAATTGAAAGGCAAAGTAAGTTAATTAATCGATGAATTTGCTTACTTTAAAAATATAAATAGGAATTATTAAGGTATCGCACTCCCATTAGAAAATGAACTATCCATTGTATGGTCAAATTTAAGAGGTTATCTTTATTGCAGAGTGAAGGAAAAACAATAAATATCGAACAATTGATATACATTGCAACAATAGAATGAAATCATAAATTTCCATTATTTAATAACTAATAATAATTAATAATAAAAATAATTATCTAATAATAATAATAATATATGATAATTAATAAAAATTCAACAATTGATTGCAATAATTAGTTTACACTAAAAATGGATATTATAAACAAATTACATTAATGGGATTTAATATAAATTTATGTGACATCGAAACGAAATTATGAATTTGCTGTGCTAGTTCAGGAATTTGATATCCTTGCGACTTAATTTATCACATAGTTTGGAAAAGTAAGTCATCGATTTATATTCAAATCGCTACAATTTACCAAGGACGTTATCGAAATAAATTCAATTTATTATAAACGACTCAAGAAAAATATCGACATTCATGAAAATTATGCAACCTATGAATATTCAGCTGTATGTTATAAATGTAAATTTATGTATCTATTTCCTTAAAGATTATCTTAGAAGAATCAACGTAACTCGTACGAGATTTTTCACATAATATTTTTACTGAAAAAAAACGAGTCAGTGAGGAACAAACGTAAGGCATGGACGAATTGAGATGTTATACTGTTTTCATCCGTTTGCTACTCAATTTTAAATGGAATCGAAATGAAAAATGTCACCTTTACAAAGCGTTATATTAGAAAGCCATTGTCGAGCCCCTTAGTTACACACGTGACGTATGACCTCACAACCACATATGAATAAAGAGCTAACAGTTTACGGTGATACAGTCACGCTGCTAACTTCCTCACTGGTTCGAACCTGTTCGTTGGCGCTTATTACAATCTAATTCTAAATGCGTAGAGAATGAATAGGTTGAAACCTTTCATAGAAATCCACAAAGGTAAAATTATATCCCCATCAACCGTTATATTGCTTCTCTCTTAAGCAAATTCCTTGGATCAGATCTCACTTGCATTCATTTTAATTCGCTTAAACGGCGGAAATTTTACGGCATTTTCTTAGTCGCGATGACGTTTATGTCACGCCCTGCGGATTTACGCAATCAGGAGAGTAAGAAACCGGTATTTATATCCATCGATCCATTCCAGCGATTTCTTAGTTAAAATGTTTCAAACGATTAATTGATGAATGCGGAATCGACTGAAATATTTTATGCATTAAATCACTCCAGTCCTTGATATCCTATCCATCACAAGTATCATTGCGGTGGCCTCACATAGAATTTTAAAAATGCATATACTTCGTAGTATTTTCCTTTCTTGTAACATTCCTGAGAACCAAGACTTTATAAATCTTTCGTTTAAGTACTATTTATATAACTATTCTTGTTTCTTATTCATCAATGTATCGTTGCAGTTGTCTCACTTCGAATCTTAAAAATGCATAAATATATAATTGGTAATATTTTTCCTTCCTGAAACATTACTTAGAACCAAGACTTAAATGTGTACTATAAATACCATTTATATAACTTATATTCCTGTTGCTGGGAAGTAAGTTGCGAGTAGACTATGGAATTTAATAAATACTTAACAATTTTTTGGCAATATTAGAAAAATGTAAACGATCAAAAATGAGAGAAATTATCAGAACAACGAAAATTGCAGCATAAATTTCCATTATTTCTTGAATTAATGATTCTGTAATGCTGAATTATTTTTGCTATTTTTAGAATTTTTTCATCTTACTCCATGAATCTGTATCGGCCATCTGAGCCCATATATATTGTTTTTATTTATGATATTTTGTACATATTTTAATCTCAAAATTTTTCTGTTGAGTTAACTCACATTTGTGGCATATTTTTAGGAAGGATTCTAAACAATCATTGCCTATTATACTAATCGAGAAAATTCTATTCGCTTTGTATTCCAATCGAATGTGAAGAAAGAATTTCTAGGCGTTAAATTTTTCATTTAATTTGACTCATTATACTCATAGCTACTTGATAAAACATGATCGACGTTCAAACACGCTTTTCAGAAAAAAAACTCCGCGTAAAATCCGAAACATTAATTTCCAAAGCAGTCACAGCCTCTAATGATGTTTTTCCCTTACTCCTGCTTACACTACCATCCATTTTTTACTCGTAGAAAACACATAATTCGGCGTGAAATTTTAGAGTAAATGAGTGCCTCACTTTAAAATTAGAGCCATTGTTCTGTCACGTAATGAGAGTGCACGCCAACCGAAAAAATCTCTCCCAGAGAAGTGGAAAATCAGCTCAAGTAGCAAATTCCGTCCACTTATTCCCCTAAATTTAGTCGCTCGAACTTGAAATGCGTAAAAATAGTATAACTGGGAGCGCATCTGTTCCCTGGCTAAGCGATTGCTTATGGGTGAACCCATTATCTGCCGCAACTATGATAACATTGAAGTCCTCCTCCCACAGTTCTGCTGCGTCACAGAAATTCTTGAAAGGCCCTCCCTGATATGCCACATTCCTATTCTGAATTTGTCTATTCGGACTAGGATGTGATGTAAACGGGCAAAAATTCCCTGAACTACTAGATCCAGGGTGGATAAATAGCCGACTGCATCAATCATTCCTAAAAGTAAGTTGCTTAATACTTAAATCTCAGATTTGTGTAGTATAAAGCCTGGGGACCGTAATATTTTCGACGAAAGCCCATCAATCTCCCAAAAGTTTTTCAAATAAATTTTGATTTCAGAAGTAGTTTTCGAGAATAAATATTACAAAATTAAATAAAATATTACAAGCCATATCATGAAATTTTGTTATACAAGTAATAAATTAAATAAGTAATCACATTTAAATGTCAATCCTTTTGATTGTTGATTAGTTATACATTTTCATTTTACTTTAATTATTACTTTTCTATGATAAATATAAGATTTAAATGTTTATAAATTAACATTTTATCAAATTATTTTATGAATTGGATATTCCGTAAACTAAACTTTCAAGTGTTCTTTCCTAACATCATGGTACAACTCGAGAGAATTTTACTTTAATTATTTAACTCTTGTTGTTTGTAAATGAATTTTTACGAATTTATTCTCCCAATAAAAATCAGCATAAAAATAACCATGAGAAATTACGGAATACTTATTTGAATATTTATTCAGAAGTGAGGTTTATCATGATCTCCTGAATTGTTTTACTAAACAAAAGTTATTAATGGAAAATCAACTGAAACAATACTGTAATTTCATAAAGAATTGAATTTAGATGTTGTAATAAAATCTTGAACAGAATAAAATTCATACTACGCTGAGATAACATCCTACTATTAAATCAATAAATCAGGCTGTGTCAGATCAATCAATAATAGTGTTTCATTACGGCGATTGGTTATTAGTAGATTAATTAATAGTGATAAGTTCAAATATTTAAGTTAAACTACGTAAATAAGCATAGACTGTTATATTGTTTATCTATGAGAAATTACGGAATACTTATTGGAATATTTATTTGAAAGTAAGGTCTAACCTGGTCTCCTGAATTTATTTATTAAACAAAAATTATTAATGGAAGATTCTCTGAAACAATAGAGTAATTTCAAGAGGAATTAGATTCCAGTTATCGCAAAAAGAATCTTGAGTAGAATAAAATTAATACTACGCTAAGATAATATACTAATTTTAAATCAATAAACCAGGCTGTATTCAGTCAGTTAATAATAGTGTCTTAATATGGTGACTGTTTATGATTCTTAAACCAAGACTGATAATTTGTAGTTCAGATTTGTAAATTGAACCAAATATGTAAGTATAGTCTGTTATAATTTCAATATATATTTCTTGTTGGCCCACGAGATTGATAAAATTTCTAGCATGACCCCTCGAGAAATACGAACATCCTGTAATACTTCTGCAAATGAGTAATTCTGTTTATGAGGTATACGTCTGACAATTATTTTGCTGTTATCTCGATCCTGGTATAGGATGCAAATTCCATAAACAAACGTTTCCATGGATTCTCACACAAGCAACTTCGTGTAAATAATAAAAGACAACCGGAACGAAATGGACGATTCCCACAATAGCTCTCTGTTAAAGTATTCGGTAGTGTGTGAGCGTAGTTTAAAATTTGAAAGCCATAGAAATTGCTTTTTGAATCACGAAGATCTCGGCTAACAGATGTGAATTCGGAACGATCGATTTTCTTTATCCGAAATAATGGCGTATTGTTATTTTCTATGAATAACTGCCAGCTGGAAGGTTTGAGATTTAAGGCGACTAGAGGTTATAATTTGTTTTATCCATGATATATAAAATGTCTTTCTCTGCTATTCAAATAAAAATATAGTGAAATACAACCCTTTTAATATTAGGATAGTCAAAATGGTTCTCCATTACAAACATCTTAGCGCTTATGAGATTAGTCTATAACTACTTTAATCTTTGATTCACGACGTTCAAATTGATTGGCATTGTTTACATGTTTCTCATCATGAATTTTTACATCTTCTGTTCAGCGTAGAATGGATGTAAAAAGCTTTTAACACTTTTAGGCCAAAAATATTTTTCTGGCCGCAGACAATGTATGCTGCAATTTAATGAAGAATCTGCTAATTTAGCTTCAAATTTGCGATAGCTCCATGTAGAGAGAGTGTTAAAATAAATCCTCTACCCATTAACACTGAGTGAAAACCTTTTTTTAACCACTCTCGTAGTAGTTTTCAGTATTTTTGAATTTAAAGTATCCATCGAGAATGTGATTTGTTGGCATACCAGTAATCGTAAAAAATCTTACATCAAAAGTGGTGTCAATGCTATCTTAATGGAATTGTAAATTGCATAAATAAGTTATAAATGTCCAACAGAGCTGCTTGTGTGTATTTGTACTCCTTAGCGAGGTAGTGAAAATCTCAGTCTATTTTGCAATTAAAAACTAAAATTAGATTTGAAGTTTTATTTAAAAATCCTGCATGATGAAACGTGGATACCTTATAGACGACATTCACTTTTACTCAATTAGAGATACTACGAAAGTAACGCTGATAAAACAGAGGAGAAAATATTTTTTTTGATTGATTCGCACATGAATATAATTACCAAATAAATAGCATTATAGGAAAATCATCTTGTAAAGAAAAAATTTAACTCCCACAGCAAATATTTAATCTGACATGTTTCTTCAACGTGTAGAAATCTTCAGGTGGGTTAGCAACGAAGTTTAAGTCTTATACATGGGATTGGAAGGGAATGTAAAAGCCCTGAATTTCTGTGCTTTTTTACGTAAAGATATCAACACGTTGACGAAACATGCTAAATTAAAAATCTCCTGTGTTATTATTTAGTGTTATGTGTTTTATTTTTTTTTACAAGATGGTGGCTGTGAAATTCTACAAAGTCATGATTGATTGTACACATGTTATTATAGAAAAAAACATCCTGTGCCTTCGGACGTATCTGGGCATCCTTGTTTCAAAAGTGTTTACAAAATTTAGAAAACTTTAAATGCTTGGAACAGAGAGAGATATACGGGGATTTTATATTTGATTGCTCAATAGTAGGTGTTGATAACCCCTTTTGTTTTTGTTTATTTCGCAGAGATGGTTTCGTATACCACTGAAAATACCACCAAAGCCACGCACGAGGCTGTTAGCTCCTCGCCTTAACCCCTGAGCAGGCTCGGATTTTAAAAATATATTCATTTTACGACATTTTTAAGCCTCATAGATTCATTTTTTTGGAGCTTATTGTGTATCCGTTTTGAGGTGTTTAGATAATAGGTTTCCTTTAAGCCAATCTTCTTTAAAAAAAACAATAAATAAGGATTTAAACTATTCAAATTTTAATAATCTATTCATCTCATTATTTCTTAATAAGTAATTTTTAAAGCGAGTAAATCACAAATAATAAAATTGTACCAGAACACATTCATATACATATGCATTTCATATTACATATTTTAACTAAAACTTATCAGAATTGATTATATTAAAAATAATCAGTTGCGATAACAAAACTTAGTATTATTTACTGACTGGATACAAACATGTTTATTGATCTAATGGTGGGATTTTATCTTAGCCTACTATTACTTTTTATCCAGTTAAAAATGTTATGCTATAACTGGAGTTTACATTAATAACTTACTTTAATTACAGCATTGTCTCAGGAAATTTTCCGTAAATAATTTTTTAATAAAAAATAATTTACGAGACATAAATTTTCATTAATTTTTAGAATTTTCATTCGCTAAAAGTATCAATCATTTTGACTAAGTAACCCTGAGAAAGTGTAAAAGTTCAAGTTCAGAAGCATTGCCCTTGGCTCGTGCAAATATCGAAAGGAAAATGATAAGAAAAGCAAAAGAGAATCTCGGAGGGCAGTGGCCTCGGCGGCATTCACACGAATTGGGCTGAAATGGATTCTAAACATAGTTTCGGGCTTTCTCTACTATAAAAACACTCGGAGCTTCGGAAAAACCTCTACGCCTGGCCTTGTTAGAGTCTAAAAATGTATTTCGGTGTCGATATCAAGATTCGTTCCGTAGGACTGAATCAACACGGGAAAACAAACAAATGTCATAAATCGATGACATCCTTCAGGTATTATGACGTAAAAGGGAAACGTTGTCACTGAAATCACTATACTGCAAATAAACAAAATTATGTCCCATTGAAACTCAAAAAAGTTGCAACCAACGGGACTACAGTCCAAATTATATTCTCATGTCAATTTGTTCACATTATCTAATCGGATATAATCTCTGGAGATCATATATTTAATTGACCGTAAAATGGTAATTAATACAAACGATGGGAAAGCTTACATGCTAAGATAACCACTCAGGCCAGAATGTAAAGAGTTGCTGAATATCATCCCAAATGCTTTCATATGAAGTGTACCCAGAAAGTGCCTCTAATCATACAATATAATACAATAGCTAATACAATAACCAATAAACTGATATTTCGTGGATAAATATAAGTAAGGGTGATCATTTTCATGCAGAAACTTAAGCGCTCCCTTTTCCCGATAAATTGACCGAATATTATTAATATGACAGGATGTTATTATGATATATTTTTATCAAGTTTTACCTGTATTCTGACTCGAATCCTATAAATTATTAGCTAAATGCAATTATTAACGATATGAAATGAATTTTCCTTGTCATTGAATGAATTTATTTTCAGCAGTTGCTAGTTTGATTTTTATTTACTTATTTAATTAAAACGGAAGAAGAACTCTCTTCATTTTAGCTGCTGAATTAAAAAAAATCATTAGTATTTTAAAAGAAAAAATTGCTCTCCTGTGATTAGGAGCAATCAGGAACTAAATAAAGCTCAACGATTGTAGCTCTTCCTCCAAAAAAGAATCAAAAGTATGGTTTTAGTGATATTGGTTTCCACTCATGAAAATTTCGTTGAAATGTTTTCTTCGCGGTACTTGGAGATAAAAGCAACGGAAATAATGAACGTCAAACCAAGTTTAACTTAAAAAATAGTAACCCATTGCTCAAACATTAGTAAAATAGAAACCTAAATGGTCGTTTTCGAATGCCCATTTTAGCGAATTCAAACAATCCGAATGGAATGCAAATGCTAAAGAAATATTTGTTAAATATTTGAAGAGTTACTGGAGATTTGGAGAGAATACTTTCCTGTTATAGCCGCTCAGACTGTTCCATTGTCCGGATGTTTAACCGTAAAAAGGAACAAACCCAAATTACCCTATGCAACCTGATCAGAAAATCTGGGAGCTGATCGTTAACACTGTGTGTAGTAATGTGTACTAAATGCTAATTAATTTTGGTGCCTTTCTAAGCTTGAGTTTGGTTTTTGTAGGGGAGTTTTCCATTTTAATTTTAGTATTACAATTCTATTGAAGATTTCGTCGTAATAGACTTTTTGTATAATTAGACATTCATAATTATGTACTGATGATTAAACAAACATACATATCCTTAAAATAACCAGTGAAAGGAAGATATATTCTCAAATCACGAAAAACATCGTAATGTGACTTTAGAATAAAGCGCGACGAATATAACAAAAATTCCAAGTATGGAACCACTGGAAACTTTCAAATCATTTAAAATTTGAATTAGAGTACAGTTTTTCAAGTAAATTTCTTACATTTCAACATAATACGCTCTTACACCTCATGAAACGTGTCTAGTATTTGGTTTATATCATTAATTATAGAAAAATGCATAAGCTTCTAATGTATAAGAAAAAGAAAGGATGGAGAGGAATTATATTCCTTATTGAATTTCCTTTTGGTTTCTATTGAAATGATACTATCAAACATTGCTTTGGATGGAATTGGATAGCATTGTAATGAGAACCCTAGATAAGCTCCTTATTTACGAGAACGAAGAACACGTAAATCAAATCTTCTGCAGCTCAACCTAAGCCTTCTTCATTAGAATAGGATTTGGAATGCAATGGTAGAGCGGAAGTACAATAGCCAAATGCTACAGGTGGAAGATTCCAACCATCAGGAACAAAGGACAGTCGCAGATTGCATGGAAAATGAAGAGCTCTTCATAAGGATTGATCATGGAGCTATTGTAAAACAACCATCAAAAGATATAGTTAATTAAAATTTCTCTGATTTCTTTCTTATGAAAAAAGTATCTACAATAACAACATTACTTGCAAACCGTCTTTCGACTCAAAGTAGGAGAGGTCATAACATATTGACTTTCACATACATTATTATACTCATTGACTCACTCTTTTGGCAACTCAAACAGTAGATAGTTTTCGGCCACATTAACTTTGCTCCATCTCAATATATTTGGCATGGTTCCCAGGTTCATTCCCAATTGTCTAATATCCTTCTGCAGCTGGTTTTCTCAGGTCTTCCCACGGTTTACCTAATGGTCTTTTACCCCTGAGTCTTCCGTTCTTTGCCATTTTCATGATAGATTTTTCACCTATCCCATTGATGTGACCTGCCCATTTCAATCCTCAGTTTTTTGTATACACAAAGAAAAAAACATGTAGTTTCCACGGAATACTATACATGTACTCTGTAGAATATCTATACTATTAATATTAGATATTTAGTGAAAATTTTAAAGTTGTTATTCTTTGAATATGGCACCTTTAATGTACAATTTTAGCTAGATTACTTCAGATTCATTCTGCTCTTTGCCTCTGCAACGTCTCCTTCTGTAAATAGCTCTCTAAACTCTTGCTTTTTCCTTATTTGCTACTTGCCACTTGCTAGAATGGGTCCATATTATCTTAAATTTTATTTCCTAACGTAATCAGCTTCCAATCTACTTTTTTTGCTGAGGATCAAGCATTCTAAGCCATACAATACTTCTGATCGTATAATACTTTCACACATCCTATCTTTGGTTTTCCCAGTCAATATTTTGCCCTTTAAAGGTTTTCGTAAGAGATCCAGCATCTGTTTCCATTCATTGGGCTTGTTTCAATCTCTTTGACTTCATTGTTTTTAATAATTGTTAAATATTTTAATTCTATACATCTCTTTAATATTTAAGAATCAATTTCTGGAAAAATTTTTTCTTTAGGGTTTCATCTTACTATCAGATATGTTGTTTTATCCTCACTTCCAACCTTTCTAACTTCGTTTGTGCTATTATTTTTTGGCTAAACTTCCGAGCACATTTAAATTTTTACAACATAGGCAACGTAGCGTCGTCTGTAAAAGATATAATGTACACCCTATTGCCCAAATACAGTGTTGTAAGTCACTCAGTTAATTTTCTATCGCTAAGCTAAACAAAGAATGAAATATACTACCTCCTAGCTAAATCCATGTATTCAATTGAAAATATGAAATTCTAACATTCTCCTATAGAATCATTCTAATTAAGTGTAGACGTACAAACCTGCAGCTTTATTTAGGGAGAATTTAGTCTTTTAAGTGTTACCTTAAATTTCATTTATTGTTGATCAAGGATCCTACGTACGAGACTATAAAAGGAGGTTTTCTAGATTTCAAAAATGATCCACAAACCTAAACTTTGCTGTAATAGTCATTCCAAATAGATAAACTAAATATTTAAGTTCACATTTCCCTGTGTTGGTATTGTTTGAATCCGTTTGCTTAATCTAAGTATCTCCTTTTTCATTGAACTTCTCGAAAATTTTGGATGTCATCACAAAACGTGTTATTTAGGGAGAAACTTTGCAAAAAATGAGTTTAAAATTTCTGTGGTTCGTTGACCTTCTTCAGTTTTCCGCATAATTCACTTATTCAAAGTAAATTTTGACGCCTACGCCTCACGTCAAATTCACAATGGAATTCCCGCATCAATTTGCCCTGAGAGCTCGAGAAAGTTGAGAAGAGCATTAAATATTAATATGAGATGCTATTCGTGATGCATTAGGAGTGCTTGTAATCTTAGACACGCCCATCACAAAGTTTCCTCTCCTCTGTAACCTTTTAAAGAAATTGAGTTGAGAAATATATTTATTCTGGTGATTTATAAAAAATAGTGCGAGGGAATTTTTGGGGTATATTTTCGTAACTCAAATAAATCAAATACTTCTCGTAAATATCTGAAGGTTGGAAATTGGCCTTTTTTAGACTTGATCCCATATGATTAATGTAAAAATTTTCTTCCTGGCTGCTTTTTCTTTACTTTTGTAAAGGCATATAGGCATACTTTTATGACGTGGTTGTTTGACTTTATAAGATTTTAGAGGCTTTTAATTATTTAAGGAAGTACTATGATCTCGATGTCTCTTTACTTTTTGTACATTATCACTGATCTTCTTAGAAGATTATTTTTCCTACGTTTCATCTACCATCTTCAAGTTCTTATCGTTTTAATTTCAGTAAGATAATTATTTACAAAATAAAATATCTCATGAAATTTAAACGGTTGGAAAATAAACTCGAGATTATTCAGTATATGAATATGTCTTCAGCTGTTTTCGTTTTAAAATATCATCTCCAAAATGAGATTTTCCATGAAATGGAAATTTCCAGCACCGAACATAAATTCCGTTTTTCGATTGGGTCAACGAAGAAATATAGGTAAATATTCGAAGTATAATTCATCATGCTGTGTATTTGCAATGATTAATTACTTCGGAAAGCTGCTTGATCTCTCCACGATTAAGTCTCAAGCAAAATAAAATAAGGGTTCCCAATTTTCAATAAAAATATGAGTAAGTAAATTTGGGCATTAAATAATTTTGTAATATATAATCAACAATTCGATATGTATAAGGAATTTCTCTTTCATTTCTCATGCTATGAGGGAATACATCCGTGGTAAACCGGATACCATATCATCAATCAACGTCTAATTATCTTAAACGTATATTAACATGACATAAAATTTATCATGAAATTTTCAAAAATAAGTATCTTACCAATCATTTTAATGGTTGTAACGGGTTAATTCTATATTTTTATTCATTCATAAACCGTGATGTGAGGATCTTGCGATGTTGAATTAGTTATCAGTTTGGACGCTGAGGTCTCTGAATGTCGGCAGTTGCAACTGCCAGCTCATGGGGATTCGGGAAACTTCTAGAGACTTCCTCAGGCGGGAAATTTCTCCTGCTTTATGCTCTTCTCGCATTAACACCTAAACCTACTATTATATGATTTTTAAATTTTCCATTTTGCTCATTTGGTAGCATTCAACGTAAAGGTAGAATTCCATGTTAATTCATTCAGCACCGATAACAAAATATGGACATACGTCCGCGATATTAGATGAGGGTATTATTCCTACTCTGTTTTAGATTTAAGAAAAGCAGTGTTTCATAGATTTATATGGGTTTATGGCATAAAGCACACGGAGTAATATATCCGACTTGGGGTACATCTGAGCCATTTCTCCTAAGTCATAAGAGTAAGGCAATCCGCTCAATTAAAATCTTTAAAAATATTCAAATCCACTCAAAAATTAATTAATTAATGGTCGTTACAGTGGTGCTACGTTGGTTAACTCAAGTTTAATTTGATCAATATTCTTACTATAATAATAATAAAAACCCATAGGAAATCCTACGGTATTTTAAGACTTCAAAGATCAAATTTCTTGATGAAATGCGAAACGCAACCGTTCCGATTTCAAATCGAAAGGTAAAAATGCAATATGCAACACATTTTCGCTCGATCATTTAAACCAGAAAGAGAAAGTTCCGGGAGTACCTCAAATTTTAAGCCACAGGTTTTTTAATAAAATTGCTTCTACCCTGGCATCTATACGTTATCAAAAGAAAAATAAAGTTATCGAGCAATTTCCTCATACGGTATAAGTAAGGGGAGCTGTGATTTCAGGTCGTGAATCCTTAAACTGTATCAACTGTTTATGACAAGGCAAAAAAGTGCACCATCTGTGACAGCTAAAAAATGCAGCGATCAAAGGGTTTCCGAAACTAAATATATGATTGATTCTCAGTCTAACGGCTGAATCCACAAACGGAATGATATTTAACGTACGAGGAAATAAACGTTGATGTCATTGAGAGCGCAGTGGTTAAGTGGAGAATGGAACGAACTATACAGTATTGATTTCAGATTGCATTTCAACAGCAAACAGAAAAGTTTCATTCATTTGGTTGAAATACAACGGTGCATATATTTTTGCTTTCTACGCAACGAAAATTTTTAGAAAGATCTCTTAATAAAGGTGATCTTCAGAAACTTGTACAAATATTCTTCGTGTATTTTTAAATCGAAGCTATTCTAAAGAAATTGGTGAAAAAGATTCACGAGAGACTTACTAAGTAAAAGTTATATAGGAGGGTAAAAGCTTTAAAATAAAAATCATCTGAGATAAAATTTAGTCTCGATTATGAATTCATGAAGATAAATCAATATTGCCTGCCTTGGAAGATATATACTGCTGTTTCAGTAACTCTATAGCAGTAAAGTTATAAAAGAAAAAGGATTTTTAACTCTTAGTAGGATGGATGTAGATAGATGCTGTTAAACATATTAATATAAGACGATCTTCAAGCAAGATTTTTAATGCATTTTAAATTGAGATTAACTATCAATTCAGACAACTAATGGAAAAATTGTCTGAATGACATATTCATATCAATTTTGAGAGAGACAGCATATATTTGAGTGAAAGTTAAAATACGAAAGTTAACCTGCATTTCCTCTTAAATTTGATACATTTATTTGGAAAATATAGAAAATAATCATATAATTTTGGGAAGAATGAGAAACAAGATGAGATGAAGGATTGCAGATAATGTTAAAGATAATTGTTTTTGATTTGAGTAGTCTCTGATTCATACTTGAAAGGACATTTAGAAAAGGAGAAAGATAATGAAAATTTATAATAACAAATTTGGAAAGTGACAGGAATTATAGTTACTTGATCTTTTGAAGGGATAATTTAATTATTATGAAGGCTATAAACAATAATCAACGAGAAGTAACCAGATCACAGAAAAATCAAACACATATGTTCTTAAAATAGTAATAGTTTGTTTTTCAATCCTACAGTCATGAATAAAGTGACATAATTAATAAAATATCAATTCCAAAGAGATCGTCAACTCTTCAGCATTAGAATTGTTTTCAAATTCCTCAAGCTAAACAGAATATTCTTTATGTTTCTTTCTCAGCATCAGAATTTCCATTTGATTTTCGTGTTTTTGAAAATCACTCATCGAAAGAGGTTAAGAGAATCGAAATATTTGTCTATTATGATCGGAATCTTTTATTTCTTCCACACTTGGGAAATATTTTTAGTCCTCTCTTATCTTTCAGTTCAAGTTTTCGATATGTTTTCAAAGTGGAGCTCCTGTTCAATCACAAGTAGGACGGAGGAAAATTTTCCGCTGGTCACCCCGCCGAACCAGAGTTCTCTCTCTTTGCCGTGTTGAAACTCTTTATTCTGCAATCGTAGTTTTGAGAAGTATGTACGCATGGAGTAAGCTACAGCGTTGCTTTCCATCCATATCGATGGAACTCTCTGTTAAATTTAGGAGTATCGTGTATGGTGAAAAAGAATCAGCACTTACTCGAAAGGAATAAATAAAAAAAAGTGGACTTCGTATTTTACAAAGGTATTTTTACCGATCGACCGGTTTCGGCCTTGCCACCATCCTCAGGTACTGACTGAGATACACAAAGAATAAAGTCTGCGTGTGCTAGGATTGCCAACTCTGCATGACGGCCGAGAAGAATATTTCGGTGAGACATTTCAAAATTAAGTAGAACATTCCTAAAATCATATTTAAGCATTCTTCATAAGTAATACGAAAATTAAATTTAGAAAAATATATGTATAAGAGAATGATTTTTAAATATAACTGAAATTCGTTGAAATTTAAGCAATACTCAACGAAGGAAAAATATGTTGATATCTTGCTTGGGATAATATTTTAACCTGCCTTGCAAATTTACGTCAAATAACTTAGCTGAACTTGTTGTTGTCGGATGCGAGATTACTGGCGGTTTCATACGCTTCGGCCCGATATGGACTTTCGGAGGCGAGATATTCGGCCAGGGAAGGGCAGGAATGTGTAGCAAAGTATGATATAGTGCGTTCTATACCAGGGCCGTATTTTTTTCGGTCCGGTGCAATTTTTCTCAATATTTCTCAAATAAAGTCAATATTTCTAAACACTTCATTTACAATTTACTTGAGGAAGACAGTTTGCACACAAATTTTTGACAATAGTTCCAATATATACTATACTATTTAAATAATTTTTCCGAAATTATTTCTGCAAGCGCTGAATTAAATCATTATGGTTGAGTGTTAGGGTAATTATACTGATATGAAGAGTAATGTAGATGAATGTAAGTAGTGGGAGTGCATAATGTAGGTAAAAATAATTTGATGACCACAGCTATAGAGTAATGGGGAAAAGAAACGATCAGACCAAATATTAATCAAGAAGTCCTTAGAAAAGCTATTGAGGAAAGAAGCCTATGGAAAACATTGGTAAAATAGGAATCCGAATCGGGAACTCATAAAGGCATGATAGCCTACTGAAGATTGTTTTGGTAAGAAGGAATTTTAGAGAAGACCTAGGTTAGTTCATGAGAGGTAGGTGATGGCTAGTGATGAGGTCAATAATTATGAGGTACTGAAGCCAATGGCTGAGAACAGAACGGCATGAAGATATACCAAAAAAAATTTCAGACTCTTAACCTATAGCGATAATGATGATGATGCTATTGCCTTGTTTCTCCTTTTTTCTTGTGCTTTCAGCATGTTTTTCACCCACACCTTCCCTTAATGGGAGTATCAGCGAAACAGAAGTCTTTCTTTTTTGGCCACATAACATCATTGTTTCTATTCCCCAAAAAAAACTACTATTGCTTTCCAAATATCTTTTCTCTTCTATTTCAAGGCTTTGTTTACAAGCAAAATGAACAATTAGTATTTTTGAGCATTTTTGACTATGGGTTAAAAAGTAGATGAGAATTTCTAATCCCAATAAGATTAACAAAGTCTTTTGTATCGCAAAGTAGAAGGATATACCCAGAAAATGTCAGCTGTTTAGTTACTGATGATTTCTCACCACGATGAATTTCGCGTTAGTAAAAAGGACACTTTTAAAAAAATATAAGTAATCGAAATCTTCACTCGTAATACTGATATTCAGAATAAATAATTTCTATCTAGTTTTCGTTCTGATTAAAATCCTCGCGATCAGAGATCAAATGAAAACACGATTGGCAGCACAGAAGGATTCTATCGAAAATTTCCGGCCGTTGATAACCGAAAAACCTATTTCATTCTATCAAGATGTTTTGCTTGATTTTCAGTGCGTATTGGAGATAAAAGCGTGGACTATTTTCACGGGAAAACCATTGAGTTTCTCCTTTCTTAAAAAACGCATAGTTATGCATTGTATAATGAATCAGTTACCGGTTAATTACTATTATAAATCCTTGAGTAAATTAAAAACCGAAGGATATGCAGAGGTGAAAAATATCGACATGGCTGGGACTCGAACCCATATTCCCCACTATTCCAAGAGGTACCACTTTTTTCTAACATTTTCTCTCAATCTTGTATAACTGGGAGCATTATTGTTTTTTCTCTATTGGAAATATATACATCCTAAAATAAATGCTTCTATTCTGTTCCATCGAAAGACAACAGTAATAATTTTCATGCACATGTTTGGATATATTCATTCAAAGTGAAAATTATGGATTAATATTGTACACGTAAAAAAATTAATGTTTATCTTCAGTCTCTGGTTAATTGAGCAATATTGAATTATTGCTTCTGCTACTTAAATCTCCGTTTGATATCGATTTTAAATTGAAATAATAATGAAATTAGACCGCTTTGCTATTATTCTGTGATTAATAATCAATATTTTAATGCAAATTACACAGCTGATTTAAGCAGTTTAAAAATCCATTTATAAACCTGACCATGGCATATGTATGTGGGATTTGCAGATATATTGTCTGTTTGTCAATGGCAATTTATGGTGAAATATGGATTCAGCCATTAAATTTATTAAGCTGGTGTTTGTTTAATAATTAATGCTTTTTCTCATTCCTATTATCTTATTGATTTTTCTTATATACTCATTAATAATTTTGCGAATTATAATTTTTGCGGCACAGTTTTCTACTTTGAGTTTACCTTAAGCAGGATTTATACCTGAGCCTATGTGCTTCGTTTTTAAAGTTCTGTAACACATACCAAGGTATGACATTATACAAAGAAATATAAAAAATACATAAAAAAATAAATAATAAATGAAGAATTATAAAAAATAAGTAAATAAATAAAAAAAGTGAAGATCGCAGCCTGATATTCACCCTAGTCAGGAGGAAAACCTCTCGGAAAAACCTCCCGGCAGTTCTTTATAATGGACTTCAACGATTCTTTAGTATACATAGATGAATAAGAATTTAATATGCAACATGAATCGATAAGACAAAGCTCGTTTCTTTCACAAACGAAGAAATTTTCACGCCAGGCAGAAACAAAGCCGCTAATGCTTACTCAAGTTTTAAGCTGCAAAACAGTCGCAACTCATGCTGAAGCGTGTCGTGCAACTTACTGAAACTTCGATATCACGCTTCCTCGACTCCAGTTGTCGATGTGAAATCAACATTCAAAAGTTCTTCATATAATCGAGTTGGAAATGCAGCTAGACTCAATTTCACCCCATGAAATTCAATTTTACGAGTATTTATGATCACAAGCAGCTGTCGTTAGGTGCGTCACGTTCTGCCAGTTGTAAACAAAAGTTTGACTACGTTAGTTCTTAACGCTTATAATTCCGAGAGTTCCATTTTCTTCTCCGCCAAACTGCGAATAGTTTGGGCGATAGTAAAACTCGGAAAAAGTTTGGCAAAGGATCTGCTGAGGCTCTCTAAAAGAATTTATCCCGGGGATTCTACTTAATCTTGATTGCGTCACGACTCCCGCGCTCGTTTACAGCTCGTAAGTTTTCATCGCAGGAAAATGTGCATTGTTGATTGCTGATGTCTTTATGAAATAATCCTCGGAAAGATAGACTAGAACTCCAACCTTTTACTTTTTCATCAAGTCAACGTTGTCACAGCATCACTCTGAGCTCGAAAATATACTAAATGGGTACTAGATTCAATTCGAAATGCTGTAGGATAGAAAACATCGTGAGGTACTTCGAATACGAAAAGTACGTTTCCGTAAAACTGAGCCAAAATAATAGAATAATTCTGACATTCATTTTGAACTCCTGGAAATTTACTTTGGTATTTTTGGTGCTGATTCCAGGACTTAGGACCGACGAATTAGTTTGCAGTACGTTCTCTGTGACCCGTAGCGCCATCATCGGCGAAATGCGACGCTATTTTGAACATAAATCTTTACGAGATTAATTCGTGAGAAACTCCGCCAACTAGAGCTTACCTAACTCATTTTCGCGCCATCAAAGCAAAACTTTAGGTTCGGGATATTTTCATCGGAAATAATTCGTAGCAAGAGATGACTCAATCTCGAAAACTTAGTTCTCATTGAATCTTATGAGAATGAAATATTGTTTCAAAAATATTCAGATCAAATCTCTTGCTGACACGTAAATCATTATAGAAATATTACCTCAATGTCTTTCTAAATTTTGGTAAACATAATACAGATGTTTTTCTACGTTACGATTCGATGAAAGAATCAAAATTGTACTCACAATATGGCGGAACTTTTCATGTTTGGCGTCGGATTACAGGGCTCAACAATACGTAGATTTGTTGTGGTAACGCGCAATCTGTAAACAAATATGAATTATACGAATAAATACAAGCGATTATGTGTACAATCCTCGTTATATGCTGTAATATTAACATAACGGCATATTGATTCTACAAAGAAAGGTAAATATAAAAGTTCTTAGCATTTAAGTTTCTTCTGTGTCATCAAAAGACCCTTAAAATTTGCATGTTTCCCCAAAACCAAGAAGATCCACCGTTGGTTCAGATACTCTTTTATTTTGTCTAGCTTCTTTGGTAATATTGGTGATTAAACCATGTGCTCGTCAACTAACAAGTTTCTACGTAACAAATATTTAGTTTTCGATAGAAAAATATTACTTCTTCTCATAAAGTTTACAAATTCAACGGAATAATAGACTCAAATAACGAGAATCAACAACGAGCAAGCATTAAAATGTATTTTTACGCAGAATTTAACGACAGCTGTCCAAATAGAATTTCGAATTCCTTAAAAAGAATTTTAGAGAGAAAATAAGTTAAATGAGAGAATAAACTGTAACATTTAAGAAAACAATTCATGGAAACAGCTTAAAAACACAATCGAAGCGATTAAATGAAGTGTGAAAATATTATGGATATATATTCGGAATTGCTCAACCACGACTTCAGCTCCGCCGGTGTGTAAAAAATGTACCAAATGTGTTCGGAAAATAATGAAATTGTTTATGTACCCCACCTACTCCAGCCGAGCCAACCCATCGTGTTTATTAATTAAGAACTTTTTATTATGCTACTACATTGGCGCTGGAATTATGGCAAGGTTGTTTCAAGTACTTAAGATGTTTCACGTGTGTGGCGCTGAAGTCGTGGTTCACCAATATCGAACTCATGCTATCTCAGACCATATTTTGTTGATACTAATAATTTTTGTTAATAAGAGTAATAATTTCTGTGGATTAAGTGTCATAGTAAATAGAGCTGATAATGGAAGTCAAAAATAAATTAAGCTTTACGTGGGCTGTTATAAGAATATTTCAAGCGTTATATGTAATTATCCAGCTATGAAGTGTGAGCTAATTCAATATGATACAGCTTTGCAATGGCTTTCAATTTTTTCTGTTCAAAAGTGAATGGAAGGATATATCCACCGGAACAGTGAATCGTCAATTTCACTTATTAACGACGTCGATAAAGAGCTTTCACTTGTTAAATAAGAGAATCCTTTTAGTTCCAATCAGAAAGTCAGACAGGGAATGATAAAAATGGCGCTTAGCTGGGTGAACTTTTAATTGATTCCATGTCACCGATTCTGTTTCAGGAGCGGAGAAGATTCCTAATGCTAAAGCCCACACTGGACGAGAGATTGATCGTACGCCAAACAGCCACGGCGCGGCCCTGATCGCCGTCGGATTCCCCTTTATTGGGTCATTGCCATTCTATGTACTAGGACTATCTCGTCTGACCTTAGCAGAGAATCATTGCACAGCAAACAAGGTAATTCCAAGGATAAGATAGTTACAAACCTATCTGTCTCCGCTTGATAAAATCTCAAGGAAATGCCGTAATACCGACCGTGCTGAATGGGCTGTTTTTATGGTGGGTTTGCATGGAATGCGTTTCAGATAAGACGACTGCCGTCGCACGATGCATTTTGAGTAACTATGCACGGATGCAATACTGTAATTAGGCGTTTAAAATTTTATCCAAATATCTATATGCTCCTTTGGTAGCGTCTTCGTGAGGCTGTATTCCGATCTCTTCAGAGCGTTTTCACATTGAAATATTTATTTAAAATCAAATTAAATCCAATGAGATATAATGAATTATATAGTTTAAGACTTTTAAAAATTAACTTTTCGTCTTTTTTGGAATATCCACACATTGGATTTTACGAAAATCTCTCTTTTAAGCACATGATTTAACTTTATATCAGTTACAATCATCTTTTTAACTTGTGAATAAATCGCTGTAAACTACTGTAACAACCAGGAATGCAAGGTTCCATGTCAGTAAATGATAAATACCCCAGAAAAAGTTTCTGAACTAATTGTAAAAGGCGTTTATGCAAAATTTAGTTATTTTATGATAGTTTGATCGATTCTATTCGTAAAAATATAAAGAAAATAGGCAGATTGCATCATTACTATGATAAGTATATTCATTGCTATACTGAGAGGATTTTAGCGTCTGAAGTCTGATTTATACGTACTTGCAGTATGAAATCTTTTAACATTTTTTTAACTGGATAAGTCACCAAAATTGATCCTCAAATTAATACAGCCTTATGTCTATAATGTCATTTGAAATCTTTTACACCAGTTAATGCTAAGATTTAAATGATATGTATGTACATATACATCTATATATTACTTACATCATGGTTGTAGAGAATTATCATTATAAGAATCATAATTATGTGAAATATTTTCTTCGCCTGTTGTATCAAATACTTCACTATTCAAAATATCCAGTTTTCGGCTTATTTTCTAACTATTGAATATGTAATTCCTAATCAGGAATTATCTCATTGAGGCACACGGCTTTCCACCCCTTCCGATTCAGGTTTAAATTGACGCCATAGGAAATTATATTCTCACTACACCGTGTATATATCAGCTACGTAAACAACTTGCCAATAATGGATAACACCTCTTCATACGCCGCGATAACCAACGGATATAGCTGTGAAGCTTAGTAGCTCGTTGACTCCATCAAAAATTCATGATTACCAACGAATAGGTTTTTCACTCAAAATAAATTAGGGAATCGATTTATTGAAGGACCCTTTGAATTTCTATTTCGGGTCTTTTCTCCGGAAGTTCTTTATGGCCGAGATTATTTATAGGTGAATATCGGAATTGATTTATAAATTTATACGGATCAATAGGGTCATAAACACCGCTGCGTAATGCTGCAAGAGCAGGGCGATTCTATGCATCCGGTTTGGGAAGCGGAGTTACCACCAATGACGTAGTTTACATGCTACCAACAGGTGCAATGCACCAGGGTCCTCAGCCGTAGAGGACGTCCCTAGGATTTGATGTGAGAATTGCTGTAAACAGTTCATTGCCCTGGATAATCCATGCTAATTACAGTTAATCAGATGGATGAACGAATCGATGTTTGCACTGTTCGTGTTGCGTTC
Organism: Pachydiplax longipennis; assembly: GCA_036926295.1. Classification (NCBI taxonomy): domain Eukaryota; kingdom Metazoa; phylum Arthropoda; class Insecta; order Odonata; family Libellulidae; genus Pachydiplax; species Pachydiplax longipennis. The sequence goes on from JAVFKF010000004.1 coordinate 51,636,883, forward strand.
TTCGCTGAACTGATGAGTCCAGAGTTGAATAACCTCGGCAGAAATTCGTTTAGGTTCATAGTTAATTAACCTATCTAAAGTATGCGTTGGGATTGATTGATTTCTAAAAATTTCGGACATGAGGAGTGGAAAAGTGTCTGCGGTGTGGAATTACTGAATTAAACATATGCGGGAAAGGTGATAAAAATTATGGAATCAGTCTAACAAATGCAAAGGTAATTAAAGGGAATAAAACATAGGGCACATGTCCGTTATCACAGTTGAAAACTAGTCACAGTTAAACTATACGTTAGCTCGCATTAATTAACTGTGAACAAAGAATCACAAATAACCTCTTCCCTGGTTTATAATGCCCTATGGGTATTCCTGTCACAGGCCATATACAGAAAAAATATACATCTGCGTTTTATAGAGGAGATATATTCAGCGTGTATTAGAAGCCGTAAATTGGTTATATGTCTCCCTATGCGATTTAATCCCTTAACGCTCCAGAGATTTGCGATTTGAAAAAGACACGATTTATCATTGAGAAAAATTTACACCTAATACTACGATATTGTTTTTTTAACATAAACTTTTCCGAACGGTGGATTATCTATTTTTATCCTGATGAGAGGAAAATTTACATATTACGATTATCACAATTCTTTGATTTTTAATTGACGGCTCATTAATCTTTGTCCATTATTATTAATTGTTATTTTCTGAATTTCACGGATATCGGTAAGTTAATTTCTTTTCAAGGAAGGGTTATACTGTGTCCCGTTTTGTCCTGCCATGTCCCGTTATGTCCCGCTGTTGACAGACACAAGTATCTATACTGTTGCGTTACTCCTACAGGAAAAGGGTAATAATTTGTTCTCTTAGTCTTTTTATTGAACTGCAAATCTAATGCTGAAAAGATCACAGTTATAAGGCGGTTTTATTTGTATCTAGTATGTGTTTGTATTTTGATCTGAGAATTATATTCACAGGATTAAAATAAACTTTTCCGTCAAATTATTACACGTAATGCAAAGCGCAAAACGCCGATGGGCCACAAGCGAAATTACCATCCCCGCGTTTATATTTAAATTCAATATGCAAATTTCATAATTTGCATGATTGAATTACAGTAATCCATAGAATAGTCACCAGGTAGGCCCAAGCTTCCGATATATTTCCTTATTTAAAAGAATTATCGACCGAATTTTGGAGTACCTTGCCAAATAATGCAACACTACTAATCCCGCACCGGAAAAAATAGAACAGTATTTCATTAATAAAGCACTCTTTTTATGTTTGATAAGCTCAGATTTCAGTATTCATCTGGAATATGTACGTGATATACGTATATCATATTTGATAAGCTCTTTATGCGTGTACCTCGCTTTGATAAAGAGTTTATCAATTCAATCTGTGGAACTGGTACAAACACAAAAAAAGTTATATCTATTATATTTTTGCCTGTCTGCTATATCATGTAATCACCAGTTTGGTCGAACCATCGATGCATTAGGATAAAATGAATTACGATGGAAAGGCTTGACTGAAGCGAAGTAGCATCGTTCTGTTGGCTTACCGTAGAATTTCGAATATGCGGGTTTCAGTTGAAGTTGCTCGTGAGCGTAGCCCCATGGCGATATAGTTTCGTGTTCGAGTGAATCGACTAATTACTCGTACTTTGAATTAGTTTTGAACGAAAGCCGTATTCGTATAAATCAAAGAAGTTTTTACCTTAGTCATAACCGAAGAAAACGGGAGAGATTTCGAGATTGAAGTCGAGATTTTGCTTACGTTTGTTGAACTATCAACAAACTTAAGCAAAATCTCGACTTCAACTGAATCGTATGATCTAGATAATTACTTTATTAATATTTACATTATTTGAAATTAAAACTAAAATTATGTAAATATTAAATTGAGTTAAATTATTTTGAGCATTTTAATGAAGCGATCTATGAAATGCATTTTCATTGAAATTTTAAATTAAATCTTCCATTTTAAATTCTTCCGCTTTAAATTAACATCTTCCATCTGTTTCTGATCTTTTTTGTTTTTCCCCTAATCTGTTTTAATTTTCATCGAACCGGGAAGGAACCGAAAACCGAAACCGCTATTCTTACTGGAGTAATAACCGAACCCGAATAAAAACAAAAACCTGTTATTTATTCCTTTCCAATATTTGTTTCCCTACACTGCACATTTTGCTAAATTTTTATTGGAGAAAGATCTGCCAAAAAAGAGTAACTACAACTAGAAACTAAGTTTAAACCAAAATTTAGTATAATATAGTGTACGAGGAAAAGCTAAAAGTAATAAAATAAAACATGCAGAAGGATACATAAATTGGTCGAAGCGAAAAACTAATGTTCAAAATGAGCTAACTTAACAGATATTTTTGTTGTCGAGTCAGAGCAAAATCTGGAACGAAAAATATAGTGGTTCGATGCTTTGGTTCATAGTGTATCCTACCCTAGTAATTAGCTGTGAATACATCCCAATCATTTTACATCTGCCGTCAATATAGAAACACTGATAATATGAATCCTTGAGCATTTTACTCCTAATATTCCATAATTGATAATTATTCAAAATTATTTCATTTCTCTAACGAACTTAAGACGAAATCTCAGACATGCCTGTGACACATAAGTGCAGATACGGTGATTATGACGCCATGTCACCTGAATACCGACCATTTACAACGTGAAATCAGAATGAGCGAAATATCATTGTCTGGATGACACTTAAAATTACAACCATACAATTCGTCTTTTGAGCATTCAGCAGAGGACGCTGCATTCCCTTATCGCGCCATTACGGGCACAATTAAAAAGCCCTCTGAAAAAGAACTTCGTCCTCGATGAATGCCGAGATTCTCTTTAAGAGCGACTCACTCGTCTACGTGAGCTGATTTATCAATCGTGTCGACGGAGCTAACCTACGACACGGCGGTTTAAACGTGAAAACTGTGCCAAAAGATCGAATTATAAATACCCCGTAAGATGAATCCTGGATCTTCCTAACCATTCTCTTCATACGCAGCTGTACAGATAGCGGTTCTCGGCTAGGCAGGGACATTTATGCCTGTCCTTTTCCTCAAATTTAGAGCCACTCCTCATATCAAAAGAATGATCTTAATTGATGACACGGCAATTTAATTTCGAGCATTGTTGCTTCTCATCTCGCTCTAATTACCCAGTTTGCTGTTTATTTTTTGGAGATAAAAGGAGAAAACCCATTTAGATAAAAGAAATTCACCATTCTAACGCCATAATCGGATGATGATACACCTCTCGTCTAGCTCGTAAACAGAAGTGTTGATATACTCAGTGCTTTCTTTTGATTGTTTCCCGTTGTTTCTGTGTAGGAGTACTTTAGCTATGGGTTGTAAATGATTTTTGCATCAAAATTTAAACCACATTATTTATAATGGCGTTCCACAACGTTAGGTCTGAACACCTTGAGTTTATTTCAATGCATTGCAAGTTGGTCTGGAAACCATATGAAACGGGATTTACTGTTGACGGCCTACCCAACTGTAGGACTACCCTGCCTGCCGGGTTATTATTCAGTTAACGGTCTTTGTTGCAGATAACAGTCTTTGTTGCAGATAACGGTCTTTGTGCTAAATACTAGCAGCCTATTGGCCATTGGTGGGGGTTCCACTTAGCGTATTTTCAGCTATTATTGTCTTATAAAGAACTAAAAAGAAACTGTTGTGGGTCTAATTTTAGATTTTAAATTCCTGATTTTCTCTCGGTATTTTGTCAAATTTCACAACCGAAATGACTTGCTATATCATCTCGGTGTTCCAAAAGAACATACTTCTTTTGAAAAAGTTAACAGAATTAGATTTTCTCTTCTCCAACTATTTCTACCGTTTGTCAAGATGCATCTCGGTCTGTCTCATAGATTTTTTGTAGCAAATATAAAAAATACAAACATGCTCTCTTTCTGACACCATACGAAGCAATTCCCGGGATGTCCATGGACTTATAACCGGGAATTTTTATTATTATTTTCAATGAAATCATTTCAGATTAGAATGTAGATCAGTTTATCAGTCTGGTGGCAACGTTACTACAGTACTGTCATACTCTAGTAAAACAACTGAATGCTACATACAATGCCAATTACAAAATACTACTGAATTCCCCCGTCAAAAATGACGCAAATTTAATTAATCTATAGACAAATGTAGTACTATCATCGCATACATCTGATGTATGTCAAAATACCCAGTCAAAAGAGACAAAGATTAACTTAAATGTATCTGTCATTCCCTGGCATGCAGTAGTCGACTTGATGAATATTTCTCTTGAATTATAACCTTGTTCATCATCATCAGAATGGCCGAGTGGTTAGAGTGGCTGGTTCAAGTTTCCGAATTTCCAAATGTCAAAAATTTCCAAAGATTAATCCAAAGGTTTATCCTCAGTGGTTCGAATCCTGTTTAGGGAAATTTTTTTCCTGAAAATAAAGTTTAATGTTTGCTGCGAAGTTTCATAAGAATTTTCATTTTTTTACGTGTTTTAATAAAGCAATAATTTATTTGGTTACGCAATTGTTTATCTTAATGAAGCACAATTACATAGATGTATAGGTATTCATAGTAACTTTATAATTTTCGTATATTTCTTACTCTGAAATCCATAGTTACTTTATCCCTCAATTCATCTCATTTCTTCATGCATCACGCGTTGCCATGGCTTGTTTATTTCCACAAAGCAATTCCCCCTCCCATACTTATTAAAAGAATTAATAAGGTACTTTTAACCTATTTAATTATCCGTGTATCTACATACGTAACACTTTTGGGCGTATGGCAGAATATGCGCACACACTATTTTACTAATAGTCTAAAAAATTAATCCTAGATCCAACTTGCTTTAGCATCTATATTCCCTAACTCACTGTATCATTTCGGCCTACGTAACGTGGTTTTTTCTATGAATATTCTAAGAAAAATATCCTAAGGTATTTTCTTAGGAAAAAAGATCCACCAGGATCCAGCAGGAAAAAGCCCACAAAGGAGTGTGAAAAACCTGGGCAAATATACTGATAGTAGAATTTAAAAGATGCAATGTACAATTGTGTAGGTATAGCATTGAAATCATAAAAGCAAAAAATATGATAAAAATTACAAAAAAATTAAATCAATAAATGAACAAAAAGCAATCATTTACTAATAAAGAGAAAACAACAGAAATTACACCAAAATTAGCATCAAATTACCATTTTAAACGTATTATAAAAATATCCTAGCTCTAAATTAGAGGAAGAATTTAAACTAGGAGTATTTAGTAGACCAAGTAATCATAAATGATCAAAGTGAAATAAATATACCGAAAAGAACATGTAAAAATATTAAACAATATAATAGAAAAATTAAAGAAATATAAAAAATAAAGGCATATTCATAAATACGTATGGAAAATTTTTAGTATAAGGAACCAGGAAATATTTCACAGCGAGTACCGAGAAATTTTGCTCAGCGCAGCGTGAAGGGACAGTCATCATATTTCTTGAGTGACTGATTCTGTAGGAGATGAGAGCATTTTTCCTTAAGTATCGGGTGGAAATTGAAGATTTAACACGTGTTGGAAGAGGGTTCCAAAAACTTAATACGATTACATACATACACACAATAAATATTTTTACAAAGCTTATTCTCTAAATTCTAATTTAAACACATCAACTTTTCTCAACATTATTATTTAAGTCTTTAATCGACGAGGTTAGGCCTATGTGGGCCTCTCTTACACTTAACCTCTGGAGTTAATGTTGATAAAAGGTTTTGTGAATTACACTTTTATTCCATTCTATACATCCCTAATTACATATACAATTTTTTCTGAGTTTCTGGTTCTTGATAAGATTACTACTGTTTCTGATAAGGTTCTATTCCGCTGTTTTAATAATAATAATAATAATAATTTATTGAACACATACAGGATACATTCCCACTAAGTTGTGTTATATTAAGTATAAATAAATTTAAGAAATCGAAAGGAAAAAAAGAAACTTTGATATTAGATACAAAAAGAGGGGTAAGATGAAATTAAAGGAGCTGGAAACGGATGACAAAGAAAAAAATCTCTGGATCCAATCCATACCACTTTAACGCTGGATCCAATCCATACCCTGAACCTTTGGTTACCGCCACCGTTGGTGCTCCAATGCACCATGGTTTTTAAACTCTCTCAAGGGACACCCATGGGTTTCACAGTACCTTTGAAGATTCGATTCTCAAATTTAAATATCTCTGTGGATACAGTCCGAAAATTAATAGTAAAAACAAGGGAATGTGGTTTTTCCGTCGGAATTCTATCAGGTGTTCCGATTCTATTCATGAATATTCAGCGATATATCGAAAGGAAACCAGTGAACTGTGCAACTTCATCCCCAGTTAAATCAATCCCCCTTTTTTGCCCTTTCGCAAGTTCGTTTTTCTTTCTATTGCAGAGGTATGGAAATTGATTTCGATAGTCGAAATATTTAGGCACCATTTCAAACGTAGAAATATCCGCTTTCAGACATCAAATGCATATGCTTTTCCTATTTTTGAAGCTGCCTTCATTAACTCATGTCCGAATTCCGAAACATAACGCGATGAATATATCATGGGGGATATGCATTATAAATTGGGAACGTTGGGCCCGTAATTCGAAATTCCGATTATCTTCGGAAAAAAGTCGACTCTCTTTCCCAGTTTGCGATATCCGAGCAGCGATGATTGCATTGGGGTCATTATTCTCATTGTTTTATTCGTTTTGGATTATATTTTGGTGTTACCCACCTGATCACCGTGTTTTTTGGAGGAGGGATAATGTGTTTGTGAAATACGCCGTACATGATCATCCGTTTTCATTGCCTTTGTCTTCAGAAGTTGATAAATCTATTCATTCCTAATTTATCTTCCAAAAGAGAAGGAAAGAATATTCCTCTATCTCAATTTTTTCAGCGTGTTTCTATCGTGTAATCCTTTCTTCGAAGAGAACTAACGATGTATTCTAAAATTCCTTTATTTTAAACATTAAAAGGTTATTTCTAATTCCGCAACTATTACCGTTATTTCCGCTGATAAAACGTTATCTGGGCAAAAGAAAGAGAGAAATTTTAAAAAATTAGAATGAATAATAAAAATTAGATATACAATGGTTAGGAATAATGCAATTAAAAACTCGAAGCTGAAGTTTCGTTCCTCGTTTGTTTGTCTAGAGAAAGATTTTCCCTCTATTTTCTTGTTGAAATTTACGGCGCTTTATCTAAATATACAAACAATATTTGCCAAAAGCACACTTCATGGAAATAACATTGTAATTTTGAAATCCGTGTTTTGAATACTATCATCTCACTAAGCCCTATTTTATAGTTTTTATTTAATAGTGTGCCTTATTTTCTTGTGAATACTTCAATTCAAAATTTACTCGCCATGAAGAAGAATTTGTATTTGGTCTAATTTGTAATCGCATAAATTTATCATAGACACTACTCAATAGGCATTCGAGCTATGAATGCTTGTTCGCTAATCTCTAATAAGTTGACATAAATCAATGTTTATTCTTTAATGCTATTATTAATAACTACAGAATACTTTAATTGGATATACATTCACCGTAATTTTTATAAAAAAATGCAATGTTTTTGCTGTGGAAACTTGTCGATTTTACTCAAATAAAATTTTAAAAATTACGACAACGGCAACGTAAACAAGTAAACACAACAATTTTGATACGACCGAATTTATTGGTTGCTAAGAACTTAACAAGCTTACGTCATTAAAGTTAATTTATCGATTAGTTTTTATATGATCTAGATTTTAAGAATAGTATACTTTTGTATCTTTTGTTTATTTTATTTTAATTTACTTTTCTCTGAATTTTGATAATTGACATTATTAGACAGTTAAGAACTAATTTTTAATGCTTTTATTTTATATTTATTAAGGTTAGATGTAAGAGAGATGTATTAGGCCACTCTGGCCTAACATCGCTAAAAGTTTACAATGATAATGATGATAAAAGTATTTGACGGCTAAATGGTAGTCTCTAGCTCTAAATTACTCTCGGACCATAGATATTCGTCAACGTATGAGGACATATAGCATTTTTCTATCTGACGTCTCCCCGATCAACTAATGCATGACTCAGTTGCGATATTCATCCAGACTCCTTATCTCAATCGGCTATTACCCTCCTTCCTTCCAAGGACGAATCTGTGTCATCACATTCCGTCGAAAACCTCTGCATTTATACCATCAGACGGATGCATCACGTCCGAATCCTTTATTAAAAATGTTACCCAACGCACCCTTTAAATAAACCACCTTAAGCGGTGGAAATTACGGCCCTACCTGATACGCCATCGGGTGCAATCAATGGACTAATTTAAGCAATCGGTGCGAGCGTTATGTGGGTCACAGTCGCCTTCTAATCGCCCTCCTCCACTTCCGGTGGCGTCATACTGCATCCCGAACCTGAGGCCCGATTATCCCAAAAGGGAGTACCTTCCAGACGACCGAAGGCTTATACGATAAATACGTCCCTTCGCTTCCTCTTGGGCAAACTCCACATGGACCAAAGCCTTATAAGGATGGATTTCTAGCATCTGACCTTCCTGAGGATCTATCATAACAGCTGCGTGCCCGTAGTGATGACACGATGATTGTTGTCTTGATTATCGTCGCTCTTGAGTCATTTTGACATGTTGGCCAAGCGTCATTGTTACGTAACGCTATTATTAAAAATTTTGATAACAACTGTAGCGAAGATTGGTAATTATAATTTGTAGCGTAGGAAATGTGGGTTACAAACACCCGTGGTTCTTAAATTTTCTTTCTATCAGTGAGCTGTCATTCGTTTTTGATTTGTCTGGAGCAATTTTTATTCCTGGATATCCCAATTACTCAACTAATTAATTCTGAATTTAGAAAATTTGTCTTGTTAGCATTTTTTTTGCTTTATTTATTTTGGTCTTCCGTTGCCTTGGAAACAGACCAGGGAAGAATAATTTGCCTAGCATTTGTCCTAAGGCAGGAAGGAAACCACCCAAAAAAAGTATAGTACGCATCTTTAAAATTAATAATTACATATATACAAATTCTTACATGACACTCACTCACAGTTCAATTAGAAAACATCATTACACAGAACATACGTACCCTATGCATAATACATTGGTAGTGTAAATGAAGCATCAGAACCATATAGTCATACACATAAAGATAATAAGGAGTATGTGGAGAAAAACGAGGATCGTATACTTATATACAATTTACATTAAGAACTTCTCAGGTTTTTGGAGAATAATATTTTTCGATACAGAAAGAAAATTTCTTCTGGTAAATCGTTTCCTTCCTAAACATTTAACTTCTCAGCACAGAGGCCCATACTACTTTTGTATATTTAAAAATGATATTTCTTATTGCGTGCTCCAAGACGCTTGCTTAGCTTTTACATTCTATCACGAAAATAACAGTAATCTATGCAAATAACTACCGGTGTGATTAACGCAAATCTCACGAAGTAAGAACTTTCTCCGTTAGGGTTCTCTGTCTCCTCGCTCCCTTCTGGTCCAAATAAATAACTACTTTGGCCTCTAATCACAACATATAACTAAACCACCATATATAAATTTCACGTGAAGTTCGGTTTCATTTATTCGTTATTTCATTACTTCGATTCTTTAAATTTGTATATATAATCATATTTGACTTCAGAGGTTAGCATTGAGAGAGTCCAGCGTAGACTTAGTCTTTCCAGATACTAACTACAGTAATAATGTGTGATGATAAATAGTATAAAACATAGGATATAAAAATAAAGAATAAATAAATGAATAGGTGAAAATAATAAATAAAATAGGTGAATAAATGCTGTGATTTTTCCTCAAAGGTCTATTCCTGTCTTATACGGATAACGGCAAAATTAGGTCCACATGTTACTTACAATTAGGGCTCCCTGACACCCATTTTTTAGACATTCTGCCTTTTTACGAACGTCCGGGGACGTCCGGCAGAGGTTTTGATCCCTGTAAGGAGTCCCCTTGACAATGGGAAACAATATCCAATTCGGTAGGAGCAGGATACGAAATAACGTGTGAACAAAATGGATGTGAAAGATGTTATACGCTTCAACACGAATAATTCAATCCATGATAATACCTTATATAGTCTGTTCGCAATCTAATCGCACTACGAGATATTTCGTTTAAAAATAGGAATCATTTCATGCATTCGAATCTATTCAACTGAACACCTACGTCCTATTTTTTCTACTTTTGTCCTATATAATTTTGAAAAATGGATGCAAGCTTCACTGCGCTTTTTGCAGAAATAAGCGTCATTATTGAAGCAATGTTTCCGAGCAAAACAAAGAGTAATATATCTCCTTTATAATATATAAATTACATTTTTATTGGGCAAAATTTACACTTTAAATACCCCTCTTCCATTGAACTCCTCGTCCATGGAAATATATCTAACTAGATAATAGTAAAAATTTAAATGGATAGAGAACAGGAATAATTTAGTTTGGATTTAATAGTTTATTTGGATTTAATAGACCTGAGTAAACTTATAAAAAAGTAGCCACAGAAGAAAAGCACACACAAAAATGGAGATATGAAAATCCTGAAAATTGTAGAAATATCAAGCACTAAAATAATATACCGTGTACATGTACAAATATAATGATCAACGTAAATTACACTATTACAATTATTTGTAAACGCGCAAGTTAAATAGGAAAAGATGTAAATGGGTCATATAGTTTTATGATAAAATAAGGAATTTATAACAATCAAAGGTATAGAGAGGGAAAGAAAAAAGGTAACGAAAAACGAAGTCCATATTCTTGTTCTTATTCTTGTTTCTAATCTATTGTGTTTCGATTTTTAATATTCCTGTACATAATTTTGCTTAAATTGTTACACTCGAACAATCTTCTAAGTTATTTGTGGATGTAAATTTTTTATGACAATCAATTTTTTCTCTGTTAAATCATATCATTTCTTTCATGAAATCTTAATAATGATCGATAATAGACATTTCTCTACAGCGAACATTTAAGCCGGTAACTGCAGATTACATTGAACTTGATTTATTTCGAAAGCGAAACGAAAATAGTCATTGGGCAGGGAGCTAAAGAGCAAAACCATGCGAGAATCCAAATCGCAACACTATCCCCCTATCAAATCTATCTCAATAGGCTACCTTAGAACATAAATCTGCATAAATACATCGATAATCACCTCCCATAGCGTGGTACCGACTCAGCCACTTGGTAAAAGTAGACAGACGAAAAATAAATAATGTTCTAGGGTCAGATGTATCTCCACAAAGGCTCCTCAAATACCGTACCAGGGGCCAATTAACGCAGCAGCTCAGGATTTGTGGATGGTTTTATTTAATATCTTGGCTGAGCTATTAATGCGCTGCAGTTGCATGATTGTGTTATCTGTTCATATATAAGCTGCACGAATGTGTGGAGCGAGGCACGGAACCATATTCGTGAACGATGCGTATAAATGCACGCCAGGTGCTCACGGATTGCAGATATTGGTGGGGGAAACGGGAATGTCTATCTTCATGTTTACCTAGGTGTTAATAAGAGATAGGTCAATATTTTTGTGATGCGTAATGCCTACGCTATCGGTTTTGTAAGAGGTTTTTCGAATTATTTGCTGTAAATACTCGAGGAAATGTGAGTTACGTAGATATGACCCGAGTAGTGTTCCGAACATTATGAATCCATCTGAAGTCGGGAACGGAAATCGTGATTCCCGAGAATCATCGAGAATTCCCGAAATAGTCGTTTTAATTAATTTCCGATAGTCACCTGTAATTAATTCTACAAAAATAGATATAAGGAACCATAAAAATAATAATAGAAAGTAGATAAATAAAACCAAGCCGTAGAAGATATATATATAGTAGTGATACCAGTGTTCGATACTCGGTGCAGTCATTTCTGAAAGTTAAACCTTGACGCAAAACAAAAGTAAATGGAATTTCCTTAATTGTGAAATTACTGGTTTTTAATTAAAACAATAATTTAGGAAGTATATACCTGTTATTTTGAAAATGATAAATATGAAACAGGGCATTGATTTCCCAATCAATCTCTAGAAATTAGTTTTGTAAGAAATTTGGTCAATATAGATCATTTTCTTTCGTTTTCCATTGGCGTTGGGAGTTAGAGTATGTATTGCTGCGTGTAATCCAGTTATGCCCAAATGATAAATTATGAATTGTGCACTCATTTCCAATAGTGGATATTTCAAGGTTCTAAGAGCTAATTTTGCCCGACTTCCCGATTAAACTTTTACAGGATTCGGGAACTGGAAATCGAATTAAAAAATCCTGAGAAGGGGCGGGATTTTCTTTAAGCCGGGAAGATCTAGACCTGGCGATAGCTACCGCTGGGTAAATTCTACAGTTAAATTTTTACCTTTTCTTTGCAAGAAAGTTAAAGTTTTTACCTTTGTAAGAAAGAAATAGAACTGGAATGAGGATAAAGTAATCTAAAAAGCTACACCGTATTCTGCGTCAGAAAAATAATCCTTGAAGTAAATTAATTCTAACCTCTAATATAAAAATAGTATGAAGTAAATTAAGCTAAGTTTTACTAAGACAACTTCCTGGTTTTATTCCGGTTTTACCCGCTTCGAAATTTAATTTAAGTCCCAAATTCTCTCCTTAAGAGTATGGTAACCATAATCGTTTATATTTCCACAGCTAATCTAGAATGTGTTTATTCGCAATGTTGTAAAATTTTCGATTCAAGAAGAAAATCCCCCATTTCCCTTAAATGAATCAATGATGATCAGGTAATCCATGTGGACATAGAGGGAGTTGATTAGAGTGTTCAGATTTTCATTTGCCTCATATGGGACGAATTCCGTGCGCCCCTTGAGTACAGTCAACGGATTTTCGAATAGTTTCCACCCCATTAAATGAGAAATCAGAAGAGTTGTACATGTTTTGTCTTTCCATAGACCTTTACATTTATTTTTCTACAAATAATGCAATTGACTGCTTCAACACGCGTTAGATCTTAGTTTCTAGTTTTCTAGTCACCCTTCCGGTAGAGGACAGTGATCATTTTCCCAAGAAATCCCTTCCAATTCATTACTATACAGCACACATGCTGTATAATTCGACAATTACAAGTGTTTATGAGCAAGGTATGTTTCTATTTCTCTCTGTATGTATACATCTTTGCATCACTTTATTAATGGTTTTATTTAAACAACGGACGATTCTGTTCCGCCTAAAATAAAGTTTCCGACCCAAGATTTTTCAGAAATCTTCAGAAAATTTTCAAAAATTTTCAAAAAACATGTCGAGAAATGGCGAAATGCCGGAAACTTTTCAGACCACCCATGTATAACACCGATCACTGATAAATTTAAAGTTGAAAAATGGACAGCATTCAAAATGCGGGACGTTTTACGGGACATGTAATGGCGCAGGACAATGGATCAAAATACACGCCTGTGAAATACAAGATGAATAGTCGCCCCAGAGAAGGTTAGCCCAAGGCCTCGAGAAGGGTGGAGAGGCCGGCCTAAATACCCGGGGCTGAATAAGAGGCTCACTCTAAAAATTTTATTTCATTAAAGTTAATGAATACAGCACCGGAAAAAAGTGCTAGGGTCCGAAAATTCTCTCTCTAGAGTCCTGGGTTAGTCGCAATGGTCCACTGGTTCCATCTCTAAAAATGTTTAAAAATGAGCCACAAAACTCAGCGGTGGGACTCAAAAATTTTTAGGAACAGGTTCTTATCCTTGAGGAGTATGCAACCGCGCACTGCAGTCTTGAGTGTACGTTTTTCCTAATTATTCTGTTTTGAAAATTTGCGTTCTACACTTTAAGGTGGAATCAGAACGTAGTATTTCATGATCCAACATTGAAGCTACGTATAGATATAGATATACATGGGTGGCCTGAAAAGTTTCCGACATTTCGCCATTTCTCGACATGTTTTCTGAAAATTTCTGAAAATTTTCTGAAGATTTTTGAAAAATCTGGGGTCGGAAACTTTTCAGACCACCCTCGTACATATTATAGTAGTTGTAAGGAACGGATTATGGTACTGTTACGCCTATGGTTGTACTATTGTCGTATCAGATTTAGGAACCGGTTTCTTGGATTCGGAAAATCCCAAGAACCGGCTCTAGCGAACCGGTAAAAACCGGCTAAATTCCACCACTACACACTTCCGTTAAAAATGAAAGATAAACGAATTCCTTCATATGTTCACTGTGTATGTTTTACCAAGGAAATGCAGGAATGGAAAAATGTTCAGGCCGGTAGTTGTACTATTGTCGTATCAGATTTAGGAACCGCTTTCTTGACTTCGGAAAATCCCAAGAACCGGTTATAGCGAACCGGTAAAAACCGGCTAAATTCCACCACTACACACCCGTTAAAAATGAAAGATAAACGAATTCCTTCATATGTTCACTGTGTATGTTTTACGAAGGGAATGCAGGAATGGAAAAAAGTTCAGAATTACGTACAAATTACCCTTACGGGATTCGCAAATTCTCCTCCTCCTGCTTTCAACCGAATCGATATCATCTCGAAACTTCCTGTTCCTCGTTTGAAGCCAGGAGTATGTTTTCATTTCCTTTTAACGATTTAGTGTCAATAGGAAACGTCGATGGAAAAGCTTGATCGCCGGCGCATGTAAATTTTCAATACTCCTGTATTTTGCATGAAAGCGCCCTTGTTTGAGGTTGTCCTCAAAATATTCCGATACGAATCCTCAAAAACGAAAATCTGGGACACTACTTATTGAAAAAAAATAAACTTAAATATTTAGCAGGAAATTCAGATGCAGGAAATGCGTCCGCGGAATTTCTTTATCTGATTCATGAGATCATACTCCGATATTGGCGGTACTGAAATGTTCAGAGATTAATTTCCGCTGATGGGCCAGGAAAGAGAGCAGTATCGTGCCAGAAAATCTGGAATGCAATTTTCCAACCGATAGGACGGACCCCACTGACGTAGGGTTATTCTGAAATAGGTTTATCTGATGAGATGTTTGGTTTTGCGGTATCATATGTAGATTATAGGGAAACTTTTATCGGCCGAATGTTAAAGTAAGCGTAATACTAAGATTTTTCCTATCCGATCAATTTAAGCGTGTATTTCAACAAAACTATCTAATATCTTCTTACTTATTCGACTATACTTGGTACGATAAGATTTACTGCTTTTTGCATGGGGCTCACTTGTTATCATTATCATAACAATATTCATTTAGATTTATACATTTCAGAATGGAAACAAACAAGATAAGTATCATTTTGGAACTATCTAAAAGTGGTATTTTTGTACTCTAATTAAGATTTCACTAAAATGGTTAAAAAATTGAATGAATTATGTAAATGGAGTATTGCGTTCTAAAAAAAGACTGACATATTTTCCACTCTATCTATTTTTTAGTTGAATTTTGCAAACAGGGCCGGCCTGCGTAACATTGGCGCCACGGGCGAGGTCTAGTAATGAAAAATTGAGACCAATTCACATGAAAAATTTGAATATTTGAAAACAATCGGCAACGTACTCAATGAAAATTCACAATATATCTAGAGTGATTAATTTAAATTGTTTCCATATAGAATTGATTCTTCTGGAGACTTTTTGAATGAACTAATTACTTAACTAGTCTTTATTCCTTACTTCCTGGCACTTCAATTTATATCCTAGTTAATTATTTAGTTTACTGTTATCACAATAGGCATTCCATGATCTTCAAAAGCATCATAGCAACTATTTTGTTATTCGTTGAAATTATACAAAATTTCGATAATTAAAAAAAAAGAGAACGAAGAATTTGCTCATTTTTGTTTTCGATTAAATTTAAGCTGCCTGTTGTTAGAGCAAATTCTCGGATTACTTGGATAATATCGTTTTTATAATTGAAAAGTACAGCATATTCATTCTCGTATCTTCATGTATTTATTATTTCCAAATCAAGCAAACCATTTTCGATTAGTTCTTTTAATGCCTTTGGCATTTCCGTTAACAAGTAATCAAATTTAATATTTGCATGTTCACCTTGATATGGAATGGCAAACTATGCACAGAATGGTAATGTAATATTTTTATACTTCGATACGAGTGAAAAATACCCTAGAAAATCAATCTCACGGGTAATGTTAAATGAGAGCTCTGGAATACCTTTCAAAAAATGCGGCGTACCGGGTGGAAAAGCACTGAAATACGTTTGTTACTCGCTGAATATCTATATAGCAGCTTCTTGGATCAGTCTTTACCGTTATATATTATTGCTGGGTTATATCTTTTAAATTGTCAGCTCGAACGTACTGTGATAGAAAATTTCTGGTACTTAATAACATATTATTGTATCTCATTCATTGCAATGTGGTTTCATCGTAGGATAAATAACCGCAATGAAGTTTTGATCTTCCGTGCTGATGATAGGTGTTGGAGGGAAGATCCTAGAATAATCGGAAAGCACCGATAATTCAAACTTTCATCTTATAATTTTCATAATTTACGCGAATAAACAATTAATTTTTATTTTCGTACACAGTGCATTATTTTCGATTGTTTCGTTGAATCATTCAGAGTTATTTTTACTCAACCGGGGATATTTTGGGCAGCAATACTATAAGTGTATTCGTACTCCAATTACTCCACGGAAAAGGTCTTACGAAATTTCTGCTTGTATTAGAACACAAAATTACTGTTTTCTATATTTGGATATTTTATAATGACCAAGGATAGTATTGGAAAAATCACGAAAATATTATTGCGACATTTCGCAAAACGAAAAATCTGCCCACGGGTAACCGTGACTTCACTGTAGTTCGTTTCGGAATCACATCAATTAGCCTCCTTCATCAACCAAATATCATTTTCCCTACAATTTTCCTTATGTAAACATACGTACACGTGGACTCTGCCAAAAAGCTTTCACCGCAGTATTTCATCATTGAGCAAGAATTGGCAATATTTGCAATATTTTGGTCATTTGATACTTTTTGAATGAGACATATTTCACATTCCCTGTTTCATACCAGAGACATGGTAATATTCAAAGCACTGTTAAACGAGTATCCATATAATATACCCTCATGTGTTTGAATTCTTATTAAAGAGGATAGACGACGAATAAAACATCATGAACGAATAATAACTGACTGAAAAACCAGTAATACCAAGTAACAGTTACATCTGCTGCATAATAGTAATAATAAAACGTCTTTATTCGGGTGAGATTGAGACTGAAAAGTCTCTTCTTACATCTAACCCTTCGTCAATTTGTAAGAAAGAGATAGCAGAAAAAAGTGCACGGAAGAAATTTATATTGTGGGCTTTAAAACCTAGGATAGGAAAAATAGCCCACAGCAGGAAAACAGCCCAAAAGAGGGTGTGAAAAACCTGCGAAACCTACAGATAGATAAGAAACTGAAATTTATAGAAAAGGCTGGAATCAAAAAGCAAGGAACATATTTACACTTCAAACTGCATATAGAAATAGTCCATAAAAGTGTCATATCAAAGTGGCATAGTGTCAATCAGAGATGGATTCCCTTTAAGATCCCAGATAAACACATCTCTGAATGGACGAAATGTAAAGGATGAATGCAGGGGGACGGTAAATAGACTAAGGACTCCAAAACGGCATTGGGATGATCGTCCAATAGCATCTGCCCAGCTATTCTCTCGGACAGCTACAGAAATAGAATTATTCGAAAACTCTGAGGGAGTCGCGCAATGCCAAAAACACGGACCGTTTTTACCATCCGTGACACTGAGTTATCCCCTCGCAAAAATAAGGGAGAGAGTCACTGTATAGCATTCACCTTCCTATCCAACCCCTTCTGCGTTTGTTTCCACCCCTTCGATCTGTAACACTTCAGTATTCAAAACACCACTGTGCGGTGACAATCACATTCAGTTGTTCTTTACCTACTTGGAAATACATCCTTTGAGATCTGGATCTTCGCGGGTTACTGGATTATCCGTAAGCTAACTTTTTATTTACCTTTGTATCAGAACGGCCTGAAGACAATGTAGTAGGATATCCTGGCATACTTTTTATGGTGTCGTGATGAAATGAGCTATAAATATAATCGTGAGAGGGATGGAGATAGTAATTAAGCACCGACTGACGAGAGCCTAACGATCGCCCATCTCTTTGTATGTAATTTGCACAGGTTGCTATAGAAACGCGGGTTCCCCAGCAGTGTACCTCTTGGGATGTTTATTGTTCAATCTTACGTATGCAATTTGATAGTTTTCTCATTAGATTCTAAACATACATAAACTTAAGAAGAGGATCAGTATTGCTTGTTTCCTAAGAAGGTTGGAAAAGATTTTTGGAATGGATTGCATCTGTCATAGAAGTGAAACTTCGCGCCAATACCAGGTAGATTAGAAGAATGTCAACAATCGAAACAGTCGAACGTAACCTGTTCCTATATTAGCGAGCACATAGCTTAGACGAAGTCGACTTGAAGTGGTATCTGATACAGGATATTAATATCACAAGGAAGCTTCCTCATACCGACTTGGATGAGGAATAGAATGTAGTATGATCTTCTCAAAGTAGGTCAGTTTGTTGGATATCTGGGAGAATGTGTAAGATATTGAAATATTATGTATTTTATTTTTATGAAAATGGGCAAAGTGAAACATGTTTGCTAAAGAAAGAAGTGGTACTATGATGGGGATTTGTGTGACTGATAAGTATGTATGTTTCTGTAATATTATTATCAGTACAACTGGATGTAGTAAAAAATCTAAAAATACATGATCTTTTTCTTTAGACATCAATTGGTTTTTTGAGAAATATGTATAGGATATGATGTTGCAAAATGGTTCATATTTATATGAAATAGTAGGAATATCTCAAATGTAATCGCTTACTGATTAAATAAAGTAGATTACTGATAGCTAAAGCAATGACATTTTCCGCCAGCTCTCGTTTTATTTTGCCATATTAATTATATAGAAATGCAAATTTTCTGTCAAAGTTCATTTAGTCCTCAATCAACCGGTATTTTCAGCTGTTTTCAAGTATGTTCAAGTTAAAATAATATCTAAAATAAATGTAAACTAATAAAAGAAGTAAAACGTATCGACTAACTCGTCTGAGTACTGAGTTCATAGGAGAAAAATCAAGAGGTAACATGTTAACATATCACAATTTATTTTCAGTTTAATCATTCCATACGTTAAATCCATTAATAGTGGCTAGAATATTGAATTTAAATGACACGGGAATTTAACAAGCTCCTCTGCAGATAGAGCGTAACTGCAGCTCCAAGAATTCGTTACGAAAAACCTGTTTATTAGTTATTAATAAAGTGAGTGTTAATAAATATTATTCCCATATTAGAGATTCTATCGGCAGATTTACTTCGCCTTAAAATTATGAAATACACGACGATTCACAAAGTTCTGGAATATAACACTATAATTCTACCAAAAAAATATACGCACTCTAGCAATGAACGGTAATTGCAGGGGATATTTGAAAATGCAGAAAACTCGAGAATTAAAAAAATACATCCCTCTTAGCTTTCCGATTGACATCCCATTAAATATACACTAGGACTATACAGCGGATAGCGAACGTTCATTTTCAGGGATTTTTCTCGGTTCATTAGGTAACCGCGTCGCTCTTAGGATCCTTCTTTTCAAGTCATCACTCATAGCAACGGCGAGAGATCGCTTCCAGAATCCTTGTTTTAAAGCGAGCGATTCCAACTGCTGGCTCTAGATCAATATTTCCCTTTTGCCAATTTACGGCATACTTCATACAAATTTATCTGCAGATTCGTTTGAACCTCTTCTGATTTAATTGGTGTTTACCTTGGTGAGGTCACAGCTGAAGGCATTCATCATTCTTCGGAAATATTTGCATGAGGTGAAAATAAAACGAAGGGATTTCTTGGAACATGTCCTTTTTTTGACGGATACTCAAATCTGAATTTTCTCCAATTTTATCGAGTGACTTCCCACGCGAAATGGCGGAAGCGTTGAATGAGATTAATTCGTCACGAATGTCCTCAAACGTAAAACCCGCGCTTTGTGTATGTTTCAGTATTCTCCATTTAAGTGGAGGTGAATGTTGATTTACGGCGCATGAAACCGTACAAGCTACATCGCCTTTTCAATGGTTTTTTTTTCTACTTTGATCAATGAGGGAAACGTATTTCAGGTAATTCATTCGGTTTAAAAATTCCACGTCACTTAATGGCTGCTTTAAATCGGAATTTCAAGGGCTTATTCACCCACGTAATTAAGGGATTTATAATTCTACGAGATTTTCAGTGAAATGAACCACTCTTAAAATCAGAGGTACTTTCTTAATTTCAATAAAAAACTTTACACTTTCAGCTCTTCTATGCTTCAACAAAAATTGTGACCTTTGTTCCAAAATAATCTTTAGAAGATTGAAATACGTAAATCAATATATTACTCTGATTTCTTTACCATATGTAGATACGAGCTACTACTCTTGTCCCTTGATAAAATGTTAGAAAAGCTAATGCACTTTAATGATTAAGATCAAGAAGAGTTTGTGTCACTTTAATGAAAAACAATTTATGGAAAAGAATCGTTTAAAATTCCAATTTATAGAGCTTGTAATGAAGATATAAATATATTTATCTCATTAAATAAGCGGCGTTAAACGTTCAAAATTTGCAGTTTAAAGAAATGTAATGATATACAATGATAAATTATTCATGAAAATATATTACTGCTAAAGTATAATTGATTTGTTAACCGTGGAATCAGCTGAACAGCATCTCATGCTTGATAGGATCAAAGAAGTGAAAAATTTCCGCTTGCATTTATAATCTCATTGGAGATTATTATCGTTCTCCACTGTTTCCTGTATTGGAGAATTCATATCATTGTAATAAAAAGGCTCTTTACCTCTACAGACTTAGGATTTATCTTTTGTAGTCAATTTTGCAGTATTATTTTTAATACCACGCTCTATAGGAATATTCTGAGATAAATTGTTTGCATATAAGTTATCAGTATTAATAAATATAATATTTTGTAGCTTTAAGTTAATATTTTTTCACATAAATAATTTTGGAATTTGAAACATTTAAATTTTGGGTTTGCTACGAGTACGTACGTGAATTCGCGAGTGTTGAGATCCCGAATGCTTAGCAACCGATGAAATACCCTTTTATTTTCAACTTTCCGCAATCACCTAAAATATATTCCGATTTACTAATTTTTTTGCCGATTAATTACCCTCTTGAAGATTATAACTTTAAAACTAACATAAAATCGCTATGAGCTTTAAAATAGAATGCAATAAAATTACTATTTTGAATAACATTGAGCTTTTGTTACCCTCTGATGCTTCAACTAACGAGGGTGACTCATTCGGAAATCATACATTAACTAACCAATTATAAAATCAAGGTACACCTAAACAATAGAATAAACTACCGCATTTTGCAATAAAAAGGGTCATTTCACTAATGTCATTGTGGTATTTTGTCAAAGCGTCCACGCGCGAGAATCTTCCAAGGAATTCATTAGTCGAATCCGCATTCCAAGCCATTACAAGCTAAGTTCGAAGAGAAACGGAAAGAATTCTTTGTAACCCAAAAAATTTCTTTAGCGGTATCACACATTATCCAAGGAATCGTTTTATATATTCAGATTGCAATAAACAGTTGTAAATAAAGGAGTGTGTAAGCTTTAACCTCTAGTGGATCGTATTTGCTCCTTTAAAGATTTCAGATGGCGAATCTCTCTTCAGTTTTAAATATTGATACTTAACTGAAAAAGTTGTTGCTATTGTTCTATTGCTATGCTGTAAAAGATAAATGTAGTGACCCGTTTCAGGGGAGATTAAAATCAAAAGTTACATCTTCTTCTCGGTTCATCTATAAATTTTTAGCATATATAATTTCACGTCACATTCAAGAAGATAGAGAACTTTACGATAATTCCCAGTAAGAATCAGCCAATGGATCCCTCGAGAACCCGCTAAAAAGTCTCCCGCGGGTTAGAAACCCCCTCTGATACCGAAACATCACCCAAAATTTCAACCTCCGCGGTCTTATTCAATTTATACCTACGCGACAAAATCTCGCCTAAGTGGAATTTTTTTCGCAGCCACATAGTCACTTTTTTCCTCCCACTTTTAATGCCCCGACACGGCTCTGCAGGGGGTCGATAAGGTCCTAGGG
This sequence comes from Pachydiplax longipennis, assembly GCA_036926295.1. Taxonomy (NCBI): domain Eukaryota; kingdom Metazoa; phylum Arthropoda; class Insecta; order Odonata; family Libellulidae; genus Pachydiplax; species Pachydiplax longipennis. Next base: position 51,659,086 of record JAVFKF010000004.1, read on the forward strand.
CGCATTTCCTTCCCTCAATTCTCGAGCGCCGGATCTAGGTCTTGGCCGCATCCCCACCCTTTGTCTTGAGTGCGCCCTAACACTTCGGATGCACACATCGCTCGCCTTTTCGCATGCAGCGCTTTATCTCGGGGACGATTTGCCGTCTGCGAAGCGCCAAAAACTGAGGCCTTGAGACGTCGTCGCCGGGCTCATCCCTGATCTTGGCAATAACACATTATTACCTCACGAGCGGTGAGGAATCCCTCAAGGAAAAAAATAAGCTCGGACAAAGCGTTGTCTTGCTCGATTACATTGTATATACACTAAGATCCTGCGATTGAGAGAGGAGCCGTTATCTTGATGGGTGATGCTGTGTTTATTTCTGTGTTTTTAATATCCTGTTTCCAAATATTTTAGGCGTTTTTGTTATTTTAACGTTTATTTAGTCAATGATTGCTGACAAAATTGGCGACTGCTAGTGCGTTTTTAATTTTTAATTTTCGTTTTTTTTTCATTTTAGTTTTTATTTCTATTTTTAATTTTTATTTTTTATTCATTTTAGTTTTATTTATATTTTTATTCATTTTAGTTTTTAAATATATTTTTAATTTTTGTTTTTTATTCATTTTAGTTCTTATTTCTATTTTTAATTTCTATTTTTTATTCATTTTAGTTTTTATTTCTATTTTTATTTTTTATTCATTTTAGTTTTTATTTATATTTTTCATTTCTGAGATGTTTTGTAGCCAAGGTTTTAACTTCACATTGTTCTGTTTATTTTTTATTATCATTTTTATTAAAAGTATTTCTTTTTTAATTGCAATTTCAAGTGTAAATGTATTGTTTCGTGCTTTCTGATGCCTGCCTCCTTTCCGTCAAATTTAACTGTCTTTCTATCGAAAGGTTTAGTAGATTTTTTCACACATCCTTGCTGTGGAGTGTTTTACCTGAGCCCTAACTTAGATTTTTAAAGCCACAAAATACTTTTCTTCTCCGCATTTTATTGTGCTATCTCTTTCTTCCATGTGTTAACTGACGAAGAGTTAGATGTATGAAGAGTCATTCTTGTCTCAATCTCGCCCGGTTAAAGATATATTATAATTATTATATTTAGCCTTCCTCCAATTTTATAATGTGATAAAAGGCTATAGGCTAAAATCCGTTTACACGCAGCGCTGTTTTTGGCATAAACCATTTGCGCAATTTTCGAACTTTTCACATCAATAAACGTCACCGCTATACGGACATTAGGCTGGTTTTTGCAAATGCAAAGTTTGAGGTTCGACTCCAGTTCACCAAGACCAACCTTCGCAAGAAATTAATGTGAGGATCATCCTTATCGCTCGCGGGCTCCATTTCTTTGGGAAATTGAACTAGAAATTACGTGGAAGTACTTCAGAACGGCGTGAAATAAAAGATTAATTTTAATCGATAAATCCTTCGTTTGAGGTCGATCTATGTAGCTATAGCCTTGAGGAAGTCCATCGTAGGTGAGGAGGAAAATAACTATGCGAAGTTCTACACGAAATGTAATCTATCATCGTTGGCCGAACTTTGTGGAGCGACATTATAAAATGTGAAGAAAATCTTTGGAGTTTACATCTTCAGGCGATCGTAAATAAATTGCAAGCACTTATGTACAGTTTACAAAAAATTTATTTTTGTTTTTTTAAGTCTAAAGAAAAATTTTCCTCCAAATTTTTATAAACTGCGTAAATTGATTGCGATTTTTTGTGCATTACCTGAAGATAGCTATTTACCTGAAACAGGTCCCCTCAGTATTTAATTTAATCTTGTGGAAACTACTTTTTCATTCACATTTTCCACATGAAGTATCTATTTACTCGAGCGACCGGTTTAGAGCTACTACTTGATATGCCTGGACATGAGCCTGTAGAAGAAAAGAATTAATATCCTCATTCTTCCTTAGGTTCATTTCAAGACGGGTATTCTAACGGGATATCGTTCGCCTAATTTAATAAATACTTCCTGCGTAGCTTAGCACAGTTACCTCCCTCATCACCCGCATCCTTCATATACCGTGAATTAATTGCCAAATATTGTTTACAATTGTGAGCATTGCATACTTTGGTAACAAAATTCAAACTCTCAGCTAAATGTACCAATTTTGAACGTAGACGACCGCTATCTTTGTAGAGTTCGTATTTATGTTTTATATATGAATTTTCTCATATGTATACATACCAAAATACCACAAAAGGCCCGTAGAGAATAAGTGATAGATGAGAGACCTTCAATCACTTAAATTGGACTGCTGTCAATCTTACGATTGGGTTTCCCCATCACGTAGCACATAACCGCTACCAAACTTCGTCCATTCTTTTACCTTTTCAGCCCACAAGAATGATATTTTCCATGTATGTCATTGCCTATCTTATTAAAAAAAAATTAGTTTGCTTGGGTGAACGTTCGACTTTTCATGAAAACTTGGGGTCGAACACAATTAAAACTTTGTTCATAGTTCAATGTCGATATAATGCAGATAATAAGCCACTGTTTACTTTCCAAACCTTTCTAGATGAACTTGCCTTTAATCTAGGAAGCTTTGGAAAGTAAACAGTGAAAGTAAACCTCCCTAGATTGAACGCAGGTTCGTCTAGAAAGGCAATCACAAGTAATGCACGTGAAATTCAATTTTGCCATCTATTTTATTCCTTTTGCATATTAATTATAGAATTAATGGTAATGCGAGATAATAATAATTCGTGCTTGTTAGGGCGAGATTGAGACTGAAAAGTCACTTTATATTTGACGTTATAATTGACCCTTCGTCAATTAACACTTGAAAGGAATAGATAGCATCAAAAGGTGTATAAAAGAAAACTAATTCGTGGGTTTAAAAACATGCGAAACCTTTGGTAAAAAACTAAAATTTTACGGAAAAGGCAGGCAACGAAAAGCAATAAACAATGCATTTTAAATTTCAAATACAAAAGGAAACACCTTTATATAGAGTTTACATTTAGAAATATTGAATTGTATCGGACCGAAAATTCTAATATTTGCCTACATATATTGCTCGCAAGTGAACAACTCGCGAAATTCCAGTAGAGATTTGGAAATTCCGTCGAAATTTTATCCATTTCAAACGCTCACGCCTCGACGATAAATACCGGCATTGAAGTCAAGGCTGAATTTTTACCTCGCCGTTCTCGATAGATTAAATAAATAAATATGAAAATAAATAAGCATATGAATTTTATTTAAAACATGATCATAGCCGTATGTTTCATCTTGCATCCATGAAACATTTTTGGAAGCAACTAATACGTTATTTTCCACTTTGGCCATGGAAGTAATTTCGTTTTACTTTGTCTCTTGATGAGAAAGAATTAAATTCATCTCTTTTCTGGTCAATTTTAGGCTTAATCAGAATAAATTTCATGAATATATATTTGCGTATATACTTTTTTAAGCCTATATCTTATCTATAACATAAGTTGATTCTATCAAGAGCGATTTGCAAATACTTATTCATTTCATCTCAGGAGAATTTTCGAGTTGATTCCTTCGTAGATTACACGGCAATTATCCTATTTTAAAAGCCAATTTAAGGATACAAAAGTCAGCTATTTTTTTAAAGAGTTGTATGAGGAAGTAAGACAAGCGTGTCAATATTTTTCTTGTCATTGTCTCTAACGTTTTTAGAATAATTTCTTGAACTCATCGTTTTTTATAGTTATTGTTACATTTATATTTTATTAATTAATTTTTTAAATAGTTATTGCTTATTTCGTTGACACAGATATAAACTAAAATTCGTTATTAAACTTTACTAAATGATTTAGGTACGACAGCCATTACGCTTTAAAACTATTGTCTTCAATCGTGTTTTTTTTCATAAAACACGATCCCAGGCAGAAATTCTGATATGTAATCTAATTTATTTCCCTGTACTACAATAAACAGGGTTGACCGACCCAGCACTTTCCGCTAGGATGCTTGACAACCGGGTGCCGGCATTTTTATGTCCTGGTCATTAAGTTTCTCATTGTGTAGAAGAAAACACTTTGGCGAGTTGGCGCTGCCATCGGATCGGCGCCTGGGTGCGGTGAACCCACTGCACCATACTAAGCGGTTCTGGGATGAACTAAAAATTTCTCCTGAAAATCGCTTAAACAGAAAAGAAACAACGTTTAACTTTCAGTGTTTACCCTCATATTAAGGGCTTAAAACCATAAAAACGCTGCGTTAATCTATTCGCTATGATTTTATCGAAACCTTCAACATTTAGAAAACTTTTGAGCTTGAGTTTATCGCTGTGTTCTCTTTAAATAAACCTTGAAGATGACATTATAGTCCTTATCTTTGATGTCATAGCAAAGAATATGACGTAAACTAAGAATCGGCGATTCTTTAGGATTCGTTCTTTTAGGATCGTTCTCCTAAATATACTATCTTTTAAGCATCCATGGTAAAATTAATAATAATCATTTATGCAATTACTAAAGCGTAGAATGTTCTTTAAATTGTTTGGACAAAACTGTTTGCGCTCGCTCGAGGCTAAGAATGAAATATGCACAAAATTTAATTATTTGAAGTGTTAACAGAGTAATTTCACGAAGTGTTTGTACAGGTAAATTATTCGAAATATGCTTGGAATTTAAAAATTCCTACATTTAATCATAGCCACAAAAAAAACGCATCGGGAAAAATATCAAAATAACATTTAATCCTTTAGATCTTTTTCAATCAATTTTCTACCGAATATAAGCTGACGTATACACTAATTACACCCTTGATAGAAGAGGAAACTGTAGAACCGTAGTACATCCGTAGAAGAGGAAACCTTTTTGTAGAAACACAACCTTTCTGTCATCCACGCATGGAGTACAAAGGAGAGAGGTTTCGTCATCGCATTATTAATCCATGATTACTCAGTTATAAAAGCTCTGTATAACATGCTGAGTTAAAATTCTGAGGATTGAAAATTTGAAGGAAAAGATATATGGAAGATTGTGCATCCAAAGAAGCCACTTTAAGAAAGGAAAACACAATAATATTTCATTATTTAAGGGCGACATTGATATTTATTAGCCTTCTCTAAGAACGTCTAACTCTAAACGAGAAATGAAACCCTAAATGAGACAATGAGAGTACTAGAGGTGGAACATAAAGCTTCATAACCAAATGCAGTGGTCATTACTAACGGCCGTACACAGGAAGAAAACATGATATGAAAACGAATAGGAGTTTGCCCTTATGAATGTGATATAGAGGTCGGAGTATTTTCAGCTCCATTGTGAGGGAAGTTAATTACACGGCTATTCGGTTAAGTGAGTAGCGTTGCTGGTTGACTTTGATTCTTGATTTATGCTGGATAAATCCACAATTTTCATGATTATTTTCGTAAAGATATGACGGATGATCGGTATCATGATAAATCCTATTATATTAATTTATTAGAGTATAATATATAACATTCAGAGACAAAGGTACATTATCATAGAGGTTATAATAGTGGGATTTCGTTACTGGATAATTAAACACCGCTGCCGGAGTATCCTTGCAAGTCTGGTATAAGTACTGCATGCATGCAAGGTGGTAAAACGGCGCTTAAGAAATGATACCCCATAACAGATGAATTTCGGAAGTACGGGGGAATTGCAGCAGGCTAAAGGGTAAGGCTGAAAACAAGAAGATATGGAGAACTCAATATAACCTATAATCACGGAGCTGTCTCCGGCGCCGTAATAAATGGCGAAGATATTTTCTCTGGAGCCCCGAATCCGGCTATCCAGTGTCCGGAACGCTACCAAAACCGGAAACCGAAGAGCTGTATTGTTTCATTAATTCGTATTTATTGGTGGCGTGTTTGCGGTTGCGTTGTTATGGTGGGCCAGCTTCACCGCCATTGGCTGGCCGAGTCTTATATCCTTGTTATTTCTGCCTATCGTTTTCTGCTGGATTTTGGTCTTCTTCTCATTGAACCAAAGTCTCTACGTCAAATTACAGCGGGGATGTTCCCCTTTTCCTTAGAAGCCTATCTAATTTAAAGGAAGTTCATGCTTGATCCTAATATGCAGTTTCATTACTGAGATTCTTTCGCTTATTTATTTAAACATCTATTTCGCCAAATAAGAAATACATTGAAGGCAGTAAAAATGTTCCCATTTGAAGTCTTAATATGGAAAACTAATTTATATTGAGAAGAGTCTGCCTCAGGCGTAACTTTGTGGAATTCCTTCATTAAAATATGAAATGAAATTCCAAACTAAATTCCGCATTAACTTCAACTAATGACCAATCCCAACGCTATGCAATATTATCAGAATACAGCATTTGCAGTTGAGTTCATAAATAAGGAAGAGAGGGCAGGGCGAGATAAATTAGGTTGAAAAGAACTGGCGTTACAAAGTAACATTGAATTAAACTTATTACATAAAGAGTAGCTATAATGATACATGTATTTATAACCCCCATTTCTTTCAACATCAGTCCTCCAAATTTTCCATATCTTCCTTCATCCTCTCCTACTTTTATAATAATTAGCCTAATTGCAAGTATTTAGCGTTCCTGACGATGTCGCACAACGATAAAACCGGTAGTCAACTAAATATATTGAGTGGTTTACTGCTGAACTTTATTTCGTATTATATCCTACTTTTTACAGATCGTTTCCTCGTTAATTTTGGTTTCATTTTCTTTTAAAGGAGATATTTTTCTATTTTATGTCGTGAACACTCATAATTACTAGTGAATGCTAATCTAATGCTGCCAATTAATCCGTTATCATAATCAATTAGACAGCTAAAAGAAATCAATCGTGATACCAATCCGAAAGAAGTGAAAGCAAACTTAAAGTTAGAAAGACAAAGGAAGGATGAAAGGCAAGAGCGATAAGAAAAACGTCAAGATGCTATCGATTCGTATATCATATATTCGAGTGAACCGTTTTATGGAGGAATTCGAGAGGAAATTCCAGAGCTGCATTCTTTAAGAGCCGGAGATGGATCGCAAGGCAGCTGCAAAGAATCGAGGGATGCAGCCATTGCGTCAATGCACTGCATTCGATGACTTAATTCCGAAAAATTCATCTTTTTCCCCCATTCATATAGCTGGAACAAGCTTCACACATGTCACTACACGGATGCGTAGACTATACATCATCGCAACACTCAACAACTCTACTCATCTATAGAAGTGATCTGAAAAGATCGTCACGTGATTTACCGGAGAGAAAAGCGATCGCGGATCCCATTCGCCTCCCTTTACTTTGATCTAATTGGCCGCATGATTTCCACCGATATTCACCTCCCATTTGACTCGACTCTTTCAACCATCAAGTATCGATTCGATCACTAGGTCATGATACTTTCTCTTCACGGTTCGCCGCGATACATCCCCTTTAACAGAGCACTGCTCGCTTCCAATTTCTTCCATTTTCCACCCGTTTGCCGCCTTTGTTTTCCCGCTGCTCCGTTTCCATGGTTTCCGCTTGCATTCATCCAATTATCACTGCGCTCGCCTCGCTTTATCTATAAAATTTAATTACCGATAACGGAGCGGCAATTATTTACTTTGGCGAATTAAAATCTCTCGCGGTAATAACGCAAATCGGGAAATATATCGCCGCGTTCGATATGATTGTATCTCGACGATATCGAAATGAATAATAAACGATTCCTCCAACGATTGTTGGACGAATTATAATCGCTTTGGAGGAATTTGGCCTAAACGCGGAATCGAAATCTGTGGATTTATAAAACGTATCTTTCATCCCCGATCATATATTTATAAATGTCCAGAAGTTTTAAAATAAATATTCTATCCAAGCCTTGTGAGTTAATAGATACATCGCGGGTGTGCGACTGGTATCGAGAAATCTTTTCGGCGCAGAATGGTGAAAATTATGCGTCACCAGAAGACAGTGCGTCACATACAAGGAAATGAACAGACAATTGTGTAATGTCTCACAATCTGAGAGAAAATGCCGATGGAGCAATTAATTTTTATCTGAGATGATCTTTGATTCGTCAGAGGAAGAATTATCTCAAAACTTTGTAGTTAGATCAGTGTCTGGAAAGCAACTTTACCCCACGGCACACTGAAGGTTTTGCGGTACACCAACGTAATTCAATTTTGTTTCCTATTGCACAAAGATAGAATCATAAATTTGGCAATAGAAAGTAGGCATAGTAAAATAGAATCATAAATTTGGCAATCATATTCCCATTATAAAGACTTCAAAATTTCGAGGATCGAGAACACAGAATCGTATCCCTAGCATGGGTTGACGTGATATTATATTCACACATAAATCCAAGCTAATAAAAATTCAGCAGATGCTCAAAAAATTTCTACTCAATCTACAATTAATTGCTTGTTGGATATATCTACCACAACTGCTAGCCAGCTGAATAATCAATAGCGGTATGCATAAAATTGTTGAAATTTACAAGTATAAATACAGGAGCCATGGTGTAATAACTTTGAAACATTCCACCAGAGATATTTATGGTGGAATTACACCATGCTTCCTGTAACGGGATTCCACAAAGTCAAGGCTTCCACTACTGGTTTTTAAGCATATATATTTATGTGGTGAACATTTTCATTTTCACACAAACATATGGCTCAGAAAATGTTTAATTGCTTCACGACACACACCAAGTTTCGCATCAAATCTAACTTTAATAAATAAATATGAAAGAAACAATTTGTGGACGAAGACAAATTGTTTCTTTCATATTTATTATGGAAAAGTTCCACCAAGTATCGTCAGAAAGCATCAACTAAATCTAACTTTTTTCCAGCACACTTCTGTACCGCAGCACACAGTTTGGAATACGATGCGTTAGCTACTTAAGAATTACATTTTCGCTTACGGATAGAACCTATGCTCAAGAACCCGCTTGACGCACAATAATCGTGATTATTCTATGCAGAATAAGTCAGACCGATATCGCGTCATTCAACCTCCCCTTCCTCCCAAAAACCACTTATTTAAATCTTAACTGACAAAGAGCTAGATGTAAGAAGAGACCAATCAATCTTAATCTCATCATTAAATAAAGTTCAATAATTATTATTACATATATTATAGGAGGAATACTCCTAATTTTGTAAAAGTACTCAGAATGGTCGCGTAAATAAGGATGTAGACATTTCACTGGCGAAGTTTAGGAAATAACGAGCTGGCCGTGTCGTCATAGATGACGGCATAATTTCTCGGTAAATACTCAGACAAGCGTCATTTTGGCAGATTCAGCAACCTACACCAAGAAACTCTTGAATAGGTTACGCGTCAGAGTTCTGCTGTAGCAACCAGAAGTTTTACTGATAGCAAAATGAAAAATTTGCCTCGTCGACTTTATTAAAATTTCGAAAAATTTATTTTATGGATATGTATTTTTAATAAAGAAATTAAGAAAAGACTTTGTAATTTCCACAATATATTTTTCTACAACGACATGTTTCGGCTCACGCCATCATCAGGTCTGAATATGAGATGGCGTGAGCCGAAACATGTCGTTGTAGAAAAATATATTGTGGAAATTACAGTCTTTTCTTAATTTCTTTATTATGGCTTTCCACGAAGTACGGCCAGAAACCATCCATTAAATATGTATTTTTAAGATTTTTCTTCAACAAATCGAAGGTAACTTTTGATGATAACTGTAAGAAGCACTCTTTCCATTTGAATTTGCTATTGTACAAAACGAAAAAGAATCAGGTGTGGCTCTGTTGTACTTGTCAACGTTGGAAAACTCCATTTCGACAAATATTTTACTAAGTAAAAGTGTAGAATATTGCAATTCTTGGCTAGTGGCTTAGTAAAAGATTAGTTGAAATGGAGTTTTTTATAATGACCTTCCCTATAACGTATGATCATTAATTCCAAATAAACGTTACAAAAGCAAACGGTCCGGAACCTATAGCCAAACTTCACGTGTATTCTTCATGCTGGTTACTGACAGTACATACATATATTCATACACAATGTTGGTCATTACTGAAGATTCGCTCACGAGAATGATACGCCCAAGTCATGACGCAAAGTCCACAAGCGCAGCTCACAAAAGTGCTTACGAATCCAATCGCGATCGCATTTTTCCCCAATCATCGTCATTTGTGGAAAAAGCATTCCAATGAATAACCTTGGGAGCACCAGTTCCTCTTGAGTAGCCATCGAGATTTTCTGATCATCTCCTAAAAGATTAATGGACTGCCATTCCGCGGAATCCTTCAATTCTTTACCCTCTCTCTGGCCGAATATTGATCTAAAAGTGGAGCTAGAGTACCTTTTGGGTCCACATTAATAATCATGAGGCCCTCTGCGGGTCCCAATACACATATCATATTCATAGGGCGATAGAGCATTATGCAGGAGTAGTGGCACCCTAGATGCACGTCCTATGCCACCATCAGAATTTCAATCGGACGCTAACCAAATTTAGCTGGACACGTCGCATCTTTTGGTGTATGGAAGGGCGATAAAGTTAATAGCGGATCCATCAATTTTAAAACCCAGCCTTTTCGGTCCTAATTCGCTCCCCCGAGGAGAGAGGGCAGCGCGGCGTTGGGCGCGGGATATGAATGACAATGAATGTCGTTTGGATGACTAATTTCATTATCATTTGCGACTCGCTATATATTTATCCTGCGTGATATTAAATCCGAGCGCGGTGATGAAATGGGGATTGGATGGGTATCAAATTCGGGAAACTTTTTAAAATGGACTGATAATATATCACTTAGAAATGCATTATTTTTTTGTTTCTCGACGTGTTACCTTTTTTCAGGCGGTTTCTGCGTGGACCTTAGGAGAGAAAAATTGCGCAAGTACGCTATCGAGTATAGGAAGAGGTATGAACGATATATTCATTGGAGTGATTTATGCCTCATTTATAACTCGGATCGGAATTCGGTTTGATATACAGCGCTATTTTTCCCTCAGTACCCGTGAAAATTGAGTCCGAAGGAAATGAAGTATATCTGAGCAAAAACGAACTCTAGTTAAATACGTTGGGGAATATCTTCAATGACATATTTGACGCTCTGCTTCTATCGATTTATCGAATTGGATACATTAATATATGATTTAAGGCCGGTTTTAAACAAAGTGAAATGGAGAAACGAAATGGATATTTGATGCATTTTCAAGCGATGAATCGGAATTTCATAGGGAAGATGTTGCCAAATTTTGTTTGGCTCTTCTACATGCAGAAAGAATGATTAATTTGGATATGCAAAATCATACTTAAACAGATTCAGCCTCAAACAGAGTGGTTTTGAAAAAAAATACTTTAAGTTGTATTCCATTAATTGTACTTGTCTGACGGCATGAGGAACCCAAAACCCTCAGATTGATCAGCATGAATAAACATATTCGACATACTTAAAGAATATTAATATTACAGTGAAATTTCTTAATTTTGATCTCGTTCCTTACGGAGTACTTTTTTCAATTAATAATATTTTTTATTGTAGTTTTGGATATATAAATATGACGTAATGTTTCTCACCTTACATTTCTTTTGGGATATCTACGTTAGTGTTGCTCGTATGGCTTATTTGAGAGTGAAAAGTCTACAGCTAATAAAATAAAAATGTTTCCTTTTAATCAAGTATACGTGCTATAGTTGGTCAGTTCTTGAGGGGAATAAAATGCATGTAATACCGATTTATTTGTTCAAAAATAATGGAAATAATTAGAAAAACAAGATACTTTAATAGCAAGTAATACTTCGCAAATTGACACACGCGTCGCCGAATTGAGGTCGCATTGCAAGTCAGCCCAATTCCATCACTCTATTTCCAATATTTTTCTTCTAAATAGAGATATTTACTATCTAGTTCGACAATTTATTCAAATGTATATAAAAATATCGAGTGCAGAACATATTAATGTCTTTAGTCCAAAAACTCTATAAAACACCAGTAAAACTCCAATAAAACAATAAAAAACGAGATGAAACCATAAAATGTCACTGAAACACATGTGGCTTTGCACCCGAGTTCTGACTGTCAAATTGCGGTAAGTTGGATTGAGAGGCATTGGGAGGAAGAGATGTATCACTCATAATGTATTTTTCAACATCATTACTGGAATCGCGACTTTCATTTCCGTTACATTCTGATGAGCTTCGGTTTTGATATTTTTTCCTAATACTGTCTGAATTTGTGCGTTTTATCTTCCGCTTTTCTAGTGTAGATTTTCGTGCTGTTCATACCATTTGCGAAGATCTAAGATCATTTTTTATTTACACAAGCTCTTCCAATTTTTCCCACATCTCACGCCAACCTGTATTCCAGTTTTCTAATGCGTTTTTGTTAACATTGACGCAAGCGAAGGAAGAGAATTCTTACTCCTCCAACGTGAAGGGAGACGTCATTTATTCATAATGGTGGCTGACACTCCATAGTTTTAGGCTGCCTATTGACTTCTGCTTAAGGATGATCGAAGCGTTTCCTTTCCGGAATTCTTTTTTTAGGGGCTTTATGCCTCTTTTCCACTCTCTCCCGGTTGTCATTCTTTTCCCTGCCCGGAAAATATCGCGGGTATATTTTGAAATTCATCTTGATTTACATTTTAACAATATCTGAGGTTCGGCTTACTTGCCAAATAAAGTATACGATCAATCAATCACCATTCCCTTCCATGCCGCTTTCCATCATCCCACTTTGTGTGTCTCATCTATTTTTTCCACCTGTCTGAACGCTGCCTTTCAGTTCTTTTTTTGCAATTTAGGTGGTTTTGCCGAGCCTCCTTTCGCTTCTTATTGTGGCTCTCCTCCTGCACTGGAATTTTTCGCTGCAATCACACTTCGGCGGATTTATTTTCCTACTGTGCAACCGCTATCAACTTTTATTGCTCAATCCAATGCCTCATTTTGGGTACGTAGGAGTACATCTCGCTCTCTCGCTCTCTCCACTATATTGCGTCAAAATGCGGTATGTAAAAATTTTTATGCGCGTAAAATTGAAGATAAACGGAGATGTATCCTTTTTCGTGTAAGGTGTTAAATAAAAATTTTCGCACAGGCGTATAGTACAGTTATTTACACACATAACTTCATCTGAATACGTGTGATACAAAAATCTAGAAAACTACCATAAAATCATTAGCTACCATTATTTTTTAATTTACGATACTAGCCTAGCTTAAATTAAAACTTTGTCCATTTGACTATTATTCTGAAATCTAATTCATTTTGTTGTTTCTAAATGTAAGGTAGTTAGGAAACATTTATGTTCGTATCATACCGACAGTAAAAACTTATCAGTGAATTGTATGCATTAAGAACAGTACGAGGAGCTCAAATCATTATACAAAACCGACATTCTAGAGATGAAGAAAATCATTCTAGAGATTCTCAATCAGAGAGTTGGAAAGATAATCCTAAAATATTAAAATACGAGGGTGGTCTGAAAAGTTTCGGACCCCAGTTTTTTCAGAAATCTTCAGAAATTTTTCAGAAAACGTCGAGAAATGGCAAAATGTCGGAAACTTTTCAGACCACCAATGTAGGTAAAAAATCATTTCCAACACTTTTAAAGTAAAATAGTAAAGTTTTGAATGCGGTATAAAGCGTCAGCGCAAGCCTTTATAATTTCTGTATTTATTCAGTCATTATTATTTCTATTTTATTTATTTATATTATTATATTCTGATAGAGGCAATGAAAAGAAATATATCAAATGAATACTTTATATATCTGGAATACAGATGCATAGTTTGTATTTCCTCTTCGTTAACGGGTACGTTTAAGTTAAATAAATTCAATTTGATTATTATTATCTACAATTCTAAACTAATTAAATTCACTAATTCATTTTTATCCCTCGCTTTAACCACCGGAGCTTTACATTCATATCTAGGTCATCCTTAGCCTGCTAGTAATCGTTCAACGTGAGGCATGAGTTTGTTTTATGTCTGCATTGTAAAGTGCGAAAAAAGGAGAGAATTCTAAATATATTTGATATTCACGTTACGCTTTTTAAATTTCTTACTCAAACACCTCGTAAATTTTATATTTTAAATTTTTAAGTTCATAATGTGTTTTTAGGAAATCGTAATGTATTTGTAAAATGCTCCGTACATAGCTATCCGTTTTCATTGAACGTTGCCATTGTCTTCCGAAGTCGAATGATCTATTCTTTCCTTATTTATCCCCTAAAAGAAAAGTATATTATGTACCACTCTCTGTTTTTTCGTTTAAGGCATTCTCTATCATACAGTGTTTACTTCAAAGAGAGTCTACAGAGTATTCTTAAATTCATCAGTTTTCTGAATTAATGTATGTTTAATAATTCCGTAACTATCACCGCTATTTTTGGTTGATATTCTGCGCGTTATCTGCATAAAATAAATAAAAAGATTATAAAATTAAGAGTGAAAAAAATAGATATAAAATGAATAAGATTATTGCAATTAAAAACACTGTAGAACCTAGTGACTAAAAAGTCATGTTCCTCATCCATTTGTTTACAGAAAGATTTTTCGGCTATTTTCACAATGAAATTCACTGCGTTTTATATAAAATACAAACGAAAATTTCCAAAATTGCATATCAAAGAAAAACCTTTGTGATGCCTATATTAAATAAGGAAGCAAAGACATTATAAAATTGTTTCGGTATAATTAAACTCGTTCGATTTTTGCGGAACCTAAATCTAGAATATTAAGCTGGAATCAATATTGATGAATTTAATGGTATTTTATTCTTCCTTATTTCAATTTTAGTCGTTTTTACGAGAAATTTTCGGTGTTGATTTTTCGAGAATTAAACCCAATCGATCCACCCCTACAGTTATAGACTTCGTTTTACCTCAAAATAAAACCCTTAATGCATGTTTTCTCAGGGAAACGACTTTTATCGACATATATATTAAATGTAGCGGAAATATATTTCGTATTTTCACAAATCACCAGACTTTGTCAAAACGAAATAATGCTTTTCCAATACGCTTCGATGGGACAAAAACGTCCGCACTGCTTTTTCCCTACCTTTACACCCGGCGAGATTCAATTTCTCCGCGAGCTCTCCTTTAAAAGTCCGTCCCCTCATTTAAATCTTCCCTTATCTCTTCGCACTCCTTTATCTCGCCTTCTCCGCCTATTCGCACCTCGCCTACGGTCGGTTTCGCCAATGCTTTTTCCAGATGTTTTCCATTTCCTCGGATGTCTACGCCTCGAAAAGATTTCTCCCAGGAGAGCTATTTTCTCGAGTTTCCACTTTCCCGTATCGCCACTTCCACCGTGGAATGCAGGAGGTGCCGACGACGGAAACAAGTGCCTCGGAAAGAGTCATTCCGAAAAGATTCAACAACCAGCGAAAAATCTGGCTCCCACCGAAGGGGAGGCTGATTGGAAATGGATTGGAGAAACTAGCCCAAGTTTTCCCCCGGCACAAATCACATCAAACGCACATTTCGTCGTCCTGTTGTGCCAAATGACTCAGGTCACGTCCATCGCCCTTTGAGTAACGCTCCGAGAAAATGATTTTCCAAGAACGGCGGATTCCAAAGAGTAAAGTACATTGGGCTGAAGGAAATGGCTAAAGGGTATTGGCAATAAGGTCTATTTCCATCAGAAGAGAGGTGATTTCAATTTCAGGGGCTCTAGGCACAATACCCCAAAGGTCAGATTGTGATGAAGCGTAAAAATTGCTTCCCATCCCAACCACTCAATCCCGAGGGTACTTTTTGACGTTTTAAAATTTTGAGCACAAAGGTTGTGTCAGCGTGAAAATCGCGGTAATCGACGGTGATGAAATTGATTTTTATGAAGTTTGGGATGAGCTGTGACGTGGAGACTGAGGATGGAGCTGTCCATCCTGGCTTGCATTTTGGTTCACGCACGACCCTTATCGTTTCTTTATCCTCTGGTGATACCGGAGGAGTGCTATCTGAACCCTTTATATGCAGTTTTTCTTTGATAAGGTTCTCCATCGACGTACGCATTCCTAGATAAGATGACTGGTTATTGTGTAAGCAATCTTTGTCAGCTCAATTTTCGCTATTGATTCGATTGAGAGACTGGAATTTCCGGAGAACGACCTACAGTGGAGACCGATCTTTAATCATTTCGAAAAATATAAAGATCACATTATTAATTTTTCTCGCGATTTAACTAAATACCAAGACAATAGTATCCTGACCATATCTCAAGAAGCTATATAGCCGAGACCGATTGTCCTTGTATTTAATTAAATCTTGTGATAACTAAAAAGTTTTCTTTATGTTTTGTGATTTCGTACATTTCGTTTCAGATGTCGGCCTAGAATAATAGATTATGTTAGTTATCTTTTTGCCAAACTTTCACCGAATGAGGAAACTCGCTATTTTTCGGACTGCAGTAGAAAATACAAACTTTATTAATCAAAGTTTTGGTTCTTAAATGCAGGTAAAAAGTAAAGAAGATATTGACCAAAATTTTCTCATGGGTATCTACAATATCTACAATATCTGTATGTATTGAACATTTATCTAAGTGATTTCATACCATATTCTCGAAGGTTTCGAATAACAAAGAACATTCTATAAAGGCCAACTTAGTTCGTCAAATGATCACTACAAATTAATACCGATTGAAAATCTCGTGAAATTATCTCCAAAATCTCAGAAAACTACCCAAAAACATCATGTTATAAACAATATTTTTGGATGTTGATATCAACGCTTAAAACCATACTTTGCCAATACTAAAACTGAAGATAATCTCAAAATTTCATCATTTAACATAAAAAATCAGTTAATCAAAAAATATGAAAATATCTTTTATGGTTCTTGTTTGATTTAATTAATGTTAAAAATCGCCTGGGGTAATGTTGATCCAACGCGGCTAATTAAGGTTTAAAATTAAGACTCTTACATGTTGAAAATTAATTTCATAGGAAATTCATAGGAAATGTGAATATGCAATAATTACGTCTGACAGTGAGATGAATCAAGTTCATTAACAACAGAGATTTACACGAAAAATTACAACCGGTGTTGAGTATGGGCTAGTGAGGATAATTGTGAGATCTATCGCTAAATTACCTTCAAATCATTCTGCTGCAATTAGAATACTAATGTAGACCCAAAGCAGTGGATTAATTTTACATTTCCAAATGTCAACCCTGCAATTCGGAGATGAAAATATTTGACATTAATACTTGAGTTAGAGATGAAATTATAATGCAAGAGATTGCATACCTTAAAGCCACGTTTAATACTGATTAAAAGAAGACTAAAAGCAAAACTAAGCGCTTTGATTTCCGAAGAAAAAATAAAAAAGACTGCCTTTTTAGTACGACTTTGGCAATTGAGATTCCGCATGTTTTCATCTCGCACCTTAAGACATAAATATAAATCAAATAAAGATAGAAAATTTTGAGTGATTTTCTAAAAAATCCTGATTCCTACTCGCGTACCTGGATATTTCATGTCGCGCATGATTCTCTTCAACATGCAATGTTAAATAAAATTCTGTGAATTCCCTTCGAAAGTTGAACGCATTTCCTAACACTAGAAGCTTTTTAAAAGAACTTTGACAGCTTAAGTCATATCGCACCTATGGGCTTTCACGGGGAAAAAGGCGAACTCGCTACCAATACTCGTTATCAGGCATATCTTTTTAGCGATAAAATGATAAAGGTTTTGTAAATAATGTGTACCTGGTGAGAAGCAAAATTCAAGTCCATGGAGGTGTCTGTAATTTTGTGAAAACTTTTGAATGAATGAGTTGATACCACATTTTCTTCTTTCTGTTATACCTTCCTAGCTTGACTAACATCCTATGTTTGCTGAATTATGAATTTTCTTGGGTACTCATGATGGCAACGTAATCTATGATTTCTCGAATAGAATTTTTGGAAAATTTATCGTCGCCAAACCTTCAGAATGAATTCCTCGTTAACTCTGACTGCATGCGCTCAAATTTACTTTAAAATTCACAGATTCACCCTATGTTGCCAGTGGCTTGTGGTTGTTTGTATTCTAATCATTATCTTCTTGTCACAGCTACTTCAACATTAGATGTCTTTTTAAGTACTTTATGGAGGGATACCAGATGCAAAATTTTTCCCTTTAGATCTAGAGATGTACAGAATTATAGAAATTGATAAAAAATTTCAAGTTTTGGTAAAGGACTTACAAGGAGAAATTACGTGATTAATTAGTTCAGGGGATATTTGGTGGAACTTATTCATGATTAGATGAGAAAAATACCAGTCTGATGACGTCCAAATACAATTAAATAAATTGTGGACAGTCAGGTCGTGTTTTTTTCATCTCATCATCAAGGAGAAAGTACACATTTAATAGGATTGTCCCGATGAAAATAAGGCGAATAGCCAGCCTACTAATACGAAATCGGTTCTAATGAGGACGTTCAATCCAGAATGCAAAATTTTACGAAAACACGTGCTTTCCGTCAAGGATCTCGTGATTTTGAAACAATTTTCGATGACAAGAACGATGATTTTTCCCAAATTTAATTTGTTACGATGCCTCTCACAATTTCGTATAATATATTTCCGATTCTTAGAAATAAGAAAATCAGCATATGAAACGAAAAACGATACCAGGTGCAAAATTTCGCCTTTCAGATTTCGCAGAAACTCCCAGACAATTTCGAAGTCCTTCTCTCATATTATCTTCACACACGCCTTCCATCGCCCTTAACCGGAAATTTGCGAGCAAAAAACTCGGAGAACAATCTCGATCTTTATATCGATTTAAGTGCTCCTCAGCACATATCAGGAACATCTTATCTCTAGATAACCCAAACAAGCACCCGTTTTGCCTTTGTTTCGTGTTTATTTTTTCGACGTCTCAGTTACGCAATGAGGCACATCGCGAACCATTCCATTCGGCATTCGAATCACGTCTTCAAATCCTGAGGAAATTCCGCATTCCTCCCAAGACATTTGCATAAAGCAATTTCAAAAATTTCCCAGCTTATAAAAGCATTTGGCTCATGTATTCATCACGCAGGACGTGAATAACTTCCCCGATTCATAATTTGCAGTGACTTTCAAAACAGTGATTAAAATCACGTCTCGGCTGAGTGGAAATTTCGGTCCTCCGAGAGATTTCCTTGAATCTGCACGAATTAAACTCGTGCAAACGTAAATTCACCAGCCAAAAGTATCTTTGTCTGTGGACCAAGGCGAATAACCTACGCTGCAAAGTGTTTCATGACGCGTTTGACATTCGAAATCCTAAAAAGATTGGAACGAAAAAAGAAAGTGTCGAAAACGTTAAAAACTAAATCAAAAGAACGTTTAAATAAATCAAAACAAAAATTAAGAACTTTCAATTCGAATGTTTTTGATGAAAAGAAAAATCTCAAGTTCTCTTGAAAGTGAAGCCGATTAGCTAGAGCGAAAATCAATAATTCTGTCTTTTTCTCGAAAACATGGTTAACTATTCATTTAAGCTATTTCGCGATGTAGTGCGTTTCAAATGGCTTTTGAAGGTTATATTATTTTTTGATCCTTTATTGGAGAAATTAAGTCCAAGTGGGCCTCTCTTCCACCTAATCTCAAGTAAGAACATGACGGAAATTATGATACTTGAGAAGTTAAAAGGGCTCCTACGTCTTAATATTAACCAATTCAAGAATTCAGGTATTCGTGAAGCGGTAAAAACATCAAATATTAAAAAATTTCTATGTTACTGCAATAAAAAATAATTTCTTGAGAGCACAAAATTGTATCTCAGAGGTAATTTTCAGCCCCTAATTCCTCCACGGTGCCTTATGATAAATTTATTTCTGATTACCTAAGTTTGTGTGA
Source organism: Pachydiplax longipennis (assembly GCA_036926295.1). Lineage (NCBI taxonomy): Eukaryota > Metazoa > Arthropoda > Insecta > Odonata > Libellulidae > Pachydiplax > Pachydiplax longipennis. The sequence goes on from JAVFKF010000004.1 coordinate 51,678,819, forward strand.
AATACAATCTGTAATTTTAATTCTTATTCAAAAGTGGAGAACTTAATTGATACCAATTGAGTGGAACATCTCATGAATTTAGGGAGCTATAATCACAAGGAAAATAAAAACTGAGACGAGATTGAGACTGAAACATCTCTTCTTCCATCTAACCCGTCGTCAACGATATCGATGTAAACATTAATAAGGTGTAGGTAAATGGAGATAGAGTTAAAACTTTCAGAATGTGTGATACAAAATGTGGTTATATGTATAAAACCTAAGACATTATCTTGGGAAAGAATATATAAAAGCAAAAAAGCCCATGAAGAAGGAGGGTGTGAAAAACCTCTGCAAATTTACTGACAGCACAGGCCAGAAGACAGAGAAAAGCTGTGTAACAAGGAATTGACAAAATCAGTATTATAACAAAAATTACATAAATGAAATTAATGACTGAACAAATTTCAATAATTCACTTAGGAAGAGAAAACGATAGAAATCAGAAGGAAATTAGCATTTTATACATACTGCAAGCATCCAAAAATAATTTTAAAACTAAGAATATTCAATGAAAAATTACTCTTGAAACATTAAGGAAATTAAAATACGTTACGTCTGAATAGACGAATATTGTTATAGATTTAGTCGTATTTAACTAAAAATAAGTTAAAATTATTTACAAACGAACACCGTTAAACATAGCCCTAGATTTTCGTCAACGCATATTCCCCATTACGTGCAGAATGCTGCTTGCCTCTATTTTAGTCCGCGATCTGTACGTAGCTTAGACCTAAGTCTCGACAGTCTACCAATATCCGCGGTTTGAGTAGGCATCAACAATTTCACTCATTTAAGGACTATGAACTACAATTATTCGGAGGTTACCGTCTATTCATTCGCTTCCATTGCATTTTGACTCGAGGTAGGCGAAACCCGTTATTATTGCAAGGGAGATCCGCAAAATTCCAGATGAACATTCTACGATTGCAATTAATTACTCGCGCGTCGCAAAATCATGGATAAATCTCCCCGACTCGGTGGCGGCGATAAACTGCGGCGAGGTAACATATTTGAAAAACAATGGAAGCTCACACCGCGCGAAACGAAAATCAATGGTGCTGCAGGAACGCGTTTCGAACGGCGTAAACGAATTTTCAGGCATAGCAAAGACATTCACTTGCGTTAGGTAGCAATTACTTAGCCCTCGTTAAAAATGAGTGAACGTTAAGTTTGAAATATTTATGTCGTGAATTGTGCGTTGTGAGTGCAAGTTTATATACATATTCCGAAGAATGTGTATGGGTACCCTTTCTTTCGTTAATTTAATTCCACTGCTGGGAATGGGACGTTTTATCGTCGCAATTTTGCCACAACTTCACCGCGAGGTACTTTTTGGTGCCTTTTCACTGCTATGAATTTTTAAGGAATTAATACACTATTCGTACTTGTTATTTTTGAAAATTTGGCCTTAGTTTACTTATCCAGTTTTCTCGATGTCTGATAAATATAAAGTAGAATGAGATTAAAATCTACAATATGATGCTGAAAACGTGGCGTATTTTCAAAAAAGGAAGGTTCTGTTCTTTAATTGGGTTGCGTTGGGATGGGCTGGGTTGGAGCCAGATAATTAATTCCTTGTTATTCCACGAAACTAAAAGAGTAGGACTTATTGAAGACTGTATTACATTGAAATATTTTGAAGTGATGAATAAACATAATCTTAATAGGTCGGACTTCGTGGAAGGACATTCTAGACATTAAGAATGAGACTCCGTAAACTTCCATAGTAAAAAGATTTAATTATCTTAAAACGCTAGTGTTTTAACACTAGCGTTTTAAGATAATTAAATCTATTTACTGTGGAAGTTTACGGTATCTCATTCTTAATGTCTTGAAGTGATGAATCCTGAATTGAATTTCACTGGCTACAATAACAGTGTAGTGAAAATATTTATAATTTCCATAAACAAAATCGTAAGGAAATATTCATGAACGAAAAGAGCCATTAATATCATAAGTCATCATTTTTTGTCACTTTCACATTTAAGTTTATGTTGGTGATCACGGAAGCTTGAGGGTCAATTACTAAGTGGTCTAAATTTAGTTCACTGAAATAGCATAAAGTTGGATACTTTCATTGAAACAAATTTAGAAAAATTCATCATCCTAAGTAGAATTGAGTATCTCTAGCTAGACTGATATTGTAGCCGGTTTAGTGACAATATTTTATAATTTATCTACGCGAAATCTTCAGCAAATATTCATGAAAGAAAAGAGCTAATAATAATATCTGAAGTCTTCCGTATTATGTATTCCTTTTTGCCACTTCCACATTTAAGTGTATGTTGGTGATCACGGAAGTTATGAGGTTCAATTACTAAGTGGTCTAAATTTGGTTCAATAAAGTGGTTCGTAAAGTTGGTTATATTCATTTACACAAATATTGTTTGTTAATTTATCGCCGACAAAATATCTGGGTGATCAAAAATACAGCCCATAATTTTAATGTTTACTGTTTGTTGTTTCACACCTGGCATTGTCCGAAACTAATCCGAAACCCTGTGCACGGAGAAACATTGCTTCACCCGGATCCTCAGGGTCAAAACGTCCCACTTAGAATCCCTAATCGATAGATCAATCACGATCGATATATCGATTCAGGGTGTTTGAGATCCACCCTTGGTCACTCATGACGCAAAATCTCTCAGAGGAAATCTCCCAGATTTACAGAACATGAAATTTGGAGAAGTTAATTCCTTTTCAATTCAAGTTATCAAAATTAATTATCTTAAGTACGGAATTTCATTTCAAGATAGATGAAAGCTAGGGAAGAAGCAGTGAAGACCATAACTTTTCTTCGGAATTTCTTTTTTTTTGCCCGCAACCGGTTCGAGGTCTAACATCTCTTGGTGAAATAAACAGGAAAGCTTGGGCTTAAATAGAGATTGGGTCTTGGAGGAGGATTAAGCGTGGGAGAGAGAGAAGGTTTGGGGGAAATGAGGAAGGAATCATTGTGGGAACAAGGTGGATAGTAGAGGTGAGGAAACACATAATCATTTGTGCGGTTTTTAGCCGCTCTTAATCCCGATGAGTTTCGGCAAAACAAGACGCCGACCCTCAGGTCTCATGTTTAGTAATTTTGCTTTGAATTCTACAGCTCTCTCTCCATAAAGGTGTCTATTGAGACCGGCTATCGGTGATTGAATCGGGCGTATTTGCTGTTAGGGAATTGAATGCAAATATTCTACTTTTTAAGCATGTGTCGCTGAATGAATAATCCGTTGATACTTCTAAATAATGCAGTTTTGTTTATTTGGTTGTTATGGAGAAATGCGTACCTTAAACGGTGTATTATGTTAATGAGGTCAAGGTTTGACAAATTTATTAAAGTCAATCCGTTTTTATAACAGATTCACTTTTAACTTTTAACTGTTTGCTCTGGATATTTAATTTATTTTTCGAAATTTTCAGGATTGATTTGGAGACATACATTTCACTACATACGCTCTAAAAGTTGTGCGTAACACTACGAAACAAACAAAGACTTTGAAACCCTAATAAAAGTTCGCAAAGTGGTGGTACTTATGTTATTGCACGGTAAAATTCTTGAATTAACTCTGATGAGTTGGATATTGTTTAATGTTATTCCACTCAGGGGAAAAAATCACCTTAAGAATTCTCTAATGATGTTGCCATATTGTAGTGAAACTGCCTTCTTCCATTATATTTAAGTATTTAATAAATCAAGATCCATTTTTCTAAAAGATACACATCATTCTTACTTCTACAGAAATTACTGCATCGTAAACATCAATTTGACCAGGCCTAAGAGTTCTTTCATCTGCTACTAGTTACTATTACCGGGAAAAAGTGCTTTAAACTACACATTTTTCTTTTAAAATTCTGGTCGTAGAGAGTGAGCACCCAGCAAAACATAGTCAGTATAGCCATGTAGTTCAGTACTATATAAGCCATAGGATACCAGGTTGTGTCAACTTTCTCCGAATAAAGGAGAAAATTTGATTTCCGGAATTTCATCTGCTAATATTACTATTAAAAGAGCTTTTTAGCTACTATTTTTCTTTTAAAATTCTACTCGTAGAGAATAAACGCCGGCAAAACATTGTCAGAATAAAGTTAATCTGACATGGCTGTAATTCGTGAAACGCCATTCTGAACAAGTAAGAAGAGCAAACTTTGTATGTTTCACAGATTTAAATCTGTTTAAATTTAGTATGTTTAGTAGTTAAGCAGGTTTAGTAGTTAATTTAGTAAGATTAGTAGTTAAGTTTAAATACAAAGTTTGCTCTTCTTACTTGTTCATTGTCAGTATGGCTATCTAGTTCAATTTACCGTAATAACCATAGAAAATCAGGTTTTTTCAACTTTCTCTGAAGAATGAAGAAAAAATTAGATTTCCATAATTACCTCGGTTATCGTGATATGAACTTCTGCGCCCTTGTAATAACTAAACTCTAAAAATTTATCATCAATTTCCAACTATCGACTCCAATAACCGAATCCAGCAGGATGTAATTCTCGTCCCGGAAACAATACACGAGGTAAAGTTGGGAACAATGATCCATTATATTGAACATCAACGCATGCTCTTGGCTTTCGCGAATTCGACGACGAGTTACATAACAAAGAAAGATTCCCTCCCAGAGGTAAACGCGGAATTTTCAGCCTCTCGCTCATCTAGGTTGATAAGAATGCCTTTTGTGTCTCCAAAAAAAACAGGCGATTAACCTCCGCGAGATAATGCAAAAAAATCATCATTTCCTCCTCCCACGCGTGGGGGAAACAAGGCCTCCATATATCTAACGATAACAGCTTTCCTCGCGAGGGAAAAAGGTGCGTTGCCCGCGGGCGCTTGTCGTGTAAACAGATGAAAGTTCAGCGGAAACACATCCCCCCAAACCCTTTGGAAATTCGTACTCGTTCCCGCTGATAAAATATAGGATTTCCAACACTTGTCGAGGAGCATTAACAAGCGATCGTTTCTCAACCTGCTCCGGGAGCGAAAATTCCAGAATAATCCGCCGTTTTTTTTTACCCTTTCCGCCGGAGGTCGTATCAATTTTCTTTGAAGTCATTGCTCGTTTTAAAATCGATGCGAGAGCATTAGTATTTAAGCTCGGAGAAACAAGGACGATGACGGGAAAAGATGAAGTCTCCTTCCGCATGGGATGGCTCATTCTTCATGTGTTCCGCTGTGTACTTTTGATTTGGAAACGTTCTGTCCATTCATTCACAGCATATTCCTTCGAAATAACTCAGGCGTGGATTCTTTATGCGGCTCTTTACGCTCGACGGCGTTTGTCGGGCAGCGTTATTCATCTGTTGAAATGCCCGTCCACTATGATGCACTCATGATTTGAATATAAGTCAATAGAACGTTTTCCCTTGTCAATCAAGTAGGATTTCCTTGAGATAGAGCCAGAATTTATTCAATTGACGTTTGATTTAAATTAGATTAAATGAAGCTTAGTAATGAATCAAAAAATAATAAATTCGGTATGACAGGAAATGTGAATTTCATTAATATCGCGTTATAATTACTAGAAAGAGTAATTTATTCAATATCATTAGCTAAATTATCAGGAAATGATTACTCAGAGTAAGCTTATTAATCATACGTTATTAATTTATTAAGTTATAAATAATATGCGTTATGAAATTCGAAATAGTAAATTAGCTATAAAATTGTGGAAATGTGATCGGGAATAATTATTTCATATGGATACGAGTATCTTTATGTGATAAATCACGGTTTGCAATATTCAATTAATGACCGTTTTTCCTAATCAGATTAATATGAGGGAGTCATTCATTAATATATGCGAATATTTAATAAAATAGAAAAATTAAGTAATTAGCTGAACTGCGTTTTGGGAAGCGAAATCTGATGAATATAATACTAACTGCGACATACTTGGCTCTCACGAAAACAAAAGATAGCCAGTAAAAAAATGAGACGCTGCCTTACGTTACTAATTATACGAAATTGTTTCATAGGGTATTAGCCAATTGTTTATTTAATTCAATAAAGGTGCGTTCCATCAGACTAAGGTCTGTCGACAGAAGGTCGATAGTACAAAAGAATTATATCACAAAATATTATAAAATGCATTTTGAAAACAGCTCAGAGCTCACCGTACAAAAATGAGCTGCAAATAAGTAGAGCTGAAGTGACAAAAAAGACTCGTGCAAAGAATATCCAAAAAAGAAAATTAACTTTGAAATAAGTAAATCTGAACTAATATTGAAAGTAGTGTCGTGGTTCCTGCCACACGCCGAAAGGGGGCACGCAGTATACGTATATAAATTTAATTTTCTTCACCGTAAAGCACATTTAGTAGCTTCAGTTATTGAAACAGCGTCAGTCTAGTCTGATTCGTGAACGAATCAGCTGATTCAGAATCTGTTCTTAACGAGTAGAGCGTTTTTCCCTGCGAACCGACACTGCAAATTGCTCGTAATTACAAATGGTAAAATTTCAGAGAACTGACTCCAGTCCACATATGTATCCAGTCCGTCATTCATTCATACCAATAATTCTAAATGGACCTATATTCCCCATGTATTAAAGGGGAAAATGCATGAGCTCGCTCCAACAACTGTTCTTGTCGTCAGGGGGACCGGTTGTTCATAGCCTCAAAATTTTCGCGTATTTAGTCATAATTGTCGCCATTACGAATCGATGACGATATTCCACGACCCAAATAAGACGCGGCTCCATGGTAACCAATATTTGTTCTCCTCTGTCCTACAGTTTAGGTTGTTGATGCTGTATCAACCATTAAGCTTTTGATGCAGCATTAATTATAAAAAGAGAAATTCTTTCACGGTGCACTTGCGTTGGAGGTTGAACTTACTGGTAAAAAAAGTTACGTCACGCCAAATCCAAAATTTACCATGAAAACACGCTTCTGACGCAGGTGAGGTGAGTGTACTTATGTAGTTAGGAATTTCCTCAGCCTGCACCTCGCTTTTAATTTCCCCCAGGTTTTAGAGGGTTGCGCGACTTTCATCCCGTGATTTTTCACGTTAATCACGTCACGTCAGCCCGAGAGATTACGAGCACGACGACCCACATTCGCCGCGAAATTCCTCCGAAAAATTTCATCCCCCTGCAAAATCTCTCGTAATTCGGTTACCGACTTTGTGCCTCCGAGAGCCATCTGCCGGCGAAACGACAAAAAATTAGATGAAGCCGACTTATTTATCCTGTCAAAGGGGATATTCCCTTCAAACACAAGATGACCACGGGAAGGAAAAGAGAGAGAAGAGTTAAAAAAAAAAATAATGTGTATAAGGGTTCCCGAACGCCCTCTGTGGTGTTTACGACCATCAGGTGGACTCCGTGGTGAGCTTCCAGGAAAAACCCGAGTAAAAGGGTAGTTTGCGGCCACCAATTCCTAAAAACCACCGAGGAACTGTGGGAAAAAAAAAGAAAGTCGAAAAAGACGGAAACGCGCCCCCTGAACAAACACCATCTGAAACGGCGGCCGTAGAGGATAAAAACTTTTTTCCTCTCTTCCGTTTGTCCTTTGGAATATAGGGGACTCGTTAGTCGAGGACGGCTGTGTTTGCCCCGTAATTACCCTTCCTCAGCCCTGTATAGCGCGGGCGCCAATCTTTCCGGAAGAAGACTGCGTTTTTCGCCTTAGAGGAGTCCACCGCAAAGAAGGAGGAAGTTTTCTTATTTCACCATTAAAACCCGGCTCACGGAGGCGCGCGGAATTGTGGGAAGGGTTGATTGATTGATTGGGAGAGCTGCCGGAGGGAATAAATAAGGTCTATCGTCATGGTTGCCGTTTTGTTTCCCTGGTTCCGGATGGAAAAGATTTGAGTTATTTTTGAATGGGGATTTTTATTTGGAAGATCATTTCGTTTTATAATGAGGCGTTTCCTTCCGAGGGCTCTCGTATATTTGGGTAATTGGGGACTTAGAGATGCATAATAGGAGAGAGAATTCCCAAATACGGGTATAAAACACTCCAAGGATCCGTAGTTTTTATACAAGATTGAATGATTTTATAATAACAAAGAAGAGATGTTTTTGAGGGTCACCTGAATACTGCTAACTGAAAGAAATCCTTAGCTATTACTTAAACGATATTTTTCGGCAAATCGAGAATCTGATCACTCAATCTTGTATCTTTGTCTACATGTCTGTTCTGCCAGCTGGCTTTCGGCGAGTGGCAGGGGATTCTTGCACCATGACTCTACTTTCTAATCGATAAAGTTCACTTATCTTTCGCGGAAAAGATGAATTCTCGATTCGACTTGTTATAGCATTTATTTTTCTGATCTTCCAAGCTTATTGTATAACTATATTTCCACTGGAATTTCGCAGAAAGAGTATCTTTCCGGATTTATAGAAGTTATTCGGTACTTGAATTACGAGGTTACAAGATGATACTTAAAATGTAACATATATAATATGTAAATATATGAAAATTATTTTGCATTAATAACTAGGTTTGCTCGTCTCATTTTCAGTCTGAAATAATTTAATATCTCAATACACCTCAATTCCTTCCATCATACGTAGGGTTACTCAATTTAATTTTTATCTCTATGACTTCTGCCTTAAAAACACATCTTTACTTATTTTAAATACGAAATTTAAATGATTAAAATTTGAAATATTCTATTTGATCTGGCAGCCATGGCGTAGTAGTTCAACATCGATTTATTAAACATATTCGTAAATGAGATATTTGGTTACAATGTTTCTATTTTTTGTGGTATAGTTATTTGTGAATAGTAGAAAGATTCTTTCACATACTGAAACTTAGTAAGAGAGACAGGAATTTTCCAAGCGCCGAAATCGGCCAACCGTCGGGGGCAATTCCCAGGATAAAGGTTATCACCCACGTGGACGCCAGTTTTTTACTGAAACTTAGGTTGTTTGCTTCTTGATTTCATGACTGTAATTCAGGATCGCTTGTAGAAAGCTCTGATAATCATTTGATATGCTATAGGAATAACAAAAATTATTTGAACATTAAAAAATGTAAAATATAAATTAGGAGAAAAAGATGCTGTATTCGTCCCGATAAAAATTGTAATCCTAACTTGCTTTCTAAACTGCTGATATTGAAGGTTCATTTTAGAGGAGACAATATTCTCTTGTATCAGTGTGTGAATAGAGTGAAATACTCTTCATCTGATAAACGACTGAGAAATATTTACATTAAACCACAAGAAACATTTTAGTGACGCTTTCCGCTGGAAAAATGTGTAAGCAATCTAACGTCTTAAGCTTTACATTAATTACCAATTAAACAACTTTGTAATTTTCCACGGATTTTGTTTACAAAAGTACGGATTACAAAGTTGTATTATTTATTATGGCTTTCCACAAAGTTACGCCAGAACATATTGATTAAATTACCAATTAATTTCATAAAAACACGGATATAAATGAAAGAGTTTTAATTTCCTAAATTCAAATCATTCTAGTGTCGTGCCATTTCAGCTCGATTCCGTCGAGAATCCAAATCGTCATTCCATCGCATCTCTCCCAGAAAATTTCGGTTTTCCACCGACTCATACGATTCTCCCCAATGGCACACCACTTCCAACATCATCATCCGTATCCTGCCATTGCACAAGTTTGCGCAATTGATGGCCCATCCGCACCTCGCGTCTTGCAAACCCACGCGGAAGAGCTTAAATACCCCAAACCGTGATGCGCAGAGCAAAGAAAAGAGAGTCCGAATGTGGTTGGATAAGGAAGCACATCATCAAGCGTCCCATCAACGTCGCTGAAAAAAAGAGCAACAAAGGAAGGAGCTATTCCATTCGAGTTGCTCGAAATTTTTTGCCTTTCAGAAAGGGAGAGAAAAAGCGGCAGTGGGACAGTAACTTTGGAACTGTTGGCCTAGGACTGGGACGGAGTCTTTAACGCCGCTTTTCCGCTCCTTTGTGCCGCCCTCACTTGTTTAAATATCTTCGGACCTGCATTTTATTTCGCTCCTCCGAACCGAGGGTAAATAGAAGGGAACCGCTATTTGTTTAATTCGACTGTTTTGCCGGGGCTTTCTGAATGCGTGGAAAACAAATGCGGGGAAATTTCTCACTCGCTTCCTGTCTTCTTCAGGACGGTCCGGTTTTCGAACTTTCCGCAGGTTTACGCCAAAGCTGTTTTGTTCCGTGAATAAACACTCGCCTCTAAACCGCTAACTTCCTAACTTTGGACACTCGCAAAACAAATAAATAAATGGAGCCTTTAATGTGGGCGAAATTGACACTATAAAGTCTTATCTTCCATTCAACACATTATGTTAGCATAAAAAGATTCATATAATCGAGTTCTAACTAAAGAAATGAATGTTAACTGAAGGTAAGATAAATTTAGTTGTGGATTAAAAATAATTTACGTGAAGCTAAGGAAAAATTATCCACAGCAAAAAATACCCAGGAAGAAGGATTTGTGAAAAACCTGCACAAACTAACAGAGGGTGTTAGCTAAAAGATATTAAAAGAGATTAGCATATCTTGAACAAAGAAATAAACGCTGTAGAAATAGGTAGCACTCAAAGAATACACACTGCCGATCAAATGCATAACGAATAGCATAAACCAATTATAATATATAATCAAATTCTATGAAAAATCGAGTGATAGCAGAGTAAAATTTAAAGCAATGTATGCGATATAAAAATTGTTTGTGATGATTATTTTCATACTCACTATGATCAATCAATAGACCAAAACTGATCAATAGTTCAAACAGAAAATATCGGAGGCACTTTTAAATTAAATTATAAATGTACACTATTTCAATTATTTGAAGGGCACAAATTTATAAAGGTGAGGCAAGGAGTCATGAGAAATAATATAGAAAATTAAAAAAAATAGCTATCTCATAAAAAAGTATGAGAAAGGCAACTGTGAGGGCATAAAAAGCATGAGAAAATTCCCTATGAGGAGCACGTAATACGTTAGATATTTTTGATCAGAATAGCGATCAAAGCAATAGTTTGCCTAAAAGATTGATAATATATTGATGAATTACAATTATTATAGGATAATGCGAAATCGATCTCTTATTAACTTTGAAACAAATATTGAATTTAGTTCCAGAAACTCTCTTTAGCTGTATCTTGCATCGGATAACAATCATTTAGATACCAGAAGATTTAGATATAGAGGGTTAAGGAGTTAACATTGCTGTAGAGTTTTTCCTATAAGATAAAATTATCATCCACAAAGAGCATAAAGTACTCCTACGTGACGAGGATCCGAACCTGTTTCTCCACTTACTAAAGTCATAAAATTTTATTCCTTTTCCCTCTCTTTAAGACTGTAGTTTTTATTTTTTTCTAGGGATAGCTGCATTACGTTTCAACTTCGTGGAAATTTGCAATCAATTAATGCATTGGCATAATAGTGGTGCCAGTAGACTTGCTGAAGTTTGATCCAAACTTAATCGAATAAAGCAATCTCGAAAGACGTAAAGATCTTGAGTAACGAGATTACAAACTATAAATTAGCATGAAAATAAAATTTAGAATGTAGCGCGTATAGGAAATGTATGACGTAACACCTCTAGCTTTAAATGATCAATGGAAATCCCATGAAGAACGAAGAGATTTCGTGCTCACCTATTAAACACCTCCGGCTTAAGATAGCGAGCTAGAAAAAACGAAAACTGCATCTTTTTTGGACGAGTAGTTAAATAACTTTTCTTCTTAAGGTAGCTTTTCTATTTGGCAGTATCCGGAAGAGTAAGAAAATTCATTAGCCCGCAAGAAGATTAGTTCCGTACGGGTGGCTGTGCTTTAGGGGCGCACGAGGTGATTTGCAGTTCGAAAATGAGTTAACTGGGGCGAAAGATGGAGTGGTCAGAAAAAGCAGCTGAGAACGGGGTGGCTGAAGAGACTTTATGGGAGTAAAACAGCTTCGGAAGCATTGTGTCTCTGAGCCGTGGCGGAACGGGAAACTTCGTGACCGGACAACAATATAACGTCGTGACAAAAAATATCGGGCCGTTGAAGGCACTCTCTAAGCCATGGAAAGGCAGGTAGATACTCAGCCATGTGTGGGCATCAAAGCACTTTTATAAGATACCCCTCAAAGTCCTCTGCATTATGATGCTCAAGGAAGCTAGAGCTCCGTGAAATTTCCCTGCTTATACGAGGGACAAATAAACAAAGAAATCTCTCCCCGTCTTGAAAAGGTAGTGGAGAAAATTAAAGATGTTTATCGCGTTACAGTGCTTCAAACTTGTCCCCCTGCAGCTCCCATTTGACTAATTACATGTCGAATTCTGTACCTCGCAGGCGAAATTCACCCTCTCGAGCTTTATTTTTTAGGTTTTTCGCTAATTAAAAGAAACACTTTCTTAACTTTCGCCAAAAAAAACATAAATACAGATTATAACCAATTTAAAGAAACGGTTTAGAAGTTTAAAATGCCATTTCATTTAGGAAGCCTTATCATTCATGATGATCTAATTTGTGGTAACCATAAAATCACTAACTAGCAATCAGCTGTCATCATAAAGTTATTTCATTTAATTACGATGGATAGTAATTTGGTTTCTCCAAATAGATATATACAGTAATAATTTTACTAAAATAGCCATAAATTTGTAGGTAATTTAAATAGCAAAAGAGAGTTCGTAAATTAATGCCGATATAGTTAATTTAATTGATAAAATCACCGTAAACAATGGAATATCCATGACATAATTCATTCCAAGTTAGGAAGCTTGATCATACAAGGTATTGAAACCTACGTCATCTTGTACTGTTTTTCATGTCTTTCTGGTGCTTTGCGCGAGTACATGTATTAATAGCATAATCCTTTAAAATTTGGTGGAATTCTACTATCTTAAGCTTACACATCTGATTTTATTGCTAATAAAGAACTAGTTTGGTGTAATGATGACTTTGGAATAAGAAAAACTGAAGAAAATGAAATGTCCTGGTATACCGTATCTGACATAAAAATGAAGGAAATACATGCTGGAGAGAAAGAGATTAAAACTAGGAAAATCATAACATTTATATTATTTATCGAGCTTAAATTATGCATTACATTGATGTTAGCTAGCTATTACTGCATATATTTTCCGTAAATTAAAGAAAGATGCAAATATGGTTTCTGCAAAATCCGTAAGAAAATTTAATTATAAGCTACATATATGAAAAAATAAAATAGGAAAAAGAAATACAAACTAATCAGTTCCTCCAAAGTTACAGGAGAACTTCAATAAACCATTATACCATAAATTAATCGCGTAAGACACAACTCGAGAACCGGAGACTGTAATAAATCTTCTCTCTAAGAAAGAGTAAGCTTTAGCACTCAGCCGTGATAAAGTTAAAGAGACTCGAGGTGTTCCCCAAGGTAGCTTTATTGGGCCTCTTTCCCTCATACATAAATAACACGACCTATGAGGTCATCGTCGGATATCGATGGGTCGCAGCATAACACACATAAGAATATCGAAGAGGATGACTTGATTTCTCGCAAGATTTACGCGGAATTCTTGAATTAATAAGTTGACCTTAATATGGAAAAACGTTGCTAGGAAGGAAGTAACCTAGAGACGGATGTTTGGTATTTCCCCGTGGAGTAAACTACTCGAGCAGTAGTATTGGTAAAATCTCGGAGTAACTCCCATAAATAGCTTAGCTTAGGGGAGCCCACATCCGCTCGATTTGAGATAGAGCATGGAGAGAGAGAAAAAAGTAAGATTCCTCCGGCGTACGATGGCAAGATCGATGAGGAAGTCAAGAGGGCGATGCTGCTTTGTTTTGGACCGTATCTGAAGCACGGGTTCAATAAAAGACGATAAGAGATGCACCTTCTAAGTCTTCGACGGGAATATACGTCTGTTTGAAGTCTTTATAAAAAAGTAATAAGGTATATAATGATGCTCTTTCATCGCGGCTGAGATTCTTTCGGAAAAATGAGGGATGGAGCTCAACTGAAGGAAAAAGATATCCGTATTTTATCAGATGATGATTGAAATGCATCTGAAGCTAGTTTATAGAAAAATGAGCACTTAACTCTCTTTTTAGATTATCCTTTCCCCAACCTAGATAAATATATATCAATAGAATAGACACACGGAAATATTACGAATTTAGAATGAATGATACTTTTAGAGACAACATGAAGTTTATATGAGCTTGTTGTATTTAATCAAGTACATAGAGAAAATTCAAGGGCTTCTTAAGGTATTTCTCCATACAAATTACCTCTAATTTAAAAAGAGAGAAAACTATTTCCTCTACTACGCAGCGAGGATGTTTCCAAAATTTTAGTGTAAGTGAAAGGCTTGATAAATACAGTGATACCTCGTGAAGCTATAATAATTTTATATTTCCCACAGGCTTCTATAGAAAAACATTTGATTCTTTCTGAATGCTTCTTACGTTTCTATATCTAAAATTTGGCTATATTTTTCACCTAAAATTACGAAAAAGGTCGCTCTATTTCATATTTACAGCTTTATATGTATCAAACTACTTCTACATTATAAATATTTAACTTATTATGCTCAACTATTTAATCGTCTATTATTGATTAAATAATGATGAATAATTAATTAAATTATTAATATATAAAAGCAATTTTATGCACTTAAAAACTCTAAAGATGAAATAGAACGACATTTCTTCTAATTTTAGTTGAAAAATATACCCGTTTTTTAATTGCCAATAGTTAACTAAATTATATTATTTGTGTATTAAATTTAATGACTTATGTAGAACCAAAATATAAAGCCTAATTAATTTAAAGTCTAATATAATTTACCCTAATGATTCGAGTTATTACTAAAACGGCCTGCCCCTGATTCTTCCTAATCTCCACCAGAAAATCCCCTCCAGTATCATAAATAAAACGTAGCGAGAGATTTCTATCCATGTTTGTTTTATAAAGCTGTATCTTGATGTGTTCGGAGCAATCTTTACTCAAAAATGGGAGACCGTGAATCATTCATGAGGATTGCTTTACCAGAACTGAAAATCCTCAGCTTCGGGATGGGGCAAAGTATTCGAGCTCTTTTACAGCGCTGAAATACTAGTAAATCCATGATGAGAACCGAATGACTCCTTCTACTATCTATTACCATAAACGTATGACCGAAAACAGCTGCTCAGAGAGCAAACTTCTGCAGATAGTTTACTTCTCGAAATGTTTGATGATACGTGTTCCACATTTATTTCGAATTCCTATGCAACGATAAATAGTAAATATTGCAGTAATTCAAAGAAGAGAAATTGATCAAATTTAAAGCTTTCCTTTCAATATAACATGATTAATTTTTATATGATATTTTATAGTAGAAATAACTCTTCTCACATGTAATAATTATTTCACTCCCCATGTAACTCACATCAGAAATACAAATATAATAGTTTCCCTTAGAAAAGACCATATATTCACGAAAAGGTATCACACAATTTACTCCATCTTACCACTCCATATTTACGGATATATTATGCTACATAAAATCCCAACAAGTTTTCGACGCTATACGGTCCTTTTTATGATCATATTTTGGACATAATCCGTTGAAAAAGTAAATACATACAAAAGAGCAAAATGATCGACAGTATATGCATGCTTACGGCACATGCATGTAGATAATAACTTATCAAAGTCCATCGCATGTTTTCTATAAATAAAACCATGGGTAAATAATTTTCAACGATAATAAATGAAACAATGCACACATAATATCGATATATAATACCTGATATATTATATCTGTGTAAGATATGAGTCTGCATTGTTTCATTTATTATGACTCCCTTCCACAAAGTTCAGATTAAACATATCAGATTTAATTTTCAACAATATTAGCAGATTAGAGTTACTGATGGCTCTCATGCCATAGATATAGATGTTCCTGACTTAATTCAATTTTTAAGATACACCTGTAGAATGGAATAAAATTTGGAAATATATTTTTTTAGAATTTAAAAGCTAAGAAGTAGTCCGAGATATTGTAGAAGTTCATAGAAAAATGGGTATACCTTAGTACTTCTAATTTTTAAACTTTACAACACTTTTATATCCGGAGGACGGTTTCAACAAAACTTTTTAAGCACCATGCGATAATGTGCGTAATCGTTGAAACCTATTAGCCATTGGAAACATTCATTCGTAAAAGAAGCGAAAATTCTTTCAATTTTATTTTCTAACACAGTTGACAGCTGGAGTTGAATGAAAACAAAAAACATGTGGAGGTAGAAATTTCTGTGGGAGTGAGTTTCGATTCACATGAAAAGGATACAGGAATGAGTGGAGCGGGAATTCTCGTCTAGAAAGATAGAAAATATACAAAAACTTGAATGAACCCAACCTTGAGAATTTTCTGGAGAAGTCAGTGAACAGGTTGTAAATGAAATGACCATAATGAACTGTGGAACTCCAACGTAAGGTGGGCTGCTGATGGTAATGACCCTAATCGGTAACGTGGAACCCCTGACATGGGAGAGCCACCGAGCGTTAGGGAAATGGTCCAATCACCATTAGCACCAAGTGCCATTCTGCACAATCTCCACAGGTAATCGGACCTCTCCTTCGGTACTTGAAAAGCAGTGCCGTTTTGACTGAAAGGGCGTTAGGCAAAAGCCTCTCACGAAAACACCTGAGGTAGACAGGATAATGGACAAGAAAGACCGTCAGGAAGTAACTTCCGAAATACAGAGACAACGAGTGTGAGAATGAATGGTTATTTTTTTTGTCAAAGGTCATTACTGGGGCTGATGAATTCCTTCCTTGGGGTCTAATAAATCTCACGTCGGGGAAATTTCTAGCTGCTCAAAGAGCATGTTTACTATCCCCTACATACCTTGGATTCATGTTACTCTGAGTAAAAAGTAACGGCAACGTTCGGACGACTTAATTCATGTTGTTTTTGAGGAGAGATGATTGTAATTTCAATGATGTTATCAAAAATGCAAGTACTGAAGTCAAGGAATGAAGATACTTGAATGGGTTGAAGATCTGTGTCGAAAACCCTCCTTAAAAACCCTAGATAGTGATAATGTATTTGAAACTCGTTGATACCAATATTGTACTAATCTCTTTTTAGTAATTACTCCAAATTTTCATGCTATTTCTGTAGATTTACTGTAAAGTATTAATCATTATCAGAAGTATAATAGCTACATGTAGTTCTCATCATATTAGTTTTTCGAATCAGCAGGAGATGCGAAATTATTATTGCTTTAGCTATCTCATCATTAGATCCGAAACATAAAATAATACCATGCATTGAAAATTTGAATGCACAACAAATTACCTTACCTTTATGTAAGATAGATACCCTAATAAGATACTGACCCATTACCACAACAATCTACTCGCTTTACCTCCATCTCTTGACCACAATCCTCTACTCTCAGATGCACCTCAACCCAAGGGGAATTTTTAGGAATTAGGCCACTTACACGTGTATCGTATTCCGTTGTTTCTGAGCCTCTAACTAGAAACAAAGCTCCTCGAAAGGCTTTTGGACGTGGTAACGGAATAACGTTATTTAACCCTGAGAAGTTGCGTGCTAATATATTCTGAGTTCTATAGATACCACTAATATTGAACGTTGAAACGATTGCAAGGAATATCTTTAATTAATAAATGTGCTGTTGATTGCTGCTTACTTTTTATTGTAGGATCTTTTTCTTCTGCTAAGGAATTTACTATTCACTGTTGGTTATTCCCTATCTACAAATATTCGATTAATTAATAGTCTTTACCATAATAACAAAAATGATCAAATTATTATACGTGAGTTACAAATTGGCAAAAGTCAGTTCGTAACTTGTCATATTATATACAAAGTAAAATAACAACATAATTTTACTCTAGCTTAACAGCCCTCTAAGTAAAATACTACTTTATTAATAACATTAATGACAGAGAACCCAATCACAGTATTTATCCTCAACATTAGTATTATATATAAAAAATTAAAATAATTTTGGCGATATCTGACGATTAGTTTAACTTGTACTCTCTCACGTAATTTTTAGTCTGTTTCTCTTAAAACTAAATCTGTTTCCTGAGAAGGGACTGTGAATTTCCATTGATTATCCACTCAAGTTCACTGCCCTTTTGTTTGACAAAAAAATTACCCACATTATCCTGCGATCTTTAGTTTTAGCTTTAAGTTAAAGGTCATTTTTCTCCATAAAACAGGGAGGCATTAGCATATCTTGCAAAGAATATCTTTCCTGGGCGGCCCACCATTGTATGTTCGGAACATGCATGTTAATCTAATAAATTCTCTTTTATCACCAAATTAATCCCAGTTTTACAGGCTTGTTAATAAAAAGGAAGGATTTTGTCGAGTAGAATATACTTTTGTTTGAGGCATAAAATTCGCACCGAAACAATCAACGGTTCAACTGTCTTTCCTTGTTTTAGCTGTCCTTAATATCTGATCCTTAGACTTCAAAGGCACAGCTCCGTCGTGATCTGCAGAATCTATGATTTCCCGTCTTTTAAGCAAGTGCGAAAGATTCATTTTCGCCATTTTAGCATCAGTCGTAATGAGTCCTCTGTGAAATGAAACGGAATTTCGGGAGTGGAGCTGCAGTAGAATTCTCTTTTTATTTCTATTTCTTTCACGTCTGCTCTCAGGCCTCTTGTAATTATCATCAATCCTGACATTTTCTTTCCTCGACAGAGGCCCGTGGGTAATGCCGACAGATTATCTCATTTTCGGACCTCGTCAACTGCATTCCATTTCAATCCGCGGGGCTGCGTTCATTGCACACTCTCTATTTTTTTTCTCTCTCTTAAAGCAAAGTGAGTCTACTTAACGCATCCTCTCTCATTCACGCCAAAAAAACTTATCTTCAGATAATGTGGAATGTGTAAAACAGATATCACTAAGAATTTGAGAAATTTATGCATTGAAAATAAGCTCTGTCCAAACTTTAGGGATTTAAGCGTGAAATAGTATTTTTGTACATCCCTGCAATTTTATAGAAGATTACTTTGATTACTCAAAGACAATTAAATCTGATGTACATTTAAATAATAAATGTAACGTTGCTTTTATATAAGTTTATTACAATTTTGATTCACGCAAGGAGAAATAGATCTAAAATATTCGTGGGGGACCTGGGTTCGAGTCCCAGTTCTAATATTGATTTTTCACATCTTTCTTTGGGTTTTTCTGCCTTATGGTTTATGTGCAAAGTTTAACGTCTCCCTCTCATTCTTGATAATTTTTTGATTAACTGATTCATGGATGAATGGACTGAGCATGTTTGCAAAGTTTTTTATTACCTATAGGTAATAAAAACTTATGAATTATACATATAGATTCAAGGTACTATAGCCTAACTTTGTGGAACACCATCAGAAGGAATAAACTAGTTCTTCCTAGTTTCCAAAAGCTTTATTCTTAACTGTTATGGTCGAAACCAGCCACGAAGAATAGTTTGTGGAAACTACGAAGTACTTGTTTATTCCTTGGAGAAATACAATGTGAGCAGAGATTTGTCATATTTTTTCGCATTCACCTTGCATGACATATATTGCACCTTTAATGACATATGAGATCAGTCTTCAGTTAATATTTTGAATTATTAGATCAAAGTAATTCACGAGCTCTAACGCCCTGATATTTCTCCCAGTCCAAATCTCCCATCTTTGATCTAACCCGGAAAGCCAACGTAATACTGATATTGGAACTTTAATATCAAATTGAATTGATTTCAGACATGTTTTGAAGATACAGAGATATCTGGCATCAGAAAATAAAACAGGAAAAGAAAATTTAATTTCCTCTGTCTCGTCGGGGATGTGTTACCACATCTGTAAGTAGTTCGGTGATCCATAAATATCAGGCTGTATCTAATGGAGCGATTTTTATCATGAATTAGATCTCTAACCTTAATTCGCCATTCCATATCTAAGGGTGTTCAAAGGGAATTCACATCCTAAATTTGGCGTGTTTCTCCGCGTTTAATAGCAAGACTTACTTAGCGCCCTATTGTGTAGTTCTGAAAAGAAGCGTTTACCGTAGGAAATTTCAAAAATATGGATGTTTAAGTTAATCATTTGTAGTCTACAACTTTCGCCAGATACCACCTTTGCCCACGGATCGATACATGATATGTGCAAATATCTTTACTTCGCACTGAGCTGTAACTTTCAAAGTCAAAATACATAAGGTAGATTATATTGTAAATTATAGCTGTTTAGTTTGCGCGTTAGCATAGTTTGTAAAATATTATTGCTCGTCATTCAAATAAATAATCGCGTAGCCAGAAAAGAATTGCTTTAGCAAAACAAGCAATCTATGGAAACTTCTACTTACGAAGCTTCACAGCAAATCTGGAACTTGCTTTATCGGAAAAAAAAACTTCCCCAAACAGGATTTGAACCACTGAGGATAAACTATTGGATTAATCTCTGGAAACGTTGGAAATTTGGAAGCTTGAACCAGACACTCTAACCACTCGGCCATTCTGACGATGTCGAAAACGGTTATAATGAAAAAAGATAAGGCAACTGGACTACTGCATGCCAGATAATGTGAAAGATAATAATATGAAAGATGCATTTAAATTAATCCTTGACATTTTAACTGGATATTTAGACATACATCAGATATAAAGATAAAAGTAGTATATTTTTCTACAAATTAAATTAATTTCCGTCATTTTGAAAGGAAAATTCACAAGTAATTTAATAAAAGACTAAGCATATCGGAGTAATAAAATAACGTAGAGAGTTATTAGTTAATGAGGAAGCAGCTAACTTCTGATTTAATGATGGGGAGAGGATGCACGAATAGTCATTAAACACGGATAACACAAACTTTTACTTCATTTCTTATCCTGGTCATAACTTACCTAAAAGAACAATTTATCATTATTCCTTTTACGGATAATCTGTTAATTTTGATTGTTTCATGGACTTACATTAAGGAATTCCACTCTATCGCAGATCTTTTTAGTAGTGATAATATAATTGTAGTCGTGTTCCCACTGCTTCATAGAAAAAGCCTTACATAATTTCTGCTTGCGCTAGGACGAAAAATTGCTGTTTTTTTTATTTTTTTTAAAAGAAAATCTCTGCAGAAAATCATGCTCGGTTAATCCTCCCACAGATAATCAGCAGAGCACTGTAGTTTTTTTCGGATTTGTTAACGAAAATCTTCGTCAGCTGGAAATCGGCTTCCCATTGTTTTCCTTATCGCAGGAAACGTACTCGTAGACTGCCAAAAAAAGCTATCACTGCAATCTTTCATTATTGGGTAAGAATTGGCAATATCCGCTATATTTCGTTCATTAGCTTTTTTATGGTGCACGCGTCATATTTCGCATACTCAGCATTTCTCGTTGCATACCAGAGATATGTTAATCTTCAAAGCATTCTTCAGCGAGGGTCAATAGCATTTTTATTGGGAAACATTCCACGAAGAGGAGATATCGTAGGAAAGAATTGATTGGTCCGTTCAATTGATGCCCTATACACTTCAATGTTTTTTTATGTCGATTCCGATAAGAATTTCATTGTTCTAATTCCAAATCAAGCCTCCTCACTCCACGTCGAATCTATAACTTTGATTTTCTGAGTAAGTATTCGTGAAAAGATTTACTCAATTTAGGGTTCCCGGATAGCCATGTATGCAGCGCGTTCGCCTTTAATGGTACCGGTACCGGGTTAGATTCCCGGTGGGAGATATGCAAAATGATCAGCTGTCGAAGAACTTTTAACAATACTAAGTACATATAACACTATTGAATCACTGCAAAATCTGGGGTCGGAAACTTTTCAGACCACCCTCGTACACTAGTCAACTATAGTCTAAATATTATTAAGATAGAAATAAAGAAATACCTGGTGAATTTGTCCATCTGAGGCTCACCATCATCAATACAATCCTCCATTTCTTTTTAATACTCAACTGAAACAAAAAACAATGATTTTAGCACATAATGAAATTATTAAGCAAAGCAGGTAATCAACTTCATCTAATTCATATCACGTCTAATTTTTGGTAGGATTTCGAGCGCTGAACCACAATCAGCCGTTTGCAAAGACCAATCATCTTATACGATATCCTCCGCTGCGTATATATTTACTCATCCGATTTCAGTAACTTTCTGTAAAAAATAATAAACAGAAGTCATATTTGAACATCAATTTCACGCCCTTCCCGAAGAGATAGAAATACGACATTTAAAATTTCGTTAGAGGGTCAATAGTTTATTACATTTCAATGTATTTTGTCTAAATTATCATGAGTTCGATTCTGGACAACTATATAACTATAAGAAGATTACGTTAAGTTGATTTTGATCTATTGCAGACATATTTTCTCTTGCTGAATTAAATCAGAAATAATTGTGCTACGATATCGAGATATATATTTGCTCAATCCTTGTGGGGCATGTATTCATATAAGCATCCGTGAATTGAAATACGTGCAGCGAAAATGGGCACCGTTAAGAATTGCTACAGGACTGTAAGCGTTACCAAGGCGCTTGTTTGCATAGGATGGGAGTCGTAATAAAATCAAAACTTAGTTTAACTTTGCTCGATAAATTCAGAGTTGATTCCCTCTTGGAAGATGCTGTAGATGTGATGCCTCCGTCTTTGCTGAATATGACTCAGGGGAACAAGATAGTGCGAGAAAGATCAAGGAAGTAAATGCTAGAACAAGACGGCTTCCATAACTGTGACAAGCCATTACTCGAATTGTTAACCTTTGATGTTTGAGACTTTCAGAAATGAGCTATATGACGCTCGAGCACATTTCGCCTCGGTACTGCCAGACATCTGTCATCTCATTTCTTTTTGAGTTACTTAGAGTGTTTTCCTGGATCCACCAATAAGATCTTTCTTCGTAAAGAAACATTCCATTTATCTCAAGATAATCGAGAGAGAAAATGTAGAAACAGGTTTTTTCCAGTCAATTAAAGTGCTCGAATTCCTTAAAAAGATAAACAACAAAAAACAAATTGTAATCGATCTTTTTCTTTGCCTCGGAGATCGCACCATCGTCCATGAAAATGCACGTTAAATTCTTGATCATTAACTCCTCAATTCTTTTGTGTAACAGACACCTCTTCCTATCTTATCGCGACCGTGAATTTTACCCGGTAGTAATGTTCCATCATTTCCCAAACCACTCGAAAACTACTTCATTCGAATTATTTTATCAATTGACCTTACGTAAGTATGAGGATACTTATTTTAGCGTCACGATGATGAATTCCGTAATTTTCCCATCTTATGCTCAAATTAATGCTATAGACCTCAATTTTCGTGAGTTCTTTTATTGCATGATAGGGCTAAGATTTAAAGTACTGATCCAAATGGATAAATGCTAGTAGCATACGATACACGAAAGAAATAGTGCGGCTATGAATTTTGTTAACTCCAAAGCAATAGGGATATTCAGCACAAAAAGTAGGGATGAGAACAAGTAATAACTGAAAAATGATTGGGTAGACATAAAAGCTGTACGGAATCGTATAATGAGTAGTTATAGCTAGGTCTAGATTAAAAAATTCTGAACTCTCGTCATTATTTTCATAATAGATAGAAGATGTAAATTCGAATTCAGCCTCCTCATAGGTGAGAAGATATCAAATAGAAAAAATATTGGTTGACGAGTAAATAAAAATCATAGGAAGAATCTAGTGAAATGACGAAATTCACGGAGGGGCCATAACTTTATCGAAGTACATGACCTACATTGCCGAATCATTCTTTATATAAAAGACAACCTCGTTCTCAGTATTACACTGATTAGTATTATAAGTATTTGTATCAGTATTACACTACATTGCAATGTTACGACGCCAATTCAGCAATTAAAAGAATGAAACGAAAAAACTAAAGAATTCACTGTGGTAACCAGCTTCGGTAGTGTTCATTGATAAATCAATTAATATTTCTAATAAAATAATGAGAATGAGAAATCTTCTGAAGCAGTGC
Organism: Pachydiplax longipennis; assembly: GCA_036926295.1. Classification (NCBI taxonomy): domain Eukaryota; kingdom Metazoa; phylum Arthropoda; class Insecta; order Odonata; family Libellulidae; genus Pachydiplax; species Pachydiplax longipennis. The sequence continues at coordinate 51,702,753 of JAVFKF010000004.1, forward strand.
TTCATTCTATATTATCAGAAACCCTATAAAATAATTATATTTACTAAATTATATTCCGCGCATAAATATTGGGACTAAAACATTCATTGCTACGACTTATTTCATTGCACCAAAACATTTACCTGGTATTCACGTTTAAACGATACCAGGGAAAGAGTAGAAGGTTCTCATTTTTCCTCCAAATATTTTCTGGTGTCATACGAATTTGTGTTATATATATCCAGTGGACAGGCTCTATAGAAATGTTACAAAGGAGGAAATCCAACTATATAAGTTCTCAACGGAGAGAGAGAGGATCACAAAAAGGAGTTCGGAGAAGAGCAATAGAAGGGGGAGCCAAGGGTAACAAGGACCTCAGCATCCAGCTGAGATTTAAAGATGAAAGGGAATCATGGGTATAGGATCTCCAGGAAATAGGGAACAATGGAGATAAAACATTATCAAGGACCTGTTGAAGATGGATCACCAACGGTGTAGAAGATGATGTGAAAGTGGATTTTCTTCTTGGCCAAAGAGGACGTGTATACCCGATTTCCGAATCCGAACGACTTAGTGGCTAAGCCTTATACTCTACGCTGATAGGTTTCTATCTTTCATAATTGTTTGCGTAAAAATCCTAGTGATATATCTAGCTATCGAATCACCACGGACGAAACTATCACACTTTCGTTTTCTTTAAAGAACTGCATTCCATTACGAGGTCTTTGTGGTTGGAATGGATGGGATAAAGTCGTGAAAATGATAGGTAACTGTCTTGAAAAGCTCGAGACCAAAGTGAGATGAGTTCAAATCTTATTGATTATGGCTGTCATTTACCACTTAAGTTGTAAAATGTTTTCAGAATGGTATTTTCATCCAAGTATTTCAATCTTCTCCAAGAATTTAACACGTTTTCCTCTTCATATATGATGGTTAGAAACCAGCGTTTTAATTTATTTGTCTATAACCACTGAAAATCTGCTACACCTTTAAGTATGACCCCAATCTATAAAGGGCAAACAAGAATAGAAATAATCCAGCGGAAGGCAGCAAGATTTGTAATGGGGCCTTTTTAACGAAGGGATGGTGTCACGTGACTAATAACGAATCTGAGACGGAGAAAGCGGCGAAAGGGTCCAAGTTTGATATCGTTTTACAAGTTTCCCACTAATAAAAGATCAATGGAGGAGCTTAAAGAGAGACTTTCTAGCCCAATATTTAATGAGGAAACGACCATCTCACAAGGTGTACATGAAATTAAAGGAAAAAGACGTGGGGAATAATTCTTGTATCTCATGGGGGACTTGAAAATCTCGCAACGAGTATCACTAAGCTCTTTCCTAATAATTTTAGAGAATGAAGAAGAGGTTGGAAATAATTTCTTGGTCTTCAGTTTTATTTTATATTCCTGATTAAGATAATAGTAACATTGTCTCTTCTTTCATTGCAACCTTATTAAAAGTTGTTTGTTTTGTAATTACAACAGATTAACGACGCATAAATATATACAGGATAAGACCTTGCCACCCGGAATGTAACTAATCTGCTAGAAATATTTATAAAATTAATAAATATAATAAATTAAAATTTTCTGCTCGTGAGAAAATATATTTTAATAAACTGAAACAGTTTGCTTGAGTAATTTAAAATCTTTTCAAATTCTAGTGCGAAATGCTGGAGTATTTAGAATACATTCGACTTAAATTTACGGAGGAAAACAACACGTGTAAATATTTTATATCTAACGCTGTATACCTGGATACCTTACTCTCCACTTGAAATGTTACGAACACATTCCTATAAGATAGCATTTGTCGCTATCTTTAAAGATCTCAATCATCGTGATTTTGTGAGAAAAGGCAATCAGTTCATCTGTTTTTGCGGTATTTGATGGTCAAGAGACTCCATAGAAATACTTGAACTACGTTGGCCGGGTTTAAAGGTTGTAGATGAATGACTCTTTCCGATTCCAAATTTTTATCACCCATAATCATCTATTCTCAGTAAGGGAATTTTGCCATCGATTGACGCTTCAATTTCCTCAGCTCAAGAGATACCAGAAGCTGTGATCCAAGCAATTCTTGGGATTAATCGAAAAAATTAAGCCATCTTTAGCTTGAGTTAATATTGTTTGATAACACAACTGTACAGCGATGAAAAATTTCAAAAGTAGCTAATGATACTTCAGATACTTCCACTTTTAGAAATTACACATGCTTGTGTAAATAAAAGGACGGGAATCCCAAATCAAAATTGGAAAATGTGAAGAATCGAAAAATAACACAAACTTCAGCTGCTCTTGTTAAACTTTGCGAAAAGACATCTAAAGTTTATCTAATCAGTATTGATAGATTATATGGGAATGCAATCCTATGCGTTTTACCTTGTATTGCAAGATCAGCCTCATTCTCAGTCGTATCCCTGCGATGCTCCCCAATCCCCAAAAAAATTACGTTTCGTGATATATCTAAAGGATTTCAACTACAGTTGTCAGCTTTCAAACTGAATAGAAAAACTGGAACACAATGTAGTACAACAAATCATAAAAAAATCTGTCTATCCAGGCTATCATCAGTATAAAATATAAATTTTTATCATTTCCCTCTGTAGTGTACTTGATTATGAGCATAACGGTCTAATGCGGTCGTACTGCTACAACTCGTGAAAAATACGAAGCACAATTTTTTGAATTTTTAATGGAAATATTGGGTGTCGAAATATTAATTGATCAATTTCAATACGAGCATACTTGACTATTTACGCTCGCTACGTATGCAAATGAAAATTAAAAGTAATAAAATATAACATTCCTTTACCAATTACTCGTGAATTTAATGAAGAGAGATTTATCTGATGGAACCCAAGTCCTCCTTTACCAATCTTTTAAAGTCCACACTGCAGTGAGAAAATAATTAGAACTAAAGACTTAGAATGTTGATATTAAATTGAAAATTGAATTTGCTATTTTTACGAAACAGGTGGAATAGGATAAAACGTGTTTCATGAACGATAAAGTGATAGAGTCAAAACAGTTGTGTGCATGGGCCCAAGATTATTAACGCGAATACAAACCAAATCTGCAGTCGGGTGGAATCCCTTAATGTCCATGAAACAATAAAAAATAATGGAATATTTGTGTAAGTAATAATGATAAATGGTTCATTTAGGTAAATTATGAGCATGATAAATATGCGGTATTTCTTATTTAGGAAGCTGGAAAAATTTGTTGGCATATTTGCAATTAGTTAAGAGTTTATTATTAAAATGTATGAACTGCGAATTTTCCGCTGCGTAGGTTGTAAATTTTCTATGGGAAGAATAGCCTTCAGTTATATTGAGGAAATCCGGAGGAAAAAATGAATTTTAAAACTTCTCCCTTACATGCTAATTTTCGGCTGTGAATTACCTGATAACGTGAGCCACCTACGTTCTTTGCTTTCCCAGATTAATCACGACGAAATTTTAAAATTTCCTCCCTCAGAATGTCCCACTTTCATGAGTTACCTTACGCCCTGTTGAAAGGATCCTCGAATCGCCACTTTAAGAGAGGTCACGGCCTTAATTAGCGTACACCACCTCAGAATGGTTTGAATGAATGCACCGTGAATGACAGGAGATATCTTTGATTGACTGTGTTCTTTATTAGTGGGGCTGTGTACGATTGAGTGACCTATCTGCAGTTTTCATTGTAAAGTGTGCATCAATCTTGGGGTGCTGGTTGGGAAATGCACGCACAGCATGGCTCTGACGTGACTTCGCACGTGACCTATCTTACTATAATCTGCCGTGCACGTGAAGTGGTCTCTCGTGCAGTTGCTTTCCGAAGTATTGGAATCTACGGCATCGAAAATGGTCGTCGTTCAAAAATATCGGAAAACCACGAGGTGAGGTGCCGCTGCTATAAATTGGAATTTTATTTAATAGACTATGTTATACTCTGCACGATTTTACTCTGCTTTCTCAGTATTTTTATCTACATTGACGTCTCCTGGATCATAATTTATGTTAATCTTGATTATAATTCTAACAACCCATGCAGGAATTAATATGTAATAAGTCTTTCTCACTACTTCATTTCCTTGCAATATTAATTAATAGGATCGTTAGAAAAAGAAATCGTCGAATTTGTTTTATCAATTTCAAAATTAATCTTCATTTTCGTATTTTCTAATTTTCAAGAAATTTCACCTTCAATTTTCGAATGCTTTTATTTTCATCGTTGAAGGTTTTATAGGAAAATTAATTAAAACGTTGTGATCCCGTTTCATTTATTATTTCAGAATTAATCAACTAGATAAGTCTTGAGCAAGATCTTGTACTTAATTAATTATTCCTTGTCCTAATGTATTAATTTCATCTAATCACAAATTTGATTTTCTCAAGTAAATGATTAAGATTCATTTGAAAAAATAAGACTCAGCATTGTTTCAAATTAAAAAAAATTCCATTGTTAAACTTTGTATGTTCAATCTGATTATTCAAAACAACAATTTAAAATATTTTCGAAGATACCAACTCGTTCGCATAATGTAATGTATCTCGCTAATCAAGAAATTAAATATAAATAAGAATTATTGAATTTTTGTTTCCACAAAAAACATGAATACTTTATCCCCCCAAACTTTACATTTTCAATTACGCTTAATATTTCTTTTACACAATAGAATATTCGTGATTACTGAAGAGCAATTTCAGACATCTCAATGATCGGAAATTTTCTTCGGTGATAAAGACAGTATTGTTCCTTTAGCATTTAGTTCCCATTCCCATTTAACCTTTGCCGATTTTTTTCGATAAATCACATATATCTTGCATTCAATCAGTCTGAATCGCATTAAAAAGAGAAGTTATGCGATTTTAACCGGTATCAGAACGAGAGAAATCCGTAACAAGCAGCCAGATAACATATCTGATTTTTCACAGTTTGCGAAAGATTAATTCCGACGAATTCCTTCTCTATGGAATGTTCGATTATTATCAAGGAAGATATGACACGAGAGCGAAAGATACATGTTCCCTGGATACACAGAAGTCGTTACTCAGCCTGAACTTTGAACTATGGAAAAACGGGCCACACCCATGTCTCTCAGAAATTTAAGTTGGATTGATGAAGGAAATTTTCTAGTGGTATCCTTTCTTGTCATCGACTACAGTTATCAATACTCTTGTCCTTTTCTTACTTGTGAGTTATCTCCATCATTATTGATACTGTTTTCACAGGCCTTTGTAAGTTACACCGAGCTCTTTGTTGCTGCATATTTTCCATCTCTTACGTTCATTAAAGTTGAAATCGATATTATTAGGTGTAACGTGGTGGGAATCCCTAATAGGTGAGGGAAGGAAGTTGGTTCATTTCCTTCCCATATTTTTCTTCTCTTCCCACTAAGTAAGTAAGCTCTGCTCGCTCACTACGAAACACCTTGCATTCATCACTTGTAAAATCAATAAGCTTACACACATGTATGTATATGCATTGAATTTTAAACTATTCACCTTCACCTGAGTATCTTACAATGGTAATGACACCAGCCGCGCAATATAAACCAGAAATAAAATTGCGGTTTTATTTCCATTTTTATAGAAACATAATTCAATTTTTCCAAAGTTCATTCAATAAAGACGCTTCCTAATTACTTAGTTACCGTTTAACTTACATATGAACTCCTATTGGTTATTTTACTATTACCATACGTTTGTTATCGAGTTTGTTTCTGTCCTTGCTATCATTCCCTTAAGGTTCCTCATCCTCCCAAGGATACCTAACCATTATGCGTTACATTAAAGTTCTGATATGTAAAATTAAGTTTATAAATGCCGACACCCTGAAGATTAGCTGAAATGTTGCTATGCTCCGAAACAAAATATCTCTAACAAGTGATTGAAAAATATAATAGCTTGAATTCACTTCCAAAATATAAGATTCTGGTCTACATCTACATAAATAACCTGCAAGCCGCCTTTCGGCGTGGATAAGGTAAAATAACTGTATAATGCGAATATTAAGTCTTTTATCGACCAAACTTGATTTTAATTTAAGTTCATTACGTTACATTTCGAGTACGTGGAGGAGTGTCGACGTAGCGGAACATGCTCCATAGTGTGCAAAATGTTGCGAAAACAGAAAAACTTTCACTATAAGAGGGAATTGTGAGCTGCTCTAAAGACGGACTCGTTAAATTGGCAACTCTATTTGCGGTGTGCTAAACCATTAGTTTCTTAGGTTCAGTAAGATGTGAAATATATAAATAGGAGAATATGTATAAAATAAAAAAACTTTAATATCTTTCCAATTCAATCCCTTCGAAAGATAAAACCACTTGAAAGGAAAGAAAATGGAACTCGGGTATTCATGAATAAGAGGTTCAAAAACCTCCAATCGCCGAATGCTGGTGACCATCGGGCACCAATTCCTCGAAAGGATCAACGGACACCGCGGCTTACCAGTTTACCATTTTTCTCAGTAAAGTTTCTCTAAGTAAATTATAAATACGGCCGTTGGTCTCCTCAGTGATTAATCGCAATTTCGATTTTATTATCTTCTGTCGACGTCTTTATGTCAAAGAATATTTTTTTCTATTTATCCTTCATATGTATAACGTCGCATTTCCATTAGCTTCCCGTATTTATTTTCTTTATTGTTTGGGTTTTCCCGAAAATTTACAACAACATTCTTATTATCTTTTAGTAATTAATTGATAACAGATGCCTAATCGAAACTGCACGATGGGTTTCGCAAGAGTATTATCATAAAATCTCCCCGCGAAATGACGCCGTATTAAGAATCGACTTATAATCTCACAATTGACAAGAGAATTTGTCCGATTTACTTAACACATCATTTTTCTATCAACAAAATTATATTTAAAGGTGTTAATCACTGGACTTAGCTGGTTAATACCTTTTACTAGTTTTCCGCTAGTTACATCTGACTCAACTCCTGTATTATCCTGCTTCTGATATCATAGAAATATTAAGAAAAATAGAAAAGTATTATACTTAGCATGAATACCCGTCAGTCGGAATCTCAAGGAGAGACATAAGTGAAAAATTGGTGCATAAATGGGGCTCGAATCCAGGTATCACAGATTCCAGGGGCGTATCATAACCCTTGACCTATCATGTAGAGACAATTCCACTTCGGTTAAAGTAGAACAACCTTGGTTCGAGTCCCAGGTATGTTACTTTGTTTCACTTTTTTTCCTTGAGTATACTCGTTTTACTTGTATTTTTTGTTGTATTTTTAATTTCAATTACAAATACGATTTTGATTACCCTCCCTTTGGTAAATGAGCCTCAATGTTGGTAGGATAAGTAAGCCGGGCAACAACCATATTTAGACAACAACAAGATTTTCACCATAATTTCATTCGTGACTACCAGCACCAATATTAGAGAAATATTCAGTTAATTATAAACCAGTATTCCAGCGCAACTAGCAACAAATAATGGAGCAATTATTTCAACGTAGTTAACCTTGCCTTGCCGAAATCAATCATCACCCATCAGATCTAAGAAAAAAGAACTCGACTTATATACCTTATATAAGTCGAGGAACATAAGTTATAACTTTCAAAATAAAAAACTTAATGTTACTTGAGTTAGCTACACTCAATCGCACTTGAACTTTTTACGAAAATCATAAAGTTTTCAGGATATTCTGAAATCTCACAGACCTCAGATATTTACAAATGCTTACCGACACAGCATTCTTTCTTTGATTATTAATGAGGAAGATTTCTCTCCCATTGAAAATGCATTAATAAATATCTGCAGAACATTCCCTGGTTTTCTAGAAGCGTCTGGTATTCGATAATCTCTAACCATACGTTGGCAGCTTATCTCGGACACAGTTTATCTTTTTTTACGGGAGGATGAACTTCCTCATTTTTTGCAATGATGACAAGGAGGAACAGTTATCTCTAGTATGCGAAAAATGTGGTCCATTGTTCCGGAAACATATGATCCTCGAATGGGCTCAGACTTCAATTTTTTTTACCTTGGAGCGCTTTCGCTGCAGAATGTAATCCTTGAGGTAATTCCATGATTCATGCGAATGTGCTATGCAGTGGTGTTTTTCTCTTTAACTTTCCTCTTCAGGAGAGCGAGAAATTTTCACCGGGTGAGTTATTTGATGCTACGTGAATCATAATCCAACCTAAGATTTACTTTGCATAACCATGGCTATAAACCGTTTTTTGATGGATTTGTATCAGCACCCCTCATCATCGTAACGATCATATAAGGAACTTAATGAGCCTTGAGATTTTCTTCAAAACTTGTTACTGTTCGTATCGATATTTTTCTGTATTACTCTTCAGTATATTATTTTACGTTTATTAGATGCTAAAATGTACCCATTCCGTATGTAACTATATGAATAACCTATCGTCTATTTTAGTTTATTTTTCCCTAATTTTAATCTACCTTTGTTGAGCAAAAGGTAGTAAAAAGGTAGTAAAATTTTATTTTATCTGATTTCCTATTCTAACATGGACTTAATAAGAATGTATGTAATGAATTACTTTTGTGTTAACTAATGTAATTTTTCATGTCTACATCCACTTATTTGGACTCCTAAAACAATGTGATGAGCGTACAAATTTTATGCAATGAATAATATACATATTTTTAATGTGACAATGTACTGCCTACGGTAGGTGTTGGAGAAGTATTCCTCTAAGGGAAAGGCCAGGAGCGAATGCCAGGCAATGTTAAAAATTTTTAAGTAAGTTAGGCTCCCTTCGAGCGTTGCCACTTAGCCAGAAGGCCTAGCTGGAAAATGAAAATTAAATTTAAAAATTTTCATCGCTTACTGGTTTATAATTTAAAAATATCTTATGGATTTAAATTTATCGAGAAAATGGAAATTAAGCATGGCATATTATGCGTTTTTAAGTTAAAAACATGAAAATTGCAAGTGGACTATGCTTTGAATTCACATAAAAATGTGAATTTGTTCCTGAGTTTAAGGGTTTTATAACGTCTCAGTTTAATTACGAAAATGAAGTAGTTCTCGGAAACTTTGGAGGGTCAAGAAAAATTACATTGAAAATCCGTATCATAAGGCGATGCATCCCAACTTCCTTAGCCAGTAATAATTCTCTATGTTCTCCTATAGGCGCAGATCCCCTTTTCTGTAATTTATATACAATATCAACTAATATTAGTTTACATATGCAATATATTTTATCAGTTAAATATGTATCGAATATATCTTACACTTATGATTGCCTCATTTATAAGTTAGACAAATGAACTGAATAGTATTTTAGGTGCCACTTATTAAATTAGCTTTAAAATACTATATTGAGATAATCCAACGAAATTCTGCCTTTTACCAATGTGCGACTGATGAACCGATGGCTAAGAACCGCTAGGTTAAAGTATGCAAATATTTACCTATTTCATCGAATAATGATTTGAATTAGATTATTTAGATAGTACAGAATGTAGATTATAAAATCCGCATTCAAATTTTTGGAAAGGTAAATCAATTATATCTTATGAAAATGATACGATCGCCACCATACCTGTGGCGTTGATATACTGAAGGGTTAACTTGTTTGTACGATATTCAAAGCCTCTGCATACAATTTCAATTCCAGGAAATATATCATTACCGTACTTAGATTGTGGTAACATGCATTTTTACAGCTGAGGACTGTTTATCATTTAAATTATCCTGTTACTGATAGCATCGCTTCACTTTATGATTTACCAGATGCCCACCATAAATTCTCTGCGGAATCTCATGATATCGCACTGATTGGAGATTAAGATAATGAAAATTTTCTTAACAAAGAGTATATTATCATTGTTTGCTTTATAAAATGTTTTTATATTTTGATTTAAATTTTTTGATACAATGAATTTAAATCAATGATTTACAAGAAAAGACAAATATCGAATAAAGAAATATAAGTATGATGTGCCCGTGTAGAATATTCCCCATGCGGAGGATGCCATGATATTGAAATATGACTGCTTTATCATTTAAGTAAACTCCCCTCTAAGCATATTACATCGAGCAATAAACTCGTTGCTTAAATCACTCGAGGATGAAATGACTGTCCATCACGGATAAATAAACACCGATACGCTTTTCCCACGGTTTATTTGCTTTCCACGAATGATCATCACCTGAAGGCAATATGAGTTACAAGGGATTATCATGTGGACATCGGCAACACAAAAAATATCTACTAAATATTCAATCTTAGGAACTGACTGCTTTTGTTTTACTCATTTAATCTAAGAGACTAACTTCTTTTGTTGGTTTAAGCCATTTATGAATTGCATTAAATTTGATTGGAATGATTGAATTTGATCCGTGCATTTATAGCATAATACGAAATGATAAGATTAACCTACCAGATATTCTCGTGCAGAAAGGGAAAGCTAAAGGAAGTTATAAGGATAACTTAAAAAATTGTGTATCTCTGCTGGTATTATATTAAAATATCAGTATCCATGCGGTGATGAATATAATAAGTATTGAGGTTTTGAGTTTTCCATAGAAGTGATAACCAGTAGTTATTAGAAAATAAGCTATTGTTTACAATAAAAATTAAGATATTAGGAACCGGTTTATTAATGCCTAAATATAGCGTGTCCCTTTGTATGACAGTGTAAGATTAATTTAATTAACAGCAGAGTAGGAAAAACTTGGGAATATTCAGATTTGGAGCTACAGAAGAATGATGAAAATAAAATAGAACGGAACCTAGCCGAAAACCGAAAGAGAAAGGAACCGTTATTTTTCCTGGAAAACCGAACCCGAACCGAAAAAAATGAAACCCTAACCGAGACTGAAAATTGATATTTCTTCCGTGGGGAATTCTGGTTCCCAAAATTGCGCGGTTTAATTATGTTTCATTGGAGGAAGGTTTTTCCTTACCATGAATAACTTCATATACTAATTATCACTAAGTGGTGTTTTCAAATTTAGTGTAATTTAGTGGATATGGAAATTCATAATACATCTAAATTTATAAAGAATAGAATATAACAATGGTGGATGCGAAACAAAACTCTTCGAACTATTTAGACGTTGAAAGGAGAGAAACCGGAAATCTATATAGATCGATCAAATTAAGATATAATCCCTCTCAATCCCGCTAAGAAATGAACAGAATATTATAAAAAGGTTCTCGGCTGCCTCAGTTACAAAATATTAATAAAATTTAAACATTTATCTGAAATATTACTAAACGAATTAAAAGGAAAAGGAAATTTGTGACAACAGCCTTAGCAAGTTAACAAAGAAAGTTCTACGGAAACCAAATGGGTATAGAAAACAAAAACAACAATTATACAGAGTAGAAAGTACTAAATAATAGAAAAATATTTATGCATGTATATGTATATATATTTTTTGCAATATCATATAATATATCATTTATGTAACATACTATTTATATACAAACATTAATAAAAGTGTGGGCAAGTTATAAGTTTTGAAACAATTAATTATTTCACTTCACCTTAAAATGTTGACTGTAACATTTAAATTTACAAGAGTCAGATTGTTTAGTCTGATCGCGCTTATATAGTTCCTTCAAATAAAAGCATAATTGTTTTCAATCGACATCTATATGGATCATCTCGAAGTGGTGACCAATAAATTACTCTGGTCTTAATTCAGCGGACGCTCAACATGATAAATAAACCCAGTTAATTGCTTTCTACTTTCCATTGTTTTGAGCCACTACACCTTGTTTACTCTCAAACAACGCACCACCACAATAGTCGAATAGGGAAAGTTTGCACGAGAAACAATTGGCAAATTGAACGACACACTAATCAAATTTAGTTGAATTGATCTAATGTTATTAAATCCGTGACTATCGGCACGTCTTTCTGGATATGTTTACCGAGATAAAAGCAATCGTCTGCGGCGACAGAGGAAGATCTTTGATCAAACACTTTAATGAAGAATATATAAAAAAAAGGTTTTTATAATTCTGTATCTTTTGTCATCTTAATCTAAATGCTCAATTTTCCACTTTCCTTATCTCAGTGGCCACCTACATCTTCCATTTGTCCTCTGCTCCCGTCTTTTCTCTTTTTCTACCTTTTTTCATACTTTTGATGCCTCGAATCTCTCTTCGCGACAGCTTTCACATTCTCTCAACTCTTCTCTTTTTAGATTTTTTTCCCCAACCTCAAGAAAAGTTTTATAGAGATACTTTTGTCGAGTTACAAGAGTTGAGCGGTGGCGAAATACAAAAACAAAAGAATGGTTCTTTTTTCCCTTCAAAACTACTGCCGTGGGAGGAATTTCAGAGTCATTTATTTCAATCTTCCAGTTAGCATTTTAACGTGAAATTGAACTTAAACAATTTCAGAATATGAAATCATAATTTTGTCTACTGAATGTTCTAATACGTGATTTGGCGTAACTGTGACGGGCTGGAGGAAGTTATTAAGCATTCTTTAAAAAACAGATGAAAGAGAATTTCGGAAGGGATGTTCTAAATATTCAGAAGTTATCTTAAAGTTTGAAATTTCAGTTCTTGGGATTGAACATCGGAATGGATTTTATTCATCCTTTTACTGATTTCTGAGAAATGTTCCTTCGCGAATAAAGCTGAATTTCCAAATTCTAGCTAAAGATGGTGGCTTTTAAAAGCAGATACAATACCAGAGGATAAAATATATATTATTTTAATTATCACATTAAAAGTATGGAAAACTTTAATGCTACCAGAACGACGTATTTATCATTTACAAGTTAATCCATTAAGTTAAAATAAGTATTATACAGATTTTTTGACAAGTAATATCGTTATACACGATGCTTTGCCCGTTAGATTCACGTAAATTTTCTTAGTTGGGGTTCGTTTTTTCTTTGCTCCTGCTTATCGTCATCCGCTAAAATAGTATTTCAGATTTATAATAAGGAAATACTTTTCATTAAATATTATTTCATAATCATCTTGATTAAAAAAAAACATTTTTCGAAGCCTACTGATATAAAATATGCCGTAAAAATTTCATGTAGAAGTCGGGAAAAAGCGTAACAGAATCATAGTTTTCCGCCATTTAAATGCTTATTCGATTTTAATTATTTTAGATGGAATAAAATGTTGCAGATGTTGATTCGATTCGAAACTTTTTGTCAGAGAAAAGGATATTTCGATTCGATTTGAAATTTTAGATATTCGCAAACCTCTATTCATGTTGTAAATTTCGTTTCAAAACTTAAGAAGAAACAAGAATCGAGGCGATTATTTGTTATTTCTAATTTCGTCAAATTCTGGATCTATGATTTTTGACCTTGCTTATTTATGACCTAGAATTTCTGGAATATTTTTGTTTTAAGCAGTAAAATAATAAGCATTATGCATCTATGTCACAATCAGCTATATTTTTAGACAATTTAACCACAATGCTAAGTTAGTACTCCTTAAATCTTAGCAATTTACGCAAAATACCTAGATTGGTCGAGTTTATTTGGAGTAAGAAAAGCAAATGAGCTTCGAAAACGGAATGTCCTTCCGTAATTTTTTTCATCAATATACTATAACGGCAATAATTATCATATATACATAAATACGATAACATCTAGGTGAATTTATAACTGAATAGTCCCGTCTTGCATTTAAACGTTGAAAATTGAAAAAAAGACAGAAAACGATAAAAAAGGTAACAAATTAGCTACAACTGAAGTAAAAATACAACATAGGTTCAGTTACAAAGTAAAGAGAAACATATTATATGTATTGATGTTACATAAGAAAATACAGATTAGAGGAGAGTGAAAAGAAATGAAGTTAAGGAAAAAGTTCAAAGTTAAGGAGAATTTAATTCACGTTTATGGCTGTCAATAGATATTTAACATTAATTCTTAAGCACCCGAATTTTACATTAATTCTTAAGCACCTCTCTTACAATTAATTCGCGTAAAAATCGAATCCATAACCAGGATTCGAGCCCGGGACCTACAAGTTAGCATGCTAAATTCTTATGTCGAAGCGAGCAATAAAAGTCGCGCTAATTTTAATGAATCCGAATTAAAAAATTGTAGGAAAACAGTACAAGAGTCCATAACTCCAAAACAATTTTTCTTATCACCGGAACGACTTACCCCACGCTTAATCCGGCGGAAAAATGCATCGAGATAAACATTCCGCGAGTAACGGCATCTCGTAAGCACAGGCAATCGGGAAAATTGGCCGTTTTAAAGAATAGTCGAATCGCGTAGGAAAGAAGGGAAATGGAATCTTGAAAAAATCTAATCAAACTGTTTCATACGTGTTAAAAAGAAATACGCGGCGGCTATTTCGTGGTTCAGCAATTTCCTCTCGCGCTCCCGCACTAAATCCACGCGATCCGCGCACGAATATCCTCCATTACGACTAAATTCCCGTGCTTCAATCCCAGCCGCCGTGATTCCTCTTGCTTTTGTATGCTAAGTACATCGAAACATCCCTAATAACCGCCGGGGAAGCTACCCAAATGCAATCCTTTCCATCTCTTACCATTTCTCTCACGAACGTCCTATCCTTTTTTAGTGTCTACTTTTATGCCGCAGGAAAGGCGTTTGCTGTTTTATATCCCGCGTCTCTTTTGCTGGTAAAATGCGTAAGAGATATTTTACATGTTGATGTTGTACTTACTGGAGAGATGATGCTTCGGGTGCTTTACTGAGCGTATAAACCAATTCATGCTTCGAAAACTATTGAATATCGATTGCAAAAACGATGGCTGTCCAAGCTTTAATACCTATCGCTACGCCTTAACTCTGACTAACACTTCACAGGCCGGACATTATGTAACTTTTTGTTTAAATTAACCAAAATCAATCGAAAAATGTTAATTTTATAGGACTGTGATTAAAAGAACGTAATAGAAAAAGAAGGACAATACAATGGCCAAAAAAGATGGAAGGGTGAAAATTCGTTTTCTTCTTTCATTTCATTGAGGGATTTACCTCACGTTTATTTCGCAATATAATTTTCTTTACACTTGCGCCATTGTAACTGTTCTTGAACTACCTTCTTGATCATTTCGACATTTAAAATATGCTCCTTTGGTGTCTTTCTTGCACAAAGTAAAACATATTAATTGTTCCATTGTTCTTTGTGTTATGAATCAGCGTAACATTATTGCAGAAACGAGTCATTATTACAATGAAATTTAAGCTGAATCCTCTAGTGAGAGTAAATTCCAACTAGTGTTACTTTAATTCCAGTATGGTTTTCATGGATTAGCAAAGGAAGTGGTGTGAATCCAGTCAATGTCAAATTACCAAGCCAAACGGAATCGGAAATGCTGCAATTACAATATCAATTTTGCCTAATCCCTATCTGAATCCCAATTCTGAATGATTCTGCCATAGAAACTACGTAGTACGGACTTAACCAGATCGTTCTAATCGAGTAATTGCCCAGTGCAATTAAGAAGCTTTGTTCAAACTTATGAGCATATCAAAACTACTGCAATTTTAAAATGATTAAAGTATGTGAATAGCAAATTTGTTATCAATATTTACGACCCTGAAAGGAACAGAAAGAAATATTTTCTTTAATCTAGCAACGTCACCGGCAATTTTTATCTCGCGAATAGTATGATGAATACTCCGACTCCGAGAAAATGGATGGATATAATTAAGTACAACACTCATTTAAATAATTGCGTTCTAGGAGACTGAACGCTTTGAATTAGCTACTTTAATGCCATTCGGAACTAATTAAGCTCAGGGCCTCTACGACGATATATCTGCGAGTTAAACGAGAGGAGAGAAACGCAATTTTAAGCAGGATAAGATATGCCTATTCAGTAGTTCTGTCGAACGAGCTTCGCATGAAAAAGGCGCTCTAATGGTTTATTATGGAGATAATCTCATTCATCAACTCAACAGCGTACATTTCCATTATCATAGACACAAAGAAGTTGCTCTGAGCAGCATAGCCTTTCTCCACTTCAGTCTTCAGAGTTAGCAAAGCAAAATTGGAGTGTTTCCTTATCACAAGGCTCCGTTTCTACGAGGATACACCTAAGGGTGTTCAATGGAACCCTAGGGTACCGCAAGGAGTAAATAACGGTTGCGTGAAAACTAGATTCGGACTGGAAACGGTCCGCAGACGCTTATGAAAGTAAAATACGCGAGGCACTCTTTCTGGAGAAATAGTATCAATGAAGAGGGAACATTAAAAGACGTTATTACGTGGGAATATTACGACAACTGTAAATTCGATGGTTGAAACCGTGATACTGTATAACGATGATTGAAAAACACATAAATTTGTAAATATTAAAAAAACCAGTGAAACTTTACAAAATTATTTTTTTCCATCCTTAAACCTTGTTTTTGCATCCTTAAAATAAATAACTTTTTAAAGATTAAAATATCCAGTGAAACTTTACAATGTTACTTGTTTTTTCCATCCTTACAGAAATTATGCTGAAGGCAACCAAATGTTTTATTTTCTTATTTTATTTTGGCTTTTATATTCCATTTTCTGTACACGGTGAGAATCGCACGATATATACTATGCTTAAATTTTAGAAGAAAAGATAAAGGAGAAAAAGTCCGCCGTAGCCTGGACTCGAATCCAAATCTCCCACTTTCCAGGCGATTGTTTTATCCAAAGCCGTGGTAGCTTAATTAGCTTATAGATAAAGCAACTGCCCGGAAAATTGGAGGCTCGGGTTCAAGTCCCGGATATGATAGACTTTTTTCTCCTTCATTTCTTTAAAATTTCATTCGCTACCGAAATAACTTTAGATTCAGCAACCTCTCTATTGAGTGGAGGATTCCCCCGTAACAAAATTAAATGAGCACACGCCTATTTAAAGATCTTAAAGCCACGAGAAATGTTACTGACTTTTGTAGCTAAATAGTTAGGTGAATACCAGTAAAAAACGTTATAAATATCAATAACTAATTTCTGAACTTCTCCGAAAAAATGCTATATAAAACGCAGAAATACAAAATATTTTACGTCAAAGATAGGAAGGAAGACATGTTTCTCTGCGAAATAAGGGAAGGTTCGAGATGAAAAGAACTTTTGTGATAGTAGAAAAGTACCAACTTCTAAAATTTCCGATTCTTCCTATTTTGAGCGATAAAATCGCATGCAAGAATTCTGTGCAGACGCAAACAAAAACTCATCTACAGAAACGAACAAAGAATTTCGAACTTTGCTTTCGGAAATATTTGAGTCTGTGCAAGTGGAAGCAATTGTGCACAATGTCCTTTCATTCCTCATAATTTCTGCGCAAAATACTCATACAAATTATTCTATCGCTTTCATCCTTTAAATATAAATAAAAATGTTTTTTTTTTGAGTTGAGAAATAAAAATTCCAAGTTTAAATTCTCTTGCATAACATAGAGAAAACACTGACGGTAAGAGTCGTTTTTAATTTTTTAAGTACGTACGAGATGTTACCATTTTTATGCTGTTTATTTTAGAATTTTACTAAACATTTTGCTCACCCATTGATCATATTTTAGGGCAACATAGATGATCTTAATGAAAACTGATGCTTTTCTTGACCTCAATGATAAGCTTTCATTCAGCTTCCGTCATTCAACAGTTCAGCGGCTTCCCTTTAATATCAAACTAAACATACAGTAACCGGTCTTAACTGACCCTATTAATCCTTGTGGAATGGATTTTCCTGGAGGAGACTTAGATATACCTTTTTAAACCGGAAATATCCGCTTCAATGTTTGTTTTCTCCGAGAAATGCGCACTTTTCCAACGCCTTTGATAAACTCAGCCTACGCTCTCATAGAGTGAGTAATCTTAGAAAACACTATGTCTAGCGATTAGGAAACAGTGACGTTTCTGTCTGATTTTTATCGTTCTCATAAAGAAGAGGTTCGTTAAGAAACATTTCTTATCCTCATGTATTTTTTCTAAACATCCTATTAACATCATATTTCTAAACAACATTCGGTGGTCAGCGTTATTCCCTTTTTCACACACTATCAAAACATATGAATGACAAACCATTTTAAAGAGATAGTTTACCGGTTTCTGATGAAAGAAGACCAATAAATGAAACATGCACCATTAGGACAGCATATGAATTAATTTGAGTTATACTGGACGTGTAGATATAAATATTTATCGATACAAACGAGGTATATCGAAACGGACACTGATACAGAATATGAAGGTGTGGCTTTTAGGTACTTTTTAATGTTTAAGTATTGGTTTGCAGTGATTGGAGCGAATGGTGAAATATATTTGGGTGGAAATAAAGTATCAGTATCCGTTTGCAAAATTTTCGCCCGGGGCAACTAGTTCCAGATTATTTGAATTCGATAATATTTTACAGTATACATTTAGTAAATCATGTACGATAATTTTTAATTTGAGAATTCTAAGAAGAATAATAAACTGTTCGGTGATAAATATTTTCTGTCTCCATGACAACTTTATGAGATCAGCACTTTTTGATTCGTTAAGAAATGGTGGCGAATGATCGAAAAATGCGAGATGTTACTCAGGCGCGAGGATTTCTAACTCGTTAATCAATTTTATAATAGTGATTTCTCAAGTAGATAGGAGCTTAAAAAATTTGTGACGGTATCGGAACTCAAACCCGGGTCTGAGATTAGAGCAACCGACCGTCAGCTGGGAGACCTGAGTTCGGGTCCCGGTCAGACTTTTCCATGGTCGTTTCTCCTCGGGACTTTTCCTAGTTGCATATTCATGTGCCAAGTCTCCATTAAGTCTTTTCCTTGTCTAATACATATTTGTTTATACTCTGTTAAGAGGGAATTGATATCACCAGTCTATTAAGAGGATTTTAAGCAAGCTGTGCAGTAACCGGTTTTGCTGGTTCCTGAAGAATTACCAGTTCAATTTTTGTGTGATTCTAGAAAAAGGCTATGAGGAAAAGATGCTTAGTTCAACCCTTTCGCTTTCAAGATTTATTGAGCTAATATTATTTGAAAGTCAAGGACTCAGAGAAAGGAGTTCGCTGTTCCCTGTAAGAGCTAAAATATTCCAGGAATTGCGTAAGGAGTCACACGGTTTCAGCGATTCAGTAACAAAATTTGCAAAATATTGTATTTCCAGCCGAAGAGATTTTTCCATTATAACAGCCTATTCCATACATTTTGGGACATTTTTATGCATTGGGACTACAACTCCAAGTTAAAGGGCAAACAACTACTTAACTTAATGTTTATTTTCTGTCGTATGCCATTGCATTACTCAATACCTTAGTAACAACGTAAGACAGGAGTTAAAAATTCCAATTGCGCCCAAAATGAAGATGAACGTATTTTTGCTAACATGTAGTCTTTCACTATGTCATAACATTTCTTACATGAATTGTCTATTTAATGCATGATGATTATTACCGTATCTCATTAACACTCAATAAGAAAGTATATCGCAGCAATTTTTGAAAATTAATTTCACGTACTTCCTGGTGTAACAGATGTATGAACTCTAGGGATTCAGAGGGACAATTTCGATATAGCTACAGATATTTTTTATTAAAGGTTTCTCAACTCGATTCCAGACGATTGGAAAATCATTTCTTGAAAATAAGTTCTTTTTAACCGTTTTCTGGCTTCATTTCATTTAAAAAATTAGAATTAGAGATCCTAGGAAATCGAGATATGTATCAAATGAGGAAAATTGCTAAAATATCCTTAATTCTGTCATATATATAATAATAATATCATTTACTATTCTTAATTAGCAGAAATCAGATAAAGGTTACGAAAATGTCCTGAAACTTCTTGGTTGTAAACAACCCGTCCCCTAGACAACCATGGCGGTTGTTGAATCCGAGCTAATTCATTTTTCCATAAGATTACACAAACAATTCTGGCCAATAAAATGAATTATTAGGAGTTCGCCTTTTTGAAGAGGAAGTAATCATTTGCAATTCCAGCATTTACAATTACGATAAAAAAAATAGGGGCAAATATATGTTCATTTAAGAGTATTTCTTAACCAACCTGATGTTCCAAAGGACAGCTCTATTTTGCTTTGTCACGATCAAGGAGACGAGGAAATATCAAAACATTTATCAGAGAGAATAAGGAAAACCTTTGAGAGGTCTAGGAAGATCTTTAGTTAAAAAGGCCACGCAGACGTTCAAAGAAGTTTCTGTGATGTGTCTTCAGATAAAGTGAGGACATGTATTGTCTAGCATTCAATAAAATTTTATAAAGTTATTTTTTCAGGCGGCCGTAATATTTCCATATGCAAATGCTACCCTGACGGGTATTCACGAAATGAGAAGTTTTGGTTATTCAGAAGAATCAGATATATACGATAGAAGCTTAACATTTTTGAAGAAGTCGAATTCAGTTTCGTAATTTTTAACTAGTTTAATAACCATCTTCTATATACATTCATATATTTATTAATCTGATGCCAGTAATTCTTCGCAAAAAGCAATTTAAAAAAATAATTTCGCTCACTTTCCGATTAGATAGAAACATGAAATTTAAGGATTCGTTGGAGGATCGTTGTACTGTTACATATTGATTTTTTAACCTTTTATATTTAAGGATTCCCTACATTCGACTCAGGATAACTTGAAAACACTCCCATAAAAATGCATGCAAAGCTTTTTAAGTTACCAATTCAGAAGCATTAGTCTTACAAAATCGAGGTAAGTGCAATAAGCAAATTCAAGGAATATCATTTGGGACTCTAAATTATTGTAATTTATACAAAATAGACAAACATTTTGTTAAATTTTGTGATTTTATCGTAAACGCGTCTCCTTGACTACTAATGCGACTGTTAATGTCGAGCTCATACTTTCTTCTTTAAGAATACAATAGAAGTTTAGGTTCATTTCAAAATCGAGGGAAGAAAATATTAGTATTTTTTATTACGAGGGAATTTACTGTGATTCAAGTTTGCCGTTATGATAAAAAATGTGCTGAAACAAAATTTTGACTATGTAAAAGTGTTTCCTTAACAGTTTCTCTCCGCGGAAGACCGTTACATTTTACATTGTCTAACGAAATTGAGTACATTGCACTTTCTAGGGTTTGAAAAAGGCTTAAGATATTTGACAAAACTGGAATAGGATAGGGATGTATTTTTGGAAAAGAATGAATTTTTAGCAAAAAATTAGATGTAAAAAGAAGTTTATGTACTTCGTATTTAAAGTGATACATAATGATCAATAAAATTTGATTAAGCTATCCTTCAAAAATTTCGCTAAGAATTTTAGCTTTAAATGCTAATCGATATCAGCCTTTTCGTTTCGAGGCACAAAGAAAGAACTCTTTCACTTACGCACGTACGGTACAGCAGGGGCATGGTTTTAAACTCATGGCGTCATCATCACCTGATGCACGTCACGGATAAGGGAGGTCTTTGTTTAACCCTCGGAATTCGGAGTGCTGCCGTTGCATGCCAGTTTTAGGCTTCGATTTCCGCATTCACAAATTTCCAGAATGTTGCTGAGATTATACAGGAAATAACATTGAAGAGCCCTTACTTAGCGATTCCACCAAATAGATAAGAGTATATTTTCATCATCGACTAGTATGCCTTATTTTTACAGCTTTTCCTATATTGATTTTGACACCTTTATAATTCTTGTGAATCTTTTAATTCATCACGATAGCAACTCAAAATATTTTAAACCATTACCTGGGATTAATCCAGGAACAGCGAGCTGTAGGATGAAGGCACAGAGCATTCTTACAATTATTATAAAGCAACTATCAGTTAAGTTTCTCCTCCAAGTGGGAGATCCGGGTTCGAGTCCCGGCTGCGGCGAACATTTTCTCCTTCATTTCCATATCTAACATTAAGCATATCTATCATCCGCTTTTCATCATTTGCATGTCAGTAAAGCATTAAGCATGGAGACAGATTTGGGCCCCAAATACACCATTTCCTCTTCTGGTGGCTTACCAGAAGCTCCGAAGAGGGAATAAGGTGACAATACAAAGTGAAGAGTAAGGTAGTTTGCTCTTCTTTCCTCACTTAACCAGAATGCTAAGAGAGTTATTAGTCCGCATAAATGCATTAATTATAGGATTATTGGATTAATAACCATTAAATTAAGAATGCATTAATGAATATCCTATAAATTCAATGGTGAATGGTGAAACCCTCTACTTTTTGGAATTCCGCAACAGGAAGCATGGCGAAACGTAAAAAACAAAGGAAATTCCACAGTAGATTTTTAACTTCTGATCGTTTTCAAACATTTTTCATCAGGCGAAAGTACTATATTTCATCAGTACTTCTTCCTGATGAAGAACATTCTTATTTGAAAGCGGATGCAAGTAAAAAATCATCTGTGCAAATGCTTAATTCTTTTTATTTCACCATACTTCCTAAATGAACCTAATTATTAGGGGAAATTTTCAGCAATCATAGGCTCAAGGAGCACTTTGAGGCCCCATCTAAAGTTTATTCAATTTAAAACGATCTCTTTTTGTGCTCCCGCGACGGCGAGGCCTTCAGCTTTCGTCCAGTACGCCTATTAGAAAAACCGTACTTGGCCATTACCCAAAATCAGTCATACCGTGATGGCTTTCATATTGTGACGAATTTGGGGGAAGATTAGGACAAAGTAAACGAAAGGTACATTTTATCCCATCCAATGCCAGAAGAAAAATAAAAAAATATATCGTCCTTCATGATATCGTAGCAGAAACGCAATTCATATCAACTCAGCAAAAATCGTAGACTGAAACTTCCTCATATGAGGGTCTTAAATACAAATAGTGCATATAACAAGCAATTTGATGGAATTGAATGTCAGACGGAAGTGGTGTTTTCAAATGGAAACAATGTACTCGTTGACACGGATTCTAAACATTCCGTCACAATGAAATTGACAAAATAGACAAAAATATCACAATGTAAATAGCCATATGAAAGGTAGCTGACGTATGAAAAACTAAGGCATTACGGTTTTGCGTTCTTCATCGATTCAGTAGCTATTCTCCCCAGTACTGGTAAACACTTGATTGTTCAGCCATCCAAACTACTCTTTGCAACGCGCTTGCATTGTCAAGGACGAATTAAACCAATTATCCTCAATTGAATAATTTACTCCTAAGTTACAGTTGATTCCCGTGGAATTGTTTACCCGAAATAATCAACTCAACAATCAGCCTCTTGGAACGGTTCATGCTCATACATCAGAATTGAAATACGTTACTTCAACGTGACAAGACAACTCCAAAGACCCACACCGCGAGTCGAACCCAGGACCGCGAAGCTCGGAAGCGGGTGGACTCTTATAAGAAGTCGACGGCGAAAATCACAAGTGGGGGAAAAGCGCGTTAGGTAACCGATAAAAGATGTGTATTGGAATGCGAAGTGAGAAGGATAACGCACGAGGAGTCTATAGTTTAAGGTTGGCGGGAATTTTCCCACAACCCAGATACGCTATAGTAAGGGGAGTGATAAGGAGGGCAGTGTGTGAGTGATCATCTTTTTCTTCGTGAGGCGGAGGAGGGGGTGAGAGGGGGATTGGGATATATAACAGAGGGAATCCGCTCGCATAGCCGTTTTTTCGTGATTTCCTTGTGCTTGTGCCGACGGTGTCCTTCTCCCCAAAGGACAAACAGAGCGACGACTGGTTTCCGATCCAGAAGTTGGTGAAACGCATCAGCAGGGATTCGAACAGGTCTTTTGGGAATCGAAGAGAGGTGAGCCATAACTTTCCCTCATGCCCTAAGGGGTTTGAAATTGTCGCAGTGCGCTCTGTAAACACAGCTAAGGACAGGAGAAATGTATCAGGTTATATGTGCCGCTATTGTAAAATAGATAGCGAAACTTTTTGGGGTGGAATAGGATGGAGGAATGGCTTAGGGTTTTTCCTCTCGAAATTTTTATCGCTACCGGTTCCGTCGGCTAGATGACCTCTCCTACGAGTTGGCACCGTCAGGCCTGTTGCAAACCGGTTGCAATAAAAATTCTCTTAAAAAAAATGCAAAGTTTTTTCTCCAAGTCCTCCAGTTTTTCGTTGATGCTGAGCAGTAGTTTCTCAGGCAGTGTGCCGCGAGGAATATCTCCGCGATTTTTCCCGGTAAGCGCGCTGAAATTATCGAAATCTTATTTTAAATATTTTTTTTCGAATAATTAGACGCAGCAGTGCAAAATTTTGTAGATCTACGCTGAAGGGATTTTTCTTTTTGAATTCAAATTTGACAGTGAAACCAGCTGAAGTATTTTTGAGTGTTCTGTTTTAAGAGTTACCGAATGCACGAGGATAATTATGCTAAGTGAGATTAGTGTTTCTCATACTCCATAGGGTTAATCCTAGGTTACGCTTTAGAAAGGTAGTTCATTTATAATTTAAGTTTCCAAACGTTTTCGTCTAGGACACATACTTGGTAATGTTGATCAATCAGCAAATCTTTGTTTTGTTTGGACGCGGTTAAGCTATTGGGTTGGGTTAAGATTGTTTTAATTGCTGATAAAAGTATTCTAGGAAACTCTAAGCATGTTGAGCACTTTTTCCAATAGCAAATTCACCAAGCAGATCACATCTTCAACCTAATCTCTATAACTTGCTATACCTTTGATGTTACGTTATAGGATTTCCCACTGATATAATTACGAATCAATTGTGCGAATAAATTGTTGTAATTTTTGTTAGAGAAATTCTCAAGGTTATGTATCAGTTTTCTCCTTATGCTTCAGAAATATTGAAAGTGAATAATGTGAAGAATTTGCGAATGGATGAGAATTTTATCCGCTTTTCGGGGGCAGAAAATTGATAGGAAAAATCGCACGTCATATTTTAATCATAATTTTACTGTTAGAAGTTCACTTAGGTTTTCTTTGATTAAAATACGACATTCATACATAGAAAGGAATCAGTGAAAATGAAATTATAATCAAGGAAGTTGTAAGCCAATAGTCATTAGTGGATTCAAGAAATAAAAATTTCTCGGTAAGCTTAATCAACATACCTAACTTTAAAACCAATTTACGGATTAGTATCTCCAAAGATAAAGGCCGATATAACGTTCTAATAAACTAAATTATAGAAATTTTTGAGCGTAAGATAAGGTTCCCGACCTAATCTCGAATATTGCTGCGCGATTTGGGATCCACACGAGGTAGGTTTGGTCTCAGACTTAGAAATGGCCCAACGTAGAGCAGCTCGTTTCGTTACAGGAGATTTCAGGTTCGACAGTAGCGTTACGTCCATGATAGAATCCCTCGGTTGGAATTCACTTCAGGAGAGAAGAAACGTCTACCGAAGGAAACTTTTCGAAAAGTTCCTCGGTTCCGAATTTAGGGACGAGGTGAATGAAACTTTGATTCCGGTTAGTAGTGAGCGCGATCTCCGAGAGGCATCAACCAAGCGTTATAAGGAGGAAATAGCAAGGACAGATAGTTATTTCTGGTCGTTCTTCCCGCGAGCTATTAGAGAAGCTAATAGGGCCGATTAGAATACTAAGATGGTGTCATTACACCCCCTGCCATACGCCACTGGCGGCTTGCGGGGTACAAATCTAAATCTAAATCTAAATCTCTATGCATTAAGAACCATTCCGATAATGAGAGCAAAATAAGAGAAATAGACTCTAGAACAAGTCGTTTTAAGGGCTCATTCTTTCCGCGAACAATACGCAATAATAATAGGCTAAAAAAGTAGCTCAATCGTACGGTGTTTACACCCCCTGCCACACGCCGAAATGCTGTTTGCAGGGTATTTTTGTAGATGTAGATGAACCATTTCGAATATCGGAAGATGAATAGCAATAATAGACATGCGACCTGCACAACCTCATTTCATTCAAGAAATGTATAGATATAAGCTTGACTCTTGATTAATAAAATCTGGAATAGTTTGCATAATCTAAATGCATGAAATTCTTTTGTCGGGCGTGCTAGAATGCATAGTTAAGATATCCCGTCTTCACTTACTGAAGCTACCTCAGCATGTCGAATATCAGCTGCTGATTAAATCTCACACTTGTTGGCCTTCACACATACTTAAGTTTTTACGGCATCTTCAGTTTTAAAAGTCAATTTATCGATATACGCTAAAACGCGATTACACACGGAACTGGTTTTAAAGAGTGTGCGTGCGTTAAATACAGGATAGTGGATATAATTTGTATGATTTACTACCGTATATAACTATCTGAAATTTCTGTAGATTCCAACCGGGTAAAATAGAAGTAAGATTATATATAGTAGTCCTATTTGTACAGAAAAGAATCTAAAATCTCACGTTTTTGCATAGTTCAACGGAACAGGTTGACAAAAACGAAAATTTCCATTGGAAACCACACTAAGTTCTCATAATTTGAAGCCAAGTCTATCAACCGTGACGATATGAATCATTAAAGAACTTCTTTCATATGAAACTCTTCTCAAGTTTGTAAGATGCTTCTTTCAGTTTTATTTTGCAATAGAAATAGATCCTGGGAAAGAGGAATCTTTAAATTAATTTCTTTTGGAGCGCGCTGATTCGCCTGGCATCGAACCCGGAATCCCTAGATGCATGTAAAGAAGTCTATTATCTGCGGGGCGTCGACTTTTAATACAGGTTGTGCAATTTCTGGTTATCGAGTCTTAAGCTAGCATTGACTCATCCACTACTTAAGTATATAGAATAGCTGAAATCCCGTTAACTCTAACGAGAATAATATTTGACGATATTGGCCTTTACGATTGCAGTTTACTTGACACTCATGAAAACAATAGACAGCCAAAGAACTACGAAATTATATACTCAACACACTACTACGATACGATAAAAAATGCCGAAATTTCACAAAATTTTGACGTATTTCATTACCAATGATAAATAATATTAATTCCAATCAAAATGAATATTTCATAACAAAAGTATAAATTTACATTCAATATCCTTTCTTCTGGTGATTGTCCTGATCTTGTACGACTATTCTTGCTAGTTTGCTTAACAAACAAATCCTGCAACGATATAAAGAAACTTAACGAGCATACCTCATGGAAATCTATCTCAGCAATTTCGGTCCGGACCCAACAAGACATTAGAGGATAAAAATGGGGCAGCGCTTCCCTTCTGGTCTCAGAGGAAGTGTGTGCAAAGTTTGACTAAAATCGGGCAAGCGGTGTGGACTCCAATCTAAGACAAACACACCGTCAAACATACCCACAGATTTTCTGTTTAATGTATATTTATGTAGAAGATGATTATGTCTTTTATACACATGTGAATTCTTTTGGCTGTTAGTGGCAAACGAACAATCGGTTCTTTCAAGTTTAGGATTTCGCTGAAAAATCACTTTCTCCTGCTGATTGGGAGATCAGATAACACACATACTCCGTCTTATCAAATGAATTTTTCTCGGAATAGTGACGACATTTTGCTCCTTCCGGTCATTCAGGGAAAGCTCAGTTCACATCAAAGAATAATAACTCGCGAAAAGTAAATGAGTGAAAGATTAAAGTCCTCTCATACTATACATAAATCAACCGATAAAGAGAGATTTAAGCTATTGGGAACAGTACCACTAAAAACGCATTAATCGTTATTTCCGACTTTTATTAAAACAAACTGTATAGTTTATTATAACTACATCCAATGAAACGATGACTTCAAAGATTCTATAAAAGTATAAATAATTCTGAGAAATAAAGGTCAGCTAGTGTTCCTCCTTGTATAGGTTTTTAGATGTTTCCTTACTATGCAAAAATTAAGCACTATAAAAAATTACTATACAATTACTATTCAAAGGATCAATAAAAAATTAAATATTACTGTACAAAATTAATTTTAATTAATCAAAAATCATTTCTTATGTGCAACTGGAAATTTCACGACGCATAAAAGTCTTTCTTGGTGAAATAACTTCAGATTGCTCTATTTAACCTTTGAGAATTACGAAGAGACGAAAAATTTACGGTACGAGAGGGAACGAGGAAACTTTAAAATACATGACAATAATATTTGGGCCCGTGTTTCATTAGGGAAATAATACCGCGGAAGTAGCGTTAATTATTTCTGATAGCTTCCTTTTAGACGTCTGGAGTTCGTATTTCCTGATGAAAGTTTCATCTCTCATCAGCATTCGTTCCGTGATTCTGCATTTAAAATTCTATCGTAGTAAAAATAATAAAACGACTTTTATTCTACTGCGGAGCGAGATTGAGACAAATGAGTCTCTTCATAACATCCTTCGTCATATGAAATTCAAAAAAAGACGATTAAAAGGAAGAAGTCACGGAAGGAAACTACTTCTTGGGTTTAAAAAACTAAATTTGCACTTGAGAAAAAAGCAGCGGGAAAACACCCGTAAACAGGCGTGTGTGAAAAGCATTAACATATGCGTTATCAAATGTTTAAACAGATTTTATCTTTTAGTTCACGTGTACTTGAATGACAATTAATCGAGAAGCAAACTTATATCTGATATTGATGCACCGTTTAGCTGTGCATATGTAATTTATAATTCTATGAAAAAACAAAGAATTAGGATCTTCATCTTTGCAGGTGATTGTACTTTTGCGTTAGATGGGAATGAATGAGAAGCAGAAAAGCATTTATGGATGTTTAAATATCTTTAATAATTGTCAATTAGCAAATAAGGAAATACCTAATCAAAAAGATAAGCCCCGCTTGTTTCTTCTTCGGTATCTTCTAATGAGAAATCGAAACTATTCCATCTACTAAAACATCTTTTTAGCATTCCTTTTCGCAATACTATAAATACCGTAATAAAGTGAAATTACGATTCTCCGGCCTAATGAGGATACAAGAATGATCAGAAAACACGGATAATCGAATGATTTACTTCCACAATTTACTTTAATAAACAAATAAACGTTATTTGCGCCCATATACGAGAATGGTCTGAAAAGTTTCCGACCCCAGATTTTTCAGAAATCTTCAGAAAGTTTTCAGAAAACATGTAGAGAAATGGCGAAATGTCGGAAACTTTTCAGACCATCCATTTATATCGATTTTACTTGGGCTGAGGATGAATTCTCTCCTTCGGCTTTGAATCTATGTAGCAGCGATAATGTCATAGTAGTCGTTTTCCCACTGTTATCTTCACCACCATCTGTAAAGATGGGTTAAAATAATTATGTGTTGTCGTGTATGAATTTTTTCGCACGCAGAAAATATCGACAACGAGTAAATTCATGTAGGTAGAATCCGACCACGGGTAATCGGGAGAACACTGTTTGATGCTTAATCTTAATGTTTCTCTTGTCTACAATGACTTATTCAAACATCGGCTCGTTGGTCTAGGGGTATGATTCTCGCTTAGGGTGCGAGAGGTCCCGGGTTCAAATCCCGGACGAGCCCGAATTTTTTCTCGTCGTTGACGTGGTGGATTTTTTAAAATATTTATAAAGAAAGATGTATTTCGTGGCATCAGATGATCAGTTTTTTGTGGAAACTGTGAATTACTTGGATTTAAAACTTAAGTCTTGAAAGGTAAATGTTCCTGCTTTAAATTTTTAGCAAAGGCCAGTCTGAGTTCATACTTGAGGAAAATGGCGTTTCTTTAAGGATTACATGATATATAATTCTTTTTTTAAGGAGATTATTATATTATTATTATTATATTATTATTATATTATTATTATTATTATTATTATTATATTATTATATTATTATTATTATATTATTATTGTTATATTATTATTATTATACTACACTCGTGATATCAATTTATAATTTTACCAGAAGATTGTCAGTAGAGTTAGTTCATTTATAATAATATCTGTTGTGATATGCTAACTCGACAAGATTCCGGTAGCTGATTTTAAACAAAAGAGTAGATTAAGATAAAAAATGCCTTTATATCGTTGCCACATCTTTAATCTCCATGTATTAATATTCTGAAATCGGTGAAAGACAAGAGGATGGTGTCAATTCAAAGAATCCTTTGACGTTACAGAATCGTGAATGCATTTCCTTTATCTTGGGAAATCTTTGATCCGACGATAAAATGCACTTCACCCATTGTTTTTCAGATGGATATTATCATACAAAAGGCTAAACAATGCTATCTGATAATCTTTTTCCCCGTTCTTATCATTCTGGCATTTATCCTCCACATTGCACAATAAGTTAGCAAATCTCCGTTGACATGAAGTTTTAAGATATAAGCCGTGTTTTACCTCACTTCTGATTTTTGGTAGCAGGATAATTGTGCTAGATCTTGATAGATTTTCTAAATCATTAAACTATCAAAGTTCTCTCCATTGAAAGCTAAAAGTTAACATCAGCTGTTATAAGCAGATTTTCAATTTATTCTCTCAACCAGTGAATATTAATATTCGGAAAAAATCTAATTTGCTTATTCCATTTCATTGTATGATGTTCACAAACACCAGGATTCTTTTTTCTGAAATAGTCAGCTTAGAATGCATTCATAATTGCAATGAGAGACATAAAAGCAATCTACTTATTCCAAATCACAGAATGGAGATTTTTCGCAAATCCTTTGTAGTGACTGCCATTCAGTTTTGGAACTTTGAAAGTCACTCAATTAGTATGTCTCCTACTTCTAGCCAAATCTATCTCAGCACCTATCTGTACGATGATAATAGTCTTTTCATGCTGCATTGAGTAACATTTCTCTGTACTTGTCCTGAAATATTTCCAGGCCTCTTGGTTCAAAACTTTCAAGGACTTAATCTGCATTTTCATGATCTTTACTAAACTGCTGAATATCTTGATATGCCCATTACAGGAGTTTTAATTTTCCTTATGTTTCATAAGTACTTCTTCTATTGAATGTACCTTTAATTTCTATTATTAAAGTATTTTAATTTACGGATATTTTAGCATTTTTAAAATGCCAATTTCCCGGTGATTCCTACAGAATTCTTTTCCGAAGTGAATTATTGCAATGTGTCCTCTTGTAGTGAATAATTCTATAGACTCTGCCTACTATACTTCCCAGCTTCCCTACCTTCCGAGTTCTATATTTTGAATAGTTTCAATAAATTTGTAAAATAGAGTAATTATTTTAATGTCAACACGACACTCTTTTATTATTTCATTTTGCATATTTTTTATAGAACTGCTCTTGCGATACACAACTTCCTTTACGTCTGTCTTATAGCTTATACTATCAGTAGGTTAACGCAAGTTTTTTCACGACTTTGAGAATATTTTCCTGTTTAGGACCTTTTCTTCCTAAGATATTACAGTAGTTATTTTAAATCCACAACTCCTACAGATATCCTATTCCTATTTGTACATACATTGCTTATGTGTTTGTTAATATCACCGAAGACAGGCTAAATGGGGGAAGAGACTTTCCAGTCTCATTTTTAGCGAAATAAAGGCCTTTCGTTTGTTTTGATCGATTTTCTAGCTGAAAAGGGAGGGTTAATGTAACTCACGGAATTCCACGGCTTTAAAAGGACATGGATTTCATGAAAGCACAGTTTTCAAACAGGCGTGTGAATTTAATAAATAAGAGTCTAATTAAAGTCAAATGAAAACAACCTTGAAATGATTTAAATGACGACCGACGACTGTATACTGTATAAGGTTCCATCATATAATTTGGTGTTAAACATTATGCTATATTTCTTATTGAATGATAATGACATTTGCCTCATCATTTATTATATCCGTGTCATTTTCTGCCGCTGCAAAAAGTCTTTCAGTTCTGTGTGCGAAATATTCCGGAAACATATTCTTTTTTGCACTCCACAAACGCAATAAACAAAGTTGCCATGGTTTTAATCAAGCTGTTACACATCGCACAAAAATTAAAAGCTTCTGGGTAAATTAATTACGAAATGTCACCTAAATAATTCATTTCAGGGATTAAAGTATTTTAATGCTCCAATTTATCTTTCGATGGCATTTTCTTTCGCCTAGATTCTGTTTTAATGAGAAAAATACACGAAAAACGGAATAATGGCGCAAAGTTTGGAAACATCAGACCACTTTGGGTAAAAACGCTAATATGAGAAATGTTCATCTCTCGACAGATGATAGTTATTCCGAGAGAATTACAGCGTTTGGTAAGATTTTAACGGAGGGATTAAACCCGTTCCCATCTCTCTATTCATGTCTTTGACGCTGTCACCATCGCTTTATCTTGATGGAGAGTTTTCGGGCGTCGCAGAATTGAGCTCCATCCATTGCAGAAGACAAAAAAAGGGTCCCTCCCGGAGGAGGAAACGTTTTTGCTTCTCAAGCGGAATGATTCTTCATCTTATCTACATCGGAAATATTCGTCACCAGAGCATTTGTTAGCTCGTGTCTCTCGGGCGATAATGCGGCTGATGTCCCATGGAAAAAGCCTGGCTGCGAACATTACCTGAATCTATGGGTAGTTGAATGTTATCAGTTACGTCTGTCTTTACAGTATTCATGACGGTTTCAACCTCAAACCCTCTTCATTAGCTACCGAAAGCTCTGAAGTTGGGATGACTACCATCGGGTATTTAAGTATATGCTCCTGGAATTTGTGAATTTAATGCAGCCTCGTTTTCAACGCACGGTTTTCATATCAAAATGTAAATAATTGTGTATTCTATATGCGGCAATACTTTCGCTGGTATATAAGGAAAGCACAAAAATATAAGTGTATGAATATACCGTTATGAAATGTTTGGATAAAGTACTCCACAATCGGCGCTTTTTACGAATTGAGACTTTTTCTGGATATATAAAATTCAATCGCGAAAAATACGTAACTAAATGTAGCATTGCTTCATTAACAGTAGTTTGCAGTATTGCTTCATTAACATTAAGAGTTACATGTAAGGTAAGGTAAACGTAACTTTGCATAAACTCTGTATGAGAGGTTGTAACTTGGTGGAAGGACTTAATAACGAAATAAAACCTCTCGTACACCCCCACAGCAGGTTTAATCTGGCAACATGTTTCACCTGATGATGATAGTTCGCTAGCGAGACATGTTGCCAGATTAAACCTGCCTGAGGGGGCGTGCGAAAAGTTTTATTTCATCAGTGACTTTGCATATACAGACGTTGTCTAAGAAAATTCCCTAGGAATAAGGGACGTAAAATGATTTCGACTATACTAGTACTTGAAGCTGGATCATTCACTTTCGATGCTGATAATTTATCCAACCTTTACCTCACGCGTAAGCTGTCTCTGTACGATAAGTTTATTTTCCCAGTATCTCTTTATCATTTTTTATCAGCGTAATTTTTAAAGAATCTGTTCCAAGTTTTTGTTGTAGCAAATTCTAAATAAGTTCTCCTTTCTTATTACATTCATTGAATTGTTTAGGATGCGAAAAACGGTATTTTTAATTAGGTGTTTTTGATTTATTTTCTGAGAAAAAAAACCGAATCTAAAGAACTAACGGCGGATTGATCCCCGATCATAGCAGTACGCGATATGCAAACAAGTGTCATTTTGAGTTTTTTTTAAGGACGTTGAATTTAGTATATGACTATATGAATTATATATATGAATTTAGTAGATATATTTAATATGACATGGAAGACTCCATGAAACAGTAGACCATGTTTTGCGAGGTATCTCTGCGGAAACAGTGTACCTGGATGGATATATCTACCGGCGAATGAACTTAGAATTTAGGATCTTAAAGTAAGTTTGTGTGCCGCTGCAATACCACCAGATCGAAAAATTTGTTGAACGCAATTAAAATTAAACTAATGCATAGAAATTTTATGCGTCCGGGAGTTGAACCTCGTACTCCAATTAACCTATTTTCTCTCTTACTCCTTTTCAGTATCATGCCTTCCAAATCAATCCTTCCATATTTACTCTTCCACAGAATTTATATTCTAACTTGCTTGATTTCTATTCTTCGATAAGAGAATGAAATGAATTTGTTAACTGGAAAAAGTTAGTGATAGATATAGCTACAGAAGCGCAAGAAAAGACCTTTAGTGTGCCTTCAAGTAGGTAGCCGTACTAGTTTTCAAAAGCTTCAAAGAAATAGATTAGTAGGTCAATAGGAGCTGCTCCGATGATACCATAACTTCTAATCTAACTCTAATAGCTCTGTTCCATCCGATTTATCGATTCATTAAGTAAATGTTTAGTCAAAAACGTATACTCTTGATGACGTCGATAATTAAATTGGGACGCTCTATATATTGCCGACCAAAAACCATTGTGATAATCCTTTTCGTATTTAACAGAAAAGTAGCTGAAGAGCTATGACGAAAGGTTACAAATGCTATCGCGTGAACTTAATATCATCTTCTACATGATAGGGAACAAACAGAGCGGAAAAGCATAAAAATCATTGAAGGAATGAAGGAAGTGAAGTATAACGATATGAATGGGATTCGAACCCGGGTCTCCCATATAGCATCTGCCCAGAAAACCGGTCACTAAGCAACTTGTTAACAGAGAGAAATAGATGCAGTAAGAAATTTTGATGGTTGTAATATCCGTTCGTAATTGGGGTACTGGGTTCGAGTCCCAGTCATGTCACCATTTTTTGCAACTGTTATTCCTCTAGTTTAGCTCACGATTCTTCGTGTTATGCAACCACCTTTTCTTTATCCCTATAAAAATGACTATTATGCACATTAATAAAGAAATCAATAGAATGAAACACAAGTTTATGACATCAGACTTTGTGAGTAATTCATTTGTCCATTTTCTCTTTAACTTAAGCGTTTAAGCAAAGGGAAGCTGAGTGGGTAATGGTATCACCAGCAGTAACCGATAAATTTCGTTGAACACGGTACTAAATCTTTCCTGATATCTTTATAAACTACTGACTTGATTCCTATCGTAAAAATCAGGAATATCAATTTGATCGAGAAAATTTATCACTCAGAATTAATTGAAACAGAAGGTACTCGCACCTCAGAGCGGAGAAAGGACTCGATAAGGCAAAGATCAATCCTCTTCCCATTGTTTCCTCACTTAAGCACCCAGATAACTTTGGTTATCTCTCCCCTAATGACCTCCTTAAACCCTCTCCTCCCGTCCAATCTTCCACTTTTCTACTTAAGTGGACAATGAAACTTTCTCGAACGCCTCAAGAGACCTCTATCTTTTAACTGTCATGACTCCCCATTGCTTTCGTCGATCTCAGGTTGAATCATCTGAAGACATTTTTCTATCACCGAGTGTCCCAAAGAAAGGCAGTTTCTATTGCCGCAGAATAGAGGTGGGGAAACTGCTGGATTAAGGCCATATGCGTCCTTTTTGTGAATTCAGAGCAGACATTTTGTCACTCATTGAAACAATTACATTTCGTCGAAGGATAGAGGGACGATTAGAGGATCAAAAGGATAGAGGGAGCGAGTTTTGCTTACTATAGTGTTTGGATTATCTGCAAAATGATTGTGACATATTATAAAAGGACATTTCAGGAGGTGGTGATTGTTTACTTTGCTTTTAGACTAAATTTAGTGATTATTAGAAATGATTTAACTCTTATTATGATTATGTTGTGATTGTTAAGCATGCAATTATATTATTTAAAATGTGTTATTGTTTTGTATTATATTGGAGTTTATTTGGTTCAGGTTGCCATTCAGGATAGAGTATTATTACATGTGTAGTATGTAAAGTATGTACTGTATTGTGTTGACGCAGCCACCGGGCCATTGTCTAATTGTAACGTTTATGGTAATAATAATAATAATTTCTCGAGTTTAAATAGTTTTTACTCAACTTAGTGTTTTCCGTTGCGTGGAAAATATAATGATTCATTGGCTAGCGAAAATGATACTTCTTGCTGACCAATATGGAATCACTTATGATTTCACATAAGTTTCTATAGAAAATTGTTTCCACCGTTCTAAATGCTGCCCACTATGTAAAAATAAGTCTTATGAGGTAATAAAAAGCATACTGTAAAAGAGCGAAATCTCCCAAAGTCTCAGATAAATAGTTACTCGGTTGAAAGAGAATAGAAAGTATAATAAATATATCACGGCATAGTTTTCTTAAGAACGGAATAAATATTTGATTAGAGTGGATATAACTAATGAATCAAAATACTTTGTTTTTTGTTTCGAAGAAATATATTCTGAATTCCACAAAAATATATATTTGACGAACAAAAAGCAAAGTAATTTAATATCTTTTGTTATATTCACCCTAAAATGGAGTTCCACGAAGTCACGGCTCATTCCATCAATATCAACCTAATATTTACTTTTTAATCCCCTGAGTCATAAAGAATCGTTCTCAAAAAGTCAATTCCGATGGATTTACCAGAAACTCCGATCGCTTCTGAACAGAATAATACCTTAATATTCAAAGCCTTGTGGAAGATCATTGATATTTACAACACAAAATTCCGTTGAAACGTTTCTATACCGGTAAATAAATTCCTCTACTTCTTGCACATCCTTTCTTGGATTAATCAGGCAGACTTTCACGGTCCCTTATTCCTTAAGTCTTTTTTTACCTATCTATTAGCATTGTTACGATCCTCGCGACCTTCTTGTCGAACGCGAAAGGAATTTTCAATGAACCTTGATATATTTAGGATGAACTCTTATCGAGAAAACGTCTATTTCCATCATAGAGTATTTTGTTGAGTGTTCTCGATGCTCTTTTTCGAATTACGTAACACTTGATAGACAGATGCACTCAAAAATAATTGATGAAATCAATTGATCAGGGAACTCCTCATTAGAACAAATTCTACCCCCAAGTTTTCCAAACTTCCTTCCGGAAGAAAATCACGTTTCCCACCATAGAATGGCTCAATCAGAACACACTGATTACGGAAAGGGTTAAAATTAAGTTGTTTGGGGCGGATTGAGAACTTTCATAATCTTATATTCAGCTATTCTTGGACCAATATGCATATTTCAAACGTAAAGTCTCCCTTAACGTCAGCGGTTTCCCTTCTGCCTTCCTTCTTCTAAAATTTTTGACCTTTCTGCATTTCTTCGAATGGCAGATTTCAATAACAAATGCAGAGTACAGCCGAAAATAGTATATTACATGAAAATTTGGGATGGTAATGGGGTATATAGCAACGTGAAATTCTATATACAGTCCTTCACTAGCATTCACAAAGTCATTTCATGTTGAGAACCAAAAAATTAAATTTTCAGATATACCTGCCATTCAATTAGTTTTTGCTGCAGAAATTAGCATGAAGTGATTATAACAAAACCAAGTTAGAAGAAAATTTATCATATCCTAGGATAGAAAAGGAATATTTAATGTTCCATGCCTTATATAAAAAAGCAGGAAAATTTCGGTTATTCACAAATTACATCAAGTTTATCGTATCTATCAGATATTAATTTCAACAATTTCGTGAATACGGGACTACGACTCGTATTCTTATGTCCCGATTCACATTTCCAGGACAACAGGCAAGG
Organism: Pachydiplax longipennis; assembly: GCA_036926295.1. Classification (NCBI taxonomy): domain Eukaryota; kingdom Metazoa; phylum Arthropoda; class Insecta; order Odonata; family Libellulidae; genus Pachydiplax; species Pachydiplax longipennis. The sequence continues at coordinate 51,739,942 of JAVFKF010000004.1, forward strand.
CCAGTGAAATAAAAATAAAAAGCAAAAGCAATACTAAAACGATACATTTTTCTTCTTGCTCGGTAACAATCACAGGGTAGTAACTGTAAGACAAATTTTCAAAATAGGGTTGAACGAGAGTTACTCTATTAGCCGTCCGAGCAACTCAGAAAGGGTGAACATGGAACCGAGCCAAAACAACCCCGACTTTTCGAAGAACAGGAATATAAAATGGGAGAAATTAGGATAAAGAGATACAGCTGTCGAATTTTTCTATTTGGCTTCTCAACACTTTGTACTAAGGAGATTAATTTCGAAGTTCCCCGTCGAATTCCTCGGATCTCGGTCTAGCCCGCTAGAATAATACTCTAATTCTGCAGCTGCTTCACCCTCTGGCGTCTTTTGGGCCACTGCCAATCCAAACAACAGTAGAGGGATCTCTGTTGAATATCCAAATATGCTAACCTGTGTTAGCAAACTGTTTAATTAATTCAAGAGGTTGAATCCGTGTACATATCGGACTCTTTGAGACAAGGAAAATATTCTTACGTATAAATTACATGTGTTTGCGTCTGTTTTACACAGCGGCTGTTGACTCTGAAATCAAAGAGAAACGTATGATCGACGGATGGAGGCTTGACCCCGCCGAATTCCGAGATGAAGGAGAGAGAATGCCGGTGAAAATGTTCGCTAGAGACAGAGGAATTCGACGGGCGAAATCGCCTTGCTTAACTGAAAAAGTAGCTTCTCTATTTATCTCAAAAGAAAATGTAAAAATTTACTACACCCAAAAAAATATATTTCCTTAAATGACCGCTTTCAAGAATGTCGTATCATTTTAAGCTTGGAAAGGAAAAGCCATTCTCGAAACTGGTGGGTGTTGGAAACAATTTTTCTATTTTTTTTTATATATTAATGAATAAGTTCCACCAAGTTTTGCATGGATTATTTAATAACCGTATTTGATTGCATGTAAGATACACTGGAATATAAGATATCGCAATTTCAATAGGAAAACTCGAGATAAAATATTTAATGGCCCAGTTGAAACTTAGGCTATAGTTACGCTTAATTTTTAAGTTTCCATTTTCTGGTAACATTTTTGTATAATATACTCCATTCCTATCAAGTTCGGTACATATTTCGATGGCACTATCAGTATTTCAGTAACAAGAATAGTAAAGAGAAAATTCGTATATAAACCGCGGGGTAATTTGTTAAACCATAATTTCATAGAAAAAGGTGCGTTCCATACTTTACATACCAAATTGACTTTGGTTCAATCGATACAAATACTTGAAATTCTGTTACGATGGTTAATGTATCTAAATATATGTATTTTATGCTCATCCTACATGCTGTAGTTACGTAAGTTCCATCATGTTAACTCAAGTAATTATGGTTTTCAACGAGTATGTAATTCTCTCTACATACATCATGCAGAATTAGATAATTTAGCTGGAAGCTTAAAAGAATAACAATTTTTCCAAATATGGAGTGAAGTCGATGTTTTTAAGCGTAAGATTTTAGCAATGACAAGACATTCTGTCAAGAAGAATTAAATTAGTAAATTACGACGAAGGTGCTCCAATTAAAATCTTCTCGACCAATGAAGTCTCCAACAATATTAATAACCTCATTATCCCTCCACCGGAATGCATGCCGCGATTCTGCAGTCCATTAGCTTAAGCGAAGCTCTATAAAAAGACGTGACACTTATAGAAAGCAGTGTTCTTTTCAGGATGTCTACTTCACCGAACGGAGGCCTTCAGAGCGAGAAGCCCCCAACCAGCGCTAATGGGGAGACGAAGAAAGAGGTGTTCACAGTGGAAGTGGCCAAACTTCCTCCAGATAACGAGGCTCAAATGCACGGAGGACACTTCAATCCCCATGACAACAGGAGTGTGGAGCACCCCACCACGTGAGTACACAACTGGACGCCATTACGTCACTGAGGAATGAAAAAAAAGAAACTTTCCGATTGGGAAAATTTCTGCAGAATTCTCGATTAAGCGTGAGGATTCGAAAGATTTCTAGTGGGCACTTCCAATCCTTTCCCAACTGGACTTGGAGAGCGAAAGATTTTTCTCTTTAATGTGTTATTTTTTCCCTTTGGTTGTCTTGGAGGTACTTCAGGTCTTATTAGAATCAAAGTCTGCGAGAACTTTTTTCGAAAAAAGTAAGATTTGAAATTCTTGGTATCTTGTCACTTTAATATCTTCATGTCAGTCTTGGCTCTAACTTTAAGCTGATAAATGCGCTTGCTATGGATTTTTAAGAAATTTGGAGAAATTACTGGTAGCGTCATGAACAAATGGGTCTATTTACAACGTTTAAGATAAAACAGTGATTTTTACAAGCAAGCGGAAGTTTTGACTGATCTGAATTTTGTTAAATCCAAAGAATGAACTAACACGAAAAAGATTGTGAAACCGCGAATCTTCCACAATCCGGTTGCTATTACCAATGGTCCATTTTGCAGAATGAAACAAGATCCTTTTTTAAAGATCCTTGGTTCGATTCCCGTTCTCGGCAAATTTTTTCACATCCGTATATCCTCAGGGCTTCCCTGAATACACTCGGGAAATTTAAAATATTTATCCTCTTGACTTCACTAATTTTTAGTTATTTACGAAAGCTATAACTGACATTTTCCATTCAGTTCTTAAAAATGTCACTCAAGTAGCGGATTGCATCCCAGAAAATATATACGAGGGTGGTGTAAAAAGTTTCCGACCCCAGATTTTTCAGAAATCTTCAGAAAATTTTCAGAAAACATGTCGAGAAATAGCGAAATGTCGGAAACTTTTCAGACCACCCATTTATGCTTCAAATTATCATTTTTTATGAGAACTTAACAAAAATAAATTTTCAAATCTCCTAAATGCTTAACTTACATTAGAGATGGATGCTGTTTTTGCAAAAGAAATCTAGTTTGGCACTATTATGATGCGTTGATTTGGACATAGCATTCGCAAATATAGAGCTGAGAAATAAGGGTGTATTTATCAAACGCTGTATTCTTTCTTAAAGGAACTGGGAAACACTTTTTCATCTGCTGAAAGGAAGTCTTGGGACAGGAATCTTGGCCATGCCAAACGCTTTTTACCATGCCGGATGGGCCGTAGGAATCGCCGGAACTGTCTTAATAGGGATCATTTGCACATACTGTGTTCACATATTGGTGAGAATTAATTATTTATTTGTGTCACCGTTTGAATTCCCATACTCTTATACCAATCTTTCATCACATCAAGTGTTACTAGAAGTATTTATTCAATTTTTTATTTATTCAATTAACGGGATATACCCTTTGCAAACAAGTGACATAACACTAAAGCACATTATTATTAATTCCAAAAATTATTCTGTATAAATGACAATAATATGGAACAATAAAAAAGATTACAGTATAAAATATGATACATTAAACAGTATCTACATATCTACGATGTAAAATCAATCAATTAATAACACTGTTCTGAAACAGTTATGATCGTTAATAACGGTGTATTTAAACAACACAAAAACCAAATAAACGCTGTTGTATAGATAAACGCAATGGATATTAATTAATGAACGAGGGAAGCAAACTATTCATAGCATGAAAAACCAACGGCTAATTATTGGAGAGATTTAAACTTAGAAAATAATTAGAGCATACTAATTAAATAAACGACCCCTAATTATAAAATTTTACGAATAAATTTAATTAGTTCATGCAAACAACTAAGGCCGTGGTATTTAAAATTCTTCTAATATTTAATCAATACTTTTCAATTTGATATTTTCCCATCAACCATTGAGTATTTCATAATTTCTGCTTTGTTTTATATATATAATTATTTCTGATTTGTTATGAATTGTTTTCTCTGTAAATAGAAAGCCGAATCTATTTCAGACAAACTGATGAAAATAACTGAAATGAATTTAATTCTGTTAACAGGTTAAGTCCCAGTACGAACTGTGCAGGAAAAGGAGAGTTGGCAGTCTTAATTATCCTGAAACCGCTGAAGAAGCTATGAGAGAAGGCCCTTCCCTGTTTAAGAAATGTGCTCCATACGCAGGGTAAGAATATTATAATCGCCTTAGCATCAATTTTAAAATCTCTTATATTTCAAAAAAGCTGAGCTTCCCAACGATTATAAATTATTATGATTATAATTAATAACAAAAATAATGATAATCGTAAACAAAAATGCAAAATCTTTGTCCTGAAATTCCGTTGTTGATAAGTTTGTTGTTAAAGATAATTTTTCTGTTCCATCGACGAAATTAACCGGAAAAATTTTAATTAAAATTATTAAATTACTTATCTTAATTGCTTTCAGGATGTTTTTTGCCTTGAAAAATAGTTTGTTAAAATTTCTAAGTGAAAGATATAATTAAGTCTCAGTATAATCTTTAAGATAGTTGTGTTAAATTACTTCATAAAACCATTTGATTGAATATATAATATATCAAATCAACAGATTATCTATAATAATAAATAATTTGTTGATTAAGGCAACGTCAAAGGTTACGTTTCAACTCGAAACATTTTACCTTTAAATATTTAAGGTGCAGACATTTAATTTTAAAGTGTTAAATATATTTCGATTGAAATTTCAATTGATTTCATTTTTTAGGCATATAGTCAACGCCTTTCTGCTTGTATACCAGCTTGGAACGTGCTGCGTTTACATCGTCTTCGTTTCCAGCAACATCAAAGACGTAAGTTCATTTAGATTTACTCAATAGTTAGCAAGAGTAATGTGGAATAATACCATAATTTCGTTTCCACGAGATAACTGAATTTAAATTAATTTTATTACACCCCTTTATTTTGAACAATTTATTACGGAAGTAATTTCACACGCCGAAAGGAAAGAGAATTGATGTAGATAATTGATATTTTAAAACTGAATAGAGACTTAGTATAATTCATGATGCTACGTGTATTACATCTAAAAATCGTAGTTATTCTGAAGTAACTATAATTATGCAACTTCTGGCTTATCTTCCTTCTCTATTGTATATTCCATTTAGATTCCAACTTAAACCATGATTAAAGCTCCAAATCTTTTAATTTCATTGTAAAGATCAACTGTACTTATTATCCCAAATACTGCGAAAAGAAGATTCTCGAATCCGAGATCGAAATACCCTCACTGAATGAACTCTCATTTCGGTCTTTGCGAAAATGAAATAATGGATTTTTAGACATAGCATTTTGGAATAGATTTGAATGGGTTGGGTTGAATTCGGTCGGGTTGGGGCGGGGAATAGCATATTGAAATACAAATTTAATTTTCTCATGCAAATTATTATTGAAATTTCCGACCTGGTTACTAATGCGGTAGTATGAAGTTATAATTTCCGTGAGTATATTTTAAATTCAATTCAAAATACACAATACCCCACCCAAAAGAAATCAACCAAAGTTTTTTCAAAATTATAAGTCGAAAATCATTGGGGCTGTTGCGAAAATGAAAGTATCCACTCCGCGAATTGTGTATTTCATTTCTCCCATTGTCCGAAATGCTTACTTTACCAGTTGGCAGTTTAAAAGCTAATTCTCACTCTGTTCAATGAGTAAAATTTTTTAATTTAAATTTTAAAATTTTTCAATTTAAATTTTAAAATTTTTAATGACCGAAATCGGTAAAATCGCAAATAACATACACACAATATAATTCCTCTGAAAAGTTTCCGACATTTCGCCATTTCTCGACATGTTTTCTGAAGATTTCTGAAAAATCTGGGGTCGGAAACTTTTCAGACCACCCTCGTATATTAGATATTCCACTCGACTTACACTTTGGCATGTTTCTAGAACCACCACCAAAGGTACAAATTGTCTTTTTTCTGTCTTTAATAGGTAGTGGATTACTACACCACCAAATTGGATGTCCGGATATATATGCTGATCTTGCTCATTCCTTTCATCTTGATTAACTGTGTGAGGAACCTCAAGTTGCTCGCTCCATTCTCCACTGTGGCTAACGCGGTAACTCTCATTGGATTCGGTATTACGCTATTCTACGTGTTAGCTCCTTCTTCACTGGGCGACGGAAAAGGTCTTCCAGCCATCTCAGACAGGCCAACCGTAGGAGACATTTCAAACCTTCCACTTTTCGTGGGAACTGTCCTCTTTGCTCTCGAGGCCATCGGTGTGGTGAGTGACTCTTAACCACGTAGCAAGTTAATCTCTACTTAATTTTAGGTTAAATCTATCTCATATTATATCGGTGAAACGAGTGACTCCATGATTAACAGTGATTCTAACGAAACCGGAGGATGAATTCCTAAAGCTTAAAACTTATTTAGATGTTATTTTTGATGGAATATTATGATAGTTGATCCATTTACTCATCCCTTAAAACTTGAGAAATAATGTGATGGATGAATTCTCAAAAGAATTCCATGTACATATATTTTGCTCGATGGATTGAAAATATTTCTGCTTTCAAGATTTTTCTCCATATTTATTGTTTGAGTGAAAAATTATTAATAATTATTATACTCTAGAATTGTTGATTAATTTTAATAATGATCAACCCTTAATAAATTGATAGATGGTGATTGATTCAAATCTTGAGTAAATGATATGCAATCAACTGGAGTGATCAACAATGAATGTGAACAATTGAATTGATAAAGGTGAACAATTAAATTGATAAAGGTGAACAATTAAATATTGAATCCGATCATACAGAAAAAGGATAATAATTATTTAGAGAAATCCAAAAAATAATTTATACCGTAATAAAAACGTAACACTTGAGAAAATGTCTACAAATTCAACTTAGCACACTATAATTCCTTTGAACTACTGGAGTTATTGCTATGGGTTATCTATAAAACTCACTTAGGTTTTTGCTTCCTGGGAAATGAAGAAACGTACTTTCTATAACTGAATTTCGAGCAAGTAAACTAACTAAATTTCGGATATTTCGGAGCTCATACGGCAATAACCTATAATCTTCAAGCCACTTCATCCAGAGAAACTGCTGACTCACGTCTCAAATAATTCCTCCGAAATTTAAATGCATTTTTTGCCGTCCGTCCATGTACGTTCTCCGAACGTGTATCTCGGATGGAGAAACAAAACAATAAGAACCCAAAAGGGCTTGTTTTGTGTCCAAAGTGGATTTTTTGCTATATTGCACTGGATGAAAGCCAGGGACATATGGAAACTTACCAAAAAGGGGGAGATTTTTCTTCGGGCAAGGAGAAAAGATATTCCGATATTTTTTTATGCGGGGATACTCAAGTGTGAAGTGGCTCGAGGCATATTTTATGGCTAAATACCCCATATAATAAACGTCGACGTTTCGGAATGATAAGCCTTATCCAGCATCGGTATTTACAATCTGAAGGGGTTTTCTGATGCCATATCGATCCCAGCGCCACCGGAAGTGTTGCGGTACCTCCTTGGGTACACGGGGAAAGATTTGGGTAACTTCTTTCGCCACACCCAGTCACAAAGTTGTTTGATGGTTAAATATAGAATTCCATGAATATTCATAAGGAAAACGATTAACTCTTCCTTATGATTTCCATCGTCAGATTATGCCCCTGGAGAACAATATGAAGACGCCCAAGTCTTTCGGAGGCCCTCTGGGTGTGCTCAACCGCGCAATGACATGCATTGTGCTGCTCTACGTTGCCATGGGATTCTTCGGATATCTGAAGTACGGACCGGACGCTGATGGAAGCATAACCCTCAACCTGCCTCACGACCAACCGTAAGTCTAATTTAAGATGACCCATCAGATTCTGTTTCGTTTATGAATTAATGTGATAAATATAATATTATAAAATATGTAAGAACTGATATAATTAAATTAGTAAATATAATAATACATAATATATAAGAATTGATATAATTAAATTAATAAATATAATAATACATAACATATAAGAATTCATATAATTAAACAATCCTGATTTCTGTGAAAAACAATCAACAAACTATGCAACAATTAGAAGAATGGAGTAACAATTGGATGAATTCTGCATTTGCCAAAAGGTTGAAAATATTCCAGAAAATTGGCACGGAGTTTAAATCAAAATCTTGTTTGGTATTAAATTTATGTACGAGTTCTTATGGTACTCTTCCAACATGCGATCTACCCCATGAACTGTGTTGGATTGGGTTGTCTAGGACAATAAAATAGTCCATATGTATGATAAAGAATTAAAAACCTCAGTATTAATAAAAAAACTATCTTCAAACGATGCAATAATACAGAGATTTCTAATGTAATAATTCTGTAGGCATCCAAAAAATTAATCGCTCATTTCCATCAATAACTTGAAAATATAATGTTTTCTTTTTTTCAAAGGGATCATATTTCATAAGAAATTTTCATTTTGGATGTAAACCCAACACTGCAAGAATACTTAATTTAAAATTATTTTACGTTTTTAATTTTTCCATATTTATTGAATGTACTACCTAAATTTAGGATTTTAAATTGTAGATTAATTCAAATAGTGAAAGATGTATGTTTAAATATGTTATCTTCAATGGTTCTACATTCTGAAAGTTTGAAACTGCCTATGGTTAAATCCAGTTAGCCTTTACGAAATTACTATTTAGTACTTTATACAAAATACATCTCAAAGCTTTCTAATAAAATTATTGCCTGTTTAATTCGGGCAATTTTCTCTATGAAATAATTCCTTCAAAATAAGGATTAATGTTAAAAATCATTGACAGTGATTTCATACTTCTCTACTGCTATCAAGAGAAACTATTGCGACTTCCGATGTAAACCAATATTTTCTCAACTTTGACAAGAGCCTAAAACAAAAACGATCTAGAAAGCACTGCTCACATCATCTATAATTTTAACGTGCCTCAGTTTTATTCCACGAGGCACCTTTCAACATTTTTCCTAAAATCTGCAGAGAAAATTGAACAACGAGTAACAGATCTGATTCCTCCATTTGTACTATGGAGTAAAAACTCTCTTAAACTCGACAGGTTGGCGCAGAGCGTGAAGATCATGCTGGCATTCGCCATTTTCATCACTTACGGGCTCCAGGCGTACGTTGCCGTGGATATCACGTGGTACATCTATCTTGCGCCGAAATTGGAAAAGAACGAGCACAAGCTGTTGTGGGAATACGCCGTCAGAGTGTGCCTTGTCTTGATCACTTGTGAGTATTCTATCATTCTACTGTAACGATATAGGTCGCCCATTATTCATATACTGGTGAATTACCCCGTCAGAAATGACGGGACTAAATTTAAAGTATAAAGTATGAGAAACTTGCATGCATCTAATGTCTTTGAATGAACAAGTCGTGTCAAATAAAAATAGTCGCTCTTAAAAAACAGGGTGGTTTTATAGAAGGTATATGAAAGAATATCCGTATTGTATTCTTCCGAAATTTCTATTATTTTGTGCCTTATAAAGTTGTTATATAGCTATAGATATAGCTGTTATAGATGTGGAAAATATTTGTTTATTTGGTTACTATAACAATAACGCGTATGGTTACATTGTTGCTTTAAAAACGATTCAGACGCAAAATTTTTCATTTTTTCAAACGTTTATTATTTGAAATTTTATTCACGATGCACGATTTTAACCGTCTACATTATAAGAGATTATATTGTTTATAAAAGTATATTGCTGGATTCCGATATCCAAATCGTACTGATGATCTCCTTACCACGAAATATGGGCTCTTATTCCTCATGCATTTCATAAGAGGTTATCGTTCCCATATACAGAATTAGCGAAAATTGCAACGATATTCTTAGTTGTCAGGGAGACTGCTTGTTTATAAACAAAAAATGATACAAATTTTTCGTATATTTTGTCCTGATTATCGCAATTCCGAATCTAAAGTTACACGACGGAAATATAATTTTGAATATTTATTTAATTTCCTTTCCATTGGTGTTTGTCTCGATTTTGTAGGACCTTTATTTCGAATTTAACTGTGCAATGGAGAACATGTCATCATAACGGACTTTACATTCACCTTTCATAAACCCTGGATACTGTTATAGAATTTTGGAACATTTTTCCTTTATTCTTCAGAATAGTTAGAAGCATTTTCAATCGGAACGATTGCGAAGAATTCACTTGAAACTTATAGAACGTGTCGGAACCATGGAAACCGCCAGAAGAAAATTGGCAACCAATCGAAAACTAAGAAAAATAAAGTTTAAATAATTTTCAATCTTCTACTTGTGAAAACCGATTTTTAGTAGGCCTTACACACTCCAGAGAGATTTTTTATTATTTTCTATTCATCAGATTTCTTAAAACTTTTAAAGTTTAAACGTAACAAAAATAATAGATAGATATTTTAAAGAAAAACAAATCATAAAATAATTTAAGGGTTAGGAACAGTACTTTAATAAATAAAGCCTTTCGCGTTTTAAATTTGCCTTTTTCGCGCTATTATGATGAGATATAAATACTAATAAATACGGATCCATATAAGAGCTAAATGAAATTTTCATGCGTGTGATTGATGGTAGAGGAAAAGTTTATATTGAAATAATTTTTCCACAATCTTCTGAGGAGTTAGAAGGAAAATTTGCTTTCAGGATGAGTCTCTAACGATAATCTGGGAGAAATTTCCAATTTAGCTAATTTTATTTCTCAGGCAAATGTAACGGGAAAATTTAATCGGATCTTATGTAGATGTATGACAACGCCCGGATAAATTAGGGAAAAAAACATGAACCAATATGTCCTATCTGTGAACACACCTGGGAAGAAAAAAGTAGAATTTCAACTGGAAGATGAATCGCTGGTTATTACGAAGATGTACAGTAATACCTCTAATTCTTTACTGAATCACATTCTTTGGCCGAAACGTTATTTCCCATTAGCTTCCATAGAAAATCGTTTCATTTCTTTAAGGTGCTGCACACTATTTAAAGATATAGAATATACGGGTGAAACATCGAATGGTTCACTCGAAGTACGAGAAAGATCGATTCCATCATTCGATGGGGTTTAGCTAGTGAAAAATCGAATCATTCTATGGAAGCATACAATCGAATTATTCTGTTGTGTTCATTAGGTTTTCCCCACCTATAAGAGCAGCCACTAAAGCATTAATTAGCCCAATTTATATTCCTTAACCCAGTCCGAAATACAGCGAAAAATTTTTCGTCAACTGGGTTAGTTATTAGCCTGGCTATCACTGTAGCCGTTCTGATACCGCGAGAAAGATCAGAGAAATAGATGCTAAAACCAGTCGATTCAAGAATTCATTTTTCCGAGAACAATACGCTAAAATAATCTACTAAGAAAATAGAGTCATGGTCATGCACCCCCTGCCACACGCCGAAAGGCGGCTTGCAGGGTACATATGTAGATGTAGATATTTCACATCTACGAGAAGTATTACGTGTTTCCAATCTCCGTACGCGTCATGCAGCTCTCTTCGACTAAATAACGAACAAATTTTCGGATAATTATAAATCTCTTCGATAAAATCCCAGTGATGCAACACTCTTTGACCAGATAACGAACAAATTTTCGGATAATTATAAATCTTGTCGATAAAATCCCAGTCCGTGCAACGCATGGACGTGTGCGTGTTTGATCACGTGTCAGCACGTCATACTGATCACCACGTGCGAAACCCGTGAAATGCCACCTGATGGCAGATTTATGGCCGTGCACTCATTTCTGCCATTCCTCTGGCTCCACGGGCGTGATTCACTTGGAAAACAAATGACGTCCTTTAATTAATGGCACTAAGTACGCCACCGAGTGACGCAACTGGTAATCTTCTTTGGAGATACACCTTGGAAAGAGCTGAAGAGATGCAGGAAGCGCCAGTGCAGAGGGAAGATCATGGCGGAATAGATCCGGTATATTAACTAACGCCAGTTCCTGAGCCCTTATAGGTCTGTCAATGAACATTATTAAGGCCGTTGCAGATTGCGTGTTACAGAATCCTTTAATGAATTTATTTATCATCGAAACGTATAAGTTTCTCTTTTAACTCCGCTAATTATTACTGAAATACTTACTACTCTACTGTGACGTATTCCGTGTGTATGATACGTTCCAGTTCTTACAGTCAGTAATGATGGATTATATGGAATGTGTCCAATCCCATGTTACAAGATTAGTCTAATTCCAGGTCGCCTCTATGCGGTATTCTTCTGTGACGATAAAAATTACGATTCGTAGTTATGATCAGAGATTTAAACTACTGTTTTCAGCTGTCAAACTGACTAGAAAAACTGGAACATAGCATAAAACTCCGAAGCAAAGAAGTGCATAGCTACTAGAACGGAAAATGTTTATCGATAGACGACTGTGGTGAAAGTCCCGGGTTTGATTCCCGAGCGAAAAGAGCTCAGCTTCCGAAGCACTTTTCACAATACTATATCTACCAATAGATTTCTGTAAAAATAGGTGAAACTACATGTTACAGCACTCCGTTCTTTTTACTTTATTACTTTAGTCTCTATTTTAAAAATATTTTAATTGATTTTTATATACGCCTTCCTGTTAAGTTATTGTATTTTATATGCCCTAGGCATTTATCTACACAGTGAGGATTGGTTTTCTGTACACAGCTATACTATGGGGCATTAATTCGTAACAATATGAAAGATGACGTGGTAAGGTAAGGCGTTCCAATTAGAGAAGCATCTTTCCGCGCTGATGTGTATTATACGGTGTAAGACGGTGGTTAAGGAGCATCTAGAAACACAATGAGTAATCTACTGAAAGGCCCAGTCTCAAATTTCCTTTATTACAGTCTTTTGCTTCCTGATAATTAACCCCACCCTTCGAACCATCCGAAAACTTTTGTCTTTGACTTCCCCATTGTCTTTTCTTTCACTTTCTACTTTCAATTAATTTCTTTAGCAATACATCCTGCCTCAACGTTTGCCCCGGCCTTTTCTTCTTCCCATTTTATGCTTCATTATAAACCCTTTTTCCCCGGTTCCCCCAGCTATTCCTAATTTTCTTGATGACAACCGATATCACTTCTTCCCTTCTACACCATTTCCATGTCTTTACACCCTTCTTCTCTTTCATCGACCTCATTTATTGCGGTTTACTCGTTCTTCAAATTCAAAATCCATTTAGCAGAGCACCGAAAATAAGTTTTCACAATTCTTTTTTGACGTTTAAAAACTTGCCCTGAAAACCTGCCTGTTAAATACTATCAGTGTTTAAAACCAGTTCGTTCTCAGGACTGATATCAAAAAGGCAAAATTTAGGTAAACGAAAATTCGGAAATTCAATACCTTTTTGAGGCTTTTTCATGAAAATTTTAAAGCAATTATTATCATTTATTATTAAAGCAATCAGTTCAGGAATAAAAATATATGTAGACCGAAAGCTAACCGTTTGAAACTAAGTGAAGGGTAAATGAATTTTCAAATCTCAGCGAGATCAAGAATAGAGTTAAAATGATCGGTAACTGCTCAAAGAATCTTTCACACTATTGGGAGATTCATTATATACTCAATGAGTGTACTTATATTTATGTCTTAACCTTAATGACGCTAAACACAAAAGAATAATTGTGCTTCCTAGACGGTTTTACTAAATTTCATAACTCATCGAATCTTTAAAATATATCGTAATTTGTCTAATGCATAACTATATCAAATGTTATTGAAAAAATAGAATATGGTTCACTTTAAGAGTTGTGCAGGCTATTTCACTAGTACTTCTCCGATGTGTTTTAGAATGTGTCCTCGTTTAGTGGAATAATAATCATTCTAATACCATTGGTTTGACAAATTATGGAAAAATAAAAACGAAAAATTTTAATTTCATGAACGATCATTTCCTTAAACTTAGATCTTGGCTTTTTTAAAAGATGACCTTAAGCTGTTTCTCCACCTGGTTTTATTCATTACGGTGGATGGGTAAAGTTAAAATTTCACCGATATTCACTAGTGCCACCGTACTCGAATTGATCCCGTAAGAAGTGAAAGATTAAAACCTTAGAAAAAATTCGCTTCCTTCGGAATACTTTGTTTTTATCGAATTTAAAGAAATTGAAGTTTCTTAAACCCTTTTTTCTTTTGCTCTAATTCTCTTCTGAAATCATCAATTTATAAAGTATCACAGGTCGAGTGATACTCGATAACACTGGAAACGAATTGCCAATCTTAATCTCCTCTAGTAGTAGAAATAAAATAAAATTTTATCTTACTCACCAACTGAGGCCATCCAGCTGTTTTTGTTGATAATCTTATCGTTAGAAATGAATTCATTGTGTAAGTGGCATGGGCCTGAAGATAAAACAAACTATTGTTTAAATAAATGGATTTTTATCCATCATATTCATCATCAATTATCATTATTATCTATCAACTATTGTTTGTATAATGATTTTTTTATTATATAATAATTATAAGCTGATAATGATAGTTTATAAACTATTGTTTAAATAAATGGATTTTTATTCATCATCTTCATCAATTTCCATTATCAGTCGAAATAATGAAAAGAAAGAGGATATTTTTTTTAAATATAAGTTCGTCGACAATCTAGAGATTCCATTATAAGTGAAAATTCACTAATTGGTAACTTTTAATTTAACATCACGCGAATATATCATAGAATGATTCATTTGTGCCAAATAATTGCAATATATCGATTTGAAATTTGTAAGATATAAATTCATTAAGAAAGAAGAGACTAGAGAGAAAAAACGACATCATTCTGTAGTAAGAGTTATCAACATGACCCGACGCTACCAAATAAGGGTTAAAAGCAGGCATCGTTACACAACTTGCATCGTGCAAGTCATTATCTTCCCCTGATCCTTGTTGTTAGAGCATAAAAATATATTAGAAGCTTTGAAGGGAGTAAATGTGTGTTAACATTGTCTCTTACCTTCGCAGTCTTCCTAGCCGTGGCAATACCAAACCTCGAACTCTTCATTTCACTCTTCGGAGCCCTGTGTCTGTCTGCTCTTGGAATCGCCTTCCCTGCAATCATCCAGACTGCCACCTTCTGGAACGGCAAAGTCACGCATCCCTCGGTGGAGGACGGGCCTTTGGAAACCTCTAACCCTGCCTGGACTAGCTTCAAGAGGAATCGAATGGCAGTCAAGAACACCCTGTTGGTCATCTTCGCCCTCCTTGGTCTCGTCGCTGGAACCTATACATCCATCCGGGATATCGTCTATAAGTTTTCATAATGGTGCAGACTTTGTAGCGGTTCTCTGGAGTCTTGGGCTCGTCGATGAGTTCTTCTACTCCCCGCGCTCCGTCCTGTTTGACGCTTGAGCAATTGAGTGCCCTTGGAGGTCTAATGGGGCTCCACTTGAAGAAGATTCAGGGTCGCGTAATCAGAATTTTTGTGTATTTGGTAAAACAGTCGAATTGAGAAGGTGGCGGATTCGTCATCTTTCGTTTTTAGCCCAGTGATGCAGCTATGCCAGAAAATACCCTTGGAAGATATGGTTTGACCCAAGGATTTGTTTAAGCGATCTGATCTACAGAGGTTCGGTGTACTGAAAATGTTACTGGAATGGCTTTCTGCTATTCCAGCTGATCCTTTGCCGTCCTACTTTAATTCTTTGTCGAGAGCTAATGTTTGTATTGTACGGAAATGTTTAATTAGTACAAAACCTGGCCTCGAGGATGGGGTTTAGCCCAAGTTAGATTTTTAAGAAAACGTGATCTGTTTTAGTGTGAAGGTGAGGTATAGTGATTTTATTTAATGACGATTTTCATTGTTTTCTGGCGATATTTTCCGAAGAAATTCTTTTAGAACAGTGCATAATCATTGGGTAGTTTACCCCATCGGGTCATGATCCTACCATTAGTCTAAAAAATGTTTGATTTCCACATTCGTCATCAATTTTCCATGTCCTTCTTCTTCTAACAATTTATTATGTTTGTTTATTTTTTTGGTCGCTTGGTTTCCCTTGGAGTTCATTCCACATTGCTGGAAATCCCAACTCTTTCAAACGACGTTGACGACCGCTGTTTACTTTAATTAAACTTTTATTTCATTACTTACTACAGTTAGCCCATATTTAAATCTGAGGTAGACTCGAATAGTAGTTCATTTGCAAAAATGTGGCATGTAAATAAACTTCAAAATTTCATTTCAGTAGAGCTTAAGCTATGTAAATTTTATCCTTTTATATTACTTCTGAAAGATAGTATCATTTTTAGTTTCCCCTCTCTCAAATCGAATTTAGTTAACGAAATTTCCTATATTTAAAAATTAAGTATATTATAGATACCTGCTAATTAGGATATTGATAAAAACGACAAAATATATGTACCTGAAATATGGCGAAGTATTGCTTACTATGCAAGCGAATACGACAACATTATATGATAATGTTTAACATTATTTCCAGTCTTTGTATATTAGTTTATGTGATTTGCGATACGGAGTGAGATTATGCTCTTGACGATATGTGAAACTAGTAATTTAAGACGTTACATCTTGATATTTAACGATAGCTGATATTTCCTTCATCGTTTTTTTTAATGCAATAGTCCTAAGTTTCCTCTGAGAGGAAACGGTTGAATTTGATGTTGCACACGTTAAATGTTAATGTTGAAAAATTTGAAAGAGAATATTCAAGCGTTGAAATAAAAATGTATTTATGAAATTATTGCTTTATTTATTTATTTACAATGTCAAATTAAAACTGGACATCTGTCCGGTGGCAACTTATAAAATATTTATGTAAAATATAAAATCTGATATTTAAACATATTCAGTCAACGCAGTCAGATTTACAACTCTTACTACAACATAAAATTATCAGTCACCCATGGTACAAAGAAAAATATCTATGTTATTAATTAATGGTGGCAGCGTATACATATGCATTAATTATATAACTTTACAAAAATACTGAGAACAATATCCAGTTAACCTATTGATAATCTACATCTACAATATTTTATCACATTTCTTTTTAAATGATTTGAGATTAGCTGGAAAGGGCTTCATTTTTAAACCATTAATGCTTGTTATACCATTCTAAAATTTTAATATTAAAAATACATTATTTATTTTCATTATAATGTGTAGGTTACAGATCGGCATGGTGACAACTTGTCATATTATATACAAATATGAATGTAATAATATTTTACATTAGCCTAACACTAAGCAGTACACTACATACCATAAATTTCTATATCATCAAATACACTAAAGATTATCTCCATATTATAAACTACATTAAGAGAATACTGTCGTAATATTTATCCTCAACACCTATATAATAAAAAATGAAATTAAAATAATTTAGGCGTTATCGAATGATTCGCTCATCTCATACATTCTCACATTCTTTTATAGTACCTTTATTTTAAAACCACATTTGTTATCTAGCGAGGGAGTGAGAATTTCCCTGGATAAGAATTTCCAGTTCAAAGCCGTCATATTTAAGGAAGACATTTAGTCGAATATTCACTTGACTCAAGTTTCAGCAGCGTAATTTTACGAAATGCACCGTATCTTAAAATAACGTTTTCGTGTGCAAATAAAAAGGGAACAGACCCTCTTTCACGCTTTTTCAATGACACTTCAATCATATTCCCAAATTTTTCCTACATTTTGCGCTTCACGACGCGAACTTTATTCAGCTGTAAATATGGTAAAAATTCGCGCTTATGAGTTAAGATGTGAGTGCCACATATACAATTACACACTCTGCAAATCCAAAATACGTATAAAAACATTGGAGGCGTCATGACATAAATTTCAAGTGCAACTTTTTACTGTTATCGTGCATGGATATATTTTTCTGCAGTGGTATTTTGTGCATTTATTTTTCAGCTCGGCCTCGACCTCGACTCAAAGCCCTTAACACCTTTTAATCTGAAATGGAACGAAGATGTAAACATTGATATTTTATACGTCACTTAGCTGGTACCACTCAAATGGTATTAACTTTTTGCTTGTCTTAGACATTAAAAGAAATACTGATTATAACGCAGCATAACTGATAGAAACGCTATAAATCAACTTTCCTTTGTAGAAATTATGCGTATTGCATGAATAAACTGGAAATAATCTAATACTTTTTAAATTTCATATCTATCAACAGAGTCATTCGTAAGAAAGATTTCGTTAACACAAACGTGGGATATAACTTGAAAAGAATATAATTATTTCAACGGATAACCAATTAATTTGTCTTTTGCGACACCAAATAACACTATATTTATTATTTGATCTAATGAATATCCAACGTGATTTCGATTTTATTGATGTAGCCCATGAAAATGTAACGTAAATATTTAATTGGATATTTGAAACTTAGCATCATGGTTGGATAGAAAAGCAAACAAGATAGCTAGCTTAATCTAAATTAAATGCAATGCAAATAGTCATAATTATGTACACAACGCTAAAGACTCCTGTTTGATCATTAAAACAGGCAGTAAAGTTACGTTTTACGAAGAATAAAGTGATATTGAGACAAATGGTGAAATAAATCGAATATTGCGACAGAATCATGATATTTGGGATCTTTCGGATGTAGATATTGCTCAATCCAATGTTTTCTCTCATTATACATCCGATACTATACCCATGTTTATGTATGAATCTGTTTATTATTACCTTATCCTTGCATATTAATATTTTATGGAAGCTTGAGGAATATAATAGTAATGATGTGGGGAAGTGTTTGAACTGAAAGAAACCTGCTAGTACAGGAAAGCATCTGAAGCATACATACACTAAAATCCTTTAAGATGCTATCACGCTGAATACGCGGTTTTCTCCCGGTCCCTTTCACACGAAAAAAGTGGTAAAAATACCGCTTAAGAAACTTTGCTTCCTGCTTTGGACTTTCCCAGTCCACAGATGCACTGTAACCCACTTCAGCCACTTGTTATGTATCCACTAGTTTGCCTCATTCAATAGATATTATTCAATATATTCTTTTTACGTCATCGGTGTCTTCCTCTCACACTTTGCCTCATATCCAGAATGGTTTCTTGTAAAATTCTCCTTCGTAAATACTAACTTTGTGACAATAAAATTAAGATATCACAAAAAAGAACAATATCCATCCCACTATCGAAGCTGATGCGAATTTGATTCATTTTTCATTCAAACTTTACTGGGATTACTGTATACAACTTCATATCGATTGATCCTGAAGAGAATCGAAAAACAAGAGAAAGAACCTTCCCTATAAATGTATAATTTTCACACAAGATAACCGTTAATGAGATGTGTACAAATGTTAATAAGATGGCTTAAAGAAATATTTTTAAAAAATATTTTAAATTATTACTAGACGCTTCCATTTTCAAAGAAATCGTCTTAAGCTTGCATGCGGTCCAAAATTTTTCTTTGGTAATTTCATTCTAATTCTTTCAGTAATAAATCACTGAAAACATTTGCAATGTTGGGAACCAACCGATAGACAGATTAGGTAGAACCGATGTTTATTTTAGGAATTTCTTTTCGATATCGTAAAATGTCTGCGAAGCTAGATCCTTCAAAGTTTAAGGTCAAGCATTTCTGACGGCATCGGAAGGAAATCCAGTTTTCCTGAAGGTTAGCTTGGATGTTCTTTTTAGAGATATATAGTTATAACGAGTTAGACCCGACATTTCTGTTCATGATATCATCCATCGTCGGCTATCAGGTTTATTTTAGCTATACGAATATGTCTTTTCTGTGCGGCTCATCAGGATATTCGAAGAAGGGGTATATATGTAGCAATTTACTTCCGGGAATTCTAATTAGCAGACATAAATCTGACGTATAGGAGTGTGCATTATGCAGCGTATACACATTCATTTCAGCCGATGGGCTTCACAGTTTAAATAGATTTCCTTTTCTGATAAGTATTCTAAATTCGATATAACCCGTTTAAAACGCTCCTGCTTAAGACCCTATTCCGCCGAATACACGTTTTTTCGCCTTCCGGGTTCCCTTTCGTACAATATAAGTGGTTAAAAAAACGCTTAGAATGCTCAAATAACAGCTTACAAAGCTGATTTTTCCTTACCTAGATGTCATGCAACCTATTTAGCAAATAGTCCACTATCTATACAGATGGAGCAAAACATTTCTCGCCGTACTCTTCTTGCTCTTAGTTACTAAAATGCAATTATATCGGGTGAAAATTGCTTCAATATGGAGTGAATATGACCATAATGAATAAACTAAGGAAAGGGCTCTCTTAGTGCAAAAAGATCACCATTCTTTTAGTATATGATAAGAGAGCATTCAATCTTATACAACAATAGCTCATGGACTCTCTACATACTCCAACTCCTCTACATACATCTTCAACTGTGGCATATAAAGCTAACTAAAGGAGATCCCAATTCTTCTCATGGTATAAAGCTTATTCCAAAAGATCGCAAAAGTATTTCCTATTATTTTTCAATGCGTAAAATTATATTCACTAACACATTCCGATATTAACACTAACCCGTTTATAGCGCGGTTTTCAATTGAACCTTCGGAAAGCTTTAGATAGAAATCTTTAGAAGAAAGAAGGCTCAATCAGAGATTTAAATTACTAAATAAATTCAGACAGAGCACGTTCATAGAAGATGTAGCCGATATTATGCGCCCTCCTTGCTATATAGGCCGTTCTGATACAGCGAGAAAGATCAGAGAAATAGATGCTAAAACCAGTCGATTCAAGAATTCTTTTTTTCCGAGAACAATACGCGAAAGTAATCGATTAGGAAAATAGAGTCATAGTGCAATGCACCCCCTGCCACACGCCGAAAGATGGCTTACAGGGTAAA
This sequence comes from Pachydiplax longipennis, assembly GCA_036926295.1. Classification (NCBI taxonomy): domain Eukaryota; kingdom Metazoa; phylum Arthropoda; class Insecta; order Odonata; family Libellulidae; genus Pachydiplax; species Pachydiplax longipennis. Next base: position 51,760,634 of record JAVFKF010000004.1, read on the forward strand.
TATGTAGATGGAGATGAAGCGTCTTTATCGGGTTACACTGTGTTTTATTACACTGAAATACAGGTAAATAATGGCTGAATTTCTAAAATCCGCTGGCTAGAATCGTTTGAATTTCAACCTCATTTCTAGCAGTAGTTGCTTAGTAAACAAATCATGGACATCACCTTGGAATCTGAAGCATTCATTTTTAATTACTCAGCCAAAGCAATTACTGAGACTGTTCCGCTGTTTTTCCTAGCATTGCAATTGTTGTTGTTATGAACGTTGCCACGCACTGTGTATATTGTTTGGTTTGTTACTGCGTTAGAACAGAAGGCAGCAAAAGCGAGTGACCTTGACGGTTATTGCTTACGTAAGATGGGAAGTCGGGACGTCTTACATTCCGTGCCTCATAAAAAGATGTTCGAAACTTTTTCTAGTTCTAGCATAGTAATTGGGAATCTTATTGGAAGGTATAGCCCGTAAGTTTCAGCGAAGTAGAACCTCGATCTATCGTTTCTGAAGAGGCCGAAGCATTGACTGGTGAAAATACTTTTAAATATTACTATTAAATCATAGCGAGAGATTTTAAAGTGTATTGTGCTAGTATAAATATAAAATATTGATCAAGGAAATTCATTTTGTGAAGAACTGCTATGACAAATCGGTGAGCGTTACTCGGATGCTTCAGAGTGAGAATCTTTAGAAGATAGAAGTTTCAATCAGAGATTTAATTTACATTATATATTCAATGGGGGTACGTTTGTAGAAGATGTAACCGATATTATGCGCCCTCCTTGTTATGTAGGCCGTTATAATACTGCGAGAAAGATTAGAGAAATAGATGTTCTAACCAGTCGATTCAAGAATTCGTTTTTTCCGAGAACGATACGCGAAAGTAATCGATTAGGAAAATAGAGTCATAGTGCAATGCACCCCCTGCCACACGCCGAAAGATGGCTTACAGGGTAAATATGTAGATGGAGATGAAAGAAATTATAAAATTAAAGGATTTATTAATATATTTATCTTGAGGATGATCGATTTATTCTTGAAGAGGCTTGTGATGTCAGGCTGTTTGCTTGTAGATTTTCGTTTTACAATAAATGAGTATATTTCTATATTTAATTACACATTTTACATTTCACTTCTTTAATGGGCGCATGAAAAGATTTTATTTTCTTCCTAAGCATCCTATACTTCAGAAATGTTGGGATTAAAAAACTTTAAAGATAGAACCTGGAAAACGTCAGTTCTATGTAGTGATATTATTCAAGATTGCTCCTTACAAACTATAGTCAGGAATACAGAAAACTACCATATATCCTGGAAAACGACAAATTCGGGAGAGATATAAGGAATTTCTACCATATTCCGCATACCTCTGATAATTCAAAGAGTTGCATCAAGAAACACTTTTGAAACATCTCTCTCTTTAATAATCAGAAATCAACTGAAATCTGTACATCTTGTTCTCCGCAAGGATTTCCAAGAGTCAAATCTCAGTCCTTCTTCTTGTAACGTTGTTAACTCCAGCGTCGTTATCCTAAAACGAAACTTTGGTTGGCAACTTTAAAGTCGTAAAATCGTTACGCTACATAACTTCTGTAATAAACATTACGATTCTCAAAGTTTCCCTTGGATATTATCATTAAAAACAAGAGCAAAGTTTCAAGCGTCATAGCCTGTAGATGAATCCCGTTACTCTGATTTTAAAAGAAGCAGAAACTGTCTTCCTGTACCGACGTATATGGCATTCATTTCTTACACCACAGTTTAACATATGTGTATATCATACTCAATATACTCAAGTACATATTAAGAATACTCAAGTATATATTAAACAATATGAAAATGATTGGCCGATAATTTTATTCCTGTTGGAAGTTTTCCCATTAAGACCATGAAAATTTAAAATGTGATCCACTTTTGGAGATTTTATATCAATAGCAACTCGTGTGCTCAACTGAGAAAATACCCAAAAGAGAAACTTGTTTCTAATTCCTATATCTAATTCTTAAACCTAATACCATTTGTAACTTTACAGTCTTGAGAGTTATAAACTCCTACCTATAGACATTCAATTTATTTATTAATGCATCATTTGGACGTTTTCAAACTGATTCCTAGGTGCTAAATTAGTAGGTTGGGACGTATCTAACAATCTATTATTTTATTTTTAAGGATTCTTTTTATATGTACCAGTAGTACCGGATCAACTTTAATCACATACTGTAACTTATGTCTTAATTATAATATGTAATATAAACTTTTTAATATCATCATCATAGGTCTTTCTTTTAAAGATAATTGGAACTTATTTCGAGAGTAACTAATTCCTGTTATTTCGTACATAGTTTCTTACATGCATTCTTGGAAAAGTCTAATTAAGATAAAGAAGTCGCATGTGGTAAATAAATTTTGCAAAGGCTTATCAAAGTATTCTTCATATCCTTTCTCATAAAATATCTACAATTACTATCTGATTACGGGAAAATTTTTGCAGGAATTAGGTTAATACTTTCATCCTTATTATTATGACAATGAGGAAATTCGTTTAAAATAATCAGTGCCGTCATCAAAGGCACCGAGTAAATTTTATTTAAAAAATTATATTATCTCTATACCTTTGAATATATAGCAATATTAAGCTTTTGCAAAGAATGTATAAATATCAATTGTTAGATCTTTCATTATTAATAACTCATAATAATTATAATAATACTTAATAATAACTTATAATAATAACTGCAGCAATAAAGCGGCTCTTTTTCCTTGCTATGAAGATACGACTTTGTAGCATCCACTCAGGACGGATGTAAATAATGAAATTAATTAAATTTATATAATAAATAAACCCGCCAAATTAAATAATTTAATTAATGTAAAGAAATTGAGTTATTAATTAATTTTATTTATCCAAAAAATATCAATCAAGTCTCATTAAAAAAACGAACACGCATATTTCATTCGATTAATCGAATCCAATTTAAAAAAAAAGCGTGCAAACACGCAGGAACGCGCGTAGGTCAGGGCCGATGTGACAGAACAGGAGCAATTCCGCCTCACGTACGGGAAATAATTGCCAGATGCATTTTCGCCCGGTTTAAACGTAGATGGCTCCCCGATCAGCCTAATTTCGTGCCGAACAAAGACATAATTGCACCCGATTGATGTCCCGCCTTTTTTCCGAAATTTTCCAAAAACTTTCCACGTTAACGAAACAGCGGCCGCTGGAATTATGAGGATGACGCCGGTGCGGGAGGACGTGGTTAAGTGGACGAAAAAGACATCTAAAGGGCGTAATTAGAGCTATTCGGGGTAATAGAAGCGGCGTCGTTATGGAATCGATCGGACGGAAATTTCGGTGGGATCAACGGAATAAGCTTCCTTCGTCCATTCACTCCAGATCAACGCGGGGGCAAAAATCCTAAATCGGCCCAATTCGCAAGCCATGTTTTATTTATGTAACCGACGCGGTTGCGAAATCGCTGACGGATGAGAATAAACAAGCTCGCGAATCCTCGCGGATCGAGATATTCTTCAAATCCGTCATCAATTAGGATTTTCGGTCAAGTATATCGGGACTTGTAATGTGCGATTGATAACAATGTGATTTATTGTTGCACACGGATCGATTGTTGACATTAGATCCTGGAGCTTTATTATTAAGAGTCTGTTCATGAGGGAAATGTACCTTGTTACGTCATCAATTAGGATTTTCAGCTAATTGTAAGTATATAGGGACATGTAATGAATGATATATAACAATGTGATTTATTGTTGCGTTAGGGTCGATTGTTGATGTTAGGTCCCTGAACTGTATTATTAAGTCTGTTCATATAGGAATGTATCTTGTAATGTCATCAATTAGGATTTTCAGCCAATTATATCGGGACTTATAATGTGTTATTGATAACAATGTGATATATTGTCGAGTTAGGATCGATTGTTGACTACAATTGATTGATTACTAGGTCCCTGAACTATATCTTTAAGTCTCTACATGTATGAAATGTATCTTGTTACGTCATCAATTAGGATTTTCAGCCAATTATAAGGGACTAGCAATGTGCGATTGATAACAATGTGATTTATTGTTGCGTTAAGGTCGATTGTTGATACTACAGTCGCGCAACTTTATTATTAAGAGTCTGTTCATGTAGGAAATGTCTCATCTCATAATTTCATCAATTAGGATTTTCAGCTGAGTATATAGGGACATGTAATGAATGATTGATAACAATGTGATTTATTGTTTTACTAAGATCGATTGTTGACATTAGGTCCCTGAACTGTATTGTCAAGAGTCTGTTCATGAGGGAAATGTACCTTGTTTCCTCATCAATTAGGATTTTCAGCCAAGTATATAGGGACATATAATGAATTACTGATAACAATGTGATTTATTGTTTTACTAAGATCGATTGTTGACATTAGGTCTCTGAACTGTATTGTTAAGAATCTGTTCATGTAGGAAATGTACCTTGTTACGTCATCAATTAGGCTTTTCAGACAAGTATATCGGAACTTCTGTGACTGATAACAATACGTTTTATTATTGTCTAATAAATTAAGTCTAATTAATTAAGTAATTAACATTATTATTAATTGTATGTTCATGCAGAAAATGTATCTTGTAAAGTATATAAACTTATTATTCTTGTCTTGTTTAGGATGAAATTTCTACGGTGAAAAATACACGTATTTAAAGAAATTGAAAGATAGTAACTTTTAAACGTACTGCTGAAATATTTAATTTCGCTACCCAGGTTTCATCCTGCCGCGTCATCATCAGGCAAGAGTATATAATTGCATATACGGATAGAATTCATTATCTTTTCATTTCTTAAATTTATGGAAGTATATCACAAAGCTATCCTTAAAGCACTGATAGAAATATATTTAAATTGAAAACAAAAAAATGGTTGCAGAGATGAGGTGTTTTGTACATTTCTCTCCTCCCTTAGCAAGGTAAAAATTTCTTCCATGTATTAAGCCAAGGACGTTTATTTTTTTTAAATAAATTTTATCCTTGCTTTTGCATAAACACGAATTTTCTAATTTGAATTTATTAAATAAGAATTAAAATTTTGAGAACCAACTCCCAAAGCATCCATCAAATCCTTCATTAATCGAGGATATCCCGCCGAAATTATTGGGGTCTTAAAAGATTAATTGATGAAAATGTGATTTATTGCTGTTTTCTCTCTCTCTCTGATATGTAATAATATTCACGAAAGTTATGCTTGCAATGACACAGAGAATTGCAACGAATACATGAATGCAAAACATGAAAATTTATCGCTGTGTTTACCTCAGACCTGAGACGCCCGATTATAATCCTGGAATAATAATACTATCGAATATTATTATTAACTACATTGTTGCAGATAGACTGCTTGTCTGGTGTCATTATTGTCGATCAATTATCGATTATTATTGTAAACAATTTTTATTATTGTCATGGAAATCACAAAATTTTTATTTATCTATATAGATTTTCTCTGGTTATCCTCTCTATAAATCATCAACGTATTTAGGAATTAGTTCCGTGAGCTCTGTGATGGAACATCTGTTTCCTTTAGCCTAATTAGTTTTCACGTTAACAAAGTTTATCTGACACTCTGTATTAGGTCAAAGTGCATGGCGTTTATTTATTTTAATTTGAATGATTTGATCTGATTTGAATAGTATGTGCTTAAGAAAACTCTCTTTAATCATACCGTGTATATAGACAAAGAGGGTCAATGGTATTATATCAAATCTACAGTCAAAATTACCATCCTTGTGCTAAAAACAGGGAAATGATCAAAAGAAGAGATTGTTTTTTTGTTGCAAACTTCGGTATACGCATTACAGCAATGTTTTGAGAACGAAGCAAAAGCATAAAGCTTATACATAATCGATAAAACATATTTTGCTCGGCAGTAGCAGTATAATTACATTACACAGTGTTAACTTGCTACGTTTCATACAATGTACACAATGCTAGTAAGTATATAATTATGTATAATTCAATTGCAATTCACATTTTTAATTGCACTCAATTAAAAACAATTGTATTTTATTTAACTATTATGTTTCTTCTATGACAGTATCATTATTGAATTTAAAGAAACATATCCGCCTAGCATTTGATCTTCGTTGAGTAAAGATAAATTAATCCATTAATTTAACTTAAAAAGTCAATTTTTCTCATGGTAGACTTGTTAGCTTTATTAGCTAGCATGATATATTGAATAAATTATATACCTAAAAGGACGAATTAAAAAGATATTGTCCGTATACCGCCATTTTAACTGTGAACAGAAAATTATGTTGAAAGATTCAATTCAATTTAGCACTATAATTATTTAACTTTTCTTTCAGGATTAATGGTAAAATAATTGTAAGTATGTAGAATAACCTTCTGTGTGTACCCTCTATATCATTAGCAGAAGAGTGTTTGGCATTACGCATTGTTAATAAGTAAATAGCAACTTATAACTTACGATACTTGAATATGAAACACCATACATTTTATAAAAAGATATACGCTGGCATATACTATTTAAAAATTCCAAAAATTATTTTTATTCGAATAGTTTTATTTAAATATAGCGTAATGGATTATGCATTCATGACGCACATAAAATACAGCCTAAATTTGAAAAAAAAAACTTTACTCGGGAAACTTGTTTCGCTATCCCTCTAGAATATTTAAAAAAAACCTCATATGCAAAAATGTGTACCTCATATGAATATGTAACGCAGCAATAGCTCCTCTTAATTAAGAGCTATATTAAATTCAGCCCAATCTAGTCTGGCTAAAACTACACTATTGTGCGAAATAAGAGTACACGTTGCATAATTAGTTTCGTAATCAAGACTTCTCATAACGTATGTCAGCAACACAAGAGGAGAAAAATTAAATGATTAAAAAGAATCGCCATCATAAAAACTTCTAGAGCTTGATTTACTTGAAGAGAGTTCTTTCGCTGCGAGTCTGATTTATATTCTACTCTCATACGTGAGTCGTAACGTTTTGAGGTTTTTTTTTGCGCGAAAAAAAGATCATTCCGAAACCCAAGGTCCAGACCTTGAGCTTAGGACGGTGTTTTATAACTTCCCACAGTTTATTCTGAAGCTTTTTTTTTCGTCGTATTAATTCGGGTATTCAATTTGAGATATTTTGCCGGTCGTGAATAGAGAGAAATAATTCTAATTCCTTATCACTGGTCTTCTTTTCTGATGGAGAATTCTATGAAAATTCAGAGAATGCGCGCGTTTTAGGGAAGCCCTGTTGAGTTTCTCTTACTGTTTCTTGCTTTTATTATTGCTAAATAATTCAGAATGACCTTTTGTGTACTGTTAATAAAATGCTATCTTTGTTTCCTGGATGCTGACCCCTGCAAATTTTGGTGGAAGTAGCATTTTTCCTGCTTTTGTTAATTCATTTTTCGACCAAAACAATAGGTTATTCAAACAAATTACACTGAGCAATATACAAATTCCGCTAAAGCTAGACAGCCTAAAACGGCAAAAGTTTGATGAAAACAATTCGAACTTGAATATTACAAACGGAAATACCCGTAAGAAATCTTTTTTAACAAAATAGGAAACTAATCAGATTACACACATTCATTTTTTTGAGTTTACTTCCTTGTAAAAATCTTCATCTCCTTTCAATCTCATATGATTCTTTTCCTGTATACAGATAAAAAGGATTGCATTATTAAAGTAGTTCGCAAAAATTCTAATGAAGTCTGGGCTGCAACACTTGCGAATGTTTCTTTAGCAAAACAAAATTGTCTCAAAGTCTTATGTACTAGCGTTGTGTGCGATGGGGCATCATAGATTTTGAAACGCAAATATTATTTATCAGTAACCAGTAGTAATCAGTATTAGCAATAACAGTTTTATTATTAGTGCATGAACCAAGGCCCCATCTCAACAAGGATTAGTCTTCGTTATAAGGAAACAGACGTGATGGCAATAAAATTTTTTTCTTCATTGAAATTTGTCCATTATTTCTTATCTCATCATATCTGACATACACACTTAATCTACAACTTTGAATCAAAAACTTTGATTTTCTTATCAAATATATTCTATATACACAAGAATATCTATGGATTCTATTATTTACATTGTAGAAGTTCCCCAACAATTAATAAAAAAGCATGTAATGTTATTATGATTATTATTGTTAGTTGATGCATATTATAAGTATTTCAATAATCATTAATCATTTGACCATATCAATATATATTTCTATTAGAATTTTAGAGCTGTATAAGATTATTAGAAGTCTTCAAATATTGTGAAACGTGAAATCGTATTCCCGGAACTCATACTGTTTCCTTATTGCTTAATCTCAACCCTTTAATTACTCATTCACTACTTCATGGTAAACTTCATAAACACTTACGCACCTACCTTAAGCAAAGGTGTACAGACACTTACAGGAATTCCGGTGTGTAAAAGATTTTCCAAGTTCGATCTCTTCACTTATTGGTCAACCAATTCTTTCAATCTTATCTACATTTTTAATTTGCTTTTCTTTCATTTCCTTCGTTTCCGTTTATATGTGTATTTTTATAATTTTTATGTGTATTATTAGTTTGTTTTTCCTAATTATATTATTTTATTAATCTATTGTTTATTTTTTATCATGTCACGTGTAATTGGTTTTTTTGTAACCAGTTTGAGATGAATAAATCATTATTATTTCAAATTAGAAAGCTTCAGGATCGGACAGTATAGCTTTACTTAACGAACTGCAGTTCATAAAGAAGAGCAAACATTTCCTCCAGAAGCAGATACTGCTAAGAATATGTATAACTGTCAATTTATTTCAACCTTTTTGGAACAAGTTCATTACAACCTTTATAATTTTATGCATTCTAAACGATAATGGAGTTAGCTGTAACTGCTGTATATTTCTTCAATATTAATTGCGCGAATGCTAAATTCATACCAATTTGGTTTTATGCATATTACCTTATTAGACCGAAAATAATTCAATCCCAAATAAACTGCGACTGCTAGTGTATTGGATAAAAATTTAGAAAGAGGAATAACCCATTTAACTCTCTCCTTTTGAATAATGATATTCTCTACACTTGCGAATAAAAATTAAACACAGAAGAATTGGCGTACACAGCTTCTGAGACCAAAAACACGGACATAAAAGCTATTGAGACCGCGTGACAATGGGAGTGCTACGTTTGTGACAGACTACTCCGGCGAGACGACATGTACGAGAAGCTGCTACAATTTAGCCTTCTTTTCTCTCCTCAAAACTCTTTTCCAGTGCATTTGTACAATGTAGCATAGTGGAATGAATCCACGATTCATCTACAATGTAGCGATTTACTAAAATGCATGTGGATGCGTGAAATTCGCATGATTTTAAAGGTAGACGTTCTCGAATATAATGCAAACACGACTTTCAAATGTACATACATATTAGAGGAAACATATCGCGCTATATCAGGCCAAATTTAATACAATATATTAGGCAAATAGGGTGAATAATATCATAAATAATCTGACTAATTCAGATGAGAACTTCGTTGAAGCTCATTTAATTTCTTGATTTGTAAATATAAAGGATCTAAATATTAATCGTATATAAAAACATGAAGTTATTAGTGTGGCTATAACCATGAAAATTAATAAAAATAGGGCATTTCCCTTGCACAATTCAATTCTCATATACTTCATCAACACGTAGTCGTTTCCGACATGGAACTCGGGGCAAGCCAGGCGTTCCAATCACCGCCCGATAAATATATTAATTTCGCGGATTCTACAGTATGGGGAGGCACCAAGGTTGAGCAATTCACATTAATGTGGGTTCTAGGGTGATGGGGGGGGCGCTAATTAAATTATCGAACACAGGAGACGGGGTGATACCAATCGGAAAACCCCCGCCGAAGAATCAAAAAGGCAAGGACCGGTAAATCTCCGTGGTCCCATTGGAAGACGATGGAAGGAGGAACTCTTCCAAAATATTCCACTGTAAACAACTCCACGGCGGTCCTTCAGGTGAGAAACCCCTCCCCCCCGCCCCCGACCGCCCCCCCCCCCCCCGCGCGACCTTCCATTCAAAATACACCGCTCCGAGAGCGTCAGCCAGCACTGCTTCGACCAGCACTAGAGGAGGGAACCAGAGGGGTGAACGCGTCACTAGAGTTACGGAGAGCATTGTCGAAGAGTCGGCGGTCGGGGACGGGTGCAGAAAGGGACGTTGGAGCCGCATCCTGTGAGGACAAGGTACTTTTTTCAATCCGAGTGCATTACGGCAATTGTGGTGGAGAACCTTTATCCCTATTGGACATGTCGTGCTCCCTATGATATCCGCCATCGATACCGGAAGGCGCGATTGTAACCCGGACGTGAGTATCGCCGAAATCAATCGGTTGCCCGCGGAAACTGCTTCTTAAAATAAGCCCTTTTCACGGGTTGCCAGCGAATTCGACTTGCGCAACCCCAGAGTGGATGAATTACGTACGAGAGGCATCGCTTAAAAATAGCCTGGCGTTGTAAAAGGAACGGAAAATTGTTATTCTCTTCAACGAACGAGGAATTCCAGTTACGGAAGAACTGTTGTTATCTTCCTGCTCTAGGAAATGGAGCACTCAGATCATTACGGGAAGCGGAAAGGCTGCTGCTTCTTGTAGGACATCCCATTAAGCTTCTGTTTTCCTAACTCATCTTCCCCTGCTTTCCCGGATTGCCGTGAAATCCGAATGGAGCGAGAGAAAAATAGCGTGCCTGAATCACGAAAATTTAACAATCGCCGTGCCTTCCGCGGAAATGAAATTACGCTAATTGCATTAGCTTCGTTGATAATTGAAATTTATTTTCCTGTTGCCACGGACGCGGGAGTAACCGTGGATTCGTTTCGGTCGTCGCCATGGAGATGTTTATTTGGCGATTGAAACTCGTAATTTTTATTATGACGGTATTGTTTATTCGCGAGTTAAAACATACATTTTTAAGGCCATCAACCCTTGGTTATCCGCGTCGAAAAGGGTTCCTTAATTCGTCGCGTGGGGGAGGGGTCAACGTTTCCGGAAAGATAATCTTTTGAAGTTGATGTCTCTTTTACGGTGTCCACTTTGCTTCTGGTAATTAGCTATTAGTCACTTTATACAAATTCAAAAATATTTCATGTTTTACAACATATTTAAATTAATTTTTATAAATTTGGTAACACTTCTTAAATCACATACTTTGCTTCAATTGAAAATGACGAGATTCTCAAATTTTCACTTCGAAATTTCATAACTTAAACACACACAAATAATGTTGAAATATCTCGAATGAAAATGGAATAACTTTGTAATCTTTCCATGGAATTTTATTTCGACCACCGGTTTCGCTACTGAGGTAGCATCTTCAGGTGTTTTTGCCTAAAGATGCCACTTCGGTAGCGATATGATTATATTACAAGATCATTGTAGTCTCTTTTAAGTAATACTGTCTTACGGAAAAATTACAAAGAATCTTCTTGTTAAAGCCATCTTCACCTTGCTATCTACACATGTTGAGGAATGACGATAACTAGCCTTATCTCGCATGGTTTTGGGAAACACAATACTCTAATGGGCTTCTATTATTTGTAAATTTGATAATCTCAGCGGAAATCTGATCGAGAGGAATTCTGTACACAAGAGGAATCAAAGAGTGAGGTTTGACTAACCTTGATTTTAACGCTTTTTAAGTTATTTCGGAAGCGACTGAGATTATCAAAAGCAAATCAGTGTATCTCAGTCGGTATCGCAATGGTAGTTAAAGCGATATTTTATCGAAGATACATCTCATATAAAAGCATTTACTTTGGAGCGATGGCAAAGAAAGGGAATTCCCGAAAATAATGCATTTCAAAGAAGGTAAACATGGATAATTACAACGTGTGACATAAAAATTGTAAAATTGATGATTTTTTCTCGATTATTACACTATACCTAATATTTAGTTTCGTTTAGTGATGGTTCCAATTATCAGTGACATAAAGGTATATTCGTACTTTATTCTTGCGAAATGTATATCACAGGTCAGAACGTCATAACTTTCAAGATTCTTCCTGGAATAACATATATCAATTTTCTCTGTCAGTTATTTGAGGAATTCCAGATTTTCAATATAGAAATGAATGGAATACAATTTCACTAAAATTATCTTTTTCTTCTGGGAAATTAATGTTTAACCTTTCCGCGTAGGATATTAATCAAGCTTTGATAAAATAAAATGAGATTATTTTGATATTCATCCACTTTCAAAAACTTGTCGTCGAATTGGTTAATTATAAATCTCAAATATCGAGATTTCTCAAGCTTCATTCTATTATAACTATCCATAACCAACTAGCAGTATCAAAAATCTCCATTACTCTACTAAAAACGATCAATTCTTCGTCGTATATTTTATCTTTTATGATAAATTAAACGGGCAGATTACATCTTGGAATTATACTCTTATGAAATCATTTGTAAGATATGCAAGATTTGATTTAAGAAAGCTTTTTCTCAAAATTTACAAATTATCTATGAGACCTTTCATAACACTGGCTTATATTCTAAATATTCTACTCACAGAACTGAATTTAATTTGTTTCAATTTTTTCGAAGTACATTCATACATGGAGTTAAATGCATACACTTTCCTTTTTGATTACACTGTTCTTATGATTTTAAGAAGCGATTCATTTTGAATTACCAGAGTATTACATAAAAGTATAGCAATGTCTAAATTTAATGCTTTTTCCTTCTTGGCTTTAGAGTATAATACCAAGAACAAAGCGATTTTTACAAATTACGAATTATATTCTTAATGCTCTAATATTCTGGATCTTTTGATTAAGTATAATATTTTTAATAAACAAATGAAGCTGACCAGGTAGATTTGCTAGAACAAAGTTGAATTAATTCTGGAATGGAATTCCAAAACGAAGCTAAAATGATACTGAGAAACGTACCAGAATGTTAGCGCAGCTAATTTCACTAAGTCCTTAATTAATTCACCTCACTGATTTTTCGTTAATATCATCATGAGTTTAAACTTCGGCATTGTTTACTTAAATTAGCCGAATAATTTTAACAGATACTACAGAGTTAATGCTTTAAGTAAATCAAATCATACCACCACACTGTAAAATCATGTTTTGGGGTTCAAAATATTTGATTTGTTTATAAATAAATAAATAAAAAGCCCGTTCTTTTCCGCATCCAACTTCTAGGAAATAGTAAATTAATGAAATTCTTGGAAAGGAATACAGAAAAGCTGTTACATAGCTGTATTATAAAAGATATAAACATGAAATCCGTGAATAATTATCTTCATTCTCCGCTATTGCCTATAATGCAATTTGTATAACACAGTATTTATCCAGAATTGTCACTCTTTAATACTGTAGATGTACAGGAATATTTGCTTTTTTGCTTGTCTAGTACCGATGTTCCGCAGATTTCAATTCTGAACATAAATTTGTGATCAGTAATGTACCATTAAAAAGTCCTAAATAAGCATAGTAGCAGAAATGACGTCGATATCCTAACGTTTTGTCAATTTTTCTAGTATAGTCAGATTCATAATAGACACGCCTCTTTGGTCCATACATAGCTACTATTTTATTCCATACGATATAGTTCGAAAAAAGAGCAAGAGTTAAAGCATCTGATACAAATTTTCACAATGGATCAACGTTGCGTGGCATCCATTATGGGGATAATTAGCACCACAGTACACAAAAAATTTATTGAAAGATATTTTTATATCCCATCTGAATTTCAATACCGTAGCCTTCGATCCAAAACTTTGCATGACCTATTTGAAACCAAACGTGAAATTCCATAGCTTTTTCATTTTTCAGGTTAATTATGCATTCACGATAAACATCTTTCGGTGCATAGGTTTCCAGATATTTTAATTGCTCATGTTTAATTTTAGGCTCACGATTTTGCACTGTGACTTTTAAATTGTTATTTAACGACCCTTTTCGACAACATTTCTTTATAATATCTAAAAATTAATTAATATCTCACTCTCTAAAAAGTCATTACACATGGATGGTCTAAAAAGTTTCCGACATTTCGCCATTTCTGAAAATATTTGAAAATTTTCTGAAGATTTCTGAAAAATCTGGAGTCGGAAACTTTTCAGACCACCCTCGTATATAGTCGCTACATATCTTTTTATATTTCTGTAAATGTTTACCTACGGACTAATTTTTTTAATGGAAAGTTTCGCGGCCTTCAATAGGGTCTTTCTTAACCACAGTTGCTATAATTAAGCTAATTGATTCCACACGAGTGTATCGGATGAGAGCTTAGCTGAGAATCCAAGAGAGATATCGTAATTTATTAATACGTCCTCGACCACTGCTAACTTATCAAAATACCTTGGTTAACAACGGTAATCCATTCCATTGTTACCGTCGTCATCCAAGACGTCCACAAGTGTAACAATCGATTTATTATTTCTGGCTCCTCCCCACAACAATGAAAGATGTAAAGTATGCCAAGGTAACGCTATAATTGGATTTTCACGAATTTATTAATTATGTATTATAAAATTTTTGTCTCGTTTCTTGTTTGCAAATCAATGAGGAACAAAGATCGTTTAGTTATCACGTTAGAATGAAAATATTTGGCAATGATACGTTTCTTTCATATTATATTGAAGGGTCCTATTGAATTTTATATACTTCTGAATTTTATCGTGATTATCATTTGACGGCAAATTATTCTTTTCTACATAAGGAGTTTACATCTAAAAACAAAAGTACCCTGCACCCTTCGGCGTGTGGCATGGGGTGCATGCACCATGAGTCTACTATACTTTCCTAATCGATTACTTTCGCGTATTGTTCTAGGAAAAATGAATTCTTGAATCGACTGCTTCTATTTCTCTGAGTTTCCTCTTATTGTTAGTACCAGAACGACCTATATAACATGGAGGATGCAAAATATATGAACGTACTTTCTCTGAATTTATTAACTAAATCAAATCTCTGATTGAGCCTTCTTTCTTCTAAACATTCCCATCCTGCCTCCTGAAGCATTCGAGTAACGCTCACCGATTAATCGTAACAATTCTTTAAAAAACGTATTACCTTTCGTAATGCCTTTTCTAATGGGATCATATTTCCATATGGATGGTCGATTCCAGGAAAATGAGGAATAAAATTTCACATGGGGATTCAAATGCAAATCACCTAATCCAATTCGATGAACAGCATTTGCATATGGCGAAGGATCTTGAGGATTACTCATACGAAAAATACAATTTCCACGAAAACTGAGAATTTAATCACGTTTAAGCTTTAACAATAACGCGGGATCTTTCGTCACGAATTACATTTGCTCTATCCATAAATCAGCCCGGTGGATTATGAATTCCACACTCATTACCGTGATTCAATTAGCCCGCTTAAGTGTTCATCATTGTTGAAAATGGCACCTGCATCCAAGCAACCAGCCCTCCAACAATAAGAGAAAGAAGCAGCGAATCCATTGATATCACCCAGGGAAACGTCTGTTTCTCATAGCACTTAATCACTATATTTGCGTTGGACGCCTGCCCTCGGAATGGTAGGCGATGCCTGGCAGATATGCGTCGGATAGCTTTAATTGCGTTTGCCTTGTTCAAGGATGTAACTAATGAGATCTAACTGGAAACTTCACCAACACACGTTCCAAAGAACACATAAGGAACACAAAATATCACACTCGCGAGTCATTCTTTCGACAGGAGAAAATCTTCCACTCCCTCTTCATTGTTTACCGCGCGGTTAATTAACGGAGGAGTTTTCTATTCCATTTCCGCCGTTGTTAATAGGTAAATCCCTTCCGGGAAAGTGGAGTAATGTCTCCATAAACGAGCGAATCGCGCGTGTGGAAGCTGCTTGCAGGAATTCACCCGATTATAAAGCGATCCAGAATGTGGGGCGATATCTGAATGCGGAATTGATGCATAAAGAGGAGCGGATTCATTATTTTTACCTCCGGGGTAATATAATTCTGCATCGGAGAGGAAGTCATCCTGTGGGACTTGGCAATTAGAATTCTACTCGGATGGAGCGCACGGTAGATGTATAACGTCAGTCACTCTTTGGTGAGGGAATAAAAAAAGTTAAGATTCTGATTGTGGTTTGATTTCAAATAATGAAATGCTCACAAAAAGAAAATCCTGTTAACAATCAATTTTTTAAAACAATGATAATACTATTTTATATTATTATCAACTATGACGTATTAAGAACATGAATATGACAATATATACATTATTACTTGTGATTTTTCATACTTTCAGGAAAATATATTTTTCTCCTTGATAAATTGTCCCCTGATAAATGAATAAATATATCTATATAATCATTATTTATATAAAAAAGATAAATTATATGTAATTATTTAATCAAAATTCAATTAATATAACAATTACTCCTAAAAAATCATACGTACTCTGTGTTTATGTTATTTTTTCACATTTTGCAAAATAACACAAAACATTAATCTCATGAAATAAGAGAGGACATTTTCTCATAGGTATAGTTTTAAACAAATGGTCGAAATTTTATCAATAATTTATTAATAAAAATATAGTGTCGATCAACGGCAAGAAAACAATGTATTATATTTATTTCGCTGGAAAAAGAAATATCAATGTAATAAAATTTCATTTCTATATGTTCGTAAATGAAGAAAAACACTCTGCGGAACTCTTCATCGATTACTTAAGACTGGATACCGTTTGAATTCTATTAATAAAGTAATCCATAATTCCATAATATATCTCTGGAAAGATTCAATCTTGCTTTCCTTACACGTTTTATCTTTTCATTAGTTAAATTGGGTGCGGTATTCTAAACTTATCTGTGGTGAATATACGGTAATTATAATACTCATCTCGACCACGATAAGACTATTGCAGTAAAATATCCGCCAATTCTGAGTGCGGTAGAATCCGGAAAACGTAGTAAGTTCATCCTTGATGCATTAGTCCAGTGCTTTATGTAGTGCAAAGTTAAACATGTGGCTCAGCATAACTTGGAATTACTCCTTTATTACATCGCGAAGGACAGTTTTAAACGGCACTTTGAGCATTTTATGACCTCTGTACTGTGCTATTCCCCGAAATGAACTCCCGAGAAACATCAGTACCGTTTTATTGCGTTCGGAGCTCATTTACAGCGCGCCGAACACTTCCTTACAATCCATCTGAAATGAGTAAGGCCCTAGACAACACCTGAAACCATAAAATTCATCCTCGTTCAGTACTCTCTCCAAAAAAAGGGTAGAAAATGAGTGCTTCTTTCTTTCTTTTTTCCGCAGGATGGCCCATTAGCTCAGTTGGTTAGAGCGTCGTGCTAATAACGCGAAGGTCGTGGGTTCGATCCCCCCATGGGCCAAATTTTTTCGACCTCGTTAGCTTATGGGTCAGTGTGCTAGATTTGCAACATTGAGGTCTCGGGATCGAATCCTGATTAGAGCATGTTTATTAGCGTGTCGTGAAAAAGAATTGATTATAATAGAATTTAGATTATAATGTTAATCTCCCAAGAAAAATGTGATTTTTTTATGTTACTATTTTGTACGAAATTGATAATGACGCTGTATCATATAAATGAAACTTATATAACGGAAAGAAATTCAGTAAAAATACGAAATTTCTCTCTTTCAATTCGAACTAATCCTAAATACTGCATAGTTATCGGTGAGCGTTGAAACAGGATTGATTGTAGTAGCGATCCTTTAAGGCTAAAATTCGACCAAGGAAGTTATAAGCCCAAGTGATAGTTTATGTTACTCTTTCCTACAAATCTGTCCATGATGATGTCTCATATTGAATCATGTATAACATAAAAAAATTAGAAAAACTACGAATTTTCTAAACCTAGCACCTTCATTATAAGACATGATAATGCTATCACACCAGTGAAACCGGTCGTATCTTAAAAACTACCGTGGAAATTAACTAAGTATTTAATTTTGATTCTGACTTTGCACAAATAAGTTTATATCCAGGCAGTTTAAGATTTAATTGAATAAAATTTAGATTGAAAATTGTCTCTGTAAGATAATCAAAGGACTGAGAAATAAATCTGAACCCCTAGATCTCTCAAACTCCTTAGCGTTGTTGTTATAGGTGTAGCCTACAACTTCAGGCGTTACTGGGTGGAGGTCATTGACGAGGACTCATTGTCTGACAACTGATTATACCTTTCAAATTCTTTATTCCTGTCATTAGCATTTTAGTACAAAATCTTCAGGAACTCGAAAAACTTTAATATTATGATAAGGTTTAAGTAATCGAACTATATATATGGTTTATGAAAATTATAATTATATGAGATAAAAATAATGTTATGGCAGATATGTTTGATATTTCCAGAAAATTTTTTGAATGCAATGCTTAAAGGACGAATGATGATCTTTCGGAAGATAATTAAATTGTTAAAAGATACAAAGGTTAGTTTTATTGTTCATCATCAATTTAAGAAGTAATGAATCGTATGGGGATCATGAAAATATTTTCTCCAAAAATTCGAAGTTTTTGATTTGACAAAAATCAATATTTATTAGACTGAAAGCTATTGAGATAGAAAAATTTGTGGCCCATGGGGGGATCGAACCCACGACCTTCGCGTTATTAGCACGACGCTCTAACCAACTGAGCTAATGGGCCTGCTGTCTTGTGTGCTCCTATCGCAAATCTTTTTTCAACAAGGATGAATTGGGGGTGGAAAAAACTTGGGTTTTATCTCGAATTTTACTCATTTTAGATGGGTTTAATGCGCTAGAAAAGAGCCCCGAATGCGATAAAGAGGTAACCTGTGGAAAAAATTTGTAATTATAATAAAATATTCAGTAAATTATTGATATATCATTAATACTCTGTGTTTAAGATCACTCTGGCTTTAAATGATGTAATATTTCTAATATTTTGCTGTAATAATTATTAAGGATCAAAAATTCCATGATGATAGTGAGAATACGTAGAATATCAAAGTTTTCAAGAAGATCAAACGAATTTTCTAATGTATATCCGCGAGCAGATGCGGCAAATTGGATGTTGTTAACTTTGGTTGATAGGAATACAATTTTCATAATATTTATTTACATATTATGCATATATATTATACATTATTTATATAAAATTTTTGCGTAAATTTACTTATTTCATTTTCATATATATTCGCGTATGTTTTACTGGTTTGAAGCACATATGAAATCTAATGTTCTTTATGACGAATTATCGAATAATCTTCGTTTGCTAGAATCCGCATGGTTCGTTCTCAATTCCCTTCGTTAGCTGAGATATCAGTGTACACGGTCTGAGCATAAATCTGCCAGCTCATACACGTGGCGAAGCAGTGACTCTGGAATATGATTGATTTAGCTTGGCGTGATGAGTGACTGAGAAATCTGGTGAAGGATCTGTGAGATGTGATGAGAGGCAATAGTTTCCTCTAGTGGATCTCGAGAGGGAGATAGCATGCCAGGACAAATCAGTGGAAAACGAGGGCAATGCGGAATGAATGCAATGTTGTGGAGAAATAGGACACAAGTCGGGTTAGGGTTATGTATTTATTTGGGTGATATATAGTATTTAATTGAGCTATGTAGTAATCTGCAAACTCATTAAAACCATAGTATGGCCAAATAAGAGCATGTACATAGTAGATATTATTCCAATGATAGAAAAAGGAAGATAGAAACTATTTTGTGGATTAAAAAAACTGAGATAAATACTTGGGATGATTAACCTTAGGCTTAGAAAACTCCATTGTAGGAATTTACCTAGCACATTGATATTAATGAATCATTTGATACGTTAGCTTCAACGCCAGAAAATAAAATAGTGGAATCCGCAAATACTTAAATTGAGTTTATAAAGACAAACGCTGATAAAGAATAGAAAATGTTTTCCCAATAGTGATTAAGTCGAAAAATGCTCTACTTTAGCAAGTAATGATAAAAATAAAAAATAAAATTATTATAAAACCTAAAGTTAAAGTTATAACAGACATTGGAATGATATCAAAATGGAAAGAAAGTTGAAAAACTTCGTATGAGTTACACTAATAATTCCTTTCATTTTTAGAGGGGGGAATATTGTTGTTAAAGCAGACTATGAATTTGAATCTTGAGTCGTGTAATATGCGTGATTCATAAAGAATACGGTAATATAGTAATGTATGACGCAAGATAGAAAAGCAATGAATCAATAGATGGAAGCAAATATGAAACAACAGAAAAAATAATTTTAAGCATGAGCGCCTCCAAATTTATTTAAAACAAACCGTTATTAGAAAATATTCCAGGTGTGTATGAATGGTAAATATACAACATGAACGATGTTATAAAGGTATATTGCGCGAATTTATCTCCGACCGAATACAGGACAAATGTATTCAAGGGTAGAGAGGTTGGTGCAGTACTTCTACCTTTACCAAACTTCAGGAAGTGTCTATGAAGGTAACAATGACTGCATAGGAGGCTTGTCCTCGTGTCTCTGAGATAGCAGAAATTGGAAATGTCAAAGGCAGAATTCGAGAAAACGTATCGCAGTGAAATTAGTTTGCAAGAACAGTATTCGTGAATAATCGTCAGAAATACCAAGCACTTGAGTGACGAAGTATCACAAATCTAAAAGCATTGGGATACAGTAGACAAAGTGTTGTAAACAAAAGGAATCGAAAATCAAAAGGGAGAATACCTGGATATATGTCTATCAGGCCAAGGCAAAAGGAGAAATAATTTTAATACGAAATGTTTTCTACTCATGTTCATTTTCACTACACTAGAGGTTATTATCGTAAATTTCGACTCAATTCCTATACTCGGTTATTTATTTTGCCGATTAAATGTTGACAATTTATAGGTATATTAATCTTTTTTTAAAGAATTTTTACTGAATTTTTTTGATTATCACCCATTACTGAAGTCTGACATATCTTAACGATTTACTCTTCGAGAAAACCAAAAACATTGATTCATCATCAGTTGCTTTGTTCTGACAGGTCGGAATTTTTATGTTTAGATTTTACGAAAGATGAATTTAATCTCCCTTTGAGTTATTTTCAGTTAAATCTGTGCGATATGATCTACACATTTTATCAAGTCTCTATTCTTTTTGGATGGCAGATATTTTTGTACATTCAGTCCAGCTGTTCTTAATGCCTTGATTTATTTTATGATTTTTTTCCTAAAAGGAAACTAGCCTAAACTAAATATCTTAGCTGAGAGAAGCACGAAATATCCTTTCTTAAAATTTCAAGGAAGAAATCCATAAGAATTTCCTCCGGAATTCAGGAAAAATTATTTAATTATACATCATATGCAGATGTTCCATTTTGAGTACAAAGAAAACTTTAATATTTTGAGGTTGAAATACTCTAAAAATTAAACTTAAAACAAAAATAGAGCTAACAAAGGCATTGTTTTTACTCTAAAGAGGGAAACACAATTACGTCATGAAGCTATTTTACTTGGGTACAGCAGAATTAATACGTATTCGCTCTTCCACAGAATTTTATTTTTTGTTCTGACGGAATCGTATAAAGTTTATCATTAATATTTACGCTAATCTTTCATTTTTAATTTTTAAATATTAGCCATATCTTAGCACCATAAGTAGATTTGTAAGGGCTAGCTGAACTCGAATTTTAAGCCGTGATTGCCTTCCTAATTATTTCTGTATTAATTTCTCGTTTACATATACGTATATCTATTTTTCCCTCTTTATCCTTCGAAGTAAATGATTTATTTTTCTATTTATCTTTATAAACTCTTAAATTTCTGGACGAGGTTATTTTTGACATCGCTAGCTATACACTATTTATCTACGACCTTTATTTCCTTTATATGAGGCTAATGATAAATTTTAATGTACATCCGTGAATCCTATTTTATACAAAAGATCTTACATTATTTGTTGTATAATATATTATAAATACACGATACATTCCTAAGATTTATTTCTAGATTTTAGCGGACGGAAAATCTATAAACTTAACCTAGGAATAGAAAGGCGATAATGGCTACTATTCTAATTAATTAGGTGATATTTAAGCAAAGTAAAACATGAGAAAATAAATATATGCTAACCTATTACGAACAAGTATACGTTAACTCGATACGAAATTTTTTTGGGTGTAATTTAACCCTGCCGAGCTGGCTAGGCAACAATTTAGAATTGCCCGTTTAAAGGTTAAAGTATTACTTTATTATTAATATGCTTCTATGAAAAAGATTCCTGACCCTTGAAGTAATTCTCAAAAATTCATTTCAGTCTTTTCCTTCGGTATCGTCACTGAGAAAACTCCATCGTTTTTAATTTACGGAATCGGTTTTCATGTGGGAATGTTAGAAGTAGTTTGCGGTATGAGGAAGAATCTTCTCTACCCATGTAATGCCGCTATTAATTAACTCCTAGTTCCCCTTGCTCAACATGAGCATGTAATATGCAGGCTTTAAATGCATCTGTGGAGAATCGCGTAGGAAACTTTCATTAGCGCATGATGGAAAATTCTTCTCACGGTATTTGTAAAGCCCTTTGAACTCTATTACATTTGATGACGTGCATGTACTCCCAAAAGGCTTCAATAACATTCCCTTAAGGTCTTGAAAGGAACGAAGAGAGGATTTCTTTAAATTAAATCAAGTATTTTTGCGTCTAGTTTTTTCTACTTGAAAATTACGAACAACGTATCCATGCTTGACATCTTTCTGTGGAAGAAAACTTCAATTAGCCCCCACACCAGACTAAGTTTTTAAAAGTGAATTAAAATACCCAGAGGTAATCGATACGCATGCACAAAGGATTAAAATTTTAACAAATTTCCGGTTTTTGGGGGTTTCATTCCACGGAGAAATTAACCGATGAGAATAACTTCACATTTCTGTTTGTTATTTCGATTTGGAATGAAGAATATTTTCAATTTTGTGATGGATTCCCCTGGCGAGATCTCCCCTGTCTCATTGATGATAAAATTTTCAATTTCCGCAGTTTTATTCCAGGTGATTGGTTTCGTGAAAGTATCGAACTGAACTTCTGACGAAACTCAGGTTTACTTAAATTTAAAAATTTCAATGTAAGTAAAAATTGATGCGCCGCAAAATGAGTTATTTTTTTGAATTTCCAAGAAATGCTCCCATCTGTAAATAGTTACGTAATTTCTATGTATTATGTTTTTCTCACTTCTATTATCATCTTGCAATGATTCTTTTTCTATCATATCATTGTTCAGTTATAATGCTTTTTTAAATTCCTTTCAGTAATGTTGCAGTAACTTTTCTTTTCCTTATTCCCCCTCTTCTTTAAAATTTTTAGATGCTACTGTCTGTAGGTTTCGCAGGTTTTTCACGCCCCCCTTCCTGTGGGCGTTTTCCTGCAGGGTTCTATTTTTTCCTAAGTGTAGTAACTTAGGTTTTTTAACCCGCAAACAAATCTCTTTATTATTTCCTTTTGTTAAAACCCATAATCTATCTCTTTACTTCTTTCATATTATAAGGGTTAGATGTAAGAAGAGGCTTACCAGCCTCAATCTCGCCCTCTAATAAAGTCGTTTATTATTATTATTATTATTATTATAATTTCTCAGTTACCATGCGGAAAATATTATTCTTATATCGGTAACGAATATTTTAGATTACAATATTTTATTTAACTCCAGCATTAAATCCCGAGGTGTAAGTTTTTAAGGCAATACAAATGTATTTCGTATGAATTCAAGTACTTTTTAGTGATACGAGATCGAATCCAGGATATTGAAGTAAAAGTGATGGCAACTCCAAGATTCAGATAATATGGCATAGTTTGCTAAAATCATTCATGGGAAATATGCCTACTTAAGAGATGTGAATATTTATGTTTCTGATCTTGGGGATGGGTATTTTGATTAGAAAATATTCTCAACAAAAGAAATGATTGAGGATTGGATATTTAAAATATCTTGTTTATGGCAGCTGTCTATAAATCCTGCCTCACACGGTTAATATTTTTGAGTCTATATCGATATGGTTAAATATATTGATCGTCTGAGAGGATTTTTGAAGCAATAATATTGATCCAAAGATATTAATAACATTGCTTCAGTAATACGGACCGTATGAGGCTTATGAACCGTAGGCTTATATGAACTGCTATTATGAGAAAGGCCTCAAACAAATTACTTTAAAACATAACCTCTAAGAGAAATTTATCAGTGAAAAGATGGAACTTCAGCGGGGAGTTGAAGTAGTATTTATCATTAACCAAGTAATTAATTTGTTAAATTGCGTCATGAGAAAATAACGACAAGTTTAATGTCTTTCCGGAGTAGAAAGTCAGTTATATATGCTCGTTTTTAGACTCATACCTAACGAGAATCTCTCTTCTTTGAATGCGTAACAAATTTAATTTTTTTCCCAATTATGAAGCATTTCGAGAACAAATTTTACCTTCTAGTGTCGCTAATTAGGTATGATGAAACAAATTTTCGCTAAATATTATCCTTTTAGCATATTTTCCGTTTAATTCAGCCCATCTCAAGCCTTTAAGCTTCCATTATTTTACGCGGTACTCTGTTAAAATATCCGCTACGGTACTCAACTAAGATTCAGACGAAAAAGGGGTTCTTAACGTTAGCCTCGGTGATATTTGGAATCTGAACCGACTCAGAATGTAGTCCACAAAAGTAGTGGTCCCGTTATTCAAATTACTTTTCACAATCCGCATTCACTATTTAGAATGATTTAGATTTGAAGACTGAAAAATTAATCATCGAATCTCTGCCATCCTGATCCAGGTCGCATTCGACAACGCATGACCTAATGAACTCGGCGAAATAATTGATTTACTTTGAATAACGGCCAAGCATCCCGCTAAGCACAAAACCAAAGTCCAGATTGAGTTTCTGCGAGTTTTTAAATACGGGAATCCTCCAGGGATATTACGGAGAGCATCATCAAAAAATTTACCCCGGCCTTCCGCGAATAAATTGAGGGATTTTCATTCAAGCTCCATTTTGCTAAAACAGTTTTTTTCGCGGGTCGGAAAATAACTAATTTTCCGCTGAAAAATATTACAATTCGAATCGCGAAATTTTATCGTTTTATGTGGAATGAAAATAACCCTTTAGGAATAAGACGGAAAAGGTCGGAAATCCACTTCCCGCGACCCAGATTCTGCCTGCGAGTTAATCCATCGCAGTCTCTGTGATACACTTCAAGCGTCACATTTCAATTCTGGGATTAGTACCAAATGTACTTTAACATTTCATCATTCGCGAGAAAGGCTAGGAGAAATACTATTACCAAAGTTCCCCACTCCGGCGCGATATGTAATCAGGTAGGCCAGTCCAACTTGTATAATCACCCGAAAGGATGCATTTGACGAAAATTTTGGATGCGCTGTACGCAGTGACCCTTAGATCAAAGGAGGGCGACCCTGACCCTTTTAAGCAAAATATTCAAAGCAGCTAAGCTGCAATAAGTGAAACCCTCATCGGTTGGAAACGTTTGGTGCTAATTACCGTCTGGTTGGTGAGTTACTATTGCTGAGATTATATGCTCCGATTATTCATCGAGTAACTAATGATGAAATATTAAATGAGAGGAATTATGTAGTGTGGTTAAGTACATAAGCGGCTGTTAAGTTCTGGATTTTGCGAATGTTTAAATTCGCGATTTCCCACATTAATATTTTATTCTGGATTACATTTTCTGGATATGCGTGATGTACTATTCTCTTACTTTGTCGAATTGCTACTTTCCTTTGTGTCTATGTATTCACATGATTTAAAAACAACGTAATCAAAGACAAATAGTCGTTCTAAAGGTTCTATTTTTTCTTGTAGCAAATTGGGAGTGGTTATAAGGCAAGATTACCCAGAAATATTTAGATTTTGAATTACAAAACAATTCTAGCAGCAACTTTTCTGTACTATTAATTTGGAACTAAAGCTTCTTAATTTTCTTTCTCCCTCAATACTATTATGCGAATTCCTGTATGACTACCAGAGTTGAGCGTTTTCTGAATTAACGGCGAACTACATGAAAAGTTTAACAATAGAAGTATTAGGATTTACAGATCCAAAGATAGTTCATGCTTAACCGAGCTAAATTATTAAACATGCCTTTCGAGAATGGAGAACGAGGATTAATGGCTGTGCAATGTACCATCTTGGTGGCAGAATATCGATCTAAAAGCTTATGAGATATACTCCCAAGCTAGAGAAAAAAATCCGCAGATACTCATTTCCAAACGAAAGAACAGAAGCACACAGCTATAGTAGGTAGTAAAAGAGTAGACGTTTCAAGGTCACCGACAAGTAGGAGTCCTTAGTATCTAACCAAACTAAACTCCTACATACATATACGACCAACAATATGGACTGTCAAACATGAATTTCATACTTTTCTAATTTTATTTTCTTTTAATTATTGTATCAAAATGACTTCATAAGTTTTGTTCTCAAAAAGTTATTTAATTTAGTCTGATAGATTGAAGAAACAAGAGGATCAACATGGTCATTTAACAAGAGAAATAGTTGACTAAAAGACCTCATTCCATAGACTTAGTGGAACTGGTAGAGGCTTTGGGGAGATGGCTTTAAAAAATTATAACAAAATGCCTAACCCTATAAAAGTTGCAGTAACATTCAATTTAGTAAATTTAAAAAAAAACATCTACTAACGTAAACATATTATAGTGTGGATGAGTTCGTAAATTATAGGAAATTTTAGTCAGAATGTATTGTAAATCATCATGTTAAGAAAATTTAATGTAATATAAAATTAGGATTAAATATAATGTAGATGTGTTTTTGTAGTTATTGAATATACTCGTAATTCAAGTGTAGTGTATATATGAAACAGATGATTGTTGTGTAATTTTTGTAAATGTAGTATGAAATGGTTTACTTGAAATTGATGTAACGTAGATTTAGTACCTTGTCCTATACATTATTTGCATGTCCTTTGATTAATATATTATCATTATTCATTTAAAATAATAAAAATATTTGTAGGAAAAAGCAGGGTATGTATGTACAGAGTATGCGGGAACGTAGGGAAAGACAAGGAACTGATGAATGGGATAGGTCGTTTGAAGCTCCTATAATTTTGCTCTTACCTATAGCAACTGAGCGATGTAATTGAGCCTATTCAGAAAACTCATCATGCAATTAATACCCTACTAGTTGCCCCGTGTGAAAATTTCGCATACGGACTCAGACTGTTACTCTATTTCCTCATCCAAATACATTCAACTAACACTCCATTCACTAAAAACGAATACTGAAACACTAAAACATACCTAAAAACACACCTTCATATTCTGCATCTGTGTCTGTTTCGATATACCTCGTTTGTATCGATAGATATCGATGTCTGCAAATCCAGGAACGAAACTCTATAGGAAAATTCAAATTTTAACTCGATTTTATTGACCTAATGGTGCATTTTTCATTTGTTGGTCTATATTTAGCAGGAAGTGGGAAACTTTCTCTTTCAAATAAACGGTGAGTCATCTATATGTTTCGATGGATTGGGGAAACCGTTGGTTACCGATAGCGGATGTTTAGAAATAATATATAAGGATCGTTTGAAACCTGCAAAAACCTTCGCGGTGAATCTAGCTGCAGTTTTCTTGCTGAAAGTATATCTTATAAAATCGATTTACTTTTTTCTTTCACTCTTAAATGTGGGATATTATCGGGAGTGTACTTTTGGAACTTTATTACTGGGTTCAAGTAGGTTCTCACCTAGCTTGAACACGGAATACTCGTACATTTCCCCTTAACTGTGTACCTCTTACGTGTCTCTATTATTGGAAAAATCGAGAAAATTCTTTGAGTAACAAGGGCTTCCGAAGTTCGTTCAGCTACCGGCACCTTACGCTCATAGCACCTTCACAGGTACCTTGAGCTTCATAAATCTAAAGAAGAGTGAATGAAGGCAGGGATTTTTTTTTAATTCAAGAAACGTATTTTATAAGGCGAAATCTAGACGCTAAATAATGTCTGGAGAGGAACTCATCGCAGTAGCTTTGCATCTTTCAACATGCAATTTGCGTTGGGATTTTGTGTGAAAAGTCTGCCGGTATGATATCGTCGTCTAGCTATCACGTCATATTAACTCACGCCTATTACTCTACCATAAAGAGAGCATTCCACCGGACGGCAAGGTCGATGAACTGCGCAGATACAGTAAAGAGAACAGCCGAAATTTGGCTAAGGGAAAAATACACTTTGTATATTACTCAGAAATGTATTAAAGGCAACTAGTTCCGTCTATAAGACATCATTAGGCACTTAACAATGCCTGATGAAACTAGTTACCTTTAATAGGGTAACTAGTCTTTTTCGCCTAAGGGCGAATGCCAGACAGTCATGTCATTGTAATTCCTTTATTCCCCTCCACCGTTGCCGCCTGGTCCAAAGACCAAATTGCAGCGTTTTTACAATAATAAATAAATAATAAATTTCTGTGGAATACATAGTGTTTTTTTTCTTTTGCATGATAGCTCCATTCCAGAAAGTTAGGCTGGATAATGTCAATTTTATATCGAGATTAGGAAATATAAGGGCCCACGCATCATATCTCTCCGAAATATTACATAATAACGATTATAATAGAAATCTATAATAATAAATTAAGACGACAAATAGGTTTCCTTTTCATTAAGGAACTAGAGTTCGCTATAAGCACGAATATGTTTCGTCAGCGAAATATAGCCAATAGCAATCCTATATCTATTCTGAATTAATCTACAAAAAAATACCTCCATTCAGACTTCTATTTATGGGAATAATTTATACCTTTTTCGATTCTATACAGAAATGTGTCGAAAGCGTTGCATTGATAACCGAATAAAAATATTATAGTTGCTGAATTATCAATCTCAAAACACTGAATATTTAAACGTGAAATATAATAGTGTTTTTTCTTTCGGCTGAATTTTTTTAGAAAAGGAAAGTTAAACGGATATTTTAAAACTTCTCTCATCGAATGAATCTTTAATGCTGCTGAGAGCAAAAAACGAACTATAAACTGTAGAATATATAAATAAATAAATATTGTTTCATAAATCCTGTGCCACATGATACCTTAGCATATGTTCTTGATATTTGTTTTGGAACACCTGAACATTTTCAGATAGATAATTGAAGAGACCATAGAAGTTATCGGTATAAACCAGCACTTTAACATTCCTTACGCATATATTCCTATAATCTCACAAATTCTTGAATTCCCAAAAAAGAATTTTATATATAATAGTTCTATACTGTCATATGACTTACTTCTTATTTAATTCGTTAAAATGTTGTTTTGTAATTACATTTCAATATAAAAATACTTCCCTTCTATTTTCCTATTTCCAAAAGCGAATCATAGATTATTACTGATTGTATTATTATGAGATGTAGATAAAAAATTTATCAAAATACTGGCAGTTACTCTTGTAGATCTTGATTACCGCAAATTTGAAAACCCTCAGATATTTCGTAAAATAGAGATAATTTTAGATCAGACTTCATGGTAATATTTTATGATAAATATTTCGATGCAATTCATTATATTATTCACTTCCAGTAATAATATTTTTGATGAATCCCAAACTTCTGAAATACTCAAAAAATACGCTACGGTGGGAATGCCTAACACTGGGAGTGTTGAGATTCCGTGCGTTCAGCTAACGTTTTACATTCTTCCTTTTATAAAATATATAGTAATTAGTGACTTGGAAATGAGGAATGATTAACTGATATTTACCTTAAATGGGATACTGGTATACCCTGTAGGGAATAATTGCCTTAGTATAGAGGCGGTTCTTATGTATACTTTGTAACGAAGACTGAGTCCAGAAATATCAATTCACAATATTGTTTAAATAATATTTTTGCCTTATTTACTAGCTTTTGCAAACTAAATTTCTTTATTCTCTAGTTTTGTTACAGCAATAGCACGAATGAATAATAAGAAATATTTTCATTTTTAATGACGAGATTAGATCCTGTGGGGCTCTCACACAACCAATATATTTCTGCTAACGTTGCAATAAAATGTGCTTCATTGGCGTATTTATGGTGAAATTGACTACAAATCATGTTCTAACGTGCAATATCCGTAGAAAGTCCACGAAAAATACATGCATTTTTGCGTTTACATATAATGAGAATAAATTCGATGTGTGAGGGCGTCATCTCGTAGTGCCATGATAAATAAGGCTATAATAAATTAATTAAACAACTGTTACACTTGCAAAGCAGATTTAATCTGGCGATATGCTTCGATAGCTAACCAGCATAATCATCTAATTTTATTTTTAATAAGAGTTAATTTCAGCTTATATGGCATGCTTTGCTGAAATTTTCGCGAGATGGCTATGGCTCCTTAAAAGGTATGAATATTTATGTTTCTGGTCTTGGATATGGGAATTTTGAATAAAATATTCTCAGTAAACGAAATTATTCGAAGGAGACACAGATAGGAAAAACGTCAGAATTTTTAGAAGGCTTTTAAAAGACTACAGGGTTCAATGAACTAAAAATTTTAGTTATGGGCGTAAAAAATAGTCAAAAAGGCGTAGGAGATCAAAACAATGCTTCCATCTGAAAATCGTGTAGCTCAAATCATTTTGTTGCTATCACTCCCCATTGTTACTTCACTGTTGAAATAAAACCACGGAATATTGATAGCAACAATCGAGGCTAATAGCTCCACCAGAGGAACATGATACAACGTCTTCGACCAACCAAATCTTCTCCTCCATCCCACACATTTTGGCTATGCGAACTTTTCGGTCGGCCTTATGTCAGATGAAGTGAAAAATGTGGGAATCGAATTATTCGCTTTAATTTTGGAGAGCATGGCTCTGGGAGCAACATGTGAGGAGGATCGAGGGCACTCGTTGAGGGATCGATTAGGCGGCTCGAATGGGGGAGAGTGGTGATGCCAGGAAGAAGGCACTTTGTCTCTCACCGGGGCGGAGGCCTAGACGGGACAGACGCCTGCATCATGCCACGGAATTCCGATATTTAAGGGACGTTATTAGCGTATCCCATGCAGAGGATGACCAACCAGACGAAGGCGGGACATCGCGTATCACCCCACCGGGACTAACGGGACGAGATACTCGGGAGTTCTTTAGAGGGGGTATTACCCTCCCAGAGGAGGCTTTTGAAATAACTGGTGTACTTTTAAATTTTGCAATTTTTCTTATGGGGTAAAATTGATCGCTTTCTTGCAGCAACTGGTGTTAGAAGAATAGGTCGAACCGTGTTATATAAATTTTATAGCAAAAATTTTTCTGTAGTAAACGAGTAAGCCTGTCACTCTGAAAGGAATATCTACACCTAAAATGGGATCTTGACTTTAATAACTAGAAAAGAATTTTCGCAACTGGTGTTGGAAGAATAGGTCAAACAGGGTCATAAGTATTTTGAGCAAAAATTATTTTAATGAAAACGAGTAACTTTCTGAAAGGAATATATTGACATTGAAAACGGGATCTTGACTTCGATAACTAGAAAATAAATTTCGGATGGCGATTTTACCATAATTAAAGATAATATTAAAATAAAGATATTAAAAATAATCATGTTCCTATATAACATTTTATGAATTGTTTCAGACGATTTAAAGAGTCGTTAAACTATAATTCCACATGAGCTGAAATGGGCTGGAAAATGGAGATACATAATTTATTGAACAAAAAATTATTTGAATATTTAAACGAAAAAATAAATCTTTCTGAAAGTGAAAGGAAAAAACAGGACACGGTCCATTGGTTAAGCGGAACGAAATGGGACATGTTTTAGCGCAAATTCCAGAAGCGTTTATATCAATCAAAATGGAGATGAATTATTGCATTAGTACATCTGAATTTGAACAATTTCGAGAATTTCATTCAATTAATAATATAAAATTAGGTTGTGATGATAGGCAGAACGCGTCAAAGCCGGTCGTCATGGTTTTATAATTATTTATGCCATTCACAATTTTTTTGTGAGAGTATTACAAAACGAGTAAGCGTCTTCTCAGATGTTTCTCTCATAGGCTATTTTTGCAAATAACATCCTAAATGGATATTTAAAATTCCTTTATTCGGATGACCTGTAGGCTCAGTTACATATATCATTTTCTTTCTTCACTAAAAATGTTTCTGTTTCACAAAAATGGTTTTTGTTTTTCATCAAAAAATGTTTTTGTTTTTCTTTATTATTGATAAAATTACTATATATTAAAGTATTTTTATGAATACATAATATATCGTAATTAAATAAACAGAGTTTTTAATAAATGAATAATTTATTTAATGAATAATTAATTTCATAATAAGATGAGTAGCACTGAAGAAGATAAAAGACAAATAAAACTTTTAAGAGCCATAGCCTTGGGATTTTTACCGTGATTTATCTATCACTCAAGTGCCGTCGTTCTCTGTTATCAATTAATCACACCGAAAAATCTGCTCTTAGCATGATATCACCCGCAAATTTCGACGAATAGACACTGAATTTCAATAAGAGGACGTTAGTCAGCCTTACAGTTTTTAAAGCGGACGGCATACACATTAAGATGAAAATGACTCGGCTGTTCAAGGAACGCTCGAAAACTGTACTGTCCTGGTAAAAAGAGACGTATGTTCATGCTTCTGCACATCTTTTCGCAATTTTTCAAGATGATTGAATAGGTGTCACGTCAAACGACTCCAGCCTCTGCCTTGAAGATCGTTTTCAATTTGGAATTCCTTAAATCATTTCCCAGCAGACTCAGGGGTGGAGAAATATAACTGAGACGTGACAAGGATGTGCATGCATTATCGCTTTCATTTAAGTCAAGGATCCTTATATGACCCAAATCTCTCTTCTTCTTTCTTCTAAGTATTTATGGAAATTTGTTCGTAATGAGAAAGGGTATATTATTTACACGTTATCGACTTGCAAAAATTAAAGGTATAATTAGTAGAAATTATGTATATTCATTTTATTGATATTCATCAAAGTTAGCTATTTTGGCTCCAAATCCAATGTGGAATTCGAAGTTATCAACAATTTGCTGAAAAAATATTAAATATTTTGCAACGTTTTCCAAAAATAACGTTCTTTAATTGCTTCTAAGGTTCCATTGCCAAATGGGCAGCGCGTTAGACGTCTGTGAAAGCGGTCCTGGTTCGATTCCCGGTGGGGATCCATATGTGCAAACTGATGAGTTTTCGAAACCTTTTTATCAATGCTAATATTATTGACTCCATATCGTTTTCCCACATTAATGAAAGAATCCGATCTAATAAGCATTATTACTAGCAAAGACCTTTATATTTCCATATGATTATCGTTGCCATGTTTATAGAAACGTATTTTTTTAAATTCGCACTTTCGTAATTGAATCTGCTTGTTGGGCCATCATGATATAGTTATCCACCGTTCATTCAGCCCAACTTGAAACAAATATCAATCACATGCCAAATGGTCATTTCGTATTTCTAAATGTTGATTTTTAATTTATTTCCAAGTTTTCTATAGTAGCATATTCTCATTCATATCATATTATGCCTTTTGAAAAAACTTGTTTACCAATTACTAAAATTCTAGTTCAGTGAATTCCTGCAGTCTCATAAAAGCTTTCCAAACATTTCGGAAATTCTTCATTTCTGTCTCTTTCATAACATTTCGTTTACTAAAATATTTTATAGACAAAATTGCTACCAAAAATCGAGAACTGTGAGAGAAATGAAAGAAAATATCACGTTTTATGATATTCTTCTCCTTTGGTCCCAGATTATGAGAATTTCTCCTACTTCAATAAATACAAGTATGAATTTATTTGTAAAGGGTAAATAAATACAAGTAGAACTAGCAGGTCCCAAGATAAATGTGCTGACAATTTATTCTCAGCATCATCATAATAAATGTGAAAATTTTAAACCTGATTCCCGTATTTTAATGAATGCTGATGTATCTAATAACTCCAAGTGTTAAAAACAGACGCTCGAGAAACAGAATAAGACTAACTGAAATCGAAGTATATGAGAATATAATATGAGAATTGGTCAACATTTCCCGTGAATTATATCCAAGTAAATACCGTAGTGTTTCACGGTTTAACTTTGGATGAATAGAAAATAAATGATAGATTTAAGAGAAAAATGTTTGATGAAACATAGTTGATGCTTTCTGAAGATATCTAGTGGAACTTTTCCATAAGAAGACAGATTATTTCTCTCGTATTTATCAGATGAAACAATTGAAAATATGGAATGGATGCAAGGCCACTTCCACGATGTGAATTATAAGGTTTTAGTATATGGGAAAATAGCTACGTAAAAACTAACTAATAAAAACGTTGATAGTATCCCATAAATATATAACATCCCACGGAAATTTTCAAATATGCAGAATATAGAGATTATCAAGTACCAATTCGTAGCTTGGCGTCCGTCACGAAATTTAATTTCGATCAAAAAAGAATATCCGTAAACTTTTAAAACAGTTTCGTATCCACTTTTTGATACAACACAATTCTGTAATCACATTCTTATATTGGTACGAGAAAATTTAATTTCACATGGACCGGGTTCATGCATTGATCTCACATTCCAAGTGGTACTCCTGTAATTAGGGAATCGGATCCAGGGAACATCTGACATAACACTTGAAGAATAGAACAATATTTATTTAGAGAATTTAGCGATCAAATCGGGAGAGGGCGACGTAAATATTTCCAATATCCGCGCGACAATAACGCAACCCGTTAATCTCCAAACACTTCCACACAAAGAAGCAAACCTGACCGACTAAATTGAGCTCAAACTTGAGAAAATTTAACAGAAGTTGAGAATTTGTTTGCTCTGAAAACAACGTAGATCAAACATCCCCTATCCTAAACCAAAAGAATCGAGGAGATGCTACGTACATGGGTAAATCGAATTCAAGAGATGGGTTCTATGCATGCAGGAGGGTTATTGAGATTAATAAAGAGAATCTAAGGGATGGAGGAACACGGGGATCAAGGTTAAGGATGGCAGACTGTAGCAAGGGAGGAAGTCTCCAGGAGAAGGGGGGAGGAAATAGCTTCCGCAAGAGGATGCTGTTGCACTCATGCATTCCATAGAGATTTTCCCAAGAAAATCCTCCAGCATCTGCATGATAAACTGCCTTCAAGAACGTTTGCTCGTCAAACATGAAGTGCTCCAACGTGCGCCCTCAAAGCAGTGATTTATTTACAGAAAATTAGAAATCGGATTACACGTCCCGGAATTCGGGTTGTTTATTTGTTCCTCCTGTCTGAACTTGATGGTTTTCCGGGGCGTGAATTAAGTTAATGTAAAAAAGTGAATCAGATAGCTTTCGTAATGATTTTTAATACATAACGATACGAATACGTATATATACGAATATTAATATCATCCTTTATCACAAAATAAATAGATTACGTACACTTCCACCATATTTAAAACGCAATAATATAAAATCGGTTTCGGCTAATTCGGCCATCTTCAGGAATAAACGGCCAATATCGGTCGTGTTATTGTGTATTAAATATTGTAGAAGTGTATTCTTTTTATTTTGCGAGTAAAGATCAAATTCATTTTAAATATGAGATTCCAAAAGTTTAAGCCTTAACATATTGAGTTTATCATTCCGAAATTTTTTCAAAAGAAATTCTTTTCGAAAGCTTTTTTCTTGACTCGTTCGGCCATTCGTTGATTTTTCTTCGGTTTTCATTCTAATTCATTAATTTTACAAAATATAAATGGTCGGCAGATACAATTCAGTCGTTTCAGTCCACTTCTATAGTCCAACTCTCTCTTATTTTTCAACCCTCTTTTCGGAAGGTGTTTTCCCCCAACGTGCGTTTTTCTGCGTTGACCTTCAGTTGCTAAGATTTTTTCCTAAACTGTACTCTTTTTTTTGCTTTAATTAATCTTTGTGCCTGTTATTATGACATTATGACATTACGAATTCAGGTGGAAGAAAGCCCCACATTGGCCAAACCTCGCAATTGAAAGATCAATAAATTTATCTATATTCTGTAATCCCAAGACATTACAATTTACAAAACTATCTCTGTTTCTCTCTTTGTTTTCTATATTTTTTTCTTTATAAGTGTGATTTCCTTATTAGCGCCTTCTTTATTAATGTAATTAAGATATTCTCAAAAATTTTAATGTATTAAATGCATTATTAGGTATTGGTCGAAAGGACGATGGGAGTAACTAGTTCCAGGATCGTCCAACATTGCATATCAAAATTAATATCTTAAGAAAATATTTACCAAGCTGAATCTTTGACCCACTGGTCAAAACTTCTAAAAAGTAAGGTCAGTTTTTGTTCGATTTTCCGTGGAATGATCCGCACCCTAGTTCTCAACCGGTATCCATCTGTATTCCCTTAATATAATTAGTTTGAACCAATTTGGTTAATGAAATAATGCTACCGCAGCCTAGAATTTAACAATTCGATATAAATGTCAAATCAGTTTCCAAAAGTAAGATTAAAATATATTCGAACGAATAGAAAGTTAATTTTAGAGGAGGTCCGTTGGGCAATGAAGGTCAAGTAACGCTTTTCTATTCCAGATGGAATTGCACTGCGTAAGTAAATAAATATATATGTACACTCTAGTATGTGAATGCATTTATTGATGCATGAAGTTCCAGTTCCTTAATTAAAAACTATCGTATCAATATCAGGACCCAATTAACTTTTTCCACAGGATGAAACCCAGACTATTCGAAATTAAATTAGAAGATATTTGATCGGGGAGAATTTGACTAGTGGAAATAAATGAAGTAGTTAAGTTGATTGAATGTAACGAGAACAGTGGGGGTATCATGGAATTGAAGCTTTGGTTTTAGTTCTCATTAGCAATACGTCCAAGGGGTGCTTGAAAAAGAGTGAGAGACTTGAGTTCGACTTGACAGGGATATACCAGCTTAGCAGCATTTTGCCTTATTTTCCGCGAACCGAGATTTTAATTAACTCCAGCCGAATTAAATCAACCGCACGATATCAGTATGGCATATGACGTCCCTCAGGGTTGATAGGCTAGATTTAAGTAAGGCAGAAATTGCGTGGTTTGAGTTAAAAATCTTTCAGAAACTGTGGTTACTTAATCTCTCAAAGAGAATATTAGAACAGATATTTTAATTTTTACTGTATCAAAAATTTTATATTTTGAGGTGTAGTAAACATTAAATTATGTGTTCTAATATTCTTTTTTTACCACCAAGTAAAAGCCGAGACTATCAGCGTTACTTCATCTCATCTTAAAAATTTTAAGGAAGCCAAAGTAACGTTAAGAAGACTTTTTCATTAGCTCTTACCACAGTTTTCCGCAGTCTCAGGAAGCACTCTCAAACATCAAGAATTCTTTTAAAGTTCATAAATCCCACCACAGAATTAAATTTCGGCTTTTCGGATTTTGAGATATTTTTTGGAGTAGTAGTAGCTCTAATTTTCAGTGTAAATAGTTCAGTATAAACGCCAAGGTAGGGTAAAAGCGCTAATAAAGGTGAAGAAGATTTGTAATTTAATAAGCTCATAAGGATTATTACCTTAAAAAATTCTCGCAAATTCCGTCATTTTTAGAGTATTCTTGAAGGGTATAATTCTAAATTTTGAAAACCGCATCTTCTAAAATCGGATATAATTTTCGTGTGATTTTAGGGAATACTTAGGCATTTATCCTTATTTGAAATAAGATATTATAGTTTTACACAGACAAGACTTGTTTTGTGTCATTTTATCTTTTGCGGTTAATCATTTTGAACCATGCACCTGTTTTTTAGCAATTCGTAATGCTTTTTCGGTATTTAATATTGCGAAATATCACTTTCTGTCTTTAATTATTATATTTAAAATTAAATCCTATGTACCAATGAAAAATTAGTATAACTTCATCAAACTGCCTTCACATTATTTTTCATATCATTTTTATAGTATTAATTATAGCAGCATTGACGAAATCATCCCTTACGAGTTAGTCAATCACCATCAACTTAATTGATTTTAGTACGGAGTTGTGATAAAATGATGTTTCACTATACTATATTTGTATCATGCATCTCATCAGACCTAACTCAATTCAATTAATTTGCTGCTTCTGTTCCAATTTCAGTATGCATATATCTATAGGAAAATTCACTCCTGCATACATAAATACACATCGAAAGAGAAACAGGAAAAGATAAGATGGTTTACTGTGCCGATTAAACTGTTATTGATAATCCTCATCTGTGTCGGATCAATTATTGAAGATAATATTTACCCGAGACCTACTTCCTATTTAAACTAGCTATCTATCTGGGGGAGAGTCGAATTAAACTTAAATCAAACGAAGGCGCTTAAGCACACATTTTTGGTGTGTAAACAGATAAAAAGAAAAATGTGCCATTTGGGAAACAAAATGTAAATCCGGAAGAGTATGCGGTATGCTGATCTGGGTGCGTTTACTGCGTATTTAATATATAAAAGATATCGATGTGATAACGAATTGTTTCTATTAACGGAACTGAAGAATACAAAGAGTTAAAGGTTTGAAAAAAACAAATATTTTTATCTCTTGTTTGAAGTAGGATGCAGATTCCGTGATTCCTATCGTGACTAATGAGGAAATAAGCACCACCGTCAAATCCTTTTATCGTTTACCTGGTATCCAAACAATATGAAAAAGCAAATTGAATCCGTGCTTTTGATGCTTGCATCTGAGGTTGGTTACTGTTTTAAAACAATTGCATTGTAAATTGAAAAATAGTCCAGCTTTTCTCTATCGAGCTAGAATAATGCGGAACTGCGTTCTATCTATAATTCTTGCTTCAGTGCATAACGTTTTCATCCACTTTCCTCGTTATTCAGCAAGCCTAATAATAAATAGAGCGATAGATGAGCGTGGACCCAATCGCGACATGGGTTTGCTTTTGTTTTACAATCAAAGGGATTCATATCCTATATAGTGCGCCGTTCCGCATTGATGCTGGTTGAAATAATGAACCTTCCAAAACAGACAAAGATAAACATTACTCAACGTCGACTGCGTATAATGCACCTATGTTTTCCCTCCGCAAAAGTTTAGTTATTCTCTTTCATACGTTGGAACGAGAACAAAGCTTGGCAATGGATCCCGACGTCTTTTGTAAATCCTTTTGGATATTTCCCAGTGAAACACAAGGAACGCATACCTTTCCAAAACCGCATGTAAGATAAGCTGAGTGCTAAACCTCCGTCAAGATTCAAAGGTATCCTCGATGCTTGGAATTACGTCGCAAACACCTCAGATGTGGAACTCGATTTTGTACTCATGCTTTGTAGCTTTAAAACGGGTAATTCTGGAAAATCTGTGGAAATTAACGAGCATATTCCGCATTATCATTCTTCAACGGCCTCGTTTCCATTAACATCAAAATCACCATTTTTTCCCTTAGATTTCCTCATTACGTTTGTAGTTCTGACGCTGTTTTCGAGCTATAAACTGTCTCTTGAAGAGTCAATTACTTTCATTAGCTCGCTATAAATGATTACGTTGTTTTTTTACTCCAATGTGTGGCTATAAACAGATTTCACGAGACGCATGTGAAAATCAACCGATATGTATTCGATTGAAGTAGCCGTTACTGACAGAACTCCATTACAGGAAATAATGCAATAACGTGTGTATGAACTTTACCAAGTTATTGCATTATTTCCTCAATCGATATGGGAAAACATGCCATTATCAGGTGTGGTTTAAGAAAAGTTGACAATAAAATAAAATAAAAATGGTTGAAGATTGATATGATACTCCATATGAAAGATGAAAACAAAAATCTTCTTGAGTCGAAACTAGTCGCATTCGTAAAAAAATTTCATTAAGACTTAACAAACTTATTTTTTTCACACAGTTTATTTTTTACAACTTAATTTAATTGATGTCGCGGGAAAATTCATTATTTTGGAAGCTATCCGATATCGGTTGTGTTGCTTATATATATATTTTAGTGGTCACGTTCATAAATGTGCATTAAATATGAATAGTTTTAGTAGGTTACGTTTAAACTCTCCGTTTACCTCATAAATGCATTAAAAACCAACCGTATCGAAAATTAGTTTGGGAAGTGGATACAGATTTTATGCATTTAATTAACAGTAATGAGCGATTCTAGAACTAAAAATGTAATAGGATGAAATGGCAACCAAATGATTATGGCTGAAGCTATTTGAAACGACTATCTTTAATTAATGACATCATGATAGCTAATACAGCATTGATGCATTCAAATTTATCATACAATTTCCATTTTCCGGTAATGCATTCATCCCAGTTGAAGCTCGTTATCATAAATTTTATCTAACAATACTCCTAGCCGTATCGTGTTCCGGATTTTATTGCCTACTTTATTCGCCAAAGCGTTGCGAATCATTGAAGTTTTCTCACTATTTCATCGGCAACTGCAACAACCCCTCTTACTCTTAATTGTCCGTTCTAATGAATACAGCACGTGCACTCCTCGTCAAGTTAACAAAGAGAATTTCACTCGTTGTTAGTTTTATTACACCTCTGTTAATTACCGTTAATGTACACCGAATCTTATCAGGGGGATTGAAATGGATTCAATTCCAAGAGAGAGAGAGAGAGAGAGAGAGAGAGAGAGAATTTCGATTCCGCAGGAAGGCACCTAATAAAAGAAACAAAAGCATGGCTGATGATCAATAAGCACCAATGCGCGATCGGTCGCTATTATCTAAATTAAAAAGAATCGATAACTTACCGATTCGGCAACTCGATTAACTCCAGAAACGACCCGCTTTCGGGGAAAAATTGATAGAGGGCACCAATTTACGAAATCCAGCGAACGAGTATTTTTTTCCCATTCGTTGCCATTCAAAACTTGCCGCAGAGCGCGTGAGTGTGAGATGAATGCACGGAGATGATGTGGCCGCACATTATTTAAAGAGCTTTCCGTAAATGTGAGCTAGGGATGGCATTGTCGGAATCATTTTGGGCCGCTCGCCAAGTCGGAAATATAGGGCTGATGCACGCAAATCACATTACGTCATTAAGGCGCGTTTAACATTCGTTATGGAGGAGAATCCTGCGGTGATTAATCCAAAGTAGATAATTTTCCAAAGGCGATGGAGTTTGCACAAAAATTTTCGCAAATTAAACGTCCCGGATTTCGCGACACTAACGAACGTCAAGGACGCATAAGGGCGCAAAAAGTTAATTGAATGTGGCAAAAAGACGGTGGGGAAAAAAGTTTTTGTTTGGTTTCCGTTTCGGGAGATTCGCGATTTAGAAATATTTACAGCTTGCGTTTTGATGCCGATCTGGCCAAATTGAAAGTTCTGTTGGGGCTTAGCCAGGTGGTGGAGAGGGTAATATTGGCGCGAAGGAGAAGTTAATGCTTGCATTCAATATGTACAGGGTTGTGTACATGCTTATCCATCTAACTGGAGTAAAAAATAAAGGACCGGAAACTCAAACGATCCTCCAAAATTCTCCCAACATTAACATCAAATCCATCACATTATTTTATGCCTTGTGACTCATAAAATAAACGATGATAAATATATGTGGACAGTTTTCAGCTTAACCATACAAAACAATACTTCAAAGGATAAGAATAACACTACAACTATCAGTTAATTAAATATTTATAATCAAAATGGTCAGCTAAACTCACTACATGAGATGAAAATCTTATATTACTCCCATGTAAAAATATAAAAAAATTGACTGTATTTTATGCAAGAAATAAGAAGCGTTTTATCTTGAATAAGTCAGAAGGGAGAGAAACCTACCCATTCGACATAATACAGTATTTTTCCTACCGATTGGAAGCACATGATTTTAATCGTGATAACTGCTATAGTTCAGAAAATTAATGCCTATCATAGTAATTGTATTATAAGAAGAGAACCTAACCTTATGGGCCAGATTTCTGATGTTCACAATTTAGATTTGTCATAATTTGTGAAAAAATATTGTAATAAAATATCACTTCACTAACTGAGACTTGTTATCAAGCTGAAGCTACCAATAGACTTACTTCTAACTTAAGCGACAGCGTAGCCGTAAAAAGAGTGGGGCTGAGTCACTCGCGCGATGTTTAGAGCTCAATGCTCCTAAAATTTACACAATGTTCTTACTGCTTTCCCACTTAAATAAAAATATTTTTCAACAGAAAAAAAGATTGTTAAATCTGATGATGTATATTGAAATTATTGGATTGCATTGCAGTAAAATTTTGTATTAATCAATTAATTGCGAATCTAAAATAACTGTACACAATATGTGAAACTTTCACTAAAAACTTTTCAATCACTACAAATAAAGACAAACTAAAACATGTTTCACTCAAAAGTTATGGGCTTTCAAGTGACCCACATTCGCCGCTTTTTGCAAAAAGTTCTAAATTATAAAAATTAAAACAGTGCAAATAAAATATTTCTTAGCTGAGATTTTGACATTGAAGGTTTATCATGAAAGCGTGCAAGTATAAAAATGTTCATAACTCTTAGAAAAAAGACGTCAATATCTGTCCAATGGCCCTTACGGTATTTTAATATACTATCTTCACACCTTTACATCACTAGGGTAAGCGAACTACGTGCATTTACAAACAGGAATACTAACGTACACGACTGGAAACAAATTCAATCTTTCAATTTAAAACTGAAATATAATAATCGGCAAACCATTGTATTGCCTCCAGGCAATCATATAGTCCATCTATTTTTTTTAACCAACCCGCAATCACTATCCATACGAATTGATGTCCAACTATGTTTTCATTAATTCTTTCAATATAAAAAAAAACAATTAAATTACGAATAATAGCGTTTCGGAATTACAATAAGTGAAACAGAAAAATTCAATCAAGATTCTCGTTCATTTAATGCGATTTTATTTTCAACTTAAGGGAGAGGAAAATTAAAAACAAAATGAGCGCCGAGGTCAAATATTGGACAGATGCTTACACGGACATTCTGCTACAGTCTGAATGCGGACAAACCGTCACACTGTTGAACTCAAGTAGACAACACTTGAGTTGGGTCTAATCTGGCCTTGAAATATTTCTTGGAGGGAATTTTAGAATTTGAAAGAGAATACCTTCGATAAAAGGTTAGTTAAGAGCTTTAGGTCACTACACTACTTTAGGTCATAAAAACTATCGCCGAAGTAGGTTAAACTTCTCATTTAGTTTTAAATCAGATTTTTGAAACCGTTTTAAGATTTATAAATCCATAAATTCATAAGTCATATCATCTTTCAAGGGAAAATAATCATTATAAACCAGATTCATCAAAACTTACATCATATTTGCAGTTAACATTGAATTAATTTCTGTAGATCATATCCATAAGCCTCTAGAGTCTAGAGAGTTTAGATTCGTAAAGGTAAAATTACTTAAACCGTTAATACTTATCTCATTTGGGAAGATTTTTCCGTTAAAATTATCACAGACATAAATTCTCAGGACATGTCACATGCCTCAGAGATATGAAGGGAGTATTAAAATCTGTAGTTATTTATTTAGCAAAATTACAGATTTAGGAATTTCTACTTTGTAATAATTTTATGATACATCAAGGCGCACGAAGTATGCATTGCTCTTGAGTTGTACTGCTCAAGATTCTCTGATTAATTCAAAATTTCCTGGCCGGACGAGGAAATTAATCCAAGGATGAAATCATTCATGGAGAAAACGATGCTTTAAGAAGTAGGCAGCCGAAGTTGGAGAAAGAGGGAATGACTTAATGGATATCCTTAATTTTATGAAGTCGAATATCTTTTTCCAAAGCCTTTGCTTTGCATTTCATCTTTCTTCCATCCCGATCCCTCTTTTTTCTATCCATAAATTTCATAGATACGAATCCTTACCAAGTAATTCCACAGGGACTAATTGCGGGCGAATGTATCTCGAACAGAATCGCGTAGGTGGCTTAGAATACTCAGAAATCTTCCATTAAGAAAATTAGAATTCGAATACAATCTGAGATGAAGACTTCTTTTTGCAAGCTCCAGTAGATTGATCAAAAATTACCGAAGATGAGGTCGAGTATTTTCTATAACCGCATTTCCTGAAAGTATTCGTTGCTTTCATATTTTAAAATTTTTGATTAATTTTAATATCATCCTTAATTTTAATATCAAAGCAGCCATATTTTAAGGGAACCAATGAGAGACGCACAAAATACGGTATTTCAATCAAAGCTAATATTGAAAGAGGAATTTAGAATTTACTTTATTATTTTGATTTAGAATTTATTTTAGATAAGAATATTTTTGCGCAGCTAAGGTAAGATTTTGGAATCACGTTTGAGATAAGATTTCAGTCATTTCTAACCTATGTTACTTGGTGATCAGTGATCTCTTACATTACTATGATGTCAATGTGTAAAAATCGTGAATCCATAACATTTAAATCGACTTACTAATACATTTTTGCTAATATTAGGCGGAGTATGAGAAATGTTTCTTAACCTATATATCTAACTTTTCCAATATATTCAAAAATACTAGGAAATTAAAAATAATATCCAAATTCGGAAAATTTTCGGTGATTCATAACTATGCGGGACATATGATCGAAATCCGAGACTGTCCCATCTAATCTGGGACGATCGACTGTTTTATCTTAACCTTTTATCTTTGGATGCTTTCTTTTTACTGAATTACTTTTAAGCATTCCTCTACACATAGCTTTTTCTTATTCAAACAGAGAATTCCTTTGCTCTTGCCTCATTACTGCTCCTCAGCGAATGCATAGGTCAAGCTGACTTCCTACTTATGCTCATCTTGAGAATCACTCATCTTCCATTGCATCTCTGATAATCTATTCCTTTTGCAGATGTTG
This sequence comes from Pachydiplax longipennis, assembly GCA_036926295.1. NCBI lineage: Eukaryota > Metazoa > Arthropoda > Insecta > Odonata > Libellulidae > Pachydiplax > Pachydiplax longipennis. The sequence goes on from JAVFKF010000004.1 coordinate 51,805,439, forward strand.
CCTAATCTACTTAACTACCGTTCCACAAATTAAAAAATTATTTTTCTGTTTTTACCGATGAATCTCCTAATCATTTCCAACAAAACTCTCTAATAAAGCGATTTGATTTATCGTCAATTCAAACATTGCTATTGATGCTGACGTGAATCATATTTTTCACAATTATTCAATTATAATTCCAAGTAAATTACTCGAAACAATCGTTTAGAGAGCATGCCAGTCTTTCTGCCGTAAGCAAAGTTTGATAAATCAGAGATGAGAAAATCAAAATTTTTTATAAAAGTTTTAATTACGATTTTTACACTAAGGGCAAAGGATTAATCAATTCAATGTATCATGACATAATCAATTTTAAGAGTAAATCACCTAGTAGTTTTGATAGTTTTTGGAGGACTTTTACTCCCAAGATAGGTCAATATCAGTCAAGGATTTCCATTTTTTTATTTTCCCCTCGAATGACTAACACCTGGTCTGTTGCCTGCAAGTGACAGCGTATGATTAAAACAATGTAAGAGATATTTAAGTCCTTTAAAAATTGTAAATCAAAGTATGATCTGTGTTTTTCGACTTTGTCTTATGAAAATTTCCTTTGAATTTCCATGTAAAATCTTTCCTTCTTCCGTTATTCGCAGATTAGAGGAAATTTAATGAGATTATTGGAGCATATGTGTACATAATCACTCTGGCTGAAACCACTGAACGTAAATTGACTAATTAACTAATTAAGAAGCTTATAAATCATCCTTTAGGAATACGCAAATGAAGAACGCATCGAAGACAGCAATAAAAACTAACCACGTCGATCTAGGACATCATCAAAGCTATAGGCATATATATAATTATAAGGTTGAACTGAAATAGGTAGACTTAGTAGGGAGTAAAAATAAGGACTTTTAAGACTCGAACAAAGGATTGTAGGTCAAAGGAGACATAGCAGAAGCATAAATTCAGTGGATTAAACAATAACTGAACGGTATTGAAAAATTGAAATATGTACAGTGAACTCTCTATTATCCGTGCTAATTATGGAAAGAGGATGCAGGAATAATCAAAAACACGGATAATCCGACCTTTAAATTGTATTTCTTACAATGTTCATAATATACTCATATGTAAAATTTATTATTATTTACGCACACAGTCCGTTATTTCCAATAATGTCATGGACTCATGTGTAGTTTTCTTCAGCGGAACATTTTAGCAGCAATGATTTCATCGTATTCATATTCCCACTCATCCAAAGAAAAGATCGTGAGTCCTGCTTGTATTAGTACGCGGAAATACCTTCTTGTTTTCTTTTGTGTTTAAATTTTCTTAAAAAATACTGGGCTGAATATCGACGAAGAGTAAAAATCATGCACGAATGGTATGCTCACGGGTGATCGGAACTTTATTTTTGCGCGTGGATGACTTGTAAAAACAAAACAACTTCCCAACTTCCTTTCCCTGAACTGAACCCGAACATCGACTGTGACTTCCTATTCTATATTCCAATTTCCTAGACACTTTTGCGAATTAAAACAGTAGGTAAAGTCTACGAGGGTATGTTAAGAATCACAATTTTAGTCGTCTGATCTTGGAACTATACACGAGGATGACCTGGCGTGAGGCTATTTTCGTAGCATGAGGAAGAATGCGTAGGGTATTGTCCCCTAACTAGAAAACTAACTAGAAAAACTTGAACGCATTATAGACTCACAATCAGATCTTATCGAAGGGAAAATTATCAAGGCACACCAAGACTAAAGGACAACAGTATAAAATTATCGGATAAAATAATGTGGAAAAGAGTTCACGAGTGGAGGTTCGAATCTGCATTTTCCACTTGTCGAGTGGCTGAGATAGTAAATAGGGTTGCAAACTCTCCCGAATTCTACGAGAGAATTGGACAATAATCTTTAAAATCTACACCTCTCGTAATTAGGCATTTCTATCCCGTTTTTACTCAACTATGCTAATCTTAAGTATCCTACACAAGATTTACCGGGTTTTCTATTTTTTTTTTGATATTGTTGTTAGTAGTCCTACTGATCTTTTTAATATATGTTTATTCCTTATATTCTTGAGATATTTAGAAACATTTTTGATGTTTAATGAAATAATCACGGTACCTATGCTAATTACTATGCTTCTTTAGCTGAAATCGCGCTAACTCATCCAAAAATGCTACTCTGAGTAGAGCTAGTAAAATTGTGATCAAATTTTAATTTTAAATCTATTTTTAACGAGTAATACTTATGAAATCTAAGTTCTCTAGCCGTACTTCGTGGAACGACATTAGAAATGTTACTCAGACTTAGTAATTTCCACAACAAAACTTTAATCTACGACCGGTTTCAGCTACAAGCCATCATCAGGTGATTGTTGAAATTACCAAGTCTGTGTATCATTTCTGAGTAATGCTTATGATACAATGGTTGAGATTACGCTTTGAGCTAGTCTCCCGGATTCCCACTAGATTTACCATAGTTGGAATAAAATACTACTGAAATCAACTCTTATAGAGTTGGCAACCCTAGTAGCGACCCAAAAGAAGAATCTGTTACCACTTTGTTAGATAGAGCAATGGTTAGAACGACCACCTAGAAAGTGGAAGATTCTAGTCGCGGTCATGTCAGACTTCTTTCACGTCCGCTTTATCCTTTGCATCGTATCGAAAAGCCAAAGCGAGAAAATGTTTTATTTTTCCTCGGGTTTGGGCTGATTCCGAACTGCTATCCAGTGTTTTGAGCGAAGTGGAGCCAAAGAAATGACGGATCGATACCTTTGCTTGGATGAAACTCCGCGTTGTAAATAGTGGCACGATGCTCAAAGGATTCAAAGAAAACCCCAAGAATGCTTAGTTGCAAACTATTTCTTCTTTCAGGGCTTATCCTACTGGAGATTGGGAATCGCCGTGGCTAGATCTTTGTTAGTGTTGAGGAGAGTTACAATTAAATCACATAGGCGAGTGGTTCTATGAGGAAATTTTTCCCTGATTCCAATACTGTTATCCTATATTTTCGCTCTTTTTCTCCGTTTTTCTATAAACTAAGTCTATGTAATGGGTATTTCATGCATCTAATTTGTGACTTTAATATTGATGCGTTCTATTTTCGGCATTTGAAGGCGTATATAGAAATATTAACCACAAAAAGCTATTCTACTAGAAGAAGAATCCGCTACTACTAAAGAAGAATCCGCTGAACTGAAAGCAAAACCTGATTTTTAAAAACATTTAACGTATAATAATATAATGCTTTGTGGCTTTATATTTTGTGTTAATCTTCCAATTGTGATTAAGTTCGTGTAAGTTTTTTTTACTGATTAGATACCAATAGGGTGAAATAAGAACATTTTCTTCCATCAAATATGGGGCTGGAGAAGGGAAAAGCCTATACTTCGAATTAAATTTTATCTGCATTTTCTGTATCAGTGAAGTGACGACATACATTTAACTTGACTACATGTTAAAATAACGGGTGATTCTTTTAGTAAACCGATGGCTAAATATCTGCTCATTTCAAAAACAGGATAGAACAATTTTCGTCGACAAAGAACTGAAAAGTTCAAAAAACGGAACTGTTCCCGAGGATAAGAGACTTATGGACAGCTTAATCATCTCAATTATGACCTTAAGTCAGGGATGACCAACCTATTACAGCCTATTACAACCAACCACATCTTTATATATGGTGCATTGAAAAATTAATATATAAATTAAATATCATAAACAATTTAGATGTATACACATGAAAATGCACACTTCCGTAGATTACTTAACCTATCACTGAATTCTAGAGAGCGGTTTTTCTATCGTTTGTGGCACATTATAATAGTCTGCGAAACGCATCTAGATAAAAAAAATTGAACAGACGCGTGAACTGCAAAAGGTCAATCACCCCTCCATAAAGTCATCGTCCATATTTTATACGAAATGCCAAGCTAAGGCCCATGCAACGCAGAATCCAAACAATATTACCAGCTTAAGCACTCAACCCAAATATCCTTGGTCTCTGAATCCAAGATGGACTCCCCCATTACAGCGCTGCATGTCGTCCCTTCAATTTCGGCACCGCGAGGAAATTTCCCGCTCGCGGATCGAAGGCCGTACAATTGGGCCGGTTTTAATTTTAAGAGTTAATTGGAATCTAGAGGGAGTGTTTCACAGCAGTCGATCCACGCGCCATCGCCTTCTCTTTCGTAATCGCCTCTCCGCGGGAGGGGGCAAGTGGAGGCAAATTGCCCTCTGGCGATATTATTACCTCGTCCTCCGCCGTATCCTCAATGCACTGCTCGACGCCTGTGGCATTCGCAATGCTCGAATAAGACCGAATCCGGTCAATGAGCGAACGAAAGAAGGGCTAAATGGAATGAAAACCGAGATTAGGACTATTGCCGCGAGGAATTGGACTCCAAAGGTGGGATTTTCGAGCGGATTCGGCCCTTTTTACGGTAACCGTGGAGAGTGACAACTTGGTTGCTTAGCGACTGACTCGAATACGGTGAACTGGTGTGTTTGATATCAGATCGAAATCGTTGCCTAGGGAATAAGCAGAAGTGAAATATAGAGACGTAAAAGGGACTTGAACTCGGGTTTGTCACTCAAAATCCTACCCAGAAATTGGAAGTCCTGGATTCGAGTCCCAATTTTGCAGTTATTTTTTACTATTGTTTTATTCTTAGGGCTTAACGTGCACGCCTATAAGTATTTATACACTACTTCCTTGCCACGGTTCTAAAATTCTTACATTATCCTCATATTATTTCTAAACATCCGTTTTCGGTGGCTTTTCTCCCTTCACACTCCATCGAAACATATAAATGACATAATAATTGAAAGAGAAGGTTTCCCGCTTCCTGCCAAAAATGTACCAACAAATGAAAAATGCACTATTTGGCCAAAATATTGAGTTAAAATTTTGATTAGCCCAAAAAGTTTCGATACTGGATGTGTAGATATCTATGGATACAAACGATATACATCGAATGGGGAAACTAGTATATTCCCATCCTGGTTAAGCCCGTAATATATATATATATATATATATATATATATATATATATATATATATATATATATATATATATATATATATATATATATATATATATATATATATATATATATATATATATGCCACATAAAATAAAATATACCACATTATCCCATCATCTCAGTTTCCGCTTCAGAAACTTCCATCATATTTTCAAAAAATGTTTGCATTCTTTAAGATACGTAAACTCTTCATCTCATTCACCACAATCTACTAGCTTCCTCTTCTTACAGGTACTTTTCATACTGATGAACTTTTGGGCCGGAGATTTAGTGTTTTACACCAGTGACACCAAGGCTCATATTTCAGATCCTGCTTTAGTTGTTTTTATTAGATTCAAAGGTGAATTAATGGCTACATTGGTCTCTAAAATTCGCCTTATAAAGTAGTAATTATTATAAACTTTGCCATGCTTCAAGTGTGCATCCTGTTCTAAATTTCAAACCAACTTAAACGCCTCTTTTGCATTGACCTAGTAGCTTATATTTTAGCCCACTTTCATTCAATTCACAGGTGCAACTTACTCTGTCTTTTCTGTTTCTGCCACTCACACTCCCCATGTGATCCATTCTACCTTATTCAGTTAACCATTGACAATTCAGTTTTCCCACGTGCTTTTTCTGCCACGCCCAACTTTCGCCGCCATTCAGCAAGGTGGGTGCAATCGCACTATTATACATAGCCATTTCCGCCTCTTTCGACAGTTCCTCGCGTTTCATCACTGACCTCTGAAACTACGCACCTATTCCCATCCTATCCCATTCTACCTGTAATCACGCGATTTACCACTCCGTTCATTCTCCCACTCTCGGAAAGCATTGCACTCAAGTACAAGACGTCATTTACCGTTTTTAATATCCAATAATTTAATGGTCAAGTTAGAATAATCCCACTTTTCTGGTATTCTACTTAATACAACAACCAATATTTTGTCCATATATACCCTGATACATATAAGATACAATAGTAATAAGACAATAATAAGATAATAATAAGATAACAATAAGATAATAATAATGTTAATAATAAGATAATAATAAAATAACAATAAGATAACAATAAGATAATAATAAGATAACAATAAGATAATAATACAATAATAATACAATAATGAGATACAGTAATACTCTCTACAATCACGGCCTTATTTTCTGTTATGCATTTGGCGTTTTATTAATCAATGCCGCACTTATTTTACGTCAAGTTGTTTAGTTTCTGATGCTCTCGTTGTACCCATGCAATTATTTTCAAGGGCGATGAGTAATGTGAATTGTACGAAAGTAGAGGAAAACAAACATTTCTGACGCAACCGGCGTTCCGAATCAACGACCTCGCCATTCTTACTATTGCATACTCTATGCATCTACTATGCCTTTAAGGTTTCAACGTTGCCAAAGCTCAAAAAATAGGACGAAATGGTTTTAAAAAGAGTTCGCTCCATTACTCAGCTATACATTAACATGAATAAGCTTTTAACCACTTCGATTTACATTAATTTAATATTTTTCTTATTCCGAGTGGTGGCTTGAAATTAAAACAACCGTTTGATATAAATTGTGGTATTTTTCGAATAATGGAAGTTCCTTATTTCTAAAAGCTCTCCTCTGATTGTATATACAAAATATTGGATATCTTAGCAATAAAATAACAATGTTCCATCTGCGGCATTACCACCGGGATCACATGACCACGCTCAGCGTTAATGGGTTCAATTGGCCAAATATCTCGGCCATTAGCTAAGTGATCTGAACTCACAAAAATTATTGCTTTTTATAAACTGAAAGGTTAGCTGTTACTGATGTATCATTATTTTGGACGATGAGCAATTAGCAAGGAGATATCTGAAATTGATTTGATACGTAGGAAATTAAAAGAAGTGCAACTTTACCATAAAATGACCACTGAAGATATTTGTCTTGGATTTAGTATAAATATTAAGTAAATAGTAAATTATAAAATACATTAAACATGGATGAATTTTTCATGTAACGTCCTATTTCGCATCTCCTAATTTTCACTTGTGAAGTTAGGAAACTATATAATTCAAACGCATATAAATTTATTTAAATTGAGATTTTCAAAAAGGGCCTCAACGGCAGAAATCTAATATAAAACTAATCGATTGATTGCCATCGAAAATTTTGGTTTCATTTTAAAAATATTAGGTCAGCTAATGACGGCTCTCTTTAGATAACTGATTTTATCATGGTTTAATTAATTATTTAAATTTTTACTCTTATTTACCCTATGTTCAAGTGCTCTTCGAAAAAGATAACGACAGTACTTTCAGCGGTATTATAAACGTCTAGCATGAATGATTCTAAGTCATAGATAAGTTAGGAAATGAATATGTCAACTAGTAAAATATGGTCTTTTGTGAGCTACAAATCTTTCCTGTTGCATTCTTTCCATATATACATTTCAAAATATTCGATTCAGCTTACAATTATTACTCAATTTATTTTTTTCTCTAAAATACTTTTCCGACGAACTTTTGCGTGATATTATTAATAATATTATTATACCATTTTTAAATTAAATTTTTATTATACCATATTTTAATTAAATTATTATTATACCATTATTAAATTAGTTAAATGGACCTTTTTCCGCCTGATCTCTAACAATAAAGTATAAGGGTTAAATAATCTCTTTAAAAATAAGGTAAAATTTGGAAAGATATATACACAAATTACAAAACTTTGATACCAAATATAGATACAAGTAAACAAAGAAAGATTTAGATTGTGGCGAAAAAACCTAAAGGTTCAATTATCCTCGAAATAGATTTTAATTTTCCCTTTCGTAAGCTCTTTTTAGTTAAGGGTCAGTTAAATCAACTTGCCAGAGGCAATACTTAACATTCTACACGATATACTAGACTGATTACTAAAACAGCACCCGTATACCACACGTACAACGTTGGAGGCAATTTTCTGAATAAACCAATCATGGAAACATTTACTTTCCTTTTAAAAAAAAACTAGAAATTCATCATCGAAAGATAGACTAAAATTTCTTCCGCGGCATAATTGAATGGCGAGTGATGCGATTACATTTCCATCCTGAAAATTGGTTCCCTTTCCAATTTTCCTTGCAATAGGATTATTAATTTTTTGTTCCGGAATTGGGTGAAAAGGGTAGCTTCCCTCAGTCCGTGTATGCAATAAAACATATAAAGATAATTCTTCCGGGCCATTAAGCTTCATCGTAAAGCCGCCGGGAATTCAGCGTAACTGTTATTGCGGAAGTGTATTAGATTTGTTTCCATCAGCGCGTGAAAAACTGTAATATTTATACTGCGAGAGTTATATAAAATAAGATCGGCGAAGTTTATGAAAAAGTGGACAAGAGATTTTATGAATATGGATATATTTGTTGTGCATAAATACTTGTCCCGACTAAACAAAATATGAGTTTATTTACATTACGCCGTTGCCGAGTAACCGAGGCAATGGACGGTAGCAGAATTAAGTATTTTATTATTATTCAACAATATTTGCGATGGAGTGCATAACTATTTGAATTATCTAAGATTAGTTTTCAAAGTATTTTTGCTGGAATCTTTTTTCTATTCTAATTCTTATAAGGGGAGGGAAATATCACCCTCCGAATTCAGTTTAAAGTTCAAAGCTGCGTAAATTCACAGAAAATGGGAGAGTTCTCACTCTTATGTTGGTTGGAGGTTCACCAAACTTCTAATATTGAAGTTTACATCAAATTCCTCTTAGAATTTCTGTGCGAATTATTGAGTACCAAATTAACCTCTGCCGAGTATTGTTCACATTTTGAAATAAAATTTTCGGAAAAATAATATTTTTAGCCCCTGTATAGCTGAGTAATGACTAAATATTATGATCTAAATTTTATATAAAAATTAAATTTCTACATGAATGCAAAATTTAATTTAATATATGATATCTTATTTTACGCTCAAATGATAGCATTTTATCTTGAAATGTCCATACCCTTTTTACAGGATTAAGGATATAGAAAATAGAACTTTATGAATGAATAATTGACTTTATGAAATAAAATCTAGAATTGTAAAGGCGGAATAAGTCCATTAAAAATTTCCTTATCCTTTCTAATGTTAAATAAACTACTAATTAGTCCATAAAAATTTACAATCCATTTCTTATTGTTAAAACTAATGTCAGGAAGTTCGTGAATTTTGAGAGATTAATATCGAATGTAAGATGAATGACCAATTTTGAAAACAACGATTTTAAGATTTTTGGTAAAGTGATACGTAGGTGAAAGATCGCATCACAGTTAATTTCTAAAAGCATGAAAAAGTTCGCCGCATCAAATATATTATAGGACGATAAAGTATGAGCGCAACAAATTTAGTTCTCAATTAAGGATATGGAAATAAGTCTGGCAATATTTGAGGAAGCGATTTATCCCGCGTGATTACCTTTTAGGAAAAATCAAATTCTAGATTTTCTTTTCGATTTTTTTAAACGAGTTCATCCCTATAATCCATCTCATATTTAAAGTCGATTTGAAAGATTAATTTCAAAATCGATGGGTTTTAATTTAGAAATACGACTCAATCGCGAGATAAAAACCCCAGCTTTCCTATCTAAATTAATAGAAGATATAGGTCAGAGTGTGTGAATCGTTTCTGAATAACGGCATTTCGTATATAAACGTTCTATTAGCAATATGGGAAAAATAATTTACTGAAATTGCGATGTTGAAGCTTAATTAATGGTGAGAACTGCGCTTATATCTGTGAATGGAGACCGCGATGTTTGATGTAAATGGACTTGATTTGCTTTTTACATGGATGTATATTTTCACATGTAAAAAAACAGAAATAGATTAATATAAGGAGCTAAAAGTTTGTGAGTAGTAGAACATCACGATTTTTAAGGTGTTTCTGTGATTCTGTATTTATTAATGTATATATGTCATCTGTGGGTGGGTGGAGTAGAGGATTGCCTGGTAGGGTGATGTACGGACAAGTAAATACAAGTAAATTCTCATTTTTAAATCGAACTCTTGTAGAATGGAATAATTTACCCGCAGGAATCTTCTAGCCTTTTTCCAAAAATCATAAAGTGTTTATAAGACAGATGTAGTAGATGAAGGAAGCTTGCCAGTAAGGAGCTGCACGTGGAGTAGGGGATTGCCTGGTAGGTCGATGTACGGTGGGGACCTGTCCCCGGGACCGCTACGGTGTCCGTGAAGGCCTATCAGGAACCCTGAAAAAACCTGTACGATTGAGGGAAAATGTTTGGGAGAGGCAGGGGTTAATTAATGTTGCCTGTGATTGAATGTCTATTGTTTCTGTGGGAGTGTCTGTGTTTTAACTTTTCAGAGAACAAGTGTTGTAGCAGTTGTAGAACATTATTTTTGCAAGGGAATTAGTAATGGAGTTGGGAATCGTGTTATATTGGAGTTTTGTATCATGTAAAGTAGTTGTATGTAAGTGTTTAACCTTGTGAGGGTATTATATAGTTGTTTATTTATGTTTGTGAAAGTTACCGTAGTTGTTTGTAATGTTGCCACCAGACTAGCAGTCTATCTGAAACAATGTACTTAATAATAATAATATTATAAATCCGCAGCCCTTATATACATATATAAAAATTACATTTATCACAGAAAAAAGAACCCGCAACCACGTCGGAACCTAATAACTCCGTAAAAATCTACGCCAGAAAATACAGGAAGGATTGCCAGAAAAAACGTAAGAAATATTTGACAGATCTATTTATCTCACAAATATTTTATCCCTCAATCTTTCCTCGCGTTGATTGCTGCAATTTATCTTTTGTCTTGAGGTTGGATTTTCCTCTCTCCCACAATCCCTCTCCAAGATATCCGTCATTGCGGCACATCCATCTCCAGACTTAAGTGATTTCCTTCTCCGCTTCGCTAAATCGCGCTATCGTTTATTTCATTATCCATTTAACCTACTTTTTAAAGGGTGCCTCCCCGCTGCATGTTTGTTGATGGTTTTTCGACCGATTAACTATTGGAAAACTCCTCTGAGTGATGTATCTACCCAGACATTTGATGTAGACACGTCGAAGTAGCTTTATTAAAATAATCAATCTACTATCGTCGTATTTTTTGCCTAGATAGCTTAATAATGCTAGAATATACAAATATTTCAGGAGTAAGGCATTTATATAACAGCTGGAAATTTTTAATTTAAGAGAGAGAAAATTAACAAGCCACGTAGCTGTAAAATATCTATTTATTAATATAAAATCTCATTAGTGACATCGTTTATTACAATGTGGCGGTAATATCATCTTTCGTGTAACAGAAATGAATTATTAATAACTCTAGGGTACATTACTCTTTCCTAATTAATGGTGATTGTGATTAAAGTTAGATATATCAATCGAAGGAAAAAGATAAAACTATAAATGAAAAAGGAAAGGTACGTTAAGTACTGTAAATTCTGCGATTTGAATTATTTATCAAATTTAATGCCCTTTATGATGTAAATTGCTAAATAAAACCTTACTTCGATGTTTTCTATCACAGCTTAATATGTGACATGATGAAAAAAACCATGAAAAATACCGCAAAAGCTTCGTGGTTTCATATAAATTAATTTCTTATAGTTATCCGGAATCCGTCGTACACATATTGATCTAATGTGGAAAAGAACAAATATTGTTCTAACGAGCAGCACAATGGGTCCTTAAATCGACTTTCCTTATTACATTTACATCTCGTATTCTCTTATTTTACGCTCATCGCCAAATCGTGTGGGTAGTCGCATAATACCGATTACGTCCTCCGCAAACGTACTTTCCCTGAACTTATTAAGTATTCGCAACCTAGCCTCTAATCTCCTTCCTTTCAAGGATTTCCTACCTAATTCTGAGAGTCTTCGTAGCGCTTTCTTTAACCAAACGTATAGCATTGCGCTACACTTTCTCCAGATTAAGAGTTTCATCCGGTGGATCTCACACACCTTCTGTATATTCTAGGTATGGCCTTATCAAGGTGAATAAACATCGATCTCTAATCTTTTCATCTTCCAACAATACGCTTTTTAAAGCCGAGCTTTCTAGGTACTTTACTGCAGATTTTTCGGATATGCATACAATATTTACGTGTTACATAAAAACAAATTTTTGCTGATAAAAGGCTTAAAGATTACATCACACACGTTACTCATAAAAGTATCATTAAAAATATCATTTTAAAAGCGAAATTAAGCTATCTTTTGACTGAGTCCTATTTTTGCAATATTTTTCCTATCTTTTCACTAATTTATAGGGTATCTTTTTTTTGGTTTATAAGATCTTTTTCACTAATTTATAGGATAATTCGAGAAAATGTTTTAAAGTAAAGTATCTCTGACTAAGAGATGTATCAGTAGTTATAGTAATTAAATACCCATCGTTACCAATGCTGTTTTAATGAAAATTGGACCTGTGAATTTACTAAACAAGATTTATCCCTGCTACGGCACCAAATTCTCAAGGAAACTCAAAGGGAATAGTAAAAGATACAAATAAACTTTCTAACGATCACATGCTCATTTATTTAAGAATTAACAGTCGGAGAAATAAAAGTGATCCTCAGGTTAAATTTGTGAAATAAATTCAGACATAATATAATCTCTGATAAGTATCAAGATATTATTCGCCCAAACTGTGGTTTTAGACCCCTGAATAGATGTGACAAAGCTCAGAAAATCAAATTGTTTCATTTCATTCTCCAACAGACACGTTCGAGGAAAAGGCGAGAAAGTTGCCTAGGGCGCTGAGGTTTTGAGCGGCACATATAGTTGGGCGTCATTCGAATGCTAAATGACGCAAGAATGAACTTGTTAAATTCTGCAAACAACGATTTTGGTTACTCTCTGCATAGATCATTACCTAGTCAATATTTTTCTTCTGAATAGATACTCGAATAACAACGAAAGTACTCAAGCAATTACCAAAACGGTGATTTAGGCTTTCGGTTTTTAGAAAGAATGGTAGTAAAAATTTTGATAATTTAAAATCATTAATTCCGAATCGAAATTTTAATGAACCGATTCGAACCGATGACAAAGCCACCAATTTTTATGGTGCACTTTCTAAAAATATTCCGTTTTCTTAAATTTTAATATTCATTCATTCACAAACTAAAGGCAATGCCTTTTTGCCCTCGATTTTAATATTATACGGGTAAAACTTTTAGCAATGATAATGATACAGGGTGTCCAAAAACTGACGGATCGTTTCGAAAAATTAATAAAAGAAAAACGGAAAATCATCTAAATTCGCCGATTGTTAATTTCTATTTGGGAGACGAGTAAATTATTATATAAATTAAATTTCAAAATTAGCTCCATACAGATGGCATTTCTAAACGGGAAAGATAAAATAATGACATGAACATGTGGTGATGAAATACTATAAAACTAAATAACTATATTATCCAAATGTCCACCGTCTGCAGCAGCAATATTACCCAATCTGTGACTAAAATTTTCAGAAGCCCGAACTAACGTTAATGCATATGAAGTCATTCCTTTTTGCTTTTATTTAATTTTCTAATCGTCCCGTTAATTTAGAGACACTCTTTATATGTAATAAATATTATTTTTACATTAATCCTAATGAAAATATAAATATTCGCGGGAAGGGAGAAGCACGTTGGTAGATAATAGATAATGGAATGGTTGTAAGATTGACCGCTTGCACTATGCCAAGCCCAAGAAACAAATATACCTCAGACCGGCTCTCCGTAAATTCATTTCCTTGATAGGTGGTTGGACCCTCTGCCGCTAAGCAATATGCCGTTGGCAGGGTACAGACACGGATTTAGATTAACTGCCTGAACCATACGGTCTTAAGCGAGGTGAAGTTAAAACAGAACGATTAAATGATCGATTCCTAATAAGATTACGATGATGAATCACGTGACCAATTAGCCTCAGTTTGTTACGTGATTACTGAGATATCAAACTTGATCAAATAAAATTTGAAATAAAATGAAATTTGGTGAATCGACATACTTAAAGTCAAAGGAAATTATTAGAGTATCTTTGCACGTAAGGACGTGCACCCAAGAAAAAGGGAAAAACGGACTTGAAAAAAGTCTAACGGAATAATAATAATAAAGGACTTTTTAATAATAATAATACGGAACCGGGAATCGAAGCAGAGATCTTCTTCTACCCTACAGGCAGGTAAAAAATTGCAATTTGAACTTTATTGTAATATTGATTCTAGTTGATAGCAAATTTCAATTCGCTAGAATCAACAGAATTTGCTAACCTGCTACCAGAAAGATCCCGTGTTCGATCCCCGTTCCGTCAGACTTTTTTCAAGTCCTTTTTTTCTCCAAATCCGTTTTCCTCTTGATTCTGAACACCATAAAAAGTAGTATTGTTAAAAAAAACCTTTGGCATCTAAAGGATTTTGCACACATGGACCCCCACCGGGTATCGAACTCGTGACCGCTTTCACCAAAGTCGAACGCCCTGCCCCTTCGCTAACAGGAAGCCAACCATAAAAATTAGTACACGAATATTAATTTCATTTCAACTTCTTTTCAATCGTCACCAATTCCACTTAGCCTCTCTAGTTAGCGATGAACTGCACGACCTCCTACACATCTCCCAGACGTACCACCAGACGCACCAAACGCAGAAATTTGAATAAATCTTCATCGGGATTAACAAGGATGAACCACTTGGCCCTTTTCCGAAATTTTTCTTCCCAATTGTTCGAAAGGGTCCAATTATCCGAAATTCTGGGACCCGACAAGGACAAAGGAAAGGCGTCCAGCGTTCATAAAAGAGCAATGGACTCTTCTGCGAGTGTGGACGCACGCGCGTGACGTGATTCTGCGACTGCGCCGTTCGTTCTGCACACAGGGCACGAGCCATCGGAGTTACCACTCATTAGAAGCTAGCAACGAGAGGGAACATTTATTCCTAGACATTGAAAGTGGTTGTAATTGAGAAGGACTTTTATCGCTCGGCATAGGCGAGAGAGAGAATCCCAAGGCAGCGTCTGCCCGAAGCGGGATAAGCAAAAAAGAGTAAGTTTTTCCAACCCCGGCTATTAAAAAGGCAAAGGGGAATTTGAATTTCTCGCTATACCGTGGCGGAATCTGCACCACAAATCCCCTAAGGGTTCAGCCCATCCTGAATTGGGGTACACTCCTTCCTAAATCTTCAGAAACTTTCGCAAGGAAGGGAATTATCTGATTCCGTTTATCCTCTAGCGATTTGAAAAAGGCGTCATTTGAACTCTTGGAAAATGTTCTGTGGTTTTAATTAAGCTTTCCCTAGTCGCTTTTTCTATTGCTTTTACAAACAGAGGCACTTTTTCGAATGCTTGACTTGACTAGTATCAGCGCATTCTATTCTTGGAGAGGATGTATCGTACTGCTACATTAATTCCTTAAACTTTTGCGTGAACTTCTAAAAGAGAATTCCAGAAATCAGAGCCATGAAGCCCTGTATAATCCTTTTACGGAAGAGATATGCTTCGAGGTGGTACTATCCCAACTACTCCCAAGCTACCGCTAGAGTATGTACGCACGCAGTGTTACAATATGTTTCTGAGGTAATTGTTTTAAGAAACAACGCCTTATAGAAATAAATGTTTAAACCAACGTGGTGGTTACTATATTTATAAACATACACATGAATGATTGGGGTAATATTATAATTGATATTAATAAACTATCACATGAATTATTATATTATTATTGTAAATAACATTGTGTTCACTTATGGGGTAATATAGCTTTATTTTTCTCGGGTAAGATTCGATTTTAGGCCAGAAATTCCGGAAGATACATTCGAATAAATATGGTTAACATCAACGGCTCACATACTGTTCCAGGCACTTGTTTTATGCTTAAAAGATAAACTACTGCCAGAAAAATGCATGCATTTTCAAAGTAGAGAGATGTTTTCTGCATTTTTAAAACATTTATGTTTCAATAGAAGCTTGCATAGATTTCAACGGTAAGAATTGTAACGATTGAAAAAAATGTTACCGATTCACTGAGTAAAACAATTACTGAATTGGTAAATACCTATGATTCAGTGAGGCATCCCATGAGATCTTTTGAGAGTTAAATCTTGTACGCCCTAATTGAACTTTTGGCTTAACGAACCTTTTGTTGGCTTAAAGAATTTCTTTCTATTAATGTTTAAAAATGTGCAATTTTTCTCGGCATGAATCGGTACTGTTCACAAATTTACAATGTTCTGCGATGATATTAGAGGATATTTATTTGCATATCAATAATACAGGTCTTATTATTTTTACAAACTAAAACTTTCACAGAAAACTATGTTTTTCGCAGTTTTTACTTGTGAATTTGCATCCTGATTTCTTTAACGTCTTAGCCCTCTGCTTTAGCTTTTCATTCAGTGCTAAGTATTCCAAACCTGAGAGGTCATCAAAATCGCATCAGCAGTTACGTTAGGTGCTGATGAGATGTGCTTTGGTTACATTACTTTCAGATTATGAGAGATACGGTTTCAGGGTGCTCTTTGGCGAGATGACAGTGGAGAATTAACTTTAATAATGTGTGTTTTTGAGTAAAGTTGTTGAGTACTAACGAATGATGTTACCGATTGGTTATTCATAGTTGTTCCAGCAAACAAACTGACTTCTGAAATTTTGAAAAATAAAGCCCATTTCTGTTTATTTATTATTTTATTATTGGAAATTATTCTTGCAGATAGACCGGTGGTAAGATATATGGTGGTATATAATTATAAAATTAACGTTTATGCGTAGGTATGATACTAAATTAGTAAATAATTACAAAACCAAAAATTTGTAATATTATTATAGTAAAATCAGAAACAATGTTGAATCTTATCCAGGAATATAAAACGAAGCTGAAGACTAAGAAATTAATTGTCAATCTCTTCTTCATTTCCCTGCGAATATTAGGAAAGGGCTCCATGATACTCATTGCAGTTCCATTAAAGTTAACAGGTAACATGATAATGATTTGATGGAGTTAATTCTAGGAATAATATTATTTATAAGATTTACTGTAAATGTTTATTTTTTATAGTTTTCATTAAGTTCTCTATGGTTCTCTAGCATCGTAGCGTGTTTTTGAATTTCCAACAACATACTTTAAAAGTATTTCCTAGTTTTAAAAATGTATTGAATGCGTCAAAAACCCGAAGCAGTGAATAATATAAATTTTCTTTCCTCATACTAGTGTAAAATGAAACTCTGTTTCCAGATATGGTCATTTAAATGTTAACAACAAATGTTTTAAATAAGCTGAATATTCGGTTTCAAGCAGTACATCATCTTAAAAGCAATCCATTTCGTAATGATACATCGGTGCGTAGCCATCCATTTAGTTGAATATTTTCGGATTTCAACAAATTCAAATTGATGTAACACTTATCACGGTGTATGCATTAATGTCACGATGGAAGTACACCAAGAATTGAATAAATATTTACCCTCCCTTTATTTACCCGTTTCTATGGCCACAGCACTACAAATATAGCGAAGGAAAATGTACCAAGTGAGTGAGTGTACGTAAATCGCTGTTGGCAGGATGTCGAATGTAGTAGGGAAGACGCCGTGAAGGGAAATTAAGAATTCGATTGATTGAGTCTTATCTTTGAGTAAGCTGTTGATTCAGCTGAGGCGACGCAACCCCAGTGGTAAATGTGAACGCCGTTGTTTGATAAGCTGTCAAAACACTGCTCGATTTTAAATGAAAAATGGCGAATTTTCATAATCTTCTTCCTGTTCATTTTTTAATGCACTTTGAGTAAACATTTACGTTAGATTACGTTCAATTGAGAGTTTCAAATCCTTGTGATATGAGATCGACTTAAATAAGGAATTGTGTATGCTAGGACTGAAGTTTTGGGTCTAAATATGATCGTTTGATAAAGTAATACTACCTTTTTAATTACCAAATCTTTGTTAACAGTGTAGGGCACGTTAATAATAGTTCTCCAAGGTAATTAATGTTAAAATATGCGGGTTTACGCTACTATAGTGTGCATCGGATATGTTATTTTACGTTGAATACATCTTTACCTACATTTATTTGATAGGGGCACTTAATGTAAATGGCGAACAGGGGAAACTTTTTTCTTGGAATAGAATTTCTTTGGTAATTCACCCTGCAGCAGTAGCAATTTTGTAATTCACAAATCTGTGTTCAGCGGACTAAATTAATCAGATTGGGAACATGCGATTTCATGCCTTAAGGCAGGGTTTTCTCAATGTATTGAGAAAACCCTTAATTACTGCTCAATTTTTTTAAAAAGGTATTTAATATTAAATAATTCTATAATTTGTTAAAATAGCTTGCATCCTAATGGAGTGAAAGTTTAAGAAGAAGACTAAATTTAAATACCTGCTAAAATATAGTCCAAGGGTAGGACCCAGACTTTCCTTGCCATATGGTGAAGTCGCTGGTATTATTCCTCCTGGTCTGTAACATATAAATTGCAAGTAAGCAAATTTGTACTCATTGGCTTTTTTCTTGGAGATGTATCAGTATATTGTTATCAGAAACTAAATTATGGAAATTGCTTGTAAAACTACGAGAGAACATTTCCATTAAATCTGAAGAATACTTTGCTTAAAATACTAAGATTTTTACAGTGTGAAACTTATTCTAAACAAAGAAATAAACAATAAGTAAATATCCTAAACGACAAAGCAGAGTCGAAGCCGATATATTGTGCGTATCAAATATATACGATAAGAACATAAAAAAACAATTACACGAATGTGAAAACATTAACAAATTACAGTTAATAATGATTACCTAAGATTAATTATAATGAAATTAATACTGTAAAAATAGTTCCGTGAGGAAGAGGAAAGAAACGTAGAAAATAATTAAAGAGAGTTAGTAATAGAAAATTTCAGGATCCTTAAAGAATACTATTAAGAAGCGAAATCAGTCACATAAGGGAAATGAAAAGAGAAATTAGAAGAGGAATGTAAAGATAACCAAAGAGATACTTCAGTCATTGAAGAGAATAGTCTGTATGACTGAGATATCAATGAAAGGTTGGAAGATAATGCATGAAAGCAATTTTTTAACAACTATTTCAAATGGAGCGTAGGGTTGGATGCTTGAAAAGAATGAATTCGACGAAATGCAGGCTGCGGAAGAGAGATATCTAGCAGGTATGAGTGATGCAGCCAAGGGGAACAGATGGGGAAAAAGAAAGAATGAAAGAATAGTATTGGAAAAGGTAAGAACAAGTATAGAAAAAGTTCGTGATACGGCAATGTGTAAAGAATGGAGGTAGAAAGGGTGGTAAGGGGAAGCTATCTAAGGTTTGAATGGAGGGACGAAACCAAAAAATGAAGATTATTTTTATTCTGACTTGTCAAAAACAAAAGTTATCTTCATCTCAATATGAGATTCCACTCAATTAAGCCGGAACTTCTTGAGCTAAATAAAAGAAGATTTAGAGAAGAGATCTGAGAAGAGGCCACGGTATTGTAGGTAAAGAGGTGGAAATACAAAGAAAATCGGAAGAAGTAGGGCCAAGTGCATGAAAAAGAGAATTTTGAGAAAGGGTGAAGAGGACGAGTTAAGCATCCGATGTTTATATTCTTGCTTTTGTAATAAATATGTAGCTTTGTATTCTAAGCTAAGATAACGCTAGTAATTGTGGAATTCCAATTCTAAATTTATTTACAATTCCATTTCTCTCTGCATTGAAAATATGGAGCTCCATCAAATATCTCTAGAGAAGATTAATTTAGTATTCTAGGTTCTAATAGCAGCTCTATCTTCTTTGACGGTGTTTTCCTGCTGTGGAACTTTTCCTATCTTTTTCTTAGTTTTTTTGTACACCTACACCTTCTAAAGTTATATTTATATCTATATCATTTCTATTTTTATCAACGTCATTGATGGCAAGTTTGATGGAAGAAGAGACTTTTCTGTCTTAATCTCTTCCTGAATAGGGACCTTTAATACATTTACCATCTCCTCCCAATGGGGTGAAAAGTTTTGGAAAAATGACTCTCGTATTAATAAACAAAAATATACTAAATATATAAATTCCGATACGGTAGATTACTCCAATTTTTTCATTAATTTTATATCTCCTTCACATTATTAAGTCAATTCCAATTCAAATTAATTGAATTATCATATTTGATACTATTAATTAAATATAATTAAATTTTCGATACACAGCAAGTCTTAACTACGAAGTATGTAATGGGATTCGAATCATACATCTTTATTTAGACAAAGGATAGATAATAGAATGACCTGCTTATTAGTAAATGAGCCAGAGTAGGACATTAATTTCACTCATGGAAAACACAATCACATAGACTTTTACTCCATCTTATAAAATGAGTTAAATGTGATTTCATAGCATCCAGTGAGAAATTTTGTAACTTTCCTCAAAAAGAAATTACAACATCACTTAAAATCAATAAATTAAATATCACTTCGGTGGAAAATTACATCTTTTCGTATTTGTAACTTTGTTCTTTCATGCTTCACGCTTTCGCACATCGATTTCGGCGGTTTAATATCACTGAAAAAATTTATATGAGAATCCTCTGATACTCTCATCGCTGATGAATCGGAAATTTCTTCCGGTTTCCAATGAATGCCCATGCGTGGACCGCTAAATGAATTTCCATCCAATATCCTATCGATTGAAATTTTATGCGTTGGCAGCATAATCACGTTGGGTCATATGTGCCTTTTTCAAATGCAAAGGTTGCCGACCCTTGCTCATACCGCTGGCGCTGCTATTCATTCCTCAGCCTAAGATAAAGCCGCAAAGATGTGCTTCCTTTGATCCTTTGTAGGGGGAGCTTCAAACAGCTTTTATGCGATGCACATTCAAAAATTCCGCGCGGAACAGTTCATTTTTAGCTCGGATAATGCCGTTATAATATAGCGCCTTTTTTCTCGTTTGACGTATGATTTTGCGTCCATAACTTTTTCGCCAGCGAGATGAACTATCTTCATCCTTTGTGATCCTTCTGTCCTCACCTAAATTCACGTCAATTAGTGCATGGAAATTCCGTTAGCCTACAAAAGGAATTATGCAACGTTGAGGTTGTGTGGAAAGGTGAGTTCGCCGGTACACAGGTAATTCAAACATCGGCGAGTTCAGCGCTTGCGAATGCCTGCACATGGGAATATAATTTGGGGTCCTAAAATACGACGCTTTCAATGCAATGATTACGGAAATACTGAAATTTAAACATCCGAACAAAGTTGTGCAAATTATTTACATTTTTATATAGCTTCAATTTGATTGCCGTAAATGGAAGCCCATGACGTTGTCTAGCAACACTAAATACACAAACAATCCACAATCCCTTACACTAGAACTCTCGTGCCGATTAACATTCCGAAATAACGTCTCTCTATTTACAGGGGCACATTTACAAGGGGCACAAAACAACAGCAAGACCAATTTTACAAGACCCTGGTACCCCTTCTAAAACATTACCCTACATGTATCCCATAGTTACATTTCCTACATAGTCACAGTTTAAAATAATAATAATAAATCGTCTTTTTAAGGTGAGATTGAGACTAGAAAGTCTCTTCTTACATCTACCCAACTCAACCCATCCTCAATTTGTATGAAAGAGATAACATAAAAAGGTGCATCGAAGAAAATTATATTGTGCGTTTAAAAACCTAATTTGGTGCTTAGAAAAAATAGCCCACAACACGAAAACACCCACAAGAAGGGGTAAAAAACTTGCGAAACCTGCAGATAGAATAACTAAGATTTTATGGAAATATCAGGCATCTAAAAGGAAGAAATACATTACACTTGTAATTGCAGGTAACATGGAAATTCATCTACATTCATCTAATAAGAGTTCCAATTTCGAACCGCATATCATTTCACCAGTTTTTTAATCATAACAGTTACAATTATACTAATAATCACAAAAATTTGCCCGTTCACATACCCGTGCATGCATATGTTAATATTAAAACTTATCAGAATGATCATTCATCGAATATTTTTTTCACGAATCTACAGATACATTCTCTTTTTTAATTCACGCCTTTAACGTCGCATTATCAATTTTGGTTCGACATTGACGTCCTTGTATATGGCAAAAATCCAATGCGTGGCATTCCTTTGAAGGATAGGGTCTAACATATCGTATAAAGGTACTTTTACTAAAATGCATTACTTATTTACATATTCAATATTTGCAGATATTTTATAATCTTGTAAACACATCACGAATTACGGTTTATGTGACGGAGAATGTACTGAGGCTATTTTATGCTACTTAATTAATAACTGTAAGTAATTTACTTAAGAGGATAATCTCACGTTATTAATTAATCAACATGATAAACCATGTAAATTAACACGAGGATTGATTACTAATCAGGACGAAGTACGTCGTATGCAGTGTTGCCTTTTGTTTTTAAGTAAAAAGGTAATTCGATTAAGTCTTTGAGATTCGAGGGAAATATTGAATAATTTTTACCAATAAGCGTAATGTGTATTTAAAAGCTCTGGCTATTACAAAAGCAGTTGCAATTACAAAAATTTTAAATTATGAAATTTTTTTAAAAAATCTCAGCTTTCGCTCTCTGCCTCTAGTTGATAATGCAATTATATCTAATATATAGTATTTATTAAAGATGAGTACCTCAGTTAGGAGTTATCTAATTGTGAACTTTATACACAATTTTTAAAATCAATTCTAAAAAGGAAAACGCATTTACAAACAGCAATTAACAGTTCTTTAGGCCCTTTCTAGGCTTTTTTAGGCTTCCATCCAAATATTTTCGTAAAATTAAGTTGACCAATTCTTAAACAAAGTATATATTTGTTTTATACTGGAAAATCGACCAATTCGGCAATTATAAATAATTTTTATTAATCCCATTTGGAAATTTCTTAGTTCAATATCGTGGCCTTGCGTTTACAGGATAGTATTTTTATTTTACTTATAATTTGCACGCGTATTAGTTTCAAGTACTGCTTCACAACCGTTCGAAAATAAACTTAAACAAAGAGTTGCTTCTTTCATATACTTCCAAAACAAAATTAACCATAGAGATCAACATTTTCAAGGGAAAATAGATCCTTAATTTCTTAACTTTGAAATTTCATAATTGATATCTCAGAATATCAATCTATTGATTCAAAATATTTTTAGGGATCTGACGTCAGTAACCAAATTTTACTTACAGCCGAATGATAACTATTTCTAGGTTTATAACGATTGCATGAACATTTTACGGCATATGTGGTAGCATATCCGAAAAATATCCATTCGTTTTCAATTCGCTGTAATTTTCGGATAATTTTTCAATGGCCAAAGGAACCCTAAAATCATGATTGCAATCCGATCAGTGGTCAGCAACTTATTAAAAGCTTTGGGGTTTATAATCTTCTTCATGCGGTTTCATTTTTGGGGTGGGAGGAAAATGAAAATTGCACATGAGACCACAATCGCAAACAAATTTTTAATGAACTCGACAGTTAATTCTCAGAGTTGAAAAAAATCACCAGCTCTTTTATGACCATCATCGAGCGACGAAAATTAATTGGTGAAATCAAAAGCAATTCCGAGTATAATTTGCAGCTTCAAGGAATCAGCTGATTCGCTCAACAGGTGGCATGTTATTATCCCAGGCTGGTAATTTTGAGTGTTTATATATACATGTATTTATTTGATAGCTTTTACAAACGTGGAGACCATCACTTCATTCAGAGCGTGAATTCCAAACAGTTTATGATACTCAAAACACTCAAAATCCTGGAATATTTAGGACGAACATTTTTGTGGAGGTAAACAATAACACATCATTATAGAAAATATCAATCTCGACTCAATTATCAAATAAATATCATTCAAACCGATTTCCATATGAGATGCTGCATTCTGGATTATAAAGTAGTCAATGATAAATATGAGATGGCCGTCATCTTTTACAGTAAGAGCTAGGTTATGTTTTGGAAATAAACTAAGAAATTTCCAATCTAAGGTCAAAATGAAATGATTCGCTATTTTAAATATTTATAGAATTCGCAATTCCACGACATTTTTTAATTTTAATTTCTTCTATAGTGAAAAATATGTATATTATTTATAGCTAAGCGTAAATGTTAACTTCAACTGTTCAGCTCCTAAACATTTGGCGGATCTACCGATGATGTTATGACTTCATAAAAACACAGCTATGCTAACTAAGTGAATCAAACACTTATAATTTTTACCTTCCACTGACTTATTATATGTATGTACGTATGTACTTTTGAATGGTGTGCTTCAGATTTCGAGAAAAACCACATGATATTACATGATAAAATCACACGATATTGATGTAATGCATGCATAATGCTTTGTCTCCGAATTATGAAATCATAGCGAAGGTTATGGCTATTAAAGTGTTTAAAAGTATTCCTTTGGTGCGATTTTGCGTTAGTGAATGTCTAATCTCCTTCAATATCATAAATTTTCAAAAACCATTGTTGTTTTTCAAACACAATTACCGATTTATAATAACAATATCGCTCATTAAGAATAAGTTAGAGTTTTTGATTTTAATCGATTTTATTTTTGCAATACTTTAGCAACTTAAAACATATTCATAATTTCGTGCTAAATATTTGCTAAAGCACACTATTTACCAACTTATATGAAACCTGTATATATTAGCCATTACTGAAATAAAATATAAGTCTTTACCCGTCCAATAAATATGTATGGGACTTTCTGCTTTAAAATCTAATAATAGTTGTTGCCTTTGAAACTGATACAAGGTTTTATAGAGATGCCAATGCTTAGACCTACTTTATGAATCAAGTTCAATATTCTGTTGAAAACTTTCAAGTCACTGTAGTATAGTAATCATGTAGAATGAAATATTCCAAAATACTCAAAAATAATGAGAATTATTTTATTACGGTTGGCTAGGCAGTAGTTCATCCTTCGTTTAGCAAATGTTAGCAGTCATATGCAAGAGAACTGATGAGTTAACCCAAATCTGTATTTAGGGGAAGTTCTATGACGATTGCATAAGGCAGTGAGAATGAATGGCATTCATTGTGATGATCAGGGGAACTGATTGTGCACCATGACAACGTCGCAGCCCGTACTGCATTTAGTGTCAGGCACTAATTGGCCAAAAACCAAAAGACAAGGATTTCTTACCGAACCTGGCCCCAGGAGAGGATCTAAATCCTTGCCAAGGATACAAGCGAATTAGGACCACTTCCTTGTATATTCATCTTAAGGTAACAATCTCAGTGCGTTGTTCTCAACTGTTGGCCATTAAAAATACCGCTTCCAAGATGATGCAACAAAATATATGTAGAGATCCTTGAAATAGACTTCTATTACGTATTTTCTATTTTTTATATCCTCGTTAAATCTTAAGATGTGAACCGATAAAAATTTTGGTTTCAAGGGATCTTGAGTATATTTAAGGTTATGTATGACAAGAGTTTGAGATACTCATTTATTGGCCGTGCATCACAAAGTAGATGTATCATCTTAATCTTACCACAATCTAATTTACATTCGTAAAAAAATTTGATTCTTCGTTTCTTTGAGGATAAATTAGAACAAAATGTTCACTGTTGGCTAATTTTTCATTTCAAATAATCTCCTAAACTTGGTAAGGTATGGTTTTTGCGTTTAAATGTTGGTTTACTTTGAGAAATTAATGTTAATTAAAGACAATATTTAACAATTATTCATTCAGAACAAAATGCTAAAATATGCGTATTTCATACGAAGTCCGGAAAAAGCAATTTTAGTTACCCAATTTAAATTTTCCGAAAGGAGTGATTTTTGATTTTTTTTTAATTTGATTCCATAAATGGTGCATTATATCCAGAAATTAGGTGCGTTTGAATCCTATACATTTTACATTCCATTTTATTTTTCCTACTATGATTTCGCAGTTTTTCTCACCCCATTCTTTGTGGGCGTTTACCCGCAACATAGTTTTTTTCCTGTATCAACCTTAAGTTGCAAAGAATTTTTCACTTCTATACTTTTATTGTCTGTTTTTCATTAATCCTTGTAAGCATTAAGCATTTGATGACATATGAGGTTAGATGGATGCTGACATAGACTCCAATGGCACTTCGCCAATGAAGGTTGTAACTATCCATCACATGAGCGAATCTCCTATGATCGCCTTGTAATCAGATTTATAGGTTATTGAATGAAGTAGAAATTGGACGCAGTACTTTCACTGTTTTTCAAGAATTGATTATGTACATTAATACCTTAATATGACCATATGGTGTCCTATTGACCTGTGAAAAAGACACAAATAGAATAAGATAGGCAAATAGTCACCATCGAAAATAATTTCTTATCCCACGTTGTAAATTTTGATGCACTCGATGTTGAATTATGGTTTGAAAATGCTGTCACGTAGACCATTTTTTTATAATATAATTCTCGTCATTTCTGGGTATATAGAAAACCTTCTGGGGACGTCCTAATTTTCCCTCATCAATTAGTATACGTCCACCTTCATTATCACCCAATTCTTTTTAGCTTTCCGCACTAGAAAAGCCTATTTTTCATGTTTCGAAGCCTTTTTTGGGGAACCCAAATTAGGCCGAGTTCTTAGTTTGGTTGTACACTCTGATTAGCATGCGGAGAGAGGAATAAAAAGTAAGGGAGTGCGGGTGGCGTGGATTCCAGGAGCAGAAGCCGCACATCCTTTATACAAGTAGTTCCCAGAGTGGGCGTACCCCTTGGGAGCTGTTAGAGCCATTGAGGGAGAGGAACGGAGATCAGAAACTGACGGTGAACTGCGGGAGAGCAGGAATTTACTTTGGATTTCCGCCTAGTCATTGAGCTTTTCCTGCTGCTGAATTATTCAGCGTAGCTTTACATTAGACTAAAGTTGAAATAAAGTTTTCCTAGCAGCGGAATTCGTTGTTCTCTATGAGAAATTTTACGCATGCCTTATCTCCGTGGTAAAACTGTGCAGCATTTACCCTATCCAAGAGAAAATATTACGGTTGTACTTGAAAAGATGATATTTTTAACTCTGCCACTTAATTATTAATTTAATTAATAAATATTTTTTGATCTATTTATAATTATTGATTATCATTTAATTATTAATTTTTATTATCTATTAATCTGAATTTATATTAACATTATTATTAATTATCTATTAATATTACCAATTAATATCTATTTATACCATTTTTAATGTAATATAATATGATATAATATAATTGATTCAAATATTCACAATATATTACCGGTACAGGTAAAATTTATTATCTTTTCATTTTTTATTTCTCAGCGTTAAAGAGTCCTACCACAAAGTCGTACCAAATAAGCAATTAGATTTTGTTCTTATTTAAGTAACATTACAATATATTTATTAATAGGTTTCAATTTTTATTGCTTGATTAATTCAAAAGTAAAATTTTATTTAATAAAGTGCTGAACTGAAAGAGGTAGAAATTTAGAAAGAATTTAAAAGACATCAGTGGAGAAAATTTATGCTACGAGGAAAGAATCTTAAAATTCTCGGTAAACTTTGTTTGACTTAAGGAGAGAAAAACTAACAGTAGAATTTGAGTAAAAACTTTGGATCATCAATTTGGTTTGTGAACTAAGTTTATCTCTCTGAGTGAATATTATTGTTAAAGTTAAAAGTTTCCTAGAAGATTTTTTAAGTATTATTCATTAAAAATGAAGTAAAATATTTTATTCATGTAGAAAGTTTATTCCCAGGATTGGATTATTCCGGTTTAAAAATCATGTGATAAATTATTTATTCGACTGAATAAGAAGAAAATACTGGTAGTTTGTAGATTTTTTCCCGTTAACATCACTGTAGATAGACAGGCAAATTTAAAGTTGCAGGAATCGTAAGTGTAGAAAAAATCTTGAATTATCTAGATGGGTAGTATTGTTGAACAATATTACAAGCTGGAAAAATGTTAAGGCTTATTCTTAAAGAAAACGATAACGATATTTATTCGGCATGATAATTCCGGAGCCTACGTTGAATTTCATCCTTTTCTCATGTCTTTATTTCGTAGTGATGCAGCATTGCATTGAACGTAAGAGAACTTGGAAGATATTTCAAAATTTACTGGAGTTCCAAAATTTCTGAACATCAATTGATGGAATTAAAGTTTTGAAATTTGAAGTTTCGGCAATGACAAAGCATTCTGATGAAGATGTTTTCAAGATCGTCTCGTAATACACCAGGAAAACTTTATTAATCTCTACCTGGTTGAAGGAACAATTTGATCAACATACTCGCTAACTTTTGCAAGCGAATTTCCTCGTTCAGTAGATGTCACTATTCTAAAATAGATGTAAACCTTTGACAATGAAGATAATATAGTTTGAAATAACCGGGTGAAAGCTTAAGGAAAATGTCACACATCACTGACGCAAAGATAAGGATGCCAAAGTATCAGTGATGGAATAAGTATTGCTAATGAAGTCTAATTCATATACAATTTGGTTCAGGAAAAATAAGTGTGTATTTCATTGGTTGTCTGCTTTGTGTCGATCACCGTAATTATGTGAAAGCTACTGAAAATTAAGGGATGCAGAGTAATGGAAAACATCATGGTCACTTCTTATTGAATACTATGAAAAGTCTTTGTCATAAGGTCACTGTGCTATATGCTTGGACTTGTATGATTTGGCATTATGATGGCATTCTGTAAGAGTAAAGAAAACATAAGTATATAATTCATTCCTCATCTTCCCTTAATGGACTCATTACCTCCATAATGCTTTTTATAGGAAATAGTGGAAGGGTTCAGGATAAATAATCGCTTCGGGCTAACAGAAAGACGAATAATTTGCTACTTATTCAAAACATGGATAACCTTTAACAGCTAAATATCAGCAATTCAAAGCGCCACACCCACGTGGAGAATCCAACTACGAACATATAAATATACATTTTCAGAATCGAGAACTTGGCTAACGAGTACCCTTCTAATGCATCTTAATTGAAGGAAGATTTTCTACTTCTTTTCATTAGAACTTCAGAAAAGGTATACGGCTCCGTCTATTGCATGATTTGGTGGATGCATGCTCCTGGGCATTTAAAGATCTAAAATTTTCTGCTATTTTTTTCTTTTGATTGAATGAGTATCGCGATATTTAGTAGTTTTTTGCTAATTAAGTTGTAAAACTTACGAGAAATCTTGTAACTAGTTAAAGAAACTGATTCCTTAGCGAATTAACTTCTAGAACCGAAGTATTACTGAACCTTTGAAGATTCAAGCCTCTAATCAATTTTTAACGATCAAACTTCGAATCCTTTTAACATCCTTCAAGAACATCCTTACAGATTGAATGTTTCTCATGTTTTTCCGCTAATGGTACGCGAACGACCGGTCATGACTTTTCTAATTTCGGAGGAGATCTTGATCTGGTACTGTATATCTGTACACAAAAATGACATAATCCATGCTAATAAAGATTTCACATAAAAAGTTATACAGTGCATTACACAGCAAGCTATACAGCATGGTGCAGACAGCATCAACGCAGAAGATTCAAGTAACTGAGTTTGTGAGTTACAAAATTTAATTTCCAGAGAACAGCGAGGGAAATTATGCATAAACCACAAGAATCTATGTACCACAAGAGCCTATGTACCACAAGAAAGCATTCACGAAGTCTTATCCTACATTCTTAATTAAACCATCATGAGGAACCAAACTTCTATTAACAAGCGTGTAACATAAAAGTTCAGAATTAAATGCGACATAAACCACAAGAGTCTATATACCACAAGAACCTATATACCACAATAAAACATCTAAAAAGTTTTATCTTGCAGTCCAAATTAAACCATAATGAGAAGCCTAGCTTCTATTATCAACCGTACAACATAAAAGTATAGCAGTAAATGAGGCAAGCAGTCCAATTTCCGTCGGTGGGCTGTGCACCTCCCCTAAACGTAAGGCACTGGGACTTGGGCGGAAGTACTACCAAAACTAATTATATATCCCTGTTTAATTACAGACTTAATACTCGAGGAACTGGCGTAGGCCAGCGTCTCCCGCTATGCCTTTGAGTTCGGGATCTGTGTCGCCAGAGAGCGCACCAAGCAACAACCGCCTGATGCCACCTGGAGGCGGCTATGGGATGTTTCAAGACTCCAAGAAGTACGACCCAGTCAAGTAAGTCTTTCAACTTTTTCCTCTAACGACACGTATGAAACTCGCGGTAGATTACATCTCATGTTGGCACGTGGGTCTACCGAGGGGACAATCCCGACCCCAGCGCGTGGATTCCTGTGAAACTTTCCCACTTTTTGGTTCCATTGATCAATTAAATGAGCTCCTTGAAAGGTGCTATAACGTACCGATTTATAGCGACCATATAAGGGTCAGAAAACGATGTAAGGTTGCGCTATGATTAATTACTACCGAATTAATTATGCTGCCATTAGTAGAGCAGGAATTCTCACCGTCTGTCTCGCTAGAAACGATTGTGAATCATGATACTATCTTCATATTTAAAGGAAGAGGAACGAATTTATATAATGAATTAATTTATTACGTAATGAAAATTGTATTTATGTAATCATACTCCATAATGAAACTAAGAAAACAGTCCCCAATGGAAAATCTGAATTAATGTGTGAAATAAAAAAATGTTTAAACACCTCTAGCGCCTTAACCCACGAATTCAAGCACTGCTGTAGGTTGTAACACCCGTTTAAGAAACCCTGAAATTTTTATAATTTAAATATTATAATAATTTATATAATATGCATTTATATGTCATTTATTTAATTTATAATAACGAAAGAAATATCGGTAGAAAAACGATAAAAGATGATTTTTAATTGCCTTAAGATTCTTTTACTAGGAGATTTCAGAAAATGTGAATGAAAATGAGATGTTCAAATGTTTCATTTTCACGTAAATACTGTTTTGAGATGATTCTATATGGATATGTCTCTTCATAAATGATAAAGTTAAAATATTATGATTTTTACGTATTTAGCGATGCAAAAGGCTAATCAAATGTACGAGTATAACAAGATTCCTTTCAAAGTCAAAAAAGCGAATTCCCAAATTTCCCTGGGGGCTCTCTAATATCTTAGAGAGATTTCAAAGTATATAAAAATAAAATCACTTTTAGGTAGATAAAACTAAATTATCGTCATATACCATTAGAGGTACCTAAAAAAGTAAACCTTTGACGCATATTAATTAACATGAGTTGTGATCGGTAAAAGATAGGAATGTTAATCGTAAGAGTTCGAATTTACCTTGAAGGAAGTGCTAATTATCCAAACAATTATCAACGTATTGTACTCGTGAACTAGATTTCAACCGTCGAATTTACAGATGGAACACGGATAGTGACATTTTAAACTGCGTAAATATGGGAAGTTCAAAATCCGTAACAAGTCGAAATTCATTTCATATTAACATGCTAATTAGTGTGAAGTAGAAAGTTACGTTCTCTCTCTATTTTGTTAGGAAAATTACAACGATGTCGCGCCTACACTATTCAACGTCGAAATATGTTAATTATGTTAATAATAATAACATATCCGCGCCATTGTTCCCTCTAGAGATTGTAACGCGTAATATTTTACATATTATAGCTGCGGGGATATTATGTTTTTAAGGTAAAAGAGCACTAAATTTATTGTAAAATATTTAACTATCTTTCTAATACTTATTTTATTTATTGTATTTTTTATACTAACAACAACAGTATTCGCAATGGATTATGAAAGATCTCGTTCATTTTAATTTTATCTAAAAATAGAGGAGTTTAGCAGTTTGAATTTGAAATTTTAAATGTTATAAAGGAAGCTATATTGCGAAAATCTGAATAAACAGAAATCCTGATGTGTTTTGTAACTCATGCAACCTTATAATGTAATCGATATATATAGCATTTACTCTGTGAAATTCTAAATTAGAAAAATGAGTACAATCACTGTAAAATTTCACGTGGTTAAGTAAAACGAAATGAAAGGTTAAATCACTACATGTATATGTATTTATATACTATATGTTATATACTACATTTAATATTATGACTCTATGATGATAACTATATAGCAATCGAATCCGATGGTTTCGTTTTAATGAATGATGTGAATGATAACAGATATTTTTATTCCTTTTTCTAATAAGGTATTCTCGTTTTAAAGAAAACCTTCGTTTTTGGTATGTAGGACTATCCTTCATTACAGGAATAAACTCGAAAAGTATAATCTTGCAAAAACGTAATTTACGTTTAATTCTTTATTATGTGTTAACTTTGCGTTGATAGTACAGAATGTTCAATAAAAATTCACAAAACTGCTGCATCGTTGTCATAAGGCTTTTATGGGTAGATACATAAAATATTGCCATGAAATGCCGCATCGTTTCCACTTTATTTTATGTAATACAGCCCGGGGTCATACTAGCCCAAAGCGAAAATCAAGAATTATCAACGCCACAATGGGAAGTTATCTGTTTTCCATCCTTCAAAATGTCCCATGATGCCTCATTTTGCCTCTGATAGCGATAAAGTCGGTCAAAAAGAAAGGGAAAATAGTGCATCTGAACCACGAAAACACAAACAAGCTGGGAATTAATGAAAACGAAATTTACTTTGCGGTTCCGTGAACAAACGCAGATCCATGATTCCTGACATAGCAATTCCGACGCCAACTCATTTGGCAAAGCGTTGGAGTGACGGGTTCGGAATCGATATCTAGCACTTCATAAAGTTTGAATACCTGCAATTAATGTTCCGGGGAGTCTTAATTACCCATTCCGACGAATTTATGGCGTATCAAACGACATTTTGTGGGAAATTCCTGGAGATGGTGTTGAACTTCCAGACCACAGATCTTAAGAACCGAGACCGAGTTGTGGAGAGGGATTGAGATATTATTTTTCGAAAACGGAGATAGAAAAATGTAATTAATCTCTCGAAAAAATATACCATTGTGATCGCAAAAAAATCAGAGATGGAATTCGTAGTAAAAACTGACCATTTTTATGAGCAATTTATTTCAGTAGAAATCGTTTGTTTGAGTACCGATTTTTATGAACCAGTGGGTACGAAAGACAAGTTTATTCAAACTGGACGTGTGATATTTCATTTTACTATAGCCATAAAGTTACATTTTCATTGTTTCCTGTAAACGCTTATTATTATATAAATTATTATATACATATTATTGTCATATTATGTATTATTATTGTAATATAATATCTCTATTTTTATTACATTATTTTTGTTTTTTTTTTCATTTGATTTTGAAATTTTACTATATTAACACTATCAATAAGAATGTTTTTTCTACAAATTAAAGCTAAACATTTGTTTTTTACTGCTTTAAGAAAAGCTGGAAACTTTCGGATGATAACAGTTTTGATTATGCAAAAATCCACCAAAACTTTACAGCATAAAGATAAATCTTGATGAATGTGACTGTGTCAACATTTCGATGTTTTCTGAATCTCAGATCATAGTTTTGGAGCAATAATTTGTTAGAAAGCAACGTTAACAGCATGAGTACATTATTTTCTAAACTCTACTGAAGTTAAATATCTCATAACGCAGATCTTCTAACACATGATTTCTTAATTTTATTCCAAACATTCCGATATGAAAAATTAATATTAAATATTATTTATATAATTCATCTAGATCTGTACTATCGTTAAAAATAGATTATCGTACACGAAAGAAATTTATTGATTGTATTTAATAATGAATAATAAATTGAAGAAAAATTCAAATAACGAAAAATGCTACAACTATACTAGTACTACTTCTCTACTTTGAATTCTGTTTGGTAAGACATGAGCGCACATAAAATCAGCAACTTCCTTAATAAGATAAAATTAGCAGTTTCTTTTCAATTTGAAGAATACTCATAATTTTCCTTTTCATTTTTATCGAATTACTACAGTAAAAATCCTTAACAAAGAAAGAGCATATAATATATCTAATGCATATCATAGAATCCGAAAAATATATTTTTATTCGTTGCCAAAATCTCCATCACTATCCTTTTATCTCGATTTAGGACTCGGGAAATGATTAAAAGTTTTAACATTGGTCATAATGGCATTTGAATACGACTAGGGCATTTCCCACCACTTTGAATATCGTTATACCAAAAATCCCACGATTCGTTCCCACTCTCATATTTGCCCTTTTTGTCTAAACCTCTATAGTGTAAATGAGAATAATATATGAAAAGGGACATAAAGTTTAATGGTGAACAGAAAAAGTTTGCGGAATGGAAAGTCACGCAGAGTAAATAATCCCCCGGGGCATACTATTCACGCCGAAATGATTCTTGAATATGCACGTTCTCTATTATTGCACTTAAAATATCTTTTCCCATTCAAAGTAAATCACATCACTCTTTGAATCGAAAAAAAAAACAGATCCTTTTGCAGCGTTAATGAACAGTAAAACTAATTAGCATCCCATTGTCCATAGAAATAAACCAGAACACGTAAAAATGCGGTTTTCATCAAAGAGCAGAGAATACTCTTTAATTCTCAGAGTTCATCTGCAATCTGATTCATTTTATGGCAACTTATAGATCGATGGCTGTGCGTACAGAATTTTTCATCCGCCATTATATTTGTGGGAGATATCATTCTTCCATCACCTCTACGTCATATGGGAATATTAAAGGAATAAATATGTCAACGAATTCGAATGCAATTGATAGATGGTGATAGATGGCATTGGTTAATGGAATAAATATTAAATGAAATGAAAGCTTTGATACAGCTGGGCTTGGTTCCTTGTCAAGTCAAAAAATATCGTTCTCGAATATGTGAAGCGAGAAATGATTCCTAAGAACACCTACGCGAATGAAAATTAAGCGTGTGGTTTCCATAGTAATGCGTTTTTGATGGCAGTAACAACAACGAAATTGTGACACTACATTCATATCTACACCATTCAGCATAAACAGAAACGCTAGAAAAACTTCAACGTAAAAGGTTATAAAATTCACCAGAGATAAATTTTATATAAATATGAAATTATTCTAGAGTTGGAATCCCTCCAAAAACATTGCTTCAGATAAGGCCTCTAACATAAACATCATGCAGCTATTTACAAACAAACGCCTGGCGACCGAAAAAAACACACCCACGCCATGCAAAATAAGCGGAAGAAAATCCTGTGACCTTTAAAATTATGGAGTTTCGGAGAATCAAAACGTTATTCTTTTCCTCGAAATCCTTACGCCTCGGATCGGCTCAGTTTTAATTTTCCCAGACAAGCGTTCTAAGCAGAAAAAGGCAGGATTTCCACATCCTAAATCCGAGGAATAAATTATTTTAATGTTAAGTAAGCAGTGTTGCTAGAGATTCTATAATCCTGGAGTCTTGTACAATCTTTCTGCCCTAGTCGTGTCGTTCTTAAATTTGAAAAGCACTAAGATTCTAACTCCGGGACACCGCCGGATATTCAATGCTACGTACGACATAAACCCGGGGTTATGCGATTAATATACTCCGTAAGCAGTGTTACCGAGATAATCCTAGCTTCTGGGCTATGTTTATCTTAGGAATTGGTATTTACGAGTGAAAATCTCCATTATAATCAAGGAGAGCATTTAATTTTCGCGAATAGAGTAGAACTAAACTTGTTTCGGAATTAGCGTTTCAACTTTGTCTTAATACCTGTGAAAATGAAATAGTCTGGTTTTATTTAATCTTAGGTAATAAAATGTTTCTCGTACTCTATGGAGTCTCACAAACATGAACTACCGTAGATGGAGTTCTAAATTAAACTTTTTTTACTGTTATTTATAGCTGTGCGAGTTAGGTATTATACAGTACTATCTCCTGCATTTCTTTAACTGCCCTTGGTTTTTTATCCAACTTTTTCCATATTTCCCTGCCCTTCCTACTGTAACATATCTACTTCCTCAACTCTGATCCCTATACGTTCTTTGATTCTATCCTTCAATCTATACCTTGGATGGCCTCCGGTCCTCTCAGGAGGTTTTTTTTCTCAAGCCAATCAGGAAGTTTCTCTTCCTCTATCCTTTTCACGAAGCCATACCACTAAAGTCAGGCTTTTCCTTTAGTTTATTCTATATCCTATCCTTGCCTATTCTAACTCATCTTTTTCGCCCGTCTTTCTTGGTTACCTCAATGTATTTATTTATTTAAATATTTCTGCTGCAGTATTACAATGTTAGATGGTAGCCTTATCCCTGTTATATGAACTCTCGCATATTAGAAAATCCTTATTTATATACTATACCTTACATATAACCAACATATTTAGAGTGTATGCTAAAATAAGATTTTCAGTAAGTATTTCCCCCTACTGTAAATCATAAAAATTTATCATATTATATGAACCCTTATGTGTAGTCATATGTATGCTCTATAGTCAAAAGTTAAAATTACTTCTCCATCACAAATGTATGACTTTATCAACTTATACTCAATTATTATTACTATACTTTATCTACAATACAATTATATACATTATTACTACAATTTCAAATACAATATTATTACATGCTTACATTCGAATTGTAAAGCAAACTTTAACATTTTCCACTAAAGTCCTTATTAGTTTTCGGTTAGATCCTCAAGACCTGTTCATTAACATTTTCCATTCCTCAACTCTCAGTTAAGTAAGGAGTATTTAATCACTTCATTCCTTTTTTTCCTTGATTTAACTTTTCTTTGTGATCGCCTCACGTAACAGAATTTGGGTTTTTCTAATCTGTAACTTTTCTCCTTCCATTCTTTACTTGAAAAAATCCTGTTAGCCTATTGACTTTCCTCTCCATAGCGATTCTAACCTAAGAATTTCTAAACTTTCGTTACTCCTCTCTATCTGTATATCTAATACATAATATATGTATGTACGTACATATATAAATGTATCTTGGAAATATCATTTCCGCGGCCTGTATTCGAATTCTTTCTTTGCAATCCTCCAACTACACATCTAGTAATTAGAATTTAGTACAAGATATCTTTGTAAATCACATAACATAACATTATCCACAGACTACCTTGTTATATTCACCCCTCAATTAATTAAATTAATTTCATTAACTTGATTAATTTACATAGTTAATTCCACTTCCACAATAAGGATCCAGGATAAGGACATAACTTCCAGCATTAATTATTAATGAAAATTAATGGAAATGTTAACACGTGATTTTAGGAACAGTTTAGTATAATTTATTCAGCAAGACTTACTTCCCACTCTATAAGGGCCCCCGCATTTCAACGCTCTTCGCTACCACATATTGTAGAAACTAATAATTAATTCACAACGTGAAAGCCCGATAAACGCCATCACGAAAAGTGGAATACCATATCTTCGCAGGGAGTGAACTAGCGTAAAAGTGATAGCATTTCATATAAGGTTCATTTTGTAAACAAGTTGGAAATGTAAACCACTTTCAGGTTTGATTAGTTTATTGCTCACGTGGATGTTTGCGTCAGATGATAATGAGTTAATTGTTTAAATTGCTAATGATGTTCACATCGTAAACAGAAGGTGGCGCATTAATTCTCACATTCTCATAGGGATTTTGTCCACAGGATGAATTCAGTTGATGAACTTCCTTATAACTAATTTCCATTAAGCATATTAGAAATCGGACTATGCCACAGAAAATTTAAAGCTGTGAAATTTATGAATGGTTTGCATTAATGTTATTTTCAGCTTCTAATACACTTCATTTCCAATGAAAGATTTATTACAAAAACGACAAGCACTTTCCTTATCATCAATTTTAACCTTCAATGATAATCTCATAAATTAAATTACATCTTTAATGTTTTCATCGCAGCCTTTTTAAACCGTTTGGTATTCTACCTCATTAACATCCCCTATGTTACATAGTTCGATATTTTTACGTTTCTCTGAATAAATTAAATGTAGAAGAAAGGACTTTTTTCGTATATACAGTGGGGCACAACTCACCTTTTTTATAGGAAAACCCTACGAATGAAAAAATTATCTTCAACTTCATTTCTTATTAAGTTTTCTTTACGGTCATTTTCTTTACGATAAAAACCCTAATGGTAATCTTCTTTCATAGCAATATTGTACAAACGGCTTAGATTTTTTGTTGGTAAACCAAGATTTCCTACCTGCACCACACATGGGAAAAATTGTAATTACTTATTACATGTAAGCCGTGTTGTAAATACTTTGGTGGTGAAATTTTTTCAGTCTTTTCTTGACATTTCAGTATTACATTAGCAATCAGCTCCTGTGTAGATATTACTAAGAATGGAAACGAAGACATACGAATTGTTTGGCTGGGTTGGATTGAGTAATTGGGAGAAAGTTCATGATTTCCTTCATTCAAATCAAAAGAACTATATTATATTTCTGTAGACATTAAATTTAAAAAAACATTCACTTTTCATGAATTTAGGATGGGATAGGGGTGGGGTATATGTTTACCTAACTTAAACTATAAATTTTGTACGCAATGACAGCTATAACCGTGGTTTATAGATAAAAACTTATAAAATATCAAAAGCTTATATAACACTTACTCACTTATCCATTGTGATGTTTGCAATGAATATAATTATTCAGGATAACCTGCTTCGACGGATGAGGTCATTTTGCACGTGAACTCCCACCGGGATTCAAACCCGGGATCGCTTTCATCAAACCTGAATGCGTTACCCACTTGGCTATCCGGAGGCCCAAATGATAACAGTGTTACATATATTATAAAAAATGTATAAGAAATATTTATTACGGTTGGACTTACTTACGGGTGGAAAACTAATAAAAGAGTCAATGGAATGTATAAAAGAATGACAAACAAACGTTAAAAAGTTAAAACTCTTGAATCTCTCCAGCTTCAGTATTAGTTTCCGTCGACATAAATTTAATTCTA
This sequence comes from Pachydiplax longipennis, assembly GCA_036926295.1. NCBI lineage: Eukaryota > Metazoa > Arthropoda > Insecta > Odonata > Libellulidae > Pachydiplax > Pachydiplax longipennis. Next base: position 51,844,321 of record JAVFKF010000004.1, read on the forward strand.
TGTTCCAATCCCATCTAATCACATTTCTGCGGTTTTTAAACCCGTCTGCGGCGGCAAACAGAATCCCCCTCAATTCCACTCAGGACTGCAATTAACAAGGAAAAAAACTATCAAATTAACCCCTTAACAGACACCTTTTGTGAATGGTCGCCTCAGGACGCCGTGTAGTTCAGGAGCCATTCAATTTGGCATGGCCTCAAGGCCGAAATAGACGAGTACAGAGGAAATCTCTTCGAAACGTAACCGATCCGAATGACGATGATTGAGATGTGGCTTTAGCCGTCGCCAGGCAACGGCGGATTATAAAATATCGGATAATTCGCCGAATGGCCATATTCGCCGGAAACAGAAAGGTGTTATCTTTCGAGCTGGAACGGAAAGTGGAACCAAAATAAACGAGCTAATGAAGGGAAAGCCGTTTCTATTTTTCACTCCCCCGTAACAGAAAGGGATTTGTTTCCATTGAGTAAAGAGTCAGAGATTTTCAATGGGATGAAACGGAATAAGTTACGCTCTCGGAAATGTGAAAGAAATGAGATGAAAAAATATAGAGCTAAAAAAAATAATTTGGACTTGTGAAATTTATATGCGATTGTGTGCGGAATTATACAAGTATTCCTACTTATGAACAAAGAGGATTTTAACATTTTAAGGTTTAAATTTGTATCATTTGCAATAAAATAATGTTAGCATCTGAACTAAAAGAAAAAATCATATTAAAAAGATTTCATGAGTTGATGAGAAAGAATCATATTCATGAAATGAAGGGAAAATAATCATGTTCATCAGTTTATTTTCGTTGAAGGCCACTTAGATTTCAAATAAAATCAATTATTAAACAATTTTAGAAATACTGAATTTAAATATTCAGCAAGTCGTTGAAACTCAAGACCATCTAAAAAGATAAAGATTGCAATAAATGGACATTTTATTTTAAACGGTATCGTCATATAATCTCAAAATATCCATACGTATCACAGAAGGAAAGTTCCGCAAAATTCCATATTCACGTTTGTTCCTTTCTTCTGCCCGAGATTTTCAATGTTGTGAGTGTGTAAACCAATCACGTGATCAATGAAGTTAATTGAATAAAATTACTGATAACTGTATGAACCTAAGTCTTTGAGTTTGCCTATACGTGAGTTTAACACTAGCTAGACATTATAGTAATAACAAGAGAAATTCTTTTCATAATGACTGGAACTAGTTTTAAAGTAAATGAAACTCGGCTGTTAATGAATAAGAGGTTCGTAAAACTCACCGATAGCCAAAAACTTCGGTAAAGGTCGGATCAGTTCCAAGGATGGAAAATGAAGAAGGATCACCGACCTTCTAAGAATCACCTTCAGGATTCCGATAGAAATGCTGTCATCTTCAGGGGGTCAATGATGTTTAACAAGCGTTGCCGACTACAGGGAGTTTTTCGAACTTCTAATGGAACTATAGAGTCAACTGAACGATTGGGCATTTTGTAACAAACCTCTGCTTGGTTTATCGGCAAATCATACAAAAAACCAAGATTCATTTTTAAATCAATATTTATTATAATAATAGATTTATATATGCAGCGGTAACACTGTACAGGGATCTTATGTTTAATAAAATCTGTTACTTCTAATCTCAGATTTAGAATGTTAGTTGTATCGTATATACATTATTTTTTAACATTTGTAGGAGTAACTAGTTTAAATAAAGGGCATGATCTCTTTGGAAAAGGCCCAGTACTATTTTGGGAGTGGGTTTGGTTGTGAAGATTTGGGTTATTTCAACAACAGGACAGCCCTTGGATTGAAAATCCTCTTTTATTTCGTCCGTTTTAATCTTAATCGGAAGGTGTCTTATTAGGATCTCTAGGTTTTTTCCGTTGAAGCATGATAAGTGAAGTATTCCATGTCGTATGATTTCTGGAAATAGATGGCAGCGCTACAGAACCATTCAGATTTACCAACGGCAATATAAGTATCAATATACAATATCAATAAACAATATCAATAATATAAAATATCAATAAACCAATAAACAGTAACGTAGCAACTTTGATAACTTACGTAATCCAACTAATTAAAAAAGTACCGCATCGGGAAAAGAGAGAACAAATAATAGAAAGAGAAATATAGGAAGCAAAAGGATTCAGCTGAGAGAGAGAGACATTACAATCCCAGCATGCCACTCGTTACGACATTTCTGCGGCATTTGATTCCACCGAACATTCTTCATCCATCACAACTATAGGCGGAATATTTGCGGTTAATCTCTCAGCATCTTCAAAGAGGAAAAGTCATCCCTTCCTGCCCATGACGCAGATAGTGAAGGACGGGAGGAAGGAACTGCAAAGGCGCCCGATTAGACTGTCTCTGGGGACAGAGACAAAAGCGGGCGTCCAAGCGCAGGAGCCATATCTCGGCCGGAGAATTGTCCGCATTTTGCGGCCGACCAAACGATTTAATATTCCACAGCCCGCGTCCGAAGTCATCGTCGATGAGAGTAATTACCCAGAGGCCCCTCAATTATGCAACCTCTTACGGTCCCATTTATCGCTTTATTTTATTCCCTTCACAAGGCACGTCTTCTTAAACCGTTGGCACGAGGTTTTGGCGCCTTCTTCAATCCCTAAATTTATCGCGCCAATAAAACGGAGGAATATCCGCGAAAGGTTTCCTCTTCTGGTTATTAATGATCTATTATAAGAACTGTTAAGGAAAGATCGGTCCTCTTTTCCTGTTGGAGATTCAGCTAAATTTTGCCGCTGCCATCACAACGCGTTCCTTTTTGGTTTGTTTAGTTCGATCCCTTTCCTGTTTTGCCTTCGCTGTTTTCCTTGCTAAAATAATAGCGCATTATTTCAGAGATTAGCATGTATACACAATACATTGTTTTGACTAGGAGCAATTAGCAGATCAAATATATTATGGAAAATGATTTTACGGTAGAACAGGAAAAGAAAAATAGCCGATATTCATACGTTCATTTGTTTGTGTTTTACATTTTCTGAATTACAATCAAAGATATGAATAAATGAATTTATCAAAAAAATGATCAAATATTTATAAATAAATTAGCGTTAATTTCCGGAAGCGGTGAAGGAGTGGTTAGCATGCTAACATGATGACGCTCCAACACTAAGGTCCCGGGTTCGAATCCCAGCTAACCGGAATTTTCCGTTTAGTGAATGGTCGTATCTATATGTCTATTGTTAGATGTCGTGTTCGTATGTTTGTCTATTATTGATGGTTAAATGGAAGATGGGACTCAAAAGTCCTAATTTCTCCAAATAAAGTCCCTTAATGATAGTAATAATAATAAATTGCTATCAGTGAATAACCCAGAGTCATCGAAAATGGTATAACGGATTTACAGCAAAGGTATCATAAACGCTGGGAAGGAAACGAGGTTACAAGAAAGCAATTCCTGCTAAACACCAACCACAGTTGTTATTATTCATAACGGACCCTATTTCAGTGTTTTAGGACAGAATATGGCCCTTTTATGGCTTTAATTCCACCATTCTACCACCAAAAGACTTATAATTGAATTTGAGTATCATAAAACTGGGTCCACTGATAAAATTGAAGCAACACTTCGAAAATTTTATGTAGCTACCCATATTATTCTTGTTTCCATAAAATGTTTATTTTACTCTTGTATTGATAGGTCGCTTACGTTTTTGCATGCTTATTTTAAAAGAAATATTTAGATATATAATTACATTCAAGCATATTTACTCGAAATGTGACGATCTAAAGGACTGTATACCATATACTTACACTTAAAAGGGGTTGTATAGTTTTAAGAAGCTCAACTGACCTACGTAGTTCATCAATACTTTTCCCTCTTCTCACTCATATGCCAAGAAACACTAAAATATTTAAAAAGAATCTTAAACGCTTGTAAAGTTTTGCTTGTATCTATATTTATTACCCATTCTGTAATCTACTAATTCTTTATTCTACTCTACTCATTTTGTAATTAACTCCCTGCCTTCATGAATGTGACTATGTATAAAGTACAGCATTGTGGGTGTTTCTTAGAATTCTATTCTATTCTGTACTTTATTCTGTATATGTACTGTATACTGTGTTCATTTGTACAGTCTGCGGGAAGTTTTTGGAGGGTTTTTCTCCCGTCTAAGGGCGAATGCCGGACAGTTATGTCATTGTAATTCCTTGCTTCCCCTCCACCGTTGCCACCTGGTCCAAAAGACCAAACTGCAGTGTTTTTATTAATAAATAAATAGATAAATAAATTAGCTCAGCCCCTAATACCGAAAAACCTACCCCAGTACTTTGATCTGTTACTAACGATCCCCTTTTTCCAGAGAAATTCCCCAGTCAGTTAATTTGCACTGCTAATTTCGAAAACTCTAAATTCACTGCGACCGACCTCATTTAACCCATCCGCATTAGAGTCCGCGATAAAATAAACCCCCAACTTCGAATTCAATCTACTTTCGCGGGGCACATTTGACTCCCCGGCCATGTATCAACATTATCGCGGAATCCAAAATTCAAAAGGGAGCACTTGTTTTTCTGCAATCCCGCGCGTAAATCACAAATTCGGGATGCTTCTTGTCGCCAGGGGCATGAATCAAACGATGATGAAAATGGGCTATTAATTTCCATAGCAACGTGTGGCGAGCTTGCACCCCTGGTCACCTCAACGCGGCGTATACTCCGGAAGAGGGAGGGGAGAGCATGGAGGTTTACGTGCTGGGCAGAGTGAGTGGAGAAGTTAAGGAGGAGAAAGTGGATCCGAGGGTGGCTGAAGACCCCACGGATATTTACGATCCACACAAGCACCGGAAATTGGACCATCCAACAAAGTGAGTACATTTAAAGACCTCTCCTTATAATTACTAGAAGGGAAACTATTCCCCAACTTTAAACCGCCGCCGCGAAATTTATGCGGATACTTGCGCTTTCGAAAAGGCATGACTATGAATTAATTAGGCTTTCGATGAAACTTTGTAATAACTTCTAGGGCTGCCGTATCTATTGCGTGGAGTTGTGGAAATTATCTAGCGTCCTAGAGAGTTTCCTGGAGAGCGCTTGAGTGTAGCTCACGATGTAGCCGAAACATTTTTGTTGGGATATACGTGTCCAATATCCCCTCAAGTTAAGAATGTGCCTCTAGAAATGTCTCTTTATTAAATCGAAAATCATATATATGCACATGTATCGCACGCTTATTAAGCGCTGCAAAATTCAGAGCGATATGTAAATATAAATATCAATATATTAATATTTAATTACATTTATAATTCAATATATTAAATCCAATATCGATGAAAATAAAAATTTTGGACAATAAGTTATTCCGAATAGAATAGCGCAGGGAGTATGATGAATTGTATATACGTTAATAAATATGTCATGCTAATATGGTATATCAAAGGTATATAAATTTTAATAATTAGTATCTATAATTAAATTTATATTTATTAAAAAATTTCTTGCTATTAAATGTTTGTATTGTAGTTGATTTTAAAATTTATATTTCATCGTGAAGAACATGAGTTCCGAGAAAAGGTAAACAAATTTCAATGAGGTATAGGAGTTTCTATGGATAGAGAGTTAATGAATGAATGATTATCAGTATTTTTTATTTATCTAAGTCAATGTGTCAATATAAATATTTTTGGCTGAAAGTGAGCAATATTTCTAAAAAAATTACAGTTAATTATCATGTTGATATTAGTATCTTGAAGTTGCAATATTTTGATGGTTTTTAAATGAAAAAATCTCTTATTTATTTCCTTACAATTAATAAATATCTGAATTACCTATCATTCTTTTCTATGGCAACCCAATCCTTGGTAAAGAGTAAACAAATGTTATACAATTTTTCTGCTCCTTTAATGTTTTGTTTATCATCAGTGTATTTTCTGAATCCTATTTAAATTCATGCAGTTGATTAGATTAAGTGAAAACATAGAAATGGCAATCTGAAATTCAACCGCAGCTTAGTACCACATAAAGCAGTCCCTAATCACCACCGTGGAATTGTTATTTCTATCGAAAGGTATTAGTAATTCTGTTTGTTTTTATCACTGGAGCCTGCGAAATTCAACCCGAACTCTGATCTTAATTTGCTTCGTAAATTTTTAAGCAAACGTTTGCACAAAATATTGTCACGTTTACTCGACTCATTTGGACCATGGATTGCATATAGGGAGAGAAACGTCCACTTCATCGCAGCAACAACCGAAATTCAGCAACTAATTGACAATATTTATCTTTCCGATTGAAGTAATGGCATACTAATCATTAAAAAGTAATACTTCGACTGAATGTCTTATATTTTATACTATTTCGGAATTATTTAATCTTACTACACTCAACCCATCTCTTACGTTCAATTTACCGAACCTTTCGTAAATACATTTATGACTATCCGATTACGATTTTCTCTTTTATTATGCCTTTAACTATCGATCAACATTCACTATCAGTTAATCTTTAATTGAATTTTATCGCCATCTACTTCTATGAATTTCATAATATACTTAAATTGGTGAAATACCTCACTCCTCATCCTGCGTAGATACCTCATGCCCCTGTTAGACTTTAATAATGGCGAAGGGAATAGAGATAAAAATAACTGACTCAATGGACAAGCAGTCATGCAGTTATGATGTGTGAAGTGTTGTGTGTCGTCTGAATTCAGGCGCAAGAACCTTATAAAATCAATTTTTCGTTTTATTCCGGAGAGTCAGAAAAAAATACATCGCTTTTAGAAGATAAAATTTATTAAATTAATTAATAATAAATATAGGTAATCAATAATTAATTTACATGATAATTAATTGGTTTTATCGTTAATTAATTAATAATATTAAAATTTAATTTAAAATTTCATATAAATGAAATCTTGCATATCAACAACTTAAGCAGGAAGTACATTAACAATGATATTTTATCTGCAATGATCAATTAATTGTAAACTCGTATTGTATTTTATATGAATAGGTTCTTTTGATATATTGTAGAAAGAAAATTTCTTTCTTTACTTATGATTGATATATTCTCCAATACAGTGTTTCTCAAAAATCACATCATTCCCTCAGAACTTATGGAAGACTCCCAAATATTCATTTTATGTTGGGAATATATACTTTTTATTATTTTATCCAATAGTTATTATTAGGAATATTAGTAGTATTACAGTAATTAAGTATGTATATCTGTGCTACCCGTTGAAATTTGGCGGAGAATAATTTTCATCATTCTCAAAAAGAGTATAAGATGATGAAAGTAGATTCCAGTAGATAAACATCACAATATTAATAGTATAAAAATATCCTGAAAAGAACATATCCCACGCAAAGGATGTAAAACATATTCCCACCCAATCAATATCTTTTGGCGTCGAAATACTATTAAAATCATTCGGAAACTTATACACATCTCTGAAAACCCATTAAAAAATTTTGGTGGCTGTAAAAGGCTCGTGGGATTCATTTTCAGAGACACTCTCCAAAACCAAATAAAGTGAAAAGCTAAAATTCGGGGCAATGACCCAATTTCCGTATAGTACAGTCATTTTCATACCTCTAACGCAGCACGTTGTGCTATGAAAGTTATTTCCGAAATTCCCATCTACATTTTATAACACAGAGTGACAAGTATTCTAATGCCATTTCCAATATTTCATTGCAGCAACTTTGAAACCCTCATTCACATGTTAAAAGGCAGTTTAGGAACTGGAATCCTAGCCATGCCGGAAGCATTCCACAACGCTGGATATGGCCTTGGTATTTTTGGCACGTTATTCATAGGGGCTCTATGCACCTATTGTTTACACATTCTCGTAAGTAAATGCAGCTTTTATGGCTGGAACCAATTTCCTGCATGTCCATAAACGTGTTCTATTTAAATGACAAGAGGCACCTATAAATAAGCACGTTCTCGTAATACTTTTGAACGACTATTCACGGTGGAATATATTTGAAAAAACATCAATTTCTATATAAATATTATTTTTTACTGAATGGGAGCTCAAGATAAACTCTGTGATAATTTATACTCGAAAATAATCTGAAATAATTTCCACCAACTTTAATATGAATATATTTAAATGGTGTATTATAATATATTTATGGCTCAAAATATAATGATGTAAAACTAATCTATTTTCATGTTAAATTATTCTGCTCCCCATTCTTTTATCAAAACTGTAATTAGAAAATATTTAATTAATATATATAAAGCAAATATAGAATAAAATTACATTCTGAAATTATTCGATTGGGTTATCTATTAAAAATCATTGGATTAATTAACAGTAAACTACCATAGATGAAAAATATGATACCTGAATCATCTCCTCCTATCTTTTCAACCCATGTTTCTTATCTACGTTATCTTCCATTTTGATCAGTTTTTATTAAAATATTTATTCCTTATTGAGTTCAGAATTTCATAGATCTTTAAAATCTCAGGAATACCCGTTTAACTATTTATAAAATGAAATAATAGAGTGTAAATTTTACGAAAAATTCGTGCTCTATTAGAAAGAGCAGCCTCATTCTTGGTTTATTTCTTCACGAAAGGGTTCCTTCATGTCTTTCTTTCTACCCAGGCACAGGTTTTTTGTGTTACAAATTTGTGATTATAAAATATTCTGAACTTGCAGCCTTCACTTCAGTACGATTATGACTATGAATTAAAATTTCAACGTACTTTTAGTTTGTTTTGCCTACGTAATATTTACATTGTGCATTAACTGTATTTTCATAAGCATATTTTTACGTTTTAATTCACATAAATTCAGCACAGTAGAAGGCAAAATTCACGAATTCGTGCACACAGACCGAATGCAATCACAACACACGATTTTCCCAAATTAGGTCCAGCAGTTTCCTTTCTTTATCAAAAGCGATTTCATCTTGGGGTGAACTGTTTTTGCTCCCGAAATCTGTAAGGTCACCGAGTCTCCGCTTTAATTCAGGAAACAATTCTACGCACGACTCTCCACTCTCTGAAAGTACCCGATTGGTTCATTCGCCACTTAAGTCAGAAAAAAATTTGAATCTATTTCCCTGAAAATTTTCAACTCCAAATTTTTTTCGTGCAAGGAGAATGTTAAGGCATGACGGAAAAGCTTTTCTCAAAATGCATATTGCTTTGGAATAGAGTCTAAATATTTGTTTTCCTCCTACAGCGTTTGCATAGAGAATCTCCGTTGCTCTTTCACTTAGTATGGTAAATAATTAAAATCTTGATTATAATCAAGCCTTTAGATATGAAAGATAAAGATTACTTGAGAATTCCTCCGTTTTCATTTAATGATTAACTTTCCATTAATAGCTAACCCAGTCTAAATAACTTTACTTCCGATAATAATTGAAGAAAATTGAAATGAAATACCATGCCATGGTAGTATTTGCATGTAAGTCGAGTATGGAAGATATCATAGTTAAGATAATTAAGGAATGCATTCCTCGCTTAATGTATGTACATCGCGTATTTCCTCGCGTAATGTACGTACTTTTGTTCGTACAGAATGCATTCCGACAGCATGTAGTACATACATAAATACACAAAAATTGAGACTTAAGTACGCAATCGATTTTAAAATTCATGGAAAGCTAAACTTTACTCGTGCATACTTAGCAATAACGTTTCTATTAGTCGTATTTAACAAACTAATATTATATCTGTACCTCAAACATTTTTTCCAGATCAACGTCCTAATTCATATGTAATTTAAGATAATTTCTCTAGCTGGAGTAGTTTAATCAATAGAAACTTTATTCATCAGTAAATTTATATTGCCTTACGTGTTAGTATAGCTCGATTTTACATTGAATTTGTTGACGAGCCGTTCATTCCAAAATTTTTGCATTCGATGAACTGGTAGATACTTTTCTTTACATAGGAATAATTTTATATTTATAATTTACATAAATTTAAAATCTATGGGTCAAACCTTTAATTGGCGGAACTCCGTAAGGGGCATAAATACAAAACACAATCAATCATGTGAAATTGCTGGTTTCGAACAGTTCAAATCTGGCCGTGCATTAAAGTATATTAAGCAGAAATTTCAGATCGTTATTTTTATTTTTACTCGTATCATAAAATATATTTTTCACCTTATTAACTTATGGATCGAGATAATATTCTGGCCAATATCTTTCCGTTAAGGCATCGAAATTATCTCTGTTTTAATTTCTAGAATTCCACCTTCTTTACGTATAGCAAATATTGATTTCCTTCAAGTTCCCATAATTGTAATAAATATTGATATATTTGCACGAAACGTGTTAAACGCCGCTCTGAAAACCCCCAAAAAATATGTGTAAATATTCTTCAAAATGCAACTTCAAACATAGACCTTGATGGCGCCGAATTTTGGGAAAATTTATTCAAATTCCGGATGACGGTTATGTTTTATTGATAAGTTTGCCGACCGGTCCAGCGGCCGACCTTGTGTCACCAAGGACTTCGCTCAGCCTATGTGCTGAATATGCATTTAATAATGAGTTACACGCGCTACTTTCCTTATTGTTATTAGCTTTAATAGATGCCCCATAGAATTCCTGGTAAACACGGGAAGTTAATTTATGACGCAGGATCGTTTTATCGGAGTACTTATACCGCTATGAATTTCATTCTATTCTTTAACCGTATTACCCTTCCAAATGAAGCACCGAGTTGGCGACGAAGTGCCCTCGGCGATGGTACAGACGGCAAAGACACTCGGAGGAAGTTTTAGTTGAAGAAGACGGAGAACTTAATTAATATTCCCAGGAGATTATCAATAGGATTCCATTCGCAGTAGAGGAAGGAAAATTTCACTATTTCGGAGAAAAATCATCTAGGTGCTCCTGAAGAAAGTTTTAAAAGTATTAAACGGGGAAAAAATACAAATGCTCAAAACTTACTAAATTTGGTGATATAACTTTTAATTAAAGCTTCTACTTTTATGAAGCTCATATCTTCGATGAAACCCTTGCAAAATGAATTCGATGGTAGTAAAAAAGTAAAGTTAAGTAAGGAGATTCACAACTAAGGTATTTAGCTTTTTGAATATGCTCTTGTTACATGGATATCGTGAGATTAGATCCATTAAAACTGGCAAAAACAGAAGAAAAAGTGACTTAGTATAATACCTAGGTAAATTTAACCATAGTTTATCAAAGATATGTGAAATATCAGAGGATATTATACTTATATATACTTATCATATAATGTATAATATAGTGTATCTTAATATCATATAACGTATCATAATATTATATGACGTATCATTATATCATATGATGTATGATAACATTATGCATATATCTGAGGGTATAACCTATCATCACATCTATAATCAGCTATAACTATATTGGAATGCCTTATTTTATACATAATTTCAATATATGAATCATAAATAGCGATGACAAACATTTATCTTCCCCAAAACACAGCTTATACAAACACCTTTATTATTATTTGCGGATTTCAAAACTTACTCGGATTATTTACACTATAAACAACAATCATCGCCAAGGAAATGTGTTTACTTCGCCTACGCAAAAATCCACAAAATTTGCCGCGTAACGATAATAAGATTTAATTATTGGTGATAATGATTTTTTTCCTTAAAAATTTCGGCATACGTTTCCCTCTTCACAGAAAAGTACTCACATTTTCCGTTCTAAAAAAACACACACACATGTAAATGTATACATGCAGGAGTATTTCAATTCCGAAAAAAATATCGAAAATCCCACGGTGAGGACATGGAAATGGATTGCTTTTTCGGGATGGGGAGAGAAAAACGATCTCGGAAAGAAACAGAGCGTGATCTCAAAATATTTAAAACTCGCCGAAAGCTTTTTCGGCCGTGGGGGGAAGCCTTTTATTCAAAATGAGCTCTGGATCCAGAAGAGCACGTATCAGGAGGACCTCCATTTGGCACTTTTTAAATGGGTAGATGTCACCTCTTTCGCTGGAACTAGTTCCCAATTTGACGCCGCCATTTTGAATCCCTAAAGCGGTGTGCGTTACGTTTTTGTTCCCGTTGCAGATACGTTCGCAGTACATTCTGTGCTCCAGACTGCGGGTTCCTGTCCTCAACTATCCAGACACAATGGTGGAGGCGATAGAGATCGGCCCGCAGTGGCTTCGGAGGTTTAAAAACGCCTCTAGGTGAGCCCGGTTACTTTACGAGAACTCTCTCCGAATGACATCGTTCTCTATTTATGTTTCCAGCTAGTGCCTGTGATGGCTCGTTGAAGAGCGACTCCGCTCCTTTCATTGTCCTATAAAGTTTTATAATCCACTCGTTTTACCAATAAAAATTTCCACCTTAATGAGAATGTAAAAGGGCAAAGGGCTCGTTGTACTGCGTGATGATGATTCCGATCTTTAAATAACTTTTGTCGTTTGGATTTTTATATTTCAATAAAAGGAGCATTGGGTGATTTGGGATTATGATGAACACAAAATTTCTGGTAAGTACTCATTGAGTGGAATGGCACTTAGTTTGGAAAACTGAGTTCATATTAGCGAAATTTATTAGCGGGATTTAGCAACGAAATTTGCATGCATAGGATGAGAAAAGGGTTTAATTAAAAATCGGATCAAGATGTTGTTAATAATATCGTATTTTAAGAGAAAGAAATGGTTTCCTTATCTCTATAAGAAGTGTAAATATCTCCAGTAAAATATAAATTTTTATCTATAGTGCGTTCCAGTTTTTCTAGGCAGTAATGATAATAATAATAATAATAAAACGTCTTTATTCGGGCGAGATTGAGACTGTATAGTCTCTTCTTACATCTAACCCTTATATATAATGATGTATTATATGGTAATGAAATCCTTTGTATTTTTCCCTATATTACAATAATAGCCTCATTCCAGTCTCTATGCGGTGTTACTCCATCTGAAGAGTAAAATTAGATTCGCGGCTTAAATTAGAATATTTCAACTATCGGTTCCCAAACTCACTAGAAAAACTGGCACTCTGTAAAGAAATAAATCAAGAAAAACGTATTTATAAATAGCGATGATCAAATTTTTGGTTATGTTTTCACATTAGAATTGCAAATAAAGATAAGATCGTTGGCAGTTTTCTCCATTAAAAATTACCTCGTTCAATTATATTTTTGTATATGTATTTTATGAACTTACGTCGAAAACGAATTTTGTCATATCGACCAATAGTTTGATAGAATTTTTTTAAATTGCCACTTCTAAAGACTTAATCTGTCAAGAATCGTAATTCTAATAGCCAAAACTTAAATTCTCATAGTTAGATACGAATCTTTTAGACTTGAAATAAACCCCGGATGGATGTTGAATCATGCATATACAGTCATCATTTCAACAAGGAAAAATCATTTCTAACTGGTATTTCTCTTCAGCACTTCCAAAATCCCCTTAAAATAAAATCCAAATCTCTCACGCCTCTTACAGAGAGATATGTAAACGTAGAACAACTGCATCGGAACGAATTCACTCCTTATTCGAAGAATTAATCTTTTATGGCCGCCCATCTGCTCGGAAACGGATCCGTACCTATTCATAATTTAAAATCAAAACTCCCCCATTGTCGGAGTTCAGCATGCATGGCGGTTCTCATGGAAACTAGATACGTTTCGGATCAACAATGCACGTATCCCTCGCTCGAATCAATAGTTGCTAATATGAGTGCGATGGTCATTGGAAAGCCGAGTGTACGCTTTCCAAACTTCAATCGCACTGCAATCGAAGCGCAGCGTGTGTGCATTCGATGTGTTCGGTGGCGACTTTGAGGATATCCCGGACGAATTACCAGTTTTCGTTGGGGCGTTTGTTTGCCGAGGATTTCATTTACTCCATTTAATCTGACGATAGCCTATTGTGTGTTGCTGCTGTTATAATCTCTTGCCGTGGTCTGTTCTGAGCGGAATGAAGTCGCTCTGCACGTAGTTGCAAGGAGTTTGAAATGCCGATGACTGTCTGATGAGGATGAATATCTTGCTCTCTTTATGGTGCTTGATTCAAGTCTGATCGTTCGTTACTAGAATTTTATTAAAGCTAGATCATAATTTGCTAAATTGAAAATAGAACATTATAAAATACAGCTGTTTCTACCAATAAAATACGCAATAATGGTGGTAAATGATACCGAAGTTGACAATAGTCAGGGATATTTTCGAAATTTTCAAAGAACATATTCTATGATTTATAATTTAAGTGGTGGGAATGAAAAACTTGATCTGCAAGCACGTCGATTATTTCTGAATCAGAAAAATAATCACCGGGATCGCAATGTAATGTACATAGCCAAATAGGTATTCTGGAAGCTAACTTAGAAATGAGCTAATTATACATATCTATATCCTCCCGATACCTCCCTTTGGGATCTGAAATGCCTTACTTATCAATATGAAAAGATATTTTTGTCATTGATTTGAAAACGCTTAAAATGACTTAACCAATAGGCTAAAAGAAAAATCTAGAAGAATGTGAACTACAATGCACTTCAACAATAAGTATTACAGAAAAACCTATTGTAAATAGTTAGAAACCATGGAAACTTCAACAATGGGTATTAACAATTATGTATCAAGCCATTATCCACTCAGCAATAGGCATCCGATTATAATTCCAATGTTATATGTAACAATTGGAAATTAAATATTCCTTTTTATGTACGTACATATAGCTTTGTTGTTGTAACACTACGAGAGAAAACAATCGTAAATAATGCAAATTAATTTATTTCATTACAGACACATAGTCAACGCCTTTCTCATAGTCTACCAATTGGGAATTTGCTGTGTTTACATCGTATTCGTCGCCACCAACATCAAACAGGTAAACCACACAACCTACCGTAGTGCTTAAGACCTTCCCCGACATGTCTCACTGAATATTGATAATACTCCTTTAGAAACAGACTCCGTTCGCATCATATTTTAATCACCTCCGCATAACTGACGACTTTGCAAATCTCTTCTGCAGGTGGTGGATGAGTACTGGACCCACTTGGACGTCCGAGTGTACATGGTAATGCTCCTGCCGCCCCTAATTCTCCTTAATTACATCCCCAATCTGAAATTCCTCGCTCCATTCTCGACCGTTGCAAACGTAATGACGTTCGTAGGTTTGGGCATTGTGCTCTACTACCTCTTCGGAACAGGAGTACCTCATATTGGAGAAAGGAATGTCATAGGTGAGCAAAAGAGCCTTCCTTCCTTTGTCCCACGGTCAATGAACCTTTAAGCACAACGGAAACCAAAGTGTCATAAAGACTGGGTCGATATGATTTCATTTTTTTTTTAAGTGGGGTTGTAATTTGTGTGAATCCTGTGATATTAAAAAACTGCATGCCTCGGCACTGATTTGCCTATAGCGATATATGGATCTCGATCACTATATTTTGGTTCGATTGTGTGATCGATATTCTATCATACGCGATCTATCGATATTTCTATTTATGGACTAGATAAATCGATTGTATGAAGTACGCTTATTTATAGTATGACTTTCTTACTTAAATACTTCCTTAGCAGAAATTGGTGGGATTTAAAAAGGGGGAAAATTAAAAAAAAAGCTACAAAAATATATATAGAGAAATATTCCTTCTAAAATTAATCGAATCAACCAAATTGGTATGGAATAAAGGTTTCAAAAATCATCTTAAATATAGACCAATTTAAAATTGTATGCAATTTCTTTCAGCTCTTCCTTCTCGCAATACATTGATTTTTCAGCATAATTTTTTCTAATTCTGAATATGATATGCAAGGATAGCGTATAGGTTCTGAAAAAATTAAAAATTTCTATAAAGTAAAATCCAACCTCATAGGAATGTGGAGGGAAAATATATAAAATTACATCATATGTACAGTATTCAGCCTGTTTCACGGTTCAACATTAGCTATCTTTAGTTATAAGGTAAAATGAGGTTTACTATACCTCTTTAAATTTATTTTCACGACTCAGGAGGGGGAGCAAATAAATTATTGTAATTTATGGTGCGGGGACCAATCGAACATAAGTACATAGATTAAAGTGACTTATTTGTAAATTCGGAGACATTCATTATTTCCCTTGAGTTCCAAGAGAAATCATTCTCTCTTAACTCTGCGTTGTCACATGTAATATATAGCCTTTTTGTTTCTTAAATACTGTATAAGCTAATCTGAATTTACATTCATTGACCCCAATGGAGTTTCGAGCTCACATCGACCCCTAGCGATATCATGTGTACCCCTTAATATCAACATAGTGAGAAAAGTGTATATCACACGTTGATACACTATGTTACATCCTATGTAAGACACTTTTCTTGCTCCTATATGTCAGCCGTGAAGATAAGTTTGAAGAAGTATAGGCAATATGAAGAGTGAGGTGGTCTACCTTTGCTTTCCTAACTGAGTTAGACTGTTATAAGTGGAAAACCTCTGTGTTTGTGTAGTGAAATAGACCTATTAAATACACTTTTCATATCATCAAAGAAAGAGTCATTACAGATGAGAGACTTTATAAAAGGCATCACTCGAGATCGTTCACAACTTAGTAGCTTTCATATTGACACAAGCAAGAATTTGAGTGTAATCAATCATTTCTGGCAGTACTCCGTGGAAAGCCATAGAATAACATAAGAAATAACTTATCAAGAATTACATTATTACAAGAATTTAAGAATGAAAAACTGAGACCAAAGTGATTAAAGATATATTCCTTCCACTATGAATAATAATAATAATTAATAATATACACACTTTAATTGCACATTGTTACAAATATTTCAATGATGATTACAATGATAATATTAATAGTAATAATATTTTTTTAATAACAATAGATTCTTTATTTCACTTTGTCACAAAATAAAACAATAATAATTTTTTTTTTCATTGTAAACTTTAAGGTCCCCTTGAGCCAGAGAAAGGCTCGTCAGGAGGTTCCACGTTTAGCATAGAAAATAACACTTACAATAAAAGATACAAGAAATTAACCGTCTACATTTATAACTAAACAACCAATTAAATCATTCAATAATAATAATAATAACAATAATAATAATAATAATAATAACAATAATAATAATAACAATAAAAATAATAATAATAACAATAATAATAATAAATCGTCATTATTCGGGCGAGATTGAGACTAAAAAGTCTCTTCTTAGATATACTAATGTGCCAAAAACAAATTGGAAAATTCCATTCAAGATATGGCTGAAATAACATAGATTCTCTGTAAATTCTAAAGAAACCAATCATTTCTAACGCCGAAAATAAAAACTCAAATCTTAGATTGATATTTCACAAAGATTCCATTATTCTAGAGAAAGTTTTGATACCTTATTTCAGACAGATCCAATCATAAAAGAGAAAGTCTGTATCTCAAGATACAGACATATAGTATTCAGGAGAGAACGAATATACAAACCATTTAGGTTGTATCGATGAATAAAAAGTGACTCCGAAGTCGCAATGCCCAATAAAAAAGCAATCACAGAGGTCACGATCCATTTGCATGCAACTTTAAAGCGAATGAGAATTGAAACCATCGCTAGGCCTTTATCGAACGGTTTTCCAGGAATGGGAGATTTGGAAATCTTTTCCCTTGGAAATCTCTTTCATGTTTGGTTGACGGAGCCTGGCTTTGAAAACAGCCTTTGATCCGACCATCACCACTTCTATTGTCAAGGCAACGGACCCCACAAAAGAAAGATCCGGGTCAAAACGATGCCCACATAAATGCATGGTTACCTTCGAAAGTGTCGTCAAAGTATTCTGCCAAAATACACGGACGAACTTTAAAGTAAAACAAGAGTGATTCTAGAGTATCTTTGGATACTACTGAGTATCTTTCCTACCGCCACATTTTGATTAATGGATTTTAGATTGTCCTTTGAAATTTCGAATTTTATTTTGGAAGAAAATGAAGGGAATGAGTCTTACATTACTTTCTCTATCTAATTCTTTGCTAAGCTAAAATGAAAGCTACTGAGGAATAAGTGATGATAAATTAGGGTATTTATCTTCGACATTGCTTGTTAAATGCTATAAAAACATTCTTAGGGTCACTATGTTCTGCCTAAGTGATTTTTTCACTCACTAATGTTCAAATACATTCTTAGGTAGTCAATTTCTTTACTATAATAGGATCTATCTGAAATAAGGTATCGAAAATCTCTCCAGTATAACAGAATCTATGTGAAATATCAATCTATAATTTGACCAGAGATTTTATTTTCAGCGTTACGAATGATTGATCTCTTTAGAATTTACAGAGAAACTATGTTCTACTACGCGAACTTTTTCACTCACTATTGACTGTACAACAATGGACCCTACCCTAATTCTTGGGCACTATAATATTTGGTGGCGTTTTTCAACAATGATTCATACCGTCCTACAATGACAGAATCAACAGTTGACAAGAATGGAAGTCTTGCAGCATTTATTACAACAATCAATCAATAAATAAAATGTTATTGTTACTGAACTGCTTACCGCTACGTGGACTTTTTCACTCACTAAATAGTCTCTTGGGTAGCATTAGTGGGGCTTTTGGTAAAAGGATGGTTCTCCATCGATTCTATTCCCTGTAAGAACTCATATGAATGAAATGATCTCAGCTATCAAAGCATTTTTATTAATAATACTTCTACCGTTCTTAATCAGTAGAAATCACCTCACTCTTCATCTTACCAAGCTGTCTTATCCCTCTAAAGCTTAAGTATCTATTGGTGAAGTAGTTGAGTATTCATTCAGCATCCGAATATGCAGAGAGACAGATATGACATAGTTAAATAACTAAACCACGTTTATTTTTCCATTGACTGTACAAAAATGGACACTACTCTAATTCATGGGTCTAAATAATATTTGGCAACGTTTTTCAACAATGATTCATACCGTCCTACAATAATAAGTAGTATCAACAATCGACAAGAATGGAAGTCTAGCTGCATTTATTACAACAATAAATAAATAAAACGTTATTGTTACTCAATCGCTCATAAAAATCAACAACGATTTAAATCCACTTGCTGCTCTCTTAAATTCCATGCAGTACTTCAAAGTCACGAAAGCATTCCATTTTTTGACTTAGCAATTAAATGTTATCATGTATTTTCATAGGCATAGTTCCGTATTCTATAGGAATGCACTTGTTTGGTTTGGGCTGGATAGCTGTGGGCGTATGGGTCTGTAATTTCTGCGTACTCAACCATTCTCCCTTTTTGTTTTCCAGGTGAACTTTCTCACTTCCCGCTGTTCATCGGCACCACACTGTTTGCTCTGGAAGCTGTTGGAGTGGTCAGTATATGAGAGGGACCTTACCATCCTTGAGATCTCGAAACCGCGGGGGTAAAAGTTTACGGGGAGAAAGGAGTCTAGCAACTGCGTTTCCCCGGAAACCGAGGGGAAAGTTCATGACTGTTATGAACAAACTTATAAGAAATAATACTAATTTCCGTTGATGTAACCGAGGGAGTTACTTTCTGAATAGTAATCACAGGCGAATTTTACGATCTGCTCCGTGAGGATGGAGTGAATGAAATACGAATCTTTGGAGAATAGGCGGAGATGTGAAGTTTAATCTGAGCTGGAAAATCTCATACACTTTAAAATTATGTGCCGAAATTTTAGGTGTAACTCAAGGGATATCTATGTGAAAGGCACGATGGAAACTGATGTGGTTAAAAATGTATAGATCTTTATTATCGTGCTAAAAACCATATTGCATAGGAATAGCGTGTCAAAAAGTAGATTTTATTGACTATCTTATTATTCCGTGAAAAGTATGGGTTGTAAAGCATTCTTCTAGGATTTCCATAATTTTTCGTTTACTGTTATAAATGCAGAGTTACTTGGGGCTTGTTAAACCTCTCTCAAATTGATGTAGATTGTGCTCATAAATCCTAATCTTCTTAGATTTTCCTCCTAGATTTTCATCTGATTTACAAAAATAAGATATTTACCCCCTGCCATACACCGGCAGGTCGCGGAGTATTAATGTAAATTTATCGTAGACAGAATTAAAATTGATTGTTGTGACGTTATCTCTTCTAGTGGAACTCTGTCTAATAAATATACATCTTCTTTGAACTTCTTTAAGTTATATGTACATTATCAGTAAGACTATAAATATTGAACGCATACTTTTAACGAAGTATAGCTAAGTACTGCTTAGAATATTTGAACAGTTGAACTGAATAAGTTAATTAGTGCTGAATAGAAATGCGTTGCAGTAATCCCTGGTTTATAGGTAAATAGTGTTATATAAATACGTGATAGAAAAATATCTGATTTTAGTACACAATCTGGTAATACTAATTACAGATCTAATTCATAATACTTATCAGTTCTCCAAGTCCCAATATGAAGGATTCCAGCATTAATAACCGCGAGAGAATAGTAATAAACATTGTACGACCTTATTAGGGCAATATTGAGACTAAAAAGTCTCATCTTACATCTAACCCTTCATTATATATACATCAAAGAAGGAGATAGCTTGAAAAGACTGCACAGTTTAAACTACTTTGCATATTTGAAAATCTAAGTTTGCACTTAAGAAAAAGCACCACATAGTGGGAAAACACTCGCAAAAATAGGGACGTAAAAATCCTGCAAAACCTACAGATATTTTACTCGTTTTTAACTAGAAAGCAGTTTAAAGTATATCTGGAAAGCAAACGAGCAATATAAATACACTTCTGTAAAGATGAAAAAATCTGTAAATGTTAGCATAAAAAATAAACGGAAAATAATATTTTTGACAAGCAACATGATTAGAAACTGAAAGTCGTCACTAATGAAAAAAGGCTTTAAAATAATCGGACATAAGATTCCATTCGTAAAGCAGGGTGTGACAATTGTTGATTAATTTTCCTCATTGCAACTGCGAATCACACAATCAACTCCGATAACGAATTACCGTTCCTTTAATTTTCACGGCGAAGTTGCTTTTCCAGAATATTCCTATCCATGGTCTCGTACACATTTTTCTAAAATGAGAAAACTACCCCATTTTGATTAAAAATTCGCAATGGAGCATACTTCGCTATTTGAATACCACTTATGAGCCATACTGCGGTTTTCCGACCACTTAATGTTGGGCGAACAGGTAATAATATTTAATGTAGTAATATAACTGCTCACCGCGAAATATAAAATATATGACGGGAATTTTCCATCGGAACGCATTTATAAAGTTAAATACCGTTTCATACCTTTGGCAAAAAAACTTTCGTAGGCAATTTTATGGCAATTAAACACACGCGCATAATAAAATTCACAGTCCGTGGAATAATCATATTACTCAGTTCATTCGAATTAAACGAGCCAAAAAAGAGGAGTTGCATTCCAATTCCGGTAACGTCATTTTACCAAAAGTTACGATATAAATTGTTTAGCATAATGATGGCTCTGCCTGTTACTTTATGTTTCCGTTTAAAATGGCCTGTTTTAAACGAGCTGTATTGGAATTGCACGCACGGAAGTTCAATTCCATTTTGTTTAATTCGCTAATTAGCTGGAATTTGCATTGCGTAGTTCTTTCCTTTATTATGCTTAAATTTATTACCCTGCTAAATATGGGGGTGGAACTTCAATTAGTCACGCTTAAAATTCTTCAAATAATTCCGCTGGGGTTATTACTACCCTTAATTCGTAACACGCCACCAGTGAGTTGAATGGGAAAAATCTACATCTAAATGGACCATTAACTGACAGTTTAGGTTAATTTCTAATCTAGATAAGTTCATGTTAATCACGCTAAAAAGTCCTTAAATAAATTTTGGGTAATTTTTACCCCTAATTATTTTCATACGTGAATCGCGGGGTGTAAGTCTGAATCTGAGTGAACAATTAAATTCACTATATGATTAATTATTAATCTAGAAAATTTGTAATGCAGCGTTTTTTCGTTTGCAAGACATACGAGGAGTACATTTTACGTCCTACGCGCTAAGTTACACGATACATCTGTCTTTCCGAAAGTTTTAAAAATTTTAAGTTTTTAACAGGAACTTACTTTTGCTCTTTCTTTGTGTATGCTCGTGACCTATACGGTGTCATATCTGATTGCTTGTGGTTTTACTGGTAGTTAATTACGATTACATTCTGCGTAAAAAGGATTTATTAATCATTATGAGTTTCAGTTCAATTCGAATTAATCATTATGATTTTTCTAAAAATTTATACCCTTTTCTTTGATACTATAATATTGCTTCCGAATTAAAATACCGCTAACTTGCATCATCACAAGCCGAATTACTGTACAAGTGTTGGAAATAATATCTAATCCATAATTAATTTTTTATTTTAATTACAAAGAAGTCTATTTAGGAGACTTGAGACTAATTTTTTCGATTTTTGTACCGCTTTTTCGACATTTATATTTGAATTTTAAAAGTTCGACCATTATTCTGGAATATTTACTTCGGTGGCTTTAGGAAATAATAACAACAACGAATACTTAGAAATGAATACACCACTAATAGTTAGCTAATTTAGCGAATATCCCAAGGAATTCCATACCATTTCTTCCAGTTTCCATCCCACGCGTTTGGGTCATGATTATTTCATTTAAGAAGGGATCCTCTCCCTGGAATGTCCTCTAAGAGAGTTCATCACCTGAGAATCAAGGAGGCAATAACTTACTTATCGGCATTCGCTCTTTATAATCCTCGCTTTTAAGATAAGGAACATTCTCCGAAAGAATCGCTTTAATTCACGGTCCCATCACACCAGTGAATGGAGGAAAGATCCTTTTCTCTACATTTCAGCTGCGGAATGATTTCTGCCTTCTTTTTTACGACCCCGCCCTAATAAAGACGGGGCCTTATTTTTGCGCAATAAAAGGAAGCTGATGTCTATCTTTCGAGCGGAATGTTAATCTATCACCATAGGAACGCACTTGCTCAAAATGGAGAGAAAGGGAGGTTGGTTATAAATAGCCAAACGGTGCCTAAAGGAAAGAGAAGGGAATGGGCAAGTAGAGAGGAATCTCAGTGACAGATACGCCAGATAATTCCACACCCGCGCTTTGTGAGGACGTTGAATATATTTTCCATCTCAAATCACGACTCTATATTCAGACGAGGCCTGTTTCATAAAGATTAGAGATTCATTGAGAAAAATGCTGGATATATTTTTTTCTGTGATTACGTTCGTTAGCCGAAGTATTATTTCCCGTAGATTTGATGAAAATCGACTAATAGTTAATGATACTACCCTTTTTTTTGGAAAGTAGAATAAAAAAATATTATTAAAAATCCTGGCACGTAATATTCAATATTTTTCACAGGAATCAAATAAGCTTTCCTCTTTTGCAAAACTTATATTTATTCTTTCTCGCTATTTTATTGAGGAAAGAGAGTAGAAAAAACGAGTAACATATGGAATTTTTCCTTCGATGAGTAGGAGTGAGTGAAAAACCTTATAAAATCATTTGGTAGTCTGGCGTGCTAAGGATAAAATGAAAAATCGAAAGGTTTCATTCGAATTATTTGTTGGAGACAAACTTTGAATTATTTCATTGCTTTCATTAAGTTGCTCCTGTCTCGTATATGCATCCATTAAAACATTCGTTAGCCGAATGCATATTCGTTAGCCGAGTCCGAAAGACAGCGAAAAAATCTTTATTAGCCAAAAACTTCGTTAGTTGAAGTATCACTGTAATCACTGCTAGGCCTAATACGATGGTACCTAACGTGTGAGTGAGCCTTTACTCTTCGGTATTCTGAAACTTTTCTATCAGTTGTTCGAAGAAGTAGTGTTTTTCCCTTATCGACATTTCTGAAATGTATAATGAATGAAAAATTATCTCATGCGAGTTTAACTTATTTGTTATCTTGAAATAGTCAAAATTAGCATGATGATTTTGAAAATCTGTATGAAAGGAACTTTTCTTGGATATTTGTATTGGAAAATTCTTACATTTTGAAATAAATGTTCTTTTTAAAAAATCAGGATTCAATTCAAATGAGTTTTCAGAAAATCAAATTATGATCAAATTACTCTAACTTCTATTACTTTCATCGGAAAATACATTTTCATTACAATTTCCTTGATAAAAATATTTAAACGATTCTAATATAATATAACTTTATAGCATATGTAGGATATTATAGGAATAACTTTAAAGTATGCATTAAAATAATATTCCAGCTCTTTGCAAACAATGTAATATCATCAGAGATTTCACAAATCTTTAAATACTACTTTTGTTAATGTTTTAGCAGCTAATATAACTTGTCACATTATTTTTTATAAATAAAATACAATATACATTTGAGTATAATATACTGTCATTATAACACATAATGTTACTGTGATAAATTTTCTCAGATTTTGATTTTTTTAATTTATTTTCAACACATCTTAATCCTGATTTAACCTTACAAAATTATCAGCGAAAGACAATTCACGTGTAATTTTGTCGTTTTCACCAAGGTGATCGCCCTGGAGAACAACATGTCAACACCGTCCGACTTCGGTGGATACAGCGGAGTGCTTAATAGGGCAATGTTCGTCATAGTAACGATGTACGTGGTGCTCGGTTTCTCTGGATACCTCAAATACGGCGAGAATGTACTTGGCAGCGTCACTTTGAACCTTCCCACCGATGAAGCGTGAGTAACAAGCTTTGCTCTCTATCTCTTTTGTTGCCCTCGATGTTCGAGGACACGCTGTTTGTCTTTTCCATTGTTGCCGTGATTGTAATTATTGCGTGCCTAATCAAGCGCCAACCGCGGCGCGAACTGACTCTGTCCTCAAATGATTCATTCATTCATATCTACGGGCAACGCCATTTTTCCTCCAAGGGTTTTATACACTCGGACTTCGCGATGTTAAATCCTATTCGGTTGAACGGAGAAGTTCATTACGAGGCCATTGATATTTGTCTCCGTTCTGTTTTCGCTACCCAAGGCAGTGGAAATCGTTTGTTTGATGTCGAGCTAGCGAAATGTCGTTGGACAATACTTTTTTAATCTCGGCTACCCAATCCTTGATTATTTACATACGAGTTACCATGAAAACTGTCCAAATAAATGTTGCTAACGAAAATAAACATATGGCATATTGTGGACCTAAAATGTTCAATAATCGATTCTATTCGTGATTCAATTGTTCTTAGCGAAATGTCGTTGGACAATATTTTTTAATCTCGGCTACCCAATCGTTGATTATTTACATACGAGTTACCATGGAAACTATCCAAATAAATGTTGCTAACGAAAATAAACAAATGGCATATTTTGGACCTAAAATGTTCAATAATTGATTCTATCTGTGATTCGATTGTTCTTTTCGATAATCCACCTCTTAAGAGATTAAATTAATATATTTTCAATCAAAGTTATACCATCCTACACAGCACTTTTTTTGCATCAAACTGACTGAAAGGATATGATAATTCAGTATACTTTTATTTATTTAGTTATTATATATATTTATATTTATATTAATATATTATATTATTTATAATTATATTATTATATATCTTATAAATATATATTTGTATCATAATATTAACATAACTTGGAACCTCCTGACGAACCACAAACTGGTTCAGGGGGACCAAAATTGTCATTATATAAATTCACAATTGATAATTATTTTGTTTTCTAATTATTACTAATGCTATATTGTACACATCATTGTAATATTTGTGAAAATTGGCAAATTATAGTCGTTATTATTTGTGAAGATACTGATATTTTAATCCTGCTCCAGTAGGCGTCCTGGAGCAGAATTCAAATATAAATTATAATATTTTGAATAGGCTTACATGAGCCAACAGATTACAACTAAAATTCTAAGCATTCACAATCACAGAAGAACACGTTTCAAATACAATTCAAAAAATAATAGATTACTAAATTAACCTTAGCATTATCCATCTTCTCTTTCATAAGTTTTATGCTAAACACACAACGATAAGATATATTGAGAAGGAGTTAATGCATAGTAGCATGGAGACGATACATATACCCGAATTTCCGTGAATTTGCTTTTCAAAACACCAAGTAGTTCCCGTGCGGCGGAATACATGTTTTGAAAATTAAAATACACATTTCTTTCAAATGCGTCAACGTAGGGGAATTTATTAGAAAAGGTTTCAGTGTACCTCCCATATTCATGAATGTTTCCAAATACCTAGGACCTTTTCAAAAACTACGAATTGGATTAATTTTCTAACTACTAAAATTCTGACTCAGACCTATTTCATGTACTAGGAGTTTGAGAAAACGACCAAAGTTTGGTAATAACTTTATGGTAATTGAAACGAGTTGCATATGGTTATGTTACGCCCAAAACCTACTGAACATTACCCCAAAACTGAATACACCTTTCATTAATAGCCTTCACTGAATAATTAAATTAACTATGTATTATGAATAAATGAGATGAATATTATGCCTTACTTTTCTCCGAAGAACATCTTTTGGGTTACTAATTTCAAAATGAAATTGAATTTCAATAAATTTATCATTCATATTTATTAATTAATTACAATAAACACCTATTATACAACAATGATTATTTTTATAGAAGGTCATTGATATATTTAGTTCATAATTCTTAAAGTATTGTTTCAGAATTAAATTAAATAGCAGTAAATTTTTCAATTATAATCATTAAATAACTATAATAAAACACGTACTATACAGCAATAATAATTTTAACACTCTAGCATTAGTATATTTAGGTCATATATCTCTAAAGTGTTATTTCATAATTAAATTTAATATACATAAATTTATCAATTATAACTAATAATTAAATATACTAAACACTTATTATACAACAATAATTCTTTTCACATAATGCCCTAGGTATATTTAAATCATAATTTTCTAAAGTAATATTATATTAGATTAGTAATAATACGCAAATTATAAAATATAGATATAAATGATAATAAAGTTTAAATATTCAGGTAAATAGTTCTATTTTCGATCGATCGATTTAATGTATTCCGGCTGAACTTGCATGGCAGGAAATCAAGTTGCAAGATGCATGTGCGTTTCAGTTAATATTCTCATGTGTATTCGCCACAAGTCCCTAGCCGGGTATTTAGCATGCGGTGCATTTCATTAAGGATGCTAAAGGATACATCAGGCGTTGCCACTGGGACACCCGTTCATTAAATTATCCTAATTTTTTAGCGCATGTGATATCGAATATTCGATGAGTCAACTCTCGAGAAGGCGCTCCATTGTTTCTGTCAACTTCACGAGCCATTTGGCGCAACAATGGAATAAAATGCGGTTTCCCGGCCATCATTATATCAACAATTGCGACTGTTAATTTGTTTGCGAAGCCATGGTAAAAATGCACCAATGTAGAACTAATATGGAAGCGAGGCGTGAGACCTTTCACTAATTATATTCCACCATCGAACAGCTTAACAGTGGAATCGTAATGTATGGTTTTAAATATGATTTACAAACATTTACATACATTAAGTCAACCCATTCTTACGTAATTATAATGCATCCAAATTTACATCCACTGCATTAATATTCTGCAAGCCACCTTCCGGCTCGTGACAGGGGGACTTGATGCAGAATAAATGAGATAGAAATACCTTACCTTGACTTCACTTTACTTGACCTTAGATGACATAATAATTATAACTCCAAACAAAACTAAAGAGAGAATAACGTAGTAAAATTCGAAGAAACAAAATGAAAGAAATGTAATTGCCCTCTTAATTACAAACCAGCAAGTCATTTCTTTTGAAGTAATATTAGTTTAAGTGTAATTGTCAGCAGCTAACACATTCTAAAATAACATTTGAAGGAATTATAAGAAATAAGCAGACAATATATAATAGGAATATTTATCGTTTCAATTTAATTTCTTCTATAGAATGTAATTGTAATCGAACGGCCGTGGTTATTGAATTTCTTAGACTCTTGCTATTACCTAATGGCCATTAAAGATACAATGAAGTATAATTCTAAACGATAGATAGATTATTTCTTAGGAATCATAAAAGTTTTCACAAGACGAAATTTGGCACTCCGACTGCGTATGTATAAAATTAAATCTTAGTGATTTTGGAACGTTATAAGAAATCCAAAATCGCTGAATGTTACGGTATCTATAATAATTATTATAATTCTGAAAACAATTTTAAAACCTCACTGATAAAGTCGAAGTTAATCCCTTACATAGTAATTACATCTCATTACATCACGATCGACCACCTATCTTTAATATATTTGAAAAATAAAGCTAAATACCTATGCTCCTAAGTTATGATGATTAAATATCATAGAATGCATAAATAACTGACTTAATTACAGTATAATGTACTCACGTTATCCACTAATTGCCTCCAACGTGAATCACTTGAGGTAGTAACACAACCAGGGATACAACTCCATCGGCGCTAATTCCCGTTCACTAATCCCACAATGGCGTGCAAAATACGATTTTCAAGAGAATTCTGCTAATCCAATTGAATCACAAAACATTTTCTCACAGAAGAACACAAGAGAACCACTATTTCACCTGTCGAAAAGTCGCGGATGCCAATCCAAATAAAAAACTCTTTCAGCGTCGATCCTCACTCAAGACAAATAAGCCACTGTTGCTAGCAACAAGTAAACAACTCTCTACCTCACCCCACTCGCCTCCTCCGTAAAAGTAATCGGCCAATCATAGCGCTTCTTTCCAATCAAAAGTCGAGTACCGGAGCGAGGCTAGTAACGGGCGACGTCGAGCCCGAGTCCTTGTATCAAGTTGCAAACTGAAAAAAAAATAAAGAATACTGTAGTCTCAAAGAACTAAGAGGGGAAAAATAATAGCTCGAATTTCAACTGAATAACACCTGCAAGAGTGGGAATTGAAGTCATTTTGGGGACTTCATTCTTTATGTATTGAGAATATTTTAACACAAAAATGTCACTATTTAAGCAGTTAATAAATTTTATAAATCATTAAAATTAATCAACTAAATCATCGTAAAAGTAACCAATAATTAATTATTAATGGAATTGCTTGATTAAGTTTTTTACTATACATATTGAGCAATTTCTAACCTTTTATATCCTCAAGATTTTTTTTAAATGAAAACGTAACAACGTTGAAGCATAAGTTACACAAAGATTCAATAAAACATCAACTTCAAAGTACACCTTTACAGTATGCATGCAATGCACATTTTTAGAATATTACATTGCACTCTTAATTATTAATTTTTAATAGGAGGAAAGTATACAATTGTTACAATTGTTACAAATGATTCTAAAAGTACATGTACCTTATTCTATCTTCCAAGTTTTCAAGGAAAGCATTTGAATAGTCCATAATCAGTAATAAATAAAACCCCCTTTTACATACTGATCATCGTAGCTGGGTGCTATACTCATTTTATGCTGTCGTAGAGCTTCGTAAATTTTTCTTTATCTATAAATGATGTAAAAGGTGGTTGATTTTACCAAATAATACATTTCTGGCTACTATTAATTGTGCTCAATAGGTAAATCAAACTTTTTTCGCACCAATTAGAAGTGGTAATCATAATTACGCGAAAGTTCAGACAGTATTACACTGAGAGCATCATTATCGAAAACTGATTTTATCAATACATCTCAGGATGACAAAAACAATTCCTAGTTCTAATGAGCCTAACCAGTGATTAATCATCATCATCATAGTTCAATCCTTGTTCACGCTTCGTGAATTTATGTGTTCATCTATAAGTACATTAATGTAATCAATTAGTGCACCTTGGATGTTTTGATTCCATAGTTCATTTAACATCTAATAGGCGCGAGTGTACTTGTCATTGTGGATCAACAAACGATGAAAACAGCCCATGAATTATGCATACAAAGCGAATATATACTAGGCGATGGAGGCCCTCGTGTTCGATTGGGTTCGCTTTTGGCAGAGCATTGAGTCTTTATGGACGAATATAATGCGAACACAAAGAACCTTCTTTTCCCAATACAATTTTTCTCCCATTCGCTC
Source organism: Pachydiplax longipennis (assembly GCA_036926295.1). Classification (NCBI taxonomy): domain Eukaryota; kingdom Metazoa; phylum Arthropoda; class Insecta; order Odonata; family Libellulidae; genus Pachydiplax; species Pachydiplax longipennis. The sequence goes on from JAVFKF010000004.1 coordinate 51,874,268, forward strand.
CGCACCTCTAGCGTCGCCTTATGATTTATAGGACTCTTTCCGAAGGGTTTCCGTAATGAAGGGAGCAAAAAAATTGAGGAAAAATGCTTTTCTTCCAGACTGGCGCAGGTGGTGAAGGGAATGTTCGCGGCGGCCATATTCATCACGTACGCCTTGCAATGCTACGTCCCGCTGGAGATTATCTGGAAGGAGTACCTCTTGAAGAGAATCCAGAAGAAGAGTCCGAAGCAGAAGACCTTTCTGGAATACGTCGTGAGGACTGCTATAGTGGTGGTCACCTGTGAGTATGGAAATCCGACGAAAAGGCTGTTTGATCGATGCCGAAGTAAATTTGTCTTTGGTGTGCAGAAGCACTCTTCGAAGTGTATTTGTCAGATGCTCATCCAGGATCCTCTTGAAAATTCATGGGATAAACGGTTAAGCGGATAGGTGCATAGTCACACTGTCCTTTTCCCAGTGAATAATTTAAGGTGATATGTTTACAGACGGACGCTACTTCTCATCTCTTCTTGGCCTGTTTACGATGGGAAGCTCATATGCCTGCTTAGAAACGTTTTAACATTAAAAATCAGTGTATTTCCATATTTGATAACCGGCCCTTACTTTCTTTCGAGATCTTAATAAATTAATACATTTAATCCTTTAATAAATTAATATATGATTTACTGATGTGATTATTTTTATTAATAATTGATGATGGCATAAATTTCTTGGCATAACGCTTCATCTAAGAAAATATATTCATAAAATTGATGAAGTACTTTGTTTCTTTGTGAGAAATTTCGTTGGTAAGGACTGCATATTGAATAAATATAACCGGTAAAAACAATGAGATAGAAAATAGCAATGAAAATTAAGTAAAAAATTTTAAAAGGAATTTTTCATTCGAGAAAGAAGTATTGAAAAAATTTAACACATATCTTTTAAAAAATTAAAAAATTTATTTAGAAATAGATGCATTAAATATGAATTTAATGTTGATTCCATGATAATTTTGTACTTGTCCATAAAATATACAAAAATATGATTCTAGTAGTGATATAATTATTAAATTAGTAATTCTGTAAAATGATTAGTTGATAAATATTCATGTTCATTGACATTTAATAATTTCAATATTCACGCACGAATAGTGCCTAAGCTGCATTGATCTTGTTATTTTTCTTTCGGTCTTACCAAAACTGTATATTTGACGCTTATTTTGCTGTAACAATATTAAACCCTCATCGCTGTAGTTTTCTTGGTCCATCAATCTTTCTTTTGTCCAATATACTGTCGGTGGGAATGAAATTTCATGGCTCCAAAGTTCCTCCGAAAATTATTTTCCACTCTTCCAGGATAAAAGGGAAAGAAGTTGTAAAAGCCCTCGAAATTTCGATGGATATACTCTTATAAAAAAATTAAAAGTCTCCAGAACTCATTTCTCTTAGCCCTAGTTCTTATTACATTTAAGTGTCAATAATTGATTTAGAGTTTTGGAATGGAGCCAAATTCGAGAGATTAATTAAGGCCCTTGTGTTTCAAGGCTGTTGCTTTAGATAGAGGGCTGAGCAGATTTTCCTTAAGGGAAGCTCGAGTGGATGTTTCAAGTGTCTGAAAAAGGAAAATAACTGTGCTCTCTCATGTAATAATTAATGTTTTGTATATATTTATGTACTCGTATCTTTATGTATGTATGTATCCAATGTCATCAACTCCCCTAAGAAATACGCGGAAGAAATTTTGGAGCGATAATTGCACGCACTTCCCGATGAGATAGATTTTGAAACTTAGAAATTCTTAAGAGCTCCAATGACCTAATAAATATCGATATTTTTCTGCCAAAAGTATCCTTGATACGTCTCGGACTACTCAAAATTACTCTCATAAGAAATAAATCTTAAGCTTTGATATATTGCTGGCTCCTTTTCTATTGCAGAATTAAATCGGAAATAATGGTCCTAGGATTTCGAGACTGGTACCGATAGAGAGGAAATTACGTAAAGATTTTGTTTTTGTCCTCGGAATATCGTTTTAGATTTGAAATTGTGATAATTTTTAGGAAAAAATGACAAAATTGTGTACTTTTGCGTGTATGTCTCAGAGGAAAGTTGAAGCCTTACTAATTTACGAAGCAATTCAAAAAAGGGTTGGCAATAAACAACAAAGTTTCAGCTGAAAACTTGTATATGGAAGTTTGAGTACATCGGAAAATTATATATTTATTTTATCCACAGAATTTCTTGAATGCGACCATGGTTTCAATACCCATCATCATCATCAGGCTGTAAAGTCAAAAAATCCAACCAAATTTAAGTTGGGTTGGATTTTCGTTTAGGCATCGAAACCATGGTCACATGTTTGTTAAACATCCGTGGACAGCGTAAATAAATTGCTATGGTAAAATTTTTCAACTTAGCATTACATTGAAAGTTAATTTATTACAAAAATAAAAAGGTACTGATATCAGATATATCCTTACATACTTCTTTAAAAGGTTAAGTTTCACAGCAAGGTCCTCCCTAGCCAAAGATGGTTCATCAGAAGATGCCTAATTTTGCATAAATTATAAATAGTTTAGAGTTTTAAATGTTAAATATTTTAAAATCAAAATCTTAAGCTTTAAGCCTAATTGTTTATGAAACCATCCTTCCGCATTATGATGGAATTCCACAAAATTGAAGCAGAAACCATTAATTCTATCCTAAAAACTTATTTCATCGATTCATAGCCTAGACCAGTACTTAAAGGATTACAGTTCAATACCCTGCCTGCAACTTAGTAAGCTCTGAGGGCTTTAAGAAGTTTATTTCTAGGAGAACAGTGGATTCCAGTGCACTTTCAATTAACATCAATATTTGTTCTCTCTCAGTTCTGCTTGCGGTGGCAGTCCCACGCCTGGAGCTCTTCATCTCCCTCTTCGGTGCCTTATGTTTGTCCGCACTCGGTCTTGTATTCCCTCCCCTCATCGAGATATGCGTCCTGTGGAGGGTCGACGAACAAGAAGACCCCCAGCAACTCGATGAGGCCTTAGTTACCCACGGACTAGGCCCGTACAAGTGGAGGATGATCAGAGGCTTGGCCATCATGTCTTTCGGACTTTTCGGGCTGATCGTGGGTTCATACACAGCTCTCAGGGACATTGTGCTGTCATTCCTGTGAGGACCGCCATTTTGACGTCCTCCAGCCGTTTGTTTACTGTTTCTGTTGCCGTGACAATGGGACTGTTGACCAGAAGGAGTTGTCGAAGTTTGTTTGTTTATTATTGTTTTTATAGTATCAAAAAAAGACATGCGCTGAAGATTTCGTCGTTGATTCGATGGATTCTAAGGTTTTTTACGAGAATTTCAATGGTGGAACCATATTTTCGTCAAAATCTCAACAGTTTGAGAAGCTGTATATTTTATACATATATAGAGAGAGATCGACGGGATGTGTCGATCGTTTGTTTTAAAAGTTGTTATTCCTTTGTTTCTTCGGTCTGTGTATGTAGAAAAGTGTTCCTGTTCTGTTTTTAACGGTTTCCAATGAAACCATAAGCAAAGATATTCGCAAATTCAGATTATTACTGAATTAATATTGATTAGAAGTACAAATAAACCATATTCTGAAACATGCTGGTTGAATTATTTGGGTTGCCATAGTAATAAACAAATCAGGGTATGAAGGCTCTATTGAAGCAGAAGCCTAGAATATGCATGCATTTAACCATGCAATGATGGAAATGGAATCAATATGAAGCATTAGCATTAAATGATTCATCATTTAATCCATCTGATCCAATTATTTAAATTGAGAATTCAATTTTACTCATTCAAAATACAGTCACGGTCATGAAAATCATGCATGAGATACTGGAATTAAAGTGCTAAGTGTGTGTCTTTGAATAAATTTGAAGCTTACTATTGTTCAAAATTTTGATTTCTATGGAAACAAAGAATACTGCATAGAAGCTGAAAACCCTTTCTAAGAGAATGTCAGGCACTATTTTTTGCATTACAATAAACAAAGCAAATCTGGTAAAATATCAGATAAAGGAAAATAAAAGTTTAGTTAAGACAGCTAATTTTTGGGTACTCTACCTGCATTGTTCATATTCTTCAATTATTAAGAAATTCACAATTGGGAATTCTGATAAGTTCACTACATTATGTTTAAAAGATTATATTTACTTGCATTCTCTTTTTATAATTTTCCAGATGCGTCATTTAGTAAACGGTCACGCACTATAAATGACATACTAATTCCAGTAAACAAATTTTGACCTATAGTCAATAGTCTCGGCCGTGATGTGGTGGAAATACATAACTGAATGCTGATGTTTACTTTTCCACATAAGGTTTTATTTAAGAACTACCGGTTTCGGTGTATAACCATCTTTGTGGAAAAGTAAACATCAGCATTCAAATTTTGACCTAGTAAAAAATTCAGTGAGCAACTACCTTGTACTCCGAGATACATCAAAAAAGCATTACAAGGAGCTAGTCCTTACGAAAAAATAGATACTTGTTGTCATTTTTTCCACAGTACGTTATAGAACCTAATAGAGTAGTTTGGGTGAGAATATTGGTGTAAATATACACTGCTAGAATAAGATTACTCTCCTTCTCTATAAAATACTCTATACTCCTATTCCTCTAAAAAATTCTTCAATCCCACATATATAATCTAACATTCTATACCTCTTCACTCGTTGACGAAACATGTAATAGCAAAAGTCTATATAGGAAATTACTTAGTTTTTCATTTAAATATAGATACCCCCTGCCATTCACCAATGGCGGCTCGCATACAAATATATTTGTATCTAAATCCGTTTATTTCAATCTAACTACAATCTGGCTCAATCTTTCCTATTGTTTCTTTCACCCTACATAAACTATTTATAGATGAGGTACCCTATCTAGCTGTAATGCGATTCGCCATAGCATGAAAACGAATTCCTCTAGTTCGCGAAAGTCGAATTTCGGAATATTGACATCTGAAATTAACTTCAAAAGAATAAGATTGCATTAATGAGACAAGCGTGAGTGCTTGAATCTGATGTGACCCTAAAAATACATCCGCAAAGTCGTAAGTTGCCCAAGATAAACATAAGGTTTATGAATGAACATTCCTTCCCACCCGTTCTCGGAATAATTTTACGTTTCCTTATTACAGTTTCGTGGAAAGTTGAAGGAAGTAGAGATGGGGAAAATCTCTGCTCGAACCAGGAAGTTGCTCGCGGTGAGAAATAAATTAACTAATCACTTTAAGCATTTCCTGAAATCCAAAGTTACAGATTCAGCACTTCCGGAAAATCGCTTATTTATTGCCTATCTCATTTTTCACGTACTGAGAGAAATTCAATTACAGCAGAACCCTTGCGAAAGTGCTCAGTGAACGTATTTGACCACGTGCGATAGAGACGCGCAATATTCAAGAGGGAGTATTATTCTTTAAAAACTTCTGACTTAATACCACATCGATCTCTTCCTTTGGATCATTCCAACTCCTTCGGCTCCACTCCTCCACTACGGCGTCTCTTCTATTAAATAGGTACTATTTTAGTTTTTCTTATTATAATCCACATGTGTTAAATAAGAAGAATATTGCAAGAATTTACGAGAAAATTCAGGAAATTTGCATATTCCGCTCTCTTTTCCGGGGCGTTTCGAAATGCTGGCGATTCTGGCAGCCTTAAAATGAATTTTCAGGTGAAAACATTGATTCGTCCACGAAAATTATGCAGCCTGAATGGAGATTATAATATTCCTTAAAGCTCCGTGAAGGTGGTAGCAGACGGAATGGATAATGTAAACTTCGAAACTGTTCTGATAATTTCATCATCTGCATTTCAGCAGATATTTATCTCTGAAATTTTCTAATATTTGAGATTATTATTTTCATACAGTTGCGGACTGACTAAATCCAGGTTGCAACAATTTTGCGTTATCCAGAAACATGCATACTTATGACGTACAACATAATATAAACATTTTACATTTAAGGTATTTTATTGTAACAAAGAAGATTGCTTCAGATTAAACCATAATTAAATAATGCTTCTGTACAAACTGATAACTACTACTTCATATGCTATATATTAACATCTTAACGAAACAGTATATACTCTGTGGGACATTAATGTTATCCTGTCATATCCCATTGTGTAACTGAACAATCAAGGTAAATAACGAATAAAATATTATACACCGCTATACAATGAATTGATTTTTATCAAAATATAAGCCAAAAGGAGCTTGGTCATTATGAAGTCATCAATTTCTCATTGACTATTTTATTTTTAATAACATATTTGTTGATAATTTAGTAGTACCATTGCTTTTAACTGGGATATATTATCAACAAACAGCCTGGAAAATAATGAAGTCATCAGCTAGTCGTCGACAGTTTTATTTGCAATAATATATTGTTTGATGATTTAGTACCATCACTTTAAAACTGGAATACAAGTAAATATTCAGGAAACAGACTGAAAAAGGTCGCAAACGCTTCTTAACAAACTAACCAATTTATTGATACGTTATAAAAAAATCAGATGAAAAAAAATATCACGCCGAAAACCCGGTTTCAAGGTTATAAAAGGCATTTCCGAAAAATTCCAAGGCCTCATTAATAAAAAAAGAGAAGTTTATAGAGTGACCAAAAAGGAGAGAACGAATCACAAAGGCAAATATTTGGGCAGAAAAAATTTAAAAGTTACGTACACACCTTTTTTGTATCGAAAAAGGGCAGTGTACATAACGCCGTTCAAACACGTGACGCAGTACAGCAAACAAAAGCAATTAGCGTCGGGGAGTTTTAAAAATTCGCGACAAATTTTTCAAAATTAACAGAAAAAAACGTGATCACAGTTTCGGGTGAATCGGTTCCGTCACGGTTTTTCACAGCAAAGGATTCCATGCGTGAAAGTGACAAATCGTGCGTAACTAGAAAATTTTCAAAACTACGTGAGTAATACCTTTTGTGTGTTTCGAGCCACGTTATCGAATCTTGGCGGTCCGAAATTGAGTAAACCGAGGAATGAATTGGCACCAATAAGAATGTGAATGAAATATAAAGGTACACAGATATGATTTTCCGTAAAGTATTTAGGAGTTTCGAGAAGCGTATCGCGTTGAATATTTATGTAAGGATATCCAATTAAGTTCAAAAGGAAATTAAATTTTAACTCTTTATATTTTTGTCGTTCCCACTATATATATTTTGAATTGAATTGCTGTTGAAATTCAGCCAATGGAGCGGATGAACGTGGGAGGAGAGGAATCCTTCGTGAACGCTTATTTTGAAGGAAATTATTTGCGTACCCATAACTCTATAAGAAATAAAATTCATTCTGAATTTGAGACACACACAATTTTTTTAACAGTAGAAAATATAATACCGCGGTTTTATAACGCATGCTATAAACCACAGTACGTGTTTCAAAGCGTCCGGAAAGGCTTTGGATGGAACGATATTATTTCACCAGTAGTATGCGTGTCTTTCGACAATCCTTGGATAAAGAAATATATATAAATAAATGGGTGAAATTGAGACTATAAAGTTTCCTCTTCATATCTTAAGTCAATTGTTAATATAAAAAATCTTATTAAAAATACTAATAAAATATATTCAAAATTAATGGAGAATAAGAATAATTTAGTTGTGGGTTTAAATAAACATTTAAATAACCCTTAACCAAACATAATTTAATAAAGTGAAGCTTAGGGAAAATAATACACAGCAGGTAAACATTAACGAGGAAGTAGTTTGTGAAAAATCTGCACAAACTTACTGAGAGAGTTAATTAAAAGACAGCAAAACAGAAAACCCATATCATGATCTGGAAAAGGAAACACTGAAAAAGTAACAAAACACTCAAATAATATACACTTTACTTTACACGATACATATACACTAGAAATCAAATGGATAAGAAATATCATAATACTTGATCATAGTGCATTGTAAACTAGTATGAAAGAGATAGTTAATGCAGAGTAAAAATTTTAAAAATCAGTGTAGCTCGTATAAGATTTAGTTCCATTTCGTAATGATTTCAATTTTGCTATTTCCATACATTTGGAATTTCTTCAGGCATATTGATGTATAAGTTCATTCCCATATAGTCAGATGTTCTTACATCCGTACTTATTTTATGTACTGAGTACAATAATACATTATCCCCATTCGTTTCATTTCAGTAACATTCTGACTCTCATTCAGTATATGGCTTTGATAATGATATGGAGCAAAAACATTTTGACTCGAACTTCCATCAAAAAACGTTTATGAACTGATTCATAAATGTTTTCAATGGAACGAATTCAGGCTATTTTCCCATCCGAAATTGATGAAGCAAGAAGTCTTTGGATTGGATGAATGTGGGCCTATCTCGAGGCCTAGGTTAATTATCTCTCACTGCTGACGCAAGGCGTGACATTTTCCGTATCCTAGGCTATGGAGGAGTAAACAAACAAGCCCACCAACGCGGAGTTTTGTGGTCTCGAATCTGTTGATGATACCAATCGTCTTTTTGCCAGCGAATGACCTGTTTTACATGAATCACGAATCTGAAGAATCAATTCTCTTACCAGTATATCAATTCTCTTACCAGATATCTCATATTCAAATGAAAGAATGGAGTTTCTTTGATTGGTTTCTAGTCACGAGATGTATTATCCAAACAATTAAACAATTACTGGGGATTTATCCATCACTTCCATGTGAATAAGGCAAAAGAGGAATGTTTTTTTTATGATTTCTGTATGTATGGTATAATATGTATGCATGATTTATTATGTATGATATATTATATATGCATGATTTATTATGTATAAAATATATTATATGTATGATATATATAGGCGGCTTGCAATGTACATATGTAGATGTAGATAATATTTATAATTATGAAGAAATAACCCTTAAATTTTATAATCTCGTAACACTGCCATCTTAACTCGTTAGGAGCAAAATACACACAAGAACACAATCGCAGGATTAATTTAGACAACTCAAAATTAAAGTAATCCGTACAGAAAAACTCTAAACTAGATGCTTATGAAAGCATCATCACAACACAATGGGATATTCATGGTGACCATGGGCCCATTACAACTTCCGCATTATACTCTCTCCAGGACACGGTCCCTAATTGCAGGTTAACCTAGGACATTCCACCTCTCTGCCCTCCATCTTTACCCATTGTTAAGTAAATTCAATCGCTACGACCTTGCTGATGCAGTAGTACATCGTAACTACAAATAATGACGGCATCGTACTTTTTCAAGGTGATAATTTTATTCAGAAAAGCTTCTGCATTAAACTTTATGAATAAAACATTCCTGAGACGGCGCGTCATTATTTGTTCTTTCATAATTAAATGACATTCATTTGACTTCCCCATTCGTCCTATGTTTTGATTTATCATCAACAAAAAAATTTACGAGTTACGCTTACAGAGTTGTAGTATTTACCATATAACTAACTGTTATTCTTTTATGGACTATTTTATATGCAGTTTGAAGTGTGAATATGTTCCTTGCTTTTTCATTCCAGCCTTTTCTATAAATTTTCAGTTTCTTATCTATCTGTAGGTTTCACAGGTTTTTCACACCCTCTTCTGGGGTGTTTTCCTGCTGTGGGCTATTTTTCCTATCCTAGGTTTTTAAGCCCACAATATAAATTTCTTCTGTGCACTTTTTTTCTGCTGTCTCTTTCTTTCAAATTGACGAAGGGTTAGATGTAAGAAGAGACTTTTCAGTCTCAATCTCGCCCGAATAAAGACGATTTATTATTATTATATAAGAGGTATTTTTCTCACCAAAATTAAGTTTAAAAAGCAGGGTGAATCTTATATGAGAGAATAGATTTTCTGTAGTATTTATATCATTAGATTCCGCCTCTCACAGATCTATTTTCCATCGCATCCGAGAACTTTTTAATTCCCTTTTGTCTCTCAGCCCTTCTCTTGAGTTGCTTTCCCCTATTAATTTACTCCTTTCTTTCCTTAATTAATCCCTGGACTTCAGTTTATTCAGTCTTCTAGTTTATTTTTGTTTCTCTTTGTCTTTTGCTACTCGCCATGTTTCCTTGTTAATAATTATTCCTTTTCTATTTACACCACGATCATTCTAATTGGTCCAATTGACTGTTTTTAATCACTTTAAAAAATTAATGTATTACGATAGGTTAAGAATGAAAAACTATGACCCCTTCTGTGTTTTACAAGCGAGTTTTTTTTTTAAATATACGGTATTTTTTTGTTATACCAGGAGACAAAACCTTCCCCCAATTGTCTTTAGTTTTTTTTACAATAATTAATAATTCTTTATTTTTTTTGTCACAAAATACGATAATGATAATAATAATTTTTTTTCATTGTAAACTTTAAGGTCCCCCTTAGCCAGACAAAGGCTCGTCAGGAGGTTCCAGGTTTAGCATAGAAAATAACACATACAATAAAAGATACAAGAATTTAACCGTCTACATTTATAACTAACAACTAATTAAATCATTCAATTATTTCAATACTACAATACAAAATCCTTATAACAGTTGCTATAGCAATAAAATTACAATTGATAATTGTGCAATATGCAATAATGTTACAAGAAGTATTATAATAATATTACAAAATATTAAAATAAAGTCAAAATCAAATTTTAAGTTCTTTGTTGTTGAGATATTGACTTTGAATTTAATTGGTTTGTCCGAATTGTCACTAGTTTGATTAATATTGTAGTGCATTAATATTACAAGGAAATCACGTTTAAATAAATAATTTCTCAAATAATTATGCTAAATATATTCCAGCGCGAATTCAGGCCAGGCACGCGATATTTCCGAGACGAGTCAAGAAATATTTCCACCGATTTCTACATAATAACATAAAGTCCAGATTTCCGAAATGTTTGCGCCGAGCTAGAGATGGGAATCTCGCGAATCCTTCGGATTAATTCGTTTTTATGTCCCGCCGTTCGGGAATCCGGCCTCGCGGCTTTAACAGTTAAATTCATATTTATTCGCCGCGATCGCCGATCTGGGGATTTCGCTCCGGGAAAACGTTTTGGTCTCTCTGGAAAAGCTCTCTGATCTATGAAAGGATGTCGGCCATTTTGTCCTCCGATTTCTTTTTTTTACCCCTTGATTTTTCAGCCTTACGCATCCTGCCGAGGGAATCCTGAGCGATAGATTACTCCGCTGCCCTGACCAGATTAGAATGTACGCATCGGAAAACTTTTTTTCCCCCTTTTTTTCTCTTCAGGGGTTCCGAGGAATTCCGATAATTTGCAAGCACGTCTTCATTCCCGGGCCTGACTTGCGCGAAATCAGGGTAAAGGAAAAATGTCCATTGTCCGATTTCCCATTTTCAAAATACCTACGTCTTCATCGCTGAGGACTGATAATCTGGGTCATCGCTGACTACCAAAAGTCTTCCGTTCTTCATCCAATTCTCGATATCTAATAGCTTTCGGGAACGCAGAAGTGTACAAGTATGTATGATGGATAAGAAGTATCACCTCAATCTTCAAAACTGTGGTAATGGGGAATAAAAGTGTCGACCTATCTATAGAAACTAGAGCACGGTGACTTTCATTCTACGTCGGAGCATTCTTGAAATTGGAACGTTTTAGAGAGAGAAACGGCGAAAATCCTTTCTCCTGAATTCGAAATGTCAAACGGGCGAAATTGGGTTCGCCTGAATTATTTTAAATGGAAAGTATAGGGATCGTTATGGCTCGGTAAAGATGAAAAGTCTCTGAAAAGTTTGGTTAATCCTTAAGCGTCATCAGAGGGAATTTATTATATGACGGGGCTAATTATGCGTGTCATTGTAAACCGTTTATGCGATTAATGTTAAACCTTTAAAATGTCAAAGCAGGTATAGATATGAGGATCCCTAAATTTTCGCTAAATAATTACATTCTTTCGAAATTTCTGAGTGGTTATTAGTGCAAATTAAACTAATCCCATCAGATTGACGATATTTGGTCGTCATTTACCGTGTATAATTTTTCTTCAATACTCATCATAATAAGTGTATATTTAAGATATGTGTAAAATAAGTAGATACTCACGGGTAAAAAACTATTAGAATCATTAATAGTTCGCAAATTCTTATTAACACATATTTATCTACGGAGATATACAAGGGATTAGTTCCAACTAACCTGCAAGGGATATAAGAGTTGCAGGACCAGGCAGTACTTGCAAATCATACACATTTTAATTTGTGTGCATGTAAAATAATGTATAAAATATGCACTTGATATGAGTGTCATATTACTTGTAGTAGTATTGTGAAAAGTGCTTCGACAGCTGAGGTCATTTAGCACCTAGTCTCCCACTGGGAATCGAACCCTGGACCGCTTTCATTGAAGTCGAACGCGCTGCCCACACGGCTATCCGGGAGCCCTAACATTATAATTATATTTCTATTTGGGTCCGGCAAGAATGACTGGTAATGTAAATCTTGCTCGCAGATGAAGTTACTTATTTGCAGTTTGGTCGCTTATAAGGATAGACTTTAAAGTCGCTGTATTCTCTTCATCATTCACTGTTGCCACACTGCTAAAGAAGTTGATTGCCTTCTGATGGCCACAGTGCAGTTAAATGCTTACATATCCTACATCAATTAACATGTCCGTCCGGAATGTCATCACCCCGAGGGTTGGTTGGATCCTCAATTTCTCCCTCATTAGCCACAGGAAGGAATGGAGAGGGACTTAGTCTTACTACACTAGATTTGCAGGGAGTAAGTTAGCTTTCTTCGATGACCCAGAATCACCGTAAGTGGAATGCAATGACCCTGCGAATTAAACTTTTCATTTCATTCAATAATGAGAGGCCAGGATCAGGGTCGGACTAAAACCCCGAGCAGAATGTCATGCGGGCGACCCTTACTTATATATGCGATAAAAATATCAATTATTAAGCATTTTCCTTATTTTTTGAGGGTACTTATTTGCATTACTTTAAACAGATGTAATAAATAATATTTTTAATTTATCTCATTCTTGTTTTACCAAATAATAATATAAAATTAATATAAAATTTAATAATAAAAATACAATCAAATTCAATAATTATATAAAAGTTAAGAAAATGGGTTGTTATACTGAAAGTGAATGCACCGCAACAATTAGAAATCATCATCTGTTACGATCGATTGAATCATTAAATCTTATCTTAACAATAATTCAACAATTCCCTCCAGATGAATTTATTAGACCTGACACATCTGTTCTTATCTAAATTTTTTGTTCCGGTTTACAATTACACTGATTTTTTTCTGTTGATAATCATGTTGCTTAATCATAATTTAGGTACGTTTTTTGTTTATTTGTTCGGTGCAAACATCTTTATTTCTAGCATATTTTATGTTCATCTTTATAATAGCGTATCTACATTGCTCGTTTGCTTTTCAGATCTACCTCAACCTTCTTTTTCTATAAAAATAAATTAACTATCAATAGCAGGTTTCTCGCGCCTCTCTCCTTGCGGCTGTTTTCCAGATGTGGTATATTTTTTCTTAACTGAAAACTTGAGTTCTTAAATCCACAAAGTAGTTGTCTTCTGCGTACTTTTTCCAAGATATCTCTTTCTTTTAATGTTTTGAGACGAAAGGTTATACGTCAGAAGAGACAGTCTAAATCTCATCAAAAAGTTGTGTAATTATCATTATACTTGGTTAAACTGCTATGACTTTAAATCTCCCAAAGTTCATTTTATAGATTTCTTTCCAAGGATTGAAATCAAATTCACGGTTATTATATGCCCAATTGCGATGAAGCCTTCTCTATAGTTGAGTTTAATACAAACTGCTTTCGAAATAAACCTCTACCAGAGTTTCGTCTTGGATTATTCAACAATTTTCATCTCAAGATTTAGCCGGAATTAAAAGTTGGGGAGAAGTATCAGGCAAAGGTAAGGCAAATTGAATATTAATTGAGGGAATCCAGAAAGGTAATTATCAAAGGAGGTTGGTCAGGATCTTCGTCGAGATAAAAAATTCGAAATAAATTAAGAGCCAGGCAACAGGGAAGGAAGGAAAGTTTCTGATTTTGGAATTAACTAGGGAACAAGTTATGAAAACGCCGGAGAAATGGATCCGAGGAACAGGAATTTAAAAGGCAAATCCAATTATAATGCGAGGTAATTAACAAATGACAAGTACAAGGTTGATTGTGTCCATCGATCCTTTTTACCCGCTAATTAAAGACTGGGAATGCGGTGCTCTTGTTCCGATGAAAAGTTTCTGCAACATCTATCTTCCCCGTCCCATCCCTTACGAAAATAGTAAAAAATGCACAGAAGTTATTCTATAAGCGTCACGAAAATTTCTCGCTGAATTTATTCCGCCATTCTTTACCTTCCCAGAAGCGGCGGAAAAAAGAACTTCGGGATATATGTTGAAAAGAGTTGTATTCAAGAGAGTTCTGCTTCGGCGAAGAAAACTCATATCATTAAAGGATGTCGGAGTTGGAAATGAAACGCAGTAGAGGATATGTTGCGATTTGTAACGAAAATACGGAGGATTCTCACAGAAGTTTCGTCTTTGTTAAGTTGAAGTTTAAAGCTGAAATGCCTTTGAGGCTTTGCTGTTAGAATTCGTCATCCAACCACACTTGCTTGTTTTTTCGTTGTTATTTTTTTAGCTTTTTCTTCTTATTATTTATTATCATTATTTATTATTATTTATAATCATTATTTATTGTTATTGTTTATAATTATTATTTATTATCATTATTTTTTGTTATTATTTATTATTATTATTGATTCAATTGTTACAGTTGGATTAATAGTCCGTTAGAAAATTTATGGATTGCAATTGTGTATTAAAATAATTTGATTATCTACTATGCAATTATGAATGCAATTTAATTATCTACTATGCAGTGGGCAATATAATAGCACTGAAATTCCTCTACTGCACAATTGTGCGACCTTACTGGAATACGCTTCAGCAATCCGGTCCCCATATTATGCAAAGCATTCCAAGTCTATTGAATATGTGCAGCGCAAATTTCTTCGACTGATTAATCACAAAGAGGGTCATGATATTCACAATACTTCATATTCAGTTATAGAACAAGAGCTTAAGATTCTCTCCCTTCATCATTGTCGTGTCTTATCCGATTTAATATTCTTGTACATACAAGTTAATGAACAACAAAATAGAATACCCTGAAGTTTTAGAACTTATAAAACTACGTGTACCATCCCACATCACTAGAGGCCAAAATTGATTTGCAATACCGACTTGCAATAACAAATATAGTTACAATACACCCATGAATAGGCTATGTCGACTAGGAAATACACATCTAAAATTTTTTGACATATTTCACCATAATTATCATTGTTGTGTATATATTTATATCTTTGTACGCTAGTCTATCTGATGACAGGAACTACCGTAAGAAATACATGACAGGAGTATTTGAGAATTGTTTTATGCACTTCCCGATTAGTTGATGATAATAATCATAAGTTTTTAGACCAAGCAAAATATTGAGAAGTGATGGGATTAATCACTTGAAGTACGATTGACCTTAAGTTCTATTTTACATTACTGAAGTTTTTGACGGAACAATTAAAGATTTATTTTTTACGATAAAGATAGTTGCAACTTTATTCAGACAATCCTTCCTTTGAATTGATAGTACTTTGCTGAGAGGGACACTTCTTTAACATTGATACAGTCGGAAAAAGTTCAATATTTTGAGGTTAGGTGGTAGGGAATCTTTTTCTTCCAGGCCACATAGGTCTTTCCAGGCGTTCAATGCCACCTTTTCTACATACAAATATTCTACCTATATCTATTTAGCATTGAAGTTCGTTTTTCACCTTTAAATTTAGATGCTGAATTATTTGAATGTAGGCGATAAGCCACTCAAGAGAGGTCCGATGATTTCACACGCCTCCTAATGGATTCTTGAACGACCGAATCTGCGGCCCTCAGATGAAAAAGGTTTCCCAAGTCCCCAACCCATTACTTCTTCATAATTGAGGTAGACGGCTTGTTTTCATTGGTGCGAATGAATCTGTTAAAAATCCTCGAATGCGATTGCAATTGCCACGAAGCTATTACCAAAACTTCGAAGCAAGGTATCCTTAACACAAATAATTGAATTTTATACGATTTAATTGTTGATATTGCATTCTTTATGCTTCTATTACAATATTATAGAATTTCTTTCGGATTTTATTGTTGATATTGTATATTTTATGCCTTGGTTACAATATTATAGAATTTTATACGAATATATTGTTGTTATTGCATTGTTTATGACGGTTATTATTGCGCTTAAGTCGAGTTTCTATTGTTTTTATTGCATTTTTATGCCGTTTTTTTTGTTATTATATTTTAGGATGTTATTACAAATGTTATTACAGGATGTTATTATCGAATTAAATAATAATTCGTTGTTGTTATTTTACTTTTTAAGCCGTATTTACCAAAAGTACCGAATTTTTCATAGATCTTTGTTTTATCTATCAGGACACTGGAAAAACTAAGAAAAATAACGAATCTTCATCGAATCGCCGGTCATATTGTATGCAGTAAAAGATACAGTGAAACCCACTTAACACGTTCCCTCTCGAGACGACATCATGGTTGATAGGCGCTTTTCTCGCGGTCCTCTTCACCAGAGAATCTAACCGTAATATTTTCCTTACGGTTTTCCCTCCGGTTTAACCAAAAATGAAAATATTGGTTCAATTACGGTTTTGATCCATCTGCAAACGTCAAACAGGATTGAACGGCTTCTTTCGCTCCGACCATTGTGATGGATACATACTTACATCTTGTTGACATTATTTCTTGCTCTTAATAAAACTTGGTAACGGTTAGTTGTAAGTCATAGGCACTCATGCTTAATAAAAACTTCCTCTAATTAAATCTAGATAAAATTTGCATTGTAGGAAAATAAAATTTGGAATGGAATAAATGACGGTTTTCGGTTTCTTTTCGAGTTGATGAATTTTCTCGTTTACCCTTCGGTATACTCCGGTAAAAATAATTGCTTTTTTCGGTTTCGATTCGATGCTCTGCAAAATAATGATTTTAAGATTAGTTTTCGGTTTGTATTATCCTACTTTTCACTCCAAACGCACAGTGAAAATTCCACTTAAGACGCTAACTTAAGCTAACCGTTGAAATACCCGTTCCCATAAACTGAGCATTCCACTTTAGTTTATAGTCATTGGATGGACCAGACATACTTAACACTATCTTCATCGCCTTTCTCCTATCTTGCTTCGCCTTTTCTCCAACACCACAAATTCTCTGTCTGGTGAGATATTGCTTAGTTAGCTAAGAGTGAAAATATCGAAAATTAAGTAATATATCGAAAATTAAGTAACATATCGAAAATTAACTAATATATCGAAAATCAAGTAATATATCGAAAAATAAGTACTATATCAAAAATTAAGTAATATTATCGAAAATTAAGAATATATCGAAAATTAAGTAATATATAGAAAATTAAGTATATATCGAAAATTAAGTAATATATCGAAAATTAAGTAATATATCGAAAATTAAGTAATATATCTAAAATTAAGTAACATATCGAAAATTAAGTAATATATCGAAAATTAAGTACTATATCGAAAATTAAGTAATATATCGAAAATTAAGTAATATAGGAAGGTGCCTTTTAGTTCGAAAGTTTGAGAATTCTTAAAAAACACGAATAGAAGGCCATAGCAATAGTTCGCGGACCTTTAGATATCCCATTATAAACTGTGGCAAATAAATCAACTCAAGAACAACCCTTTTAGTCTTAAAATGTAAACCACTTTTTTAAAATAGAGTAATAAAACCCTTCAACGTGCAAGAAATAAAAATAATTTATATCCTACCTATGACGTGGTTATCTCTCCGTCTCCTGATAAACGTCTTAAGCGGGATTTACTTTATTCGCAGTTATATATTAGTATCATCTTATTCATCATTTCTCCATCCTAGAGACATCATTAGAACCCTCATGTTTTCAATACTCATTACGGAGATGGTCTAGGAAATAAATTCCACGTATTCCAACACTCACTTGTTTCAGTTTCCGAGAGTGTACCTCATTGCAGCACTCATAACATCTTCTATTTGTCTACGTTACGAATGAGGTGTTACCTCTTGCGCTATATTTCTTTGTGAGAATTGTCTCCACGAAAGAAGCAATTTGTTTCTGCAGCTTCCTCGTAACCTTTGGGTATTCCTCCACCTTGGTATTTCATTATTTGCTAGCGTATTCCCCCTGCAGAAACGATATTCTAGGCAAACTTCAGCTTGAAGATACATACGGATGGAACTTGTGCAAAGATCCGCATGACGTACTCCTAAAAGGGGATATGAATAACATGTAAGAGACTATGTCTTAAGTATGACAGGGGAAGGCAATTTCAAAACGCAGATGGGATGGGAAGGGCAGTCATGGACAATGGAAGATCCACGAGATGTGGGTAAACGCATTCCTTTCCTGGAATTTTTCACCCTCATCATCCCTCAAACGTTGAAAAAGATAGAAGGGAGAAGGGACGTCATTGAACAAAAAAGCCCTTACCTGAAACAATTGAAGATTTTAGACAGATGTGTAAAGATATGATATAATTTACATGTATGATTGTGAGGCTTTTGATGAGTTGTCTTAGGTGATTGTTAAATCTTTTTTAGAATAATTTATAAATGCGTAAGGTTATCATAAAAATGTATTCGTATAAATGTGAGGCTTTTGATGAGTTGTCTTGGGTGATTGTTAAATCCTTATAAATTTTGTAGTGGCTGTATATCAATATATAAATTATAATTTAAATGACGATTAACTAGTCACCCCACGCGAAAATTTCGCCCAATCAAATTGAAAGTTCTTATTTCATACCCGATGGTGTGTTTTTTAAGGTATGTTTTAGTGTTTGCGTATTCGTTTGTAGTGATTGGAGTGTTTGTTGAAATGCATTCGGGCGGGGAAATAGAGAATAGACTTTCGATAAACCTCGTTCGTTTCGATAGATATGCATATCTATACATCCAGTAACAAAAATCTAAGGGCAAATTCAAATTTTAACTCGATTTTTGACCGAATAATGCAGTTTTTGGTATATTCTGGCAGGAAGCGAGAAACTTTCTCTTTAAGGTGGTATGTCATTTATATGTTTTGATGCAGTTTCAAGGGTGAAAAGCGCTGGTCACCGACAACAGATGTTTAGAAATAACATATAAGAATCGTATTCGAACGTATTAGAAGGATCATGTATATATACTTTCGTATTGGAATGATTATGTATATACACTGAATTTTTATGCATAGAACTCCGTAGTATAGTTTGCTATAGTCGTTCTGCAAAAGGTCGCCACCTGACCCAGCGGTAAGACCGCAGTAATAATTTAAAAAAGATCCTCCTCCCGCAAATTCACGACGACAGTGAACGCCATCCGTCCCTGGGCATGACCGATATTTACGTCAAACCCACGCCGCCGCTTCCCGACGCGTCAGCCCGAAACGAACCCCTCGTTACGCACATCGCCATCGCGGCGGCGTTAGACAGAGCGGCGGTGGAAAAGAAAAAAAGAATAGCGCCCTTAATTCCATTAAAATTTCCGGGTTCCATTTTATCCCCCTCTCCAACGTATGCGAGAAATTAAAATAACAAAGAGGCCGAAAAAAGGGAAGACGGAAAGGACTTATTTTATTCACACCGGATTTCGGCATTCTTCCTCTTCTTCTTGTTTCCATTTTCCGAGTTGGCAACCCTCCTCCGTTAAGGAGAAAATATCTAGAATTCCCCAAAGCTGCTGGAGAGAGAGAGAGAGCACCCGCCCTCTCTTCCCAACCCTTTTCTGCCCTCCCTTCCAGTTCGCGCATGCCCGTTCCGCGGCCCGTCCTCAGTCCCTCGGCCGGGCAGGATCCGTATTGAACGAACCGTCGCCGAGGAGTCTTCTCAGGTGACGGGCAACCGTTCAAAACTGTTCCGCGAAAGTCGCGCCGTCGACTGGGAAAAAGGCGAATCGAACATCGGCAGTGTGGCGGTAAGCGGCGGGGAGTTTGGCGGCGGATTGCCCCGTTCGACTCCGCGGTAACCAACCGCCGCATTGTTGTACCAACTCCGCAACAATATGACTTCCCCCCCGATCCCCCCGGCGGGGTGGTCCATGAGGGGGCTTAAGTGCTTCTCTCCTTGCCGTCAATCCTCCCGTCCCCTCTGAGATGGATATCGTGCCTCAGATGTTTATTATATTCCCGCCCGTTACTTCTCGGCGGAGTTAGCATGGAGTTGGGGACGGTGCGAGAGCCAAGTTTCTCAGCGAAGAGTGAGTTGTGTTATGTTCCAAAGTGTGTCTCCGAGACGCAGACCAGCATCCGAGAGTGTTCATCGCGGGATGGCGCCATCCGGAAGACGTTTCAAAGCCCCTCATTTCGCGATATCGATTGGATTCGGAGGACCCCGTCGGATTCTGCAAGCTTAGAGGCCATCCTCGGCTGAAGGTAAAGCTGATTCATTAAGACGTTCTACTCGATTTCCGATCCCTCCCCCTTTTATCGTGACGCAATCAGGGACGCCTCGGAAAGGGTTTCCTGCCCCCCGACGTGGATTTCCGGCATCCTAGGCGAATTTCCGTGCCAAATCTTTTCCTCTCCCCAGAGTTTGGGGCCGTAATAAAAAACGGCAGACCGCTCTTAACGTAAGACTTGTGGCGTCCCTAAATTAACCCTCTGGCGTCCCATGCGGCCTCGCTGGACGGCTGCGTTCGGATTGTCTCGGGAGCGATGCTTTACTTTTATGACTGCTTTACGCAGGCTTTTTTGGCCTAGCCCACGGAGTCTTTTTGCCGGCCTTTTCGCTTTCATTAATTCCGGAGTTAGCTTCGATGCTCACGTACGCTGCGGAATTTTAAATCAATTCCGCCACCGGCCTTAAATTTGCCACGGTTTTTGTCCCTAGACCCCGAACGGCAAATTGTTTCTCTTGTGGGGAAAAGGGATTTTTATCTGGAGCTATAAACTTTGGGCGAAAAAAATGAAGATGCTGGGTGCAAAGGGCGTTTTTCCGCCAGGATTCAATTGGTCGTGTTTATTGAAATACCAGAGAGAGAGAGAAAAGAATTCGGGAAGAAGTTGCCGAAGGGTTGCCGTGGGAAATAGGAAAGAATGCCGTCGCCTTGGTGACTCGTGTCGATTCCCTATAAATCTGCGAAATGTCTCCTTTTGTCAAGGATTTTTCTCTTTCTTTTTTTTTAAATCGTAACTCCCTTATGACGCACGTCCGGTAGGAAGTTACGCACGTTTTTTCCGCCGTTACCTAACACTAACAGCTGTATGTAAAATTCTTTTGTAACCTCACGCCGTAGAGTTTCCCTTAACTTTTCCACAACTCCATCGGTCACAATGCGTTTATGAGATGAAATGTTCGGACAAAATTAGACATCTTTGACTCGTGCAACACTAGCCGTCGTCGGAATATTAACCGATGCTTTTCATAGCCGCAGTTTTGTAACCAAGGAGACGAGCAATTAAGATTTCACCCGGAATTGAGTTAATTACCGTTTTTTTCGGCTAGGAAATTGCAGCGGCGTGCACTCGTGCATTTTCCATTTAATAACCCCGGCGGTCAAAGAGACGAAATATTTCATGCTGAGCGAATGTGGAGATAATTAGCTGTTCAGCTGAAAAGTCACATACGTCTGAAAAGTGGGCGAGCGAAAAAATACGTTTCATTACTTTCAAAGTTAAGGGAGGAAAAAGCGTTCCGAAGCGGGGGAAATTGAAGTCGATTTTCGAGCTTTTTTCCACCGCCATATTTCGACGCAAAAGTCTGAAAAATTTATCCCTAATGACCCAAGTCGTATTAACAATGCCTGCCGCTTGCTGTATTCAAAATAAAGGGAACGATGAAATGGCTTTCTGAATGGAAAAACGACCTCTCTGTCGCCAAAGTTCCAAGTGACGTGGAATCCGATGTTAATTCAGCTCGGAAGCTATATAGTGCGAATATTTTCGCAGGCAAATCAAATTTGCATCGACGACTCTCTCTCTCTCTCTATGGGTGAATATATCAGCTTTCCAATACGCGTAATATTGGAGACTTTCTGTATCTTTCCTCCACTTCCAATATCTCCTTTAAAAGGCAAGAGAGAGAGAAAGTTTATGATTTTTACCCTTCGGCAAGTGTATGATTGAAATGGGGGATATTTCATTCTTTCTCACACTTAGTCTTTGAACATATGTTGCCTAGAATTAATTCGACAATATTGACAGATCAAGTCAACGATACGGGGGAAATCGTTTAACAACTGGTAGTAACTAGTACTATGTACTCATACATACACACGTACTTTATTTCGAAAATAAATAAATTAATTGTTTCGTCTTACATCTAACCCGTTGCTAAGCAACTGAGTGATAGGAGAGAACACTTTAGTTACCAAGGAGGATAGCAATAAATATACAAATGAAGTACAAAAATGTAATAACATACAGTGTAAAAAGTAAACATACCAACATAAAATAGGTTTTTAAATATTTATGTAGAATTGAATGTTAACAATTTTTTAAGTAAAAGAGATTTTTCGCTTAAATTCATGAATTGAGCTATCATATGATTATTAACATTGCTAGTTTTCATCGCTTTGTTAACAATGTCGTGGAATGATGTAACAATTACGTTGCCATAGAACCCAACTCATACGCCACGTACCTTATTGAATCAAGTAATTCATCTCTCACAAAATATGTTAATGTTTGCATTCTCAGATGGAAACTTTATTTAAATTCCCAACACCACCTCCTTTTTTCGTCATCACAATGTTCAATTCCGACTGAATCATCCCGAAATTTTCATTTTTCCGTCCTTAATCAATGCGTTACTGTCGAAATGTGTAGAGAAAGGAGAGAAGATAACAAGATGTAGGAATTCTTCGCGAATAATCGACATTTTTCTCCGTCCCTTCCTCACGGAAAGCAATAAATATTACAGAGAAATATCTTCACGTTCTGAAGGGTCTGCTTTCGCGAAGTTTTCGTTTATTTTCAATCTTGCCAAAACCCATACTTTTTCCCGTGCAAATTTTCGCCTCTCGAAAAATTTAATCTCCGAAACTGCTGTGAATATTTTCTTCAAATTTGGTATCAAGAACTCGTGGGACATGGGCTAAATGGCCTTCGAATTAATCTCATAAAAGAGCTAACGAGCCACTTCACACGGACCTTATTATTCCCGTCTCATACATAAAAGTCATAACTTAATTTTTTCCTAAATTCTGATTAAATTAGGCAGATTCCACCCGCACCTTTTCCTGCGGGGAAGGTAGCAGATTCTCGATAATCAAGCCACAGTTTCCTAACAAGATTAAGTTTCAAATATCACGCTCAGCCTGTCTGATTGTTCTCCCCGCCGATCCCAAAATTTGATTTTGTCATCCCCGGTTTCAATTATCTGGAATGATTTCTCCGAAAAAGTTAGAGACTTAACGAATTTTCTGTCGTTTCATGTTGCGTTCATTTTGGAAGCGGTTCCGTTTTCGATTTTAGTTGTGCCACATAATAATATTTTTTTCTTGCGATGGAAAATTTTTATTTTGTCATTGTTTTGCCTATTGCTAGCTGCAATATTTTTGAAGGTAAATCATAGCCCTTTACATTACGGATATTTTTAAGCTACTCATCCTTTAACTCAACTTTCACAGGAATTTTTACAACCAAACATAAATATTTTTATTTTTTATTATCTCCTCTCAAAAAATTTCTTTTTAACGGAAATTGCTCATATAGAAGATGAAGGGGAACCTTTTTTTACTCAGTCTTGTGGTAATGAAGAGGTTAGTTATTAAAAATTTTATCCGATTTTTTAAGATTTATTATTTAATCAATGAACATAGAATATCCTAAAACGTAAAATTCTTTGATAGCGAATATTTTGCGTTTATGGAATTTAAGAGTGCAATTTACAAGATTTTCTCACTCTGGATTTTCCTTTCCCTTGAAGTGAGTTGCCAATATTTCTATTGCATTCACGGGAGATGTAATTAGTAAATACCGTTGAAATATTCTCCCTCACAGTCATAAATATAGTTTCTTATACATATCGTCCGTTTTCTGTTGCTTGACTTGTGAAATGGTTATTGAGCAAAATATTCATTGAGGCTTTCCCGGTGGACTGAATGCTGGAAGAGTGTTTCACGGGATTGTTATAAAGCCACTTTTAGTGATTATCCATAATATATATGGTGCATTTACTTTTAGTTATAAGTTCATCGAAACGGAATCAACTGCGGAAAGGGTGTATTCGTTAGTAATCATTAGAAAACAGATCCACTTTTCCTAAGAATTAGGCCAGGAATCTCTTACTTCTTATTGCTACTTATCGAAAAGAACATACATCAGATTACTCTTGCGTTAATAATGAAATTGATTTGAAATTTGTGTATACCTGGTATATTTTTTGTGTAAATTTATATATACCTTTAAAATAAACCTGGGCATTACTATTTTAGTGGTTCGAGCGCAAGGCACTTAAAACATTAATCACGTAGTCCTACAACAGTTAGGTTTTGATATGATGCTCAGATGCCATTTAAAATGAAGCACAAATAATACCAATTTATATCATTAGTTAAAGATTCTGATGTATTTTTGAAAAATTAAATAATATTTCCGGTATTCGGTTAAGTTATATGACTTCATACATTCATATTATACATTGAATTATCGTTGATGTTTTACGAAAGGAATTGACGTCATCAATTCATTGACAAGCCTCGCTGAAGGTGATTTATAATTAATATTATGATGAGAAATAAAGCAATTTTACAAGGTCATCAGCGTGGCTGCACCTACGGCTACAGCTGATCCCATTTTGGATTCGAATAATGAGTAATTCCCTCCGATGAATCATCAATTTTATTGTAATGTAAAATAAAAACTTACTGCATTTAAATATCAGAAAACTAAGTGACATGAAAGAACGGAATTGAAAATTGGATTTCCAAAATTATCAGCTTATTGATTTGTGGCTTATGAAATATAGCATAGCATATACTAAAATTATAAGATTACGTCCATCTTTTTCCTGGTTTTACTATCTTAAAACTTGCCATTATGTAGTTAGATCAATCAATATCTCAACTTCAATTCATCTCATTTCTATTCCTTTAATTCAGTTCAAAATAAACTAAGATGCATTCATGGATACTTTATATTTCCCAGTAGTACTTTAAATTTGATCATTTTTCTGTCACTAGTTACTCATATATTTTAACCATCAGGAATAAGATGCATTTTCTATACTCAGCAACACATAAGAAACACATCGGCCGCTATCAACTTATGTTTTTTCCTATATTTACATATTCCTACATCAAAATATTTCTATATCTTCTTGGATATATATAGTACGCATATCTTATTATTCTATGGATATAGTAGGAAAAAGATTTAACGTCTAAATAAACTTAAGTAGAAAATTATCCTTTCCGTATCCGCTAGGTGTTTTGAGTAAACTGAGAATAATTACCGTTTGAATATCCGAGTTTGTTTGAAGAAGTAAAAACGAGGCTGAACTCAACGCCTGAGAATGCCTCAGGAATATTAGAGGCTGTAACTCGTAAAAATTTCCCATACAATATAAATGTGGTATAAATTAACCCTTGAATAAATGACGTGCTCATACGTGAATCAGATGCTGCTCCGATCTCTTGTAGGCTTTTCGTTGATTTGAAAGTCGTGAAATTACTTTAACTACGTTATTTCCGAACTTAAATTGAATAGGAGAGTTGCGTATAAGTTTTGGTGCGGTTAAATTCAGTGAAGTATTTCTTGCGATTTTTCGAAAGCCCAGGAATTTTGGAGATGGGTTTTTCTTCTCGGCCTTGGAGTAGCTAATAGCTGCTTTCACAATGTTACGCCGTTCACAATGCGTATACTCCCTTCAACTGATTGATTAAGTGGAAAACGGTCGCACTGAACGCCACGGGAGACCGCACGTTGACCGCCTCTGAGCCTTGCAATACATTACGGATGACCAACCAATTGCGTATAACATAATTATGAATTATGCAATTGAATTCAGAGAAAAATTAGATATGCATTTCTTACGAAATATAAATATTTACCAATGAATTACATTACAGATGACCAACCAATGGTTTATTGCACAATTATGAGTACTGCATTAAATTCAGAGAAAAATTAGATACGCATTTATTACGAAATTAAAATATTGACAATCAAATACAAATACTTACACGTACAAATACATACACTATCCCATTCGTTGAATGTAGAGAGAGCTTTTATTGTGGCATACTGATATAGGTTATGGAATATTATTATGTTTTACGGTATATGGTAGTAGATTTTATGGTACATCTAAAGAAAATGGCATATAGGCACTGGCATATAAACTGCGCCCTGATACAGAGGAGAAAATGCAGAAAAAAATTTTGACGACATTGTCGATACTTAAGTTATACTTCCGTTTAACTTTTAAATTCCCGTCTACGATTTACATTTTTAAGATCATACATTCCAATCTATCATTTTTATTCGATATATTAATCACAATTACTACGATATTGCTTAAAAGACTGAATCGGTAAAGCCAAACCTTTGGTTATACTTATATAATATAATATAAAACTTATATAATACGAGGGGTAAATTTTTATAGCCATAACTTTGAAAGAAAGGTTCGTTCTGTATGCCGTCAGATGCGATAATCGAACCATTAAAGCTCTGCCACCCCTGCATCGCAAGCAGAGTGGGGTGAGCGAGTTACACGTTACGTACTGCATCCCATTGCGCGAGCATCCAGCGTAGGAGAGAAATCTCAGGATAGCGAGAAACGCACGGCTGACAACGGGCATCTGAGCCGCCATCTGCGCACCCCGTCGATCCGCGCGCTATCCGCGAACATATTTCTATTTCCGTCACGATGATACAATTTTTAAGGAACGCCACTCCCTCTCACACACCCGTACATCCTCCCTCTACATTATTACGCAGACCCTGTTTTGATCCCCTCATAAAATAACACGGGAGCACAAAAGGCCGGCAAAAGTTCCACCTGAAAAAATCCCCGATCTAATTCCGCCACGAGGATGCACGCGTGTTTCGGAAAAACAACTGAAAAACGCTACGCGAAATGGCGAGGTTACAAGATTGCAGATGTCGTCTTTCTCCCGGCGCTTCCGGGTGACATCATTAAAAAAAAAACTCTCCTTTGATCTCTTTTGTAGGGGATATCTTTTTAATTCCTGCCGTGGAAATCGCGGGAGAGTCTCTCTCAAACACAGCGTCCCTTGTTCCCGAGCCTTTTCATCCCTCGGATCCTTTTTATCAAAATCTCGCGAAATCCTCCTCCCTAATAATTGATACAGTGCGGGATTATCTTCCTTGCTCCGGAACAAGTGAGGCAGATCTGCGGTGCAATTCATTCGGGCGCTTATTCCGACGTCGTTATCCTTACTTGCGATGACTTGCACCCGAATAAAAATGGAGGTGATTTGAGAGGCGATGAAAAATGGCGTAAAGAGAGGATTACCGAGTGCTCCCATTGAAATAAATTGATGCGTTTCATCGCCCGAAGAATCTTCCCTCTCTTTCGGGAGTTTTATTCCGTGAATAATGGAGGGAGTGAAAAAAAATCAATTTTTCCATTAATTATACAAGTGTCGTTAAAAATGCAAGGGATCTTGTTTTTATGGCTGGAGACCTTTTTCGATCGGGATTCCATATAAACTGGCTTATTCTCATTGGTGAACTGCTTTAGTGTGCAGTATTCAGCATGGAGGTTGGTTTGGGCATCTACCTCTCTACCGTTAGATATCGAAAGATTTGGAGTGGGAATGAGGCCAAGAATAATAAGGAGTGAGGTAATTTGCTTCTGATTTCCTCATTGGCATTTTTAAGGCATTCGTTGCTATTATATCGTTGCGGCATAGGATGACATTAGCTATGAAAAGCTTTGGAGAGGTAATGAAGCTAAGTATAGTGAGGAGTGTGGTCCTTTGCTTATGATTTTCTCACACTTTTAAAGGCATTCGTGGCTTCCAGATCATTGTATCATGGGATGAAGTTAGCTAACAAAATCTTTGGGGATGGGAATGAATCTGGATGAGGAGTGAGGTCTTTTGCTTTTGATTTCCTCATTGACATTTTTAAAGGCATCCGCTGCTATGAGTTCATAGTGACATGAGATAACATTAATTATAAAAATATTTGGAAAGGGTATACGGCTAGGCAAGATAAGGAGTGAGGGTATTAGTTTCTGATTTCTTTATTAACACTTTTAAAAGGAATTCGTTGCTATGAAATTATTGTACAATGAGATGAGAATGTTAGAGTGACCAAAATGAATGCTACTATCCAGCATCACCCATGCCTTAGTATAGTTCATATCGTAACAGCCATGTACCAGAAAGACAATGAGACTAAAGCAAACAAAAGATAGATCCTATATCTCGTACCGAAATGTCTGCATATACCGTCTCAAATCCGAAGGTTGATTGGACTGAACCCCTTCTCCGTTAGCTATCAAGAGCTCCAGATAAAGAGGCTTACTGGGCATGATGAGGATTGAAGTAGCTTTCCCTTTCTCCCTGATCCAGAATCCTGTGCTTAGAAAATATTCATGTTGGTGTAGAACAATTACAACATGAATAAGTTTTGTATCACTCAATACCCAAATGAATAGATATCTAAATGAATGCCATTCCTCCGCATTTGTATCCCAATAGCCTTTAAATAATATCAGCCACGGACAACACCGAATAAAACGTGAATGATTTCTTCTTCTTTATCTAGTAACAAATTGGAAATGAGAATATTCATTAAGATATGGTTCCATGATCATTGTTTGAATTGCGATGGTTTAAAAAATACTGGGGAACTAAGTTAGAAAAAGATTGTGAGATGGAAAGTAAGAGAGAGACTTTTCTCAATCTATAGAATAAATTTAAGGGCTTCCTCTCCGTATTATCACTAATATTATATATCTCTAAAATAGCAGAAGTATTGTAGCTAATTGTAATTATGGTTTACTATACTTGTATAGTTAGCTTTCCTAGCTTCCTGGAATGTTTTACTCTATATTTTCTTTAATTTTAATTTAATTCCTTTACTTTATTTTCTGTAATTGTTTCAAAATAATACTGTAAATATGGATTTTTCTGTATGTGTATGGTTATAGGACTCTGAAAATTAGCACAGTGTTTTTGTGACATTCTTTTCATGTTAATAATTTCATGAAACCGTATTGATCACTGCAGTAACAATTCAAATTCTTTACAAGTCATAATTACAGATGATCTCAAAAGTTATTTATTAATTTAGTTTTGAGTTTGTATATTCATTTATACAAATATTTCATTGAATATCGTAAATATTCAAGTCCCCCTCAATCGAAATGGAATTACTCATTACAGAGTGATCAAGTTAAGTAGGAAATAAATGATAAAAATAAAAGTCTTCGCTAATTAAACTACAGAATACTTTAACTTTTATACAGTTATTAACAAGTGTATGATGAGCTCATTAATTATTTCTGATAAAATTTAATAACGAGGCATAGTAGTTGATCAGTGATTAATCAATTTGTAATTTTTGTTCATAAGAGCGTATTAATTACATCGTATAGACTCCTTTTAGAAATTTATGCCAGTTACAAGAATATCTCTCTTTTGATAAATTTCCATTTCTCAGAATCCCCATTTTTTGCTTCGTCAATTCCCCATTTATTACTTGGTCTAATTACTGCATGTAGACCATGAACCCATTAAGGATGGTTTATCTATCTACACGAAGAGAAGGCAAGGAAAAATAATATCAAGTTTGCGTCAAGTGCAAAGTTCTCTGAAAAATGCTCTCCATGAAA
This sequence comes from Pachydiplax longipennis, assembly GCA_036926295.1. Classification (NCBI taxonomy): domain Eukaryota; kingdom Metazoa; phylum Arthropoda; class Insecta; order Odonata; family Libellulidae; genus Pachydiplax; species Pachydiplax longipennis. The sequence continues at coordinate 51,904,112 of JAVFKF010000004.1, forward strand.
AATACATCACACCCTCTTCATTAATTTCTCATTTAAAACCTAAAGCTAAATAAAACTTGCTTCCTTAGTTTTTCCTCACGTACAGCTATTCATTTGCTTTTTAAAGTGGAGCAAAACATGCGGCTCGGAAAATAAGGAATCCTTTAAAAATTTCGAGTAAAAATTAAATGCTCAAACACAACTGGGCGAACGAATGCACGACCTGAGGCTGCGACCTTATTTCAGCATTACAAAAGAGGGGAAAGAAAGACGTTAGCATTAAGAAAAATGACCATAAGAACAGCTTAAGGAGATGCTCATTGTTCCTGATGTAAGTGCGTGTGCCTTGTGATGAGATAATAAATGGATGGAAAACGCTTTGCGAAGATTTACAGGCGAAAAATTCTCACTCCGGTGAATGAAATTCCTTAGCTATTTATTAATGACGAATATAAATCTTTCGAGAGCTCGATTTTTTAAATATATTTCTTTCAATCCGATCCGTAACGTTCGTGCTTTTGACGTATTTAATTCAGTAAATTGGTCGCTAATAAATATTAATGTACTTTGATAAATAGCTAATAAATTAATTTAAGGCGAACATTTTAAATTAGTGATTCAATCTCTGTATTTTCACAAGTTTCAGCGGTGAACATGGCCAAATAGAAAAAAGAGATCCAATACATTGAATTGGTATTAATGTTTGAAATCCGTTTTCGTAGATTAATTTTCCGCCGATTCTGAGGCGTCATAAAATCTACACCGAGATGTGCGACAAATCATTTAAAATCCGCAAAAAATAACAAACAATAAATGTGGAAAAACATTAAAGCAAGAGGATTATCGTCGCCGATACCGTAAATGGAATAAAGATTGACGGAATATATTTTTATTTTATCTGTTGCGCACCTATAAAAGTTTATACTAACTTTCCGATAGCATGTTCACGACATTTTCTGCCGTTGTGTTCATTTTAAATTTCGTGTGGAAACTAATTCAAAATTGACAAATTGAAATAAAATAACGTTTGGATTTATTTTCAGTAATGTAAGGTAACCATAGTTGCAAATAGGTTTGTTTTTAGATTTATAATGTACGACAAACATTCCATTAAATCCATTTCGAAAATTTATATCTCCAATCAAAGTCATTCTCGATATATTATTTCTCTCTCTCCAACTTTTCCCTCAGTTCCAAGTGTTTGGGAATTATACTGTTAAAACAAGGTCAGGAGAGGGCTGCAAACATTAAAATTCGTTCAAGATTTGATCATAAAACCAGCGTGAATATCTGAATAACCAATGAGTCATTCAAAGAATTTTATTGGCGTGTGATGTTCCATAACTTCTTTCCCAGTTCTCAACATTATAAAATTTCTGAATTATTATATACAGTTATATTATTATATTCAGTAATATTATTACTTATGATTCAGTTACTCGAACTGTACTTATCATTTATACCTAAATAAATGTAAATTTATTACTGATGTTGTAAAACATATTATAGTCAGTTCGATGGTTAATTACATCAATTACCGCCTAAAATCACAATTTTAACTGCTAATTGATTTCTTATGTAATGGAACTGTTGCAATGAATATTACCATTATACGGAATTGATGGATTCCCTTTTCGAAATCATCTGAGACCTTTAACGAAGAATTTACCATCGCCTTTACTGCGTGAAGAAATAATGGCCATATTGTGATAAATAATTATGTACATTCATCAAAAAGTTATGCTTTCAATCTCGCGGTAGTTTACCGAAAGAAATTCTAGCACTAAGAATGAATTCTTTGGAAACTCGTAACTAATTTCTTGGCAGACATTCTACTCGATACTAGCTGCAATAAAACGTTTTAAATTCATCATTAATCTTTGAAATTCAAGGGTTCTTCGGCAGTTTATTTCCTCCGCAGTGAGTAGACGCTGGAATTAAACCAGGGTCTTCGCAACTAAGGGAGTTAGTGCCATTGTAAAGTGGGCTATAAACAGGGTCAGGATATTTCGAAATAAAGGGGGCCATAACATTTATCTTTAAAGACGATTATTTCCTAAGATCGAACCCTGGACGTTTTTTACGGATTTCGAATGGGCAAATAACCTCAAATCTTTCGCGATTACGTAACAATGAAAGAGAGGTCGGAATAAAGTTATCAGATATCCAACCCATATCCGACGATGCTTGAATTATTCAGAAGCCGAACTATCTCTATCCCCTATATTACTCTACCATCAAGTTGGGTTGCCTTTCTTGATCTTGCGTTTTTTTTAAGGTAGCTGATAAGAGATATGTTAATCATTCGGTCATCATTATTAACTGCCCTATTCCTTCATATTCATAAAATCTTTTCGTAAATTCATAAATATTTTATTTTTTATATGTCAGATTTATAAAAAGATTTTGATTGCTATTGCTATGAAAATAAAAGGAAAGAAAGACAGGAGAGTACTTTATCACAGGTTAAATTAAAGGATGACTTCGTTTCAACGAATAATCGCCATCATCAGAGTTATTATTAAAGTTGAAACTAGTCTTGTTTAAATTAAACCCGTGGAAAAAGTACATTTCTATCTTTCTTCCATTTTAATGTGATATAGTTCGACAAAACTAAGCCTCCCCTCGTGGAATCTATTATAAATTTTGTTGATTTTTTTTAATTTTTTATGCCTTAGATTTTAACATTGAATAAGGATATTGAGATATTCGAGAATAATATACTGATTATCTGATGTACACGCATAACACAAATTGTTCTTCTTATATTCATGTGGGAAAAAAAGGTAAACAATGATTGGTTACCAAAGAGACGGTCTGTGTAAAACGGGATAGTTGACATTAAACCGATAAATTTTGCAGTTGATATCAAATCGAATAGAATATTCTATAATGAAATTCTTCATCGCAAGTTTATTTCTTCGATAACTTCGATAATAATACTTATCGTGACTTTGTTAGAGCGAATTTTAACCTTCGAAAACCACTTTTACAATTAATTGTTTATATTAAATTCACCCCAATATTCATACCCGAACCAGGGTTTGATTCCTGGACTTCGGTGTTGTTAAGCTATCGCGCCAATCCCTACGTCACTGCAGCCGACATATCAATAGCGTCAATTTGAAGTTAATTATTCATAACTTATTCTAACTAAGGCAGTAAGAGATTTAGATTTATTAAACGGGCAAGGTGCCCTCTTTATATTTTACAAGTATTTACAAAACAAATACAAAAATAATAAAATTTAATAATTTTCACAAGTTGATAAAGTACTAATATTAACACAAAAGTCATAAAATTTAAGGTGCATAAATTGAAATTTACAAGGGAATATACAAACTTTATAAAATAAGATGGAAAATTACAAAATACACTTACAAATATAGCTATGTACGTTATTTTTATGTATGATAACTGTTTTAATCAACTTTAATACTTCTAGACACTAACATGATACAATGCATTAATATAATAACATCACAATAAATCATTACATACAAACTTTAATAATGTACTATAAACAATACACTTTAAGAATATACAAACTTTATAAAATATCAAAGCAAATTACAAAATTCAAATACATACCATAGAATCTTTACATCATATATCTTAAGTATTTTAATAAACTCACCAAAGCAAGGCAATGAACCTTGTTACATTATTACAATTTTTTTAATGCCGACTTAATTTGCACTATTTTTGTGTTGAGTATATCTATTTACTAAGGAATTATTACTATGGGATATGAATAACGTTCGATGCGTGGTATCGAAATTTTGCTTTCGATTTTTTTAAATGTGGAGTCGAACCTAGGATACATCTCGATAGGAAACCCTCGATGATTAAAACCCATTCCGAATCCTAACGGAATTCTCCGGATTCCACATCAGTACCTCCGCGGCGAGTGCACTACATCAGTTTTCAATCTGAGACTCGGAGAACTTCCGATGGAAAAATCGACCGCTGAGAATTTGGAGGGTCGAAACTGTGACACGTAGTGGGCCGATATAGCGCTTTAAATAAGGGATGGATGTTCCCAACGGGCCAACGTTTTTCTCAGTAGTTCATACCCCTGTCAGTTGCGGTCGACCCTTCGTGATTCCCTTAAAAAATACACTGGCTGCAGCACCCGGAAAATTTGATCATAAAATGATCTGGGACCGTATTAAGTGACGAAAAGTTAGATGTGTGTCATCCATCTTTGACTCCTCTCTTCCCACGCCATCTTATGGTTTAGTGAACAGATGCTCGGCTTCTACAATGACGTTGTTTGTCGTGGCAACGAAGTTCAAATTTTGACAGCGTTCTGACGTTTCTAAACCAGGGTATCGAGTAATAATATTTTTCTTTCTAGTTTTCGCTCCGGTTTGGCGGAAGAAACAATTCTAGGTTCGGTTTCGCTACTTCAATCAACGTCGAAATGATTTTTTTCCCTCCGAACGTTGTAATATTATATGTTTCTCAAGGTTTGTTTTATTTATAGCTGTTTCCATTCACATTATATTACGTTAATACACATTACACCCGTACGTTATATATTTTGATTGTATAACATTATATATTATAGATTGTCAATAGATGTTGATGCTTTGTAATTCTGTTTTAGTGACTACTTGTAAGTATATAATAATTATGTAGATAATGATAAATGAGGGTAAATTCAATGCAGATTTATTGTAACAATATTCTTTATTTGTACCATCGGTGAGCGATGATTAATATATGCCTTTCAAAATTGATGGTTGAAATGGTTTACTCCGCCTTGTAATACGCATGAATATTTTTTCTTTAAACTGTATTTGTCTAAACACATTGCATTAGTGAGAGTAAATGGTTGTTGGAGTGATTAAATAGTATCATTTGCAGTTTCCCTTAAAATAATGGGAGTTGTAGATTTTTGTGAATAGACTGGATGTTTAGGAATACTTGATTTTACCTCTGCAGCGTTATTGCTAGATAGTTGCTCTATTGAAAAGTATTTTTGAATAATAATAACTAATAAAATACATTGTACTCTAAATTTTAGACTAAATATAATTAATTGATATTATCAAGTCATAGTTGGACATGTTTAGTAAGCCCTCCTCCAATAAAGCTTATGTAAAATGTGTTCAGAATTGAATATCGGAACGAATAAACTGCGGTTTTTGTATTAGATTAGAATTCAAGAATTTCGGTTTTTTCAGTTCGGATTCAGTTTTCTCTCCGACAAATAAAAAACGTTTTTTTCGGCCTTCGGTTCGGTTCCGGTTGGATGCCCTGATTTACACCTTCACCTTCATTTCACGATGCCTAGCAATAATAAAAAATGTTAAATAATAAGAAGAGCGAAACTCAAAATAATTTTATTCTAAGGGTGTTTACTACGACCGCGAACGATGATTTATTCCACAAAATTATTTTGCGGTATCCTTAACATATGAACGATACGGATTCAGGGTTAATACTGTGGTACTTATTAACGTGTAAAAAATCCATAGCAACTCAAATATTTACTAGACCACTTTATTTAAGAATTGCACGGATTAGGTTTAGAGGTGAGGCGAGGCCTCGAAACCTAGGTCATGTCTTTCTTAAATAAAGTGATCTTATAAATGTTTTAGTTGCTATGGATTTTTTACTCCTTAAAACATATTTCGTATAAGAGGAATTGGGAGAAAACCGAATGCTAAGCAAAATAGCGTCTAAAGCGAGATCGTCTTAAACGATTTCTTACATTATACGCATGGAGGTGATCATTATGATAGATAAAGAAATAGATTTGGAGAAATTGCAGTGATCCTTTGCGTAATCGTATGCACAACGTTGCTCATTCAACTATGGACAATACTTCATCTCATACTTGTCCATACTGCACCCTCCTCTTTGCATGAGTGCATCTTCTTGAAATTTCCAATCCGACGTCTTCCCCCCGCATTAAAAGAGTTCCGCGGGAGAGTTCGTTTTAATATTTGGCGTGCGGCGGCCATATTTCCTCGTTCAACCCAGTCAGAAAGTTCGCTGAGAAACTGTCTGCGGGAAACGGAAAAGTTCTCCTCGGAAGAAGCAGCGAAAAGTTAGGGTTATATAATCGAGCAGATGTGGGGATCCATAGAGTCAGGTGACTTTTCGTTACATGCAAATCCAATTTACTCCGCTCCATTTTAATGGCGTTTGAAACGAAGAAATACAGTAATCTCCATTCGACCGCGAGTTTTGTCAAATGCGGTTAACAAACCCTGCCCCATTTTACATACTGCAGCATTCGGTTATGGATATACGTGGGCAATTACGGCGAAAGAGATCCCCTGGCTTTATACGCTAAGGTCCGCCCAAAAAACTAGGGTACGCGCTCCCAAAAGGGTATTTCGGTCGACGCGATGGGGTACTTACAGGATTTTTTTTATTTTTGGGCGATTCCGAGTGTTTAAATTTTTAAACCTCATAGACCTACGTTTTTATGCAGCGCAACAGTTATATAGAGGGAGCTTAAAGAAAAAAAAAACTGCCGCGCACAGTGGAGCCCCGTTTATTTGAATAAGTAAAACCCTTGGGTGATTTGAATTACAAATCCCATCAAGTATGGATAAATGGCATTAAAATCCGGTTAAATCGAATCAAAAACATCGATAAACTGATACTTTTGATTGCGCGAAACCTCGGTAAGAGGATGAAAACTAATCAGAGGAAAAAATTGTATGGCGCTGATGAATTATTCACGGTGTACACTGCGAATTCGAATTCCCCAGAAAAGCCATTCAATTAATGTAAACTTTGCATTAATATTTTTCGCCGCAGATAGGTTCAAGCGTCATTGGAAATAAAATCCGGTCTTCGCAAGGTAATTTCACGGTGATAGTATTTTATCGCATATTACGGTTGTGTTAATTATCATCTAATTATGCATCAAAGTGTTGTTTGTCATGCAAAATGATTGAAATGTTTCTGTTGACATTTTTCAGCGCGTCGCCATTTGTTTGCCGAAGTTAATTAATCGAAAAAATCCGACGCATGGAATTCATGGAACATTCTCGCTTTTGAATGATATTATTTTATCTAACCATTAATATTCTGTAGCCAGAGATAATCTATTTCGGCTCCCGGATGGCTTAAAGGTTAACGCATTCCCCCTCGGTGAAAGTGGTCCCGGGTTCGATTCCCGATGGGATCCCAGAGGCTGATCTCATTTGTCGAGGTTCTATTAATAATAGTACAAAGCAATTTTGCTTCTTGTGAAACATAATACAGGACAGGTGTCAGTCATAATTACGCTCTTTAAAAAAGGTATTCCTAAGACCAAATAATATGTATATGACATATTATAGTATTCTTAAATTTATTCTTACTTTTATGTTTGAATAAAAATATATTTCCCTTTGTTTGAATAGTTCTTCAGTATTTTTGAAAATTAGAACTACTTTTAATTACCGTGTTTTCACAGAAATACATAATTTTGCTCTCCATGCAGATTCAAAGACATAATTGGCAAAGATTCAAGTTGCTATCAATGAAAGCTCTGTTGCTACAACAAAAGCACCACTTACAGCAAACAAGTAGCAACGCTTAAACATTTCTAAGATTTGTTTACGTTAATCGCTCTGACAGTGGTAACAACATTGGTCACACTAATTGATTTCTGGGAAGTGTAAGAAATATTCGATGAATTTCGAAAATTGGCAAATTGTTATCACAATTGAACACCAAAGTTTATATAAATACTAAAAACAGAAGGGTTGCAGATTAAACCATCGAATGAGGAAGAAGTTCGGTTACCTATCTCATTCACGTATTTTAAAGAGTGAAAAAATAAAGCCTTGTGGTTAAAAAATGGAAAATACGTGATATCTTGCGAAAACGTGGTAACACTTACCTAAGATGAAAATTTTCCCAGAGCTTCATACCGGGTATATATGTTCAGAGAATTACACACATTAAATGTTTATTATAAAGTTATTACGAATACCTTTACATCCATGTAATTGTGCGTCATTGAAATAAACAATTGCGTAACGAAGTAAAGAATTGCTTAATGAAAACAAGCAAGCCGTGGAAATCCCTTACCTGCTTCTTATGAAGCTTTTTAGAAGACCTAAAACTTAATTTTCCGCGAAAAATATTTTCTATAAACAGGATTCGAACCACCGAGGATAAATTTTTGGATTAATCTCTGAAAATTTGGAACTTTTGGAAAGTAGAACTAGACATGCTAACCACTCGGCTATTTTGATGACGACGGTGTTGGTTATAATTTTACAAAAAGGATGCTTAAGTAGACTAATGCATGCCTATAATATTATATAGATACATTTAAATTAATCTTTGACATTCGTGGCGGGGTTTTTTGATATACATCAGATTTATGGGATAGTTTTTGACGGGGTAGTTCCCTAGTTTATATATAAATATTCAGCGCTTTATACCATTTTGAATTACTTTACTTATAATATGTAATGCTTATAAAAGATCTCGTCAAACATGACAAGAGAGGATTACTGAATTATATATTACTGGTTGAATTTTTTAACTATTCATAAATATACATTTACACCATATGATAACAGTTTGAACACCTCACTTTGGCTAAAAATCCACTTGTCACTCAAAATCTTTGCCTTTACTATTTTCCTGCACTAATGAAACCCCACTTTGATAGTGATAAAGGAACATATCGCAATCAATGGGCGAAAGGTTGTCCGAAAAGAACACTTGTACATGGTCGTAAATTCATCTCTGCTTTTGTTTATCAGAATGATAAATTCCCAGAAAATTACCTCCCCGTAATTAATTCATACCATAAATTCTGTCTCTAAGTTCCCTGTGTATTCTTATCGAAAAATATATAACCTCGGATACTACAATCGCCCTTGCTACCAGGGGTATAGTTTCTTGCAACCACGAAATTTCAATTTACTACATCAAAGTTTCCCAATTTAAATTCAAAGAATATTAGACAACCAAAATGAATATATTCCATTAGTTTTTCTTCTTTTTTATTATCTTTATTTTGTTGGAAGATTATTAGTGTCTTTTTTTCTCTAAAGATATAAAGTCTGCAAGCAAAGGATGAAAGCAAACACAGAGAATTCTTATGAAGCCCATTTTGAACGTTTGGGAGTTAAACCCAACGCTATTACTTCTATGAGACCTTAATAGGCTCATTTTCTCTGTTACGAAGGCAAAGTAAGAGATATTTCGTTGAAATCAATAGAATGGTTTGAGATCCATAAATATGATTTTCGAAGATATGGAGAAACTATGACAACTATATGTGTATATGTAACGATATTTTATCGTCTCCATGGAGATTTCTTTATTTATCCTTCGCAATAATCAACGAAAACAGGCGATATGAGAACGAAATTTGAGCTGGTTTGAGGTGTTTCTTATGGAATAGCAAACAGCTTCGCACATAAAAACGTCCTCATTTTTCATAAATCTCCATCACACGCATATCCCGATGTTGAGACGATTTCTCATCTCAGGGAACCGAGATTAACGTCAAGATGGTTCTCGGAATTTCGCATTTCTTTAACAAGCGCACCGAATTTCTCGCGAGGCGTTGACGTTCTTTGTAAACGTTCTTATTGAACGCGTTCCGCCATTTCGGAGAGCTCCACAAACGCTTTTAGAGGTTGACGTCTGTTTTGAAACCGAATCGGCGAGATGTTTGTAATGAAATTTCTTCGGGGACGCTTTTGAGATCGGATTCCGCGCCTTCATCAAGATTTCAATTCTGCTCGGAGTTTATGATACGAACGCAACTCATGTCCAAAGTTAATCGATGTTTATACGGGGATTTTTTTACAATACGAGGGGAGCGACACGGAGGTAAGACGTGGAATAAATTGGGTCACGCCGTAATATCCCGCGATTCCCAAAAGATGCTTCGAAAAGAATTGAAAGGATAAATTTCAGCCACAGTGATGGATTCCTAATGGAATATCTTTGAATGGCTTCCGAGACGACTTTCGTCGAATGTATCATTTGCTGAGGTTTTTCCCTCGGCAATTCCACAGCCTTCGGATTGCGAACGTTCTGTCCGTCCGTAAAGTTAACACGGAGTAATGCTTTTATTTTTTTTTTATTTTTTAATGCGTTCCTTCGGTGACAAATTTTGTAAATCTTTCCATGACGGGCTTAATCGGATCGTTTCGGCGCCTTTCTAACCGCCGTGTCCCTGGCAGTATCCCAATTTCGAGGAGTTAGCACAGCGCAGATTATCCTCGCTATATTTTGAATTATTCAAAGCAGAAAGTGTCTCATGAAAATAATTAGAGTTTCTTTAACTGATCAACGAAGATACTTAACCAAAAAGTTTAGATTGTAATTGATCATTAAACGTTTATTGCTATACATAAATAATAATTATTCATCATCAATTAATTTTTTTCTCTGCTTAAATTTTAATAAATAATTGTAAATAATTATGTACGACGGTGGTCTTGAAAAGTTTCCGACCCCAGATTTTTCAGAAATCTTCATAAAATTTTTAGAAATTTTCAGAAAACATGTCGAGAAATGGAGAAATGTCGGAAACTTTTCAGACCACCCATGTACTTACATAATTTTTAATTTCCTCTGAACAGTTTTTTTTTATTCAGTTCTAATTGGAATACTCGTAGTATATTAATGCTTTTTCTATTTACTTCTTGTTGGCTATTGCAATGTTTTAAACAATACATTAGACTACCTTTGCTCTTTTTCATATCTTCAATTTGATTCCCATTATTCCTTTAGATCTATTAGGTATTACTATTAATAGATGTGTAGGTTTTTCTCATCCCTTTTCCTTCAAGATGCACCTGCCGTGCCTAATGTTTCAGTTTTATTGAGCTGTACAATCAGCGTGTTTTCCTCGTTGTATGTGTAATCTTCTATTCTTTGTATCTTAAAACTATGAAAATCAAAATTAATGGTGGAATAATTTCTGTATCATCGAAGTTCAACGATTAGATCTTCCCTATATGAATTATTGCGTGATATTTTTATGTATTTTCGGTTGAATAAAAAACTTCTTTTACGTGGATTACATTATATAACATGCATTAGATTATAAAACGTGAATTAAATTATATATCCAACAAAATTAGAGCGAGATAGAACGCCATATGTCATTTCCAGAGAAACGAAAATGTAGAATTTCGGTTAATTCAAATTCAAGCAAAAATATAAAATATATTTAATTTGAAATCACGTATTTCTTTCGAAGCAATACTTGACCGAGTAGAGAATGATTAATTAATCAGAATTTCAAGCATCCTTGACCTGAAAATTGAAGTAACTGCCTTTTTCGACTGGCACTTTTTTCGTCACATATTTTTCGGGATGCAAACATTTTAATCGGCAAACAGAAACAAAAAGGTCATCCAAAAAGGTTACTCATTTGGCTGGAATCGTGGCTGGGAAAAATATTCGGGCATCTCTTGATAATTACAGAAATGCCAAGAAGAAACATTCCGAGCTGTGATTAAAGCAAAAATCAATAGGGCGAAGGAAAATTAATAAAGAAGTAAGATAAAAACGTTCTGGGAGGATGAAACATGCGAAATGATCATCTGGAGTCGTGGGCGCCTTATCTCTCTAGCCGGACCTGACGTTACGTCATTGCGATAAGGCAAAGTCTCTCCATTTTTCATCGCAAATGATTGAATCTACATCTAGATCCACGGAAGTATCGCGATAGCAGCCTTTTGGTGGGGGTAAATGTACCATGAATGGTATGCCATCGTCGAAAGCTTCTATTCATCGAAGGCAGATGTGGGAAACCCTGGGTCCTTAAAGCCCAAAGCGGTCCTCAACGGCGTTCAATGCCAGCTTTTCTTCTCCCCTTTCGACAAACTTTGGCATTCAGATTTATTTTTTTCTCGGCCCCATTTACGGAACCCAGCGGAAATTAAATTTGTGATATTTTCTCTTAATTTTTTCAGCGTTTGAATTTGTTTACCTCCGTGGACGTTGGAATATTCAAATGTAGGCAGCGTGCATCTCCGGTGATGCTGACACAAATGTGACGCCGAAACATTCTCTAAAGGCATTCGGGAGACTTTGTGGGCAAGGAAAGTCTTCGAATGGCTTGAGGGAATGTTACGGCGAGATAGCTCAATGGACAGAGCACCCGACCGGCAATCGGGAGACCCGCGTTCGATTCCCGATCCCGTCGGACTTTTTTCAAGTCTATTCTTCCTTGGGATTTTCCTGGGTACACGCCCTAACGTGCAAAGTCACCCTTATCACCATCGATATTCTGTTAGAGAAATGAATTAATTTGTCGAATGAGCTATAAAAGAGTATTTTCCATGCTGTTTTCTCACTAGGCATTATTAGCAAGGCTGAAAACAAATTAATTCAGATACGGGAATTTGTTTTAGAAAGCGACTAAAAGGCCGTAGTTAACGTTTGAAAAGGTCATATTTGGCCTGCAGGCCGCAGATTATTTGGATTAGATATTCCCTTTCTACATTTAACCCTTGTCAGATTGGTGTAGAATTCACATAAAATAGATTTGTATGCTAATCAGTAATATGAAATATAATATATAGAGGGAGAGGGAAAGAAAGATTGGTTTCGTAGAGAAAAAACTGATTTATATTCGATCACATGAAAGATAAATCCACAATGGAAAACAGCCACGAAGAGAAGGGAAGAGGATTGAAAAATCTGCGAAATTTTTAGGAAAGAGTGAAACAAAGATAGAAATACATTGCTACATCATGGACAGTAAAAATTGCTAAAGTGATTTACATATGCAACATGTATCAGGACATGAGTGTTTTTGATTCAAAGCTAAAGTTAAAACAATTCTCAAGTTTGTGTACAGTATGAACATAAGATTCAAAATCATATGCGTTTGTGATACTAGTTTAACAAATAAAATTATCATAGATTTGCAAAGGTAGTCATTAATTCCTTTTTATTTATATGAAGGCCACTGAGGCATGAATAATGCTGAATAATGTCATTCATTTCTGTTTTCTCAATTGAATGCTTTGATAAGTGTCATTCATTGAATCATTGAGCTTCAGTTACACGGACTATTTCCACTTAATGTTTTCTGGCTTAATGAGGAAAGCAAAGATAAACTACCTCACTCCTCATCTAGTAAGTCTCATTCTCTCTGTAAAGCTTCTGGCAGCGAATGATTAAGCGTTTCAGGTTCAAACCGGCCTCTGGGATGGGTAATTTATGTAATAAATGCATTTTTTCGAAATCAAAACATTTTAAACCATTGATTCGAATGTTAAGACTTGATCTGAATTCTACAATATGACTTCAGGTGGTGCATACCGTTTGGAAGACAGAAAACCCGGGAAGAAATAACGAGTTAATTAAACGGCGAATTCCTTCTCACCCGTTCTCCCCGTCGACAAATCAAAAATTTCGACTTTGTGCCATTCCAATCTAGACCACACTCAACTCCAGCGCAGCCTGATGGCTCACATACGGCCTCCCGAAGCAGAAAGCTCTTTTCCAAACCGCACGCTTCACATCGTAATAATCTTCAAAAATTCTTTCAGAACCAACCACCCTCTTAATCCTGCCTTTTCTGCGGCCTCTGGTAATAGAACATTTGAACGTCAATTTCGCCTCACGATCTTGAGGAGAGATCAAACGCTTCATCGCCGTGCCTCGGCCCTTTATATTTTCCCCTTTTTCGCTCCCACACGCCCATCCTGAACCGGAAGAGGGAGAAAAGAAAGTCTGATGGAGACGTAATATAGCCCCGGTGGCTGAGCGTTCCTCCCGGGCTAAAAATCATTACTGTGGGAACCCACTCCATCTTTCCTGCTACCTTCATCGCACATAGCCGTCGACTAACCTAAAAAAAAGCTCTCTTTTTTTGTTTAAACGGACATAACGAGCAATCGATTCGTCGGCGATGGAATCGGATGGGGAAAAAGTGGATTTTTTTTATATGAGAGAGAAGAAAAGAGCTGCAAGTGTGTTGGGGGGGTGGAAGATGCACGGCTGCCTTTGGAAAAGCGATCGAAACAACCGTTCGTGCGATAAATGGGAGAGCTATCGATGTCACAGTACGTCGCGATAACCCAAATCGTCCATTTCGTGCGGCTTTTTTTTGAAAAAAGGATCGAAATTGTCGGGTTCTTCCTCTCCACCCTCACCTTTACACGTATTGCGGGGGTTAAGAGAGTTTCTTTGAAGGAATAAAGGGAAGGAAACTGGAGAATTTCGAGGCGTCAACTTCCATTTCCCGAGATGCGGAGAGAAGCAGATGTTTTAGCCGTGATCGCAGAGGGCTTCCTTTGTTCTTGTGGTATATACCGATGGAGCAAATGTAGCGATGTGGTTATCTAGTTTCTTTATTGAGAGCGCCCGCCAGGAGATCCGGGTTCGAGTACCGTTGAATTTTCATTCAATTTTCTTCCTAACGCGAAACAATTGACTCGATTATGATCGTCATAAATTTAGCAAATGTTGTCCTATACTTCTCAGAGATCCGTAAGTTATTACTTGTTTTTTCACGCCAGAAATGTTCTGAGTGCCTACTCATGAGATCGGGGTTCGAGTACCGATTATATCTGACATTTTCCTTCAATTTTCTCTATAACGCGCAATGATGGTCGTCATAAATTTATCAAATTTTCCCACTCACCTGTCAGAGATCGGTAATTTATTATTATGTTTTTTCATGCCAACAAATGTTCTTTGATACAGGCCATGCCGTGCTTTCATTTTCCTCGACGCACTAATGTATCAACTCAAATTTGAAGCATACTAAACCTAGCGTTATTAAAAGTAAACTAAAACTGAAAAGGAAGAGAATACCTGTGAAATATTTTTATAATATTACAAAGACCTTCTACCAATTGGAAGAATATGTTGTGGTATAACTCCTTTTTTTATATTGGCTTCAAGTTTTACAGCTTATTTCCACTACATCTTAAAAAAGTCTTAAGCTTGCAAAGTCATAACTTTTTTCTAATGTGAAAATTTTAAGTTTATCTTGATTTTATACAGTTAATTATATATTTCCGTATATTACCATCTTTTTTCTTAATTTTCACCTCTTTTTACGTGGCTAAAGTGTTGAATTTGCTAAATTTATAAATTTTCTTTGCAATGCATATATTTCTATATGAAGGCTGTCTCGACCTGCTCGAGGTTTACCTCAGAGGAAACCTAAAGCTTGCATTAATTTTCTCCCCCTGAATTATTTTTCAAAAGCTTTTTATAAAGATGGAAAGCAAAATATCTATATATCTTTTTATATCTCCTTCCGTCTTCAGAATCAAAAGATTTTCCGTTTTCTTTTCCATCTTCGTTTTTAGTGTGAATATTAGGATGAGAAGCGCTTTGATTGTAAAAGTTACGTAGATCCTAGTTTTCCTTTTTATTCAGGTTGTAATTTTCCCCGCAATACATCTATGAAAGTATATCTGCTGCAGAGTATTCATTAGAATGTTTCCACATTCTTTTTTAATAAATCGAAATTTTTTTTACGGTTCTGCGGCATGCCTTCATGTGCAAAAATTCTCACTGGGGCACTGATTACCGTGAGAGCAAATAACCATTATCGAGCCTTAATGACCCTGCTGAGACGCTCTTAATGCTACTTCGCGAGTTCTTTCAACTCACACCTATGAAATTTTGATCGAAATATTCCTCAAATATGCCATTTGTATTCCAGTCACCGTCTACACTTATACATAATTTACTTGGTCATTAAATTGATATTCGTTATTTTTTTAATTATCTTCTACCATGATTTAGCTCTTGGTATGATGACTTAGTACGCTTCTTTGATCCATTTATTATTCCATACATCGACATATTATTTATTTATGAAAGAAGTTATAGTTTAAAGCCTCTTCAGATCGTTTCCGAATTTTTTATTCAGAATTTTAAACTTTTTTGTGATGACCTTTACAGACAAAGTTGCTCCCGGATGACCAAGTGGACGTTCGCCTTCGATGTAGGCGGTCTCGGGTTCGATTCTCGGTGGGAACCCATGTATACAAAACTACCTCAGCTGTCGAAGCACTTTTTTAACAATACTTCTACTACTATCGATGCAGTAGAATTCAATGAATAGAATTTGAAGTTCGTTTGAAATACGTTGGCGGCTGATTATAAAATCACTCAAAATTCTCTCTAAATACTTTATTTTATTAATTCATCGCGCGGAATAAACTTTCAATATTCAAAATTATAATTTAATAAATACATAATGAGCTATTAATTAATGAGTTTGAATAGAGGTTTTTAAATATTAACCATTCATGTTATGAAAACGATACTTATTAAATTTTCAATTTTTCGCAAATTTTACCTTCGTGTAAATACCTGATGTTCCATGATCAATTAACAATCGCTATGTATGCCAAATCATCAGAAATAACCAGACAGCCGCGGTCAAAGTTCGGCCGCTGATTTTCATAATGTTATGAATTCGCAGTGTAGCTAACGTTGCCGAAGGTTAAGAGAATGTAAATTAATGCGATTCGCGAATCGATTGTAGAAAACGAACGCAGACCGACGCAATGGAATAGCAATCCTCCATAATCCCCTAATTAACAACCCACTAATTACTTAAGCCCTGAAAGAAAGCTAGTAGTTTGTTTTCTTCACTCTCGTCGCGCGGGGTAATTCAACTTGTAAAAGCGGGCGTCAAATGCCCCTTTTTCCAAATGGGGCCCCAAAGTTTCGCGCCAAGCTAACATACGTCATTAAAAGTTCTATTACGATGTTCCGCCATCATCAGCTTTTGTTTGTCCGGGACACTTCAGTATGTATATCCCCACCGCGTTACCCATGATTAGGGCAATCAGAAATCTAATTTCACGGCGAATTCCCCGTTCTTCATTATTTTGTCACTGTGTCACGATAATGCACCTCGGGAAATGGTTAAATGTTTTTCGCGCGCTTTTGTTTCCCGACGCGGGAAAAGCGACGCATCTGACACCAGTGGTGCCCCCACGCGGAAAATTGGACGCAAGGAATGCACGAGCGAACAAAATGGCGGTTCATCTATCTCTGGAAAGGCGAGAGAGAGAGAGGTTTTAACTGCGTTCCGTGTGGTTATTTATCGCTTTCTTTCGAATCTCACCTGCATACTCCGCGGTGGGGCTGGAATAGGACGAATTCCTACCGTGCGAATCGATGGGGGAAAATCAAACCGTGGAAAAGTCGCTAATTGTGAAAAATGGCCACAATTATATTAATGCAATTCCATTCCAGTCATTCTCATCCAAATACTGAATTAGGCAATAAAGAATATCGGAAAATAATGTTTACTCGTCGTTTATCAGAAAGTTCAGATTCTCCCACGCGAATTGAATTGGTTTGGCTGAATTAATTTTAAACTGAGAAATTAATTTGATTACGACGTATCTCCATTATCTAAGCTCTACCGAAATGGAGTATTGATTTGAAAATTACGATGTTATAAAATGATGCATACCTATCGTTAATCTAGAAAATTCGGTTCGGTTGAAAATGTTCGAAATTCCTCCAGATAAATCTAAACGGTGAGTTAAATATATAAAGAAAAAGATAGAAATAAAATTGAAATTGGAAACTCGTACTTCCTTTTATTTTTGGCCAAATTTCGTTCCTGAAATTTAAATAGAAAGAAGAAAATCGATCCATGGAGACATATTAAACGATATAAAGTTGTTCGTTTTCATAGAGGCAAATCCATCCACTTCATTCAATTTCTAATGAGATTGTTAAAGGTGATTTAAATTAGATTCAATTATTTTATACGTAATTGGGAAAATACTGTATTGTTCAAACGCTAAAGAACCATTTAAAATAGAGGATATGTTGATCGGTGATGAGAAAGTTGGCTCCTCCCAATTCATTAAAGATATATTCACTGGAACAAGATAGCTATCGTTATGAGTAATGCTTGGTATTGAAATTCGTATGCATTGTAATAATTAGCTTGTCGTAAAAATATAATGTAGCAAAAGTAAAAAAAGCACCATACATCTTCAATTTTAAGTAAATCTGATTGTGTTCTGTGTTCCTGTGTTGATTGGGATACAGATAATCTCTCTCACGATTGGTAATATATTCTCGTTTCCCTATCTATTACGTAAGGGTCTCCCTTAATGGAAAGTATGGCCGATTATCAATACCCTGATAAAGCCCTGATAAGAGTTATCCATGCTTTTTCGATCAGATAGTTTCACGATTTCTGCCCATTTATCACGAACATCATTTTGATATCTTTCCAGCTGCTAATGACCCCACGTCAGCGAATTACATCATTACGTTATTCTTCTGCCTTTAACGAGTTTTTCCTAATTGCTCACAATTGCTCACATCATTATGATGGTCATATTGATCTCGCGGAATATGACACTGCAGCGTTGAATATTATTGCATTTTATATTTGCATATTTTCATGGAGCGATGTTGAATTATTCTCATACTTTTTGTTGTTCAGTGTCTATTCAGTTTATCTTTGGTAGTGGATTATACGGTCATAAACAAATTGAAACTGGATATGTTATTCAGTATGTATCTATAGTTTAGTCCTAATCGTACCACGTTAAAAACAGCTGAACATATATGGATAAATACCCATAACATTTGGAACACGATGCGATGAATAGAATATTCTGCGTATAATTTAATCCTTTATGGAGGAAATCCTGCGGTAGAAACTCAAATGATATTTCCCGTTGTATTTTTCCTTCATAGCGATTGTGTGTTTGAAATGATATATGCACACTATTTAGCACAGTCATAACTCGGATTACGTTCTTATTTTAGAAGAGTTATGACTGTGATGCCATTTACTATTCTTATTTTAACGTATAATATTTTTTTCAAAGTAATGGTTTAAATGCATATTCCTACTATAAAGTATATGTGATTAATACACGTGTGTTGAAAATAATTTTTCTCATTTCAAAAGAATTTATAATCAATTCGATGTTTATACGGCTTTTCAATTTTCGGTGTTGCATTTGTGGAAGAAAGTAATTTAACATGAAACACTGAAAATTGCCCTTGATCCCTAAGTATTAGATTTTGGAATTATTTATTCTAATGATTGATTATGAAGGCGGATATGCAATTTAGAATAACGTGAACAGAAATGTATCTATTCTAAAATACTTCAGAAAGTTACAGAAGTTTTAAGGTAGAATTCGAATGTGATATGAATTCATTTAATTGTAGGTATAAATCATGTAGGATGTGAATTATGCATGTAATTTGTAATGAATATTTATAACATAATACTTAAATTATTGCAGTGAATAAGGTGAAATTCAGACTTATGGACTTTTTGCTATTAATTGACGATTTCTAATGAGGAAAAACATTAAATAACGAAAGTGAGTAGTAGGATGTACAGTTATGTAGGGTATTGGATATACTCCCGCAATGTAGGGTATGGGATGTACAGTTATAGATTTGATCGATATGTTATATAAGGTTCACATTTCACCGATGTCTGTTGAATTCCATGAAAATGAGCTGATTTATCACATAAATATTGTAAATATCATTGGAATTCTCTTGGATTATAATCTGTTCCATTTATATAGACACATTATATTGGTACTCTTTACATCTTTACCCAGTAATATACTACTGTTTAGGATAATTCATTGAAAAAGTCAAAATTCTTATTGAAAAATGTCAGAAACATTTCAGTCTGACAGCTAACAAGTAATCCGTCATAAGAATATCCTCATCGAGTTTTCATCGAACGGATTACTCTCCATCAAGCTCTACCGCTACGAGGAATTCAGCAAGATAAGTGTACGAGTATTAATAACGCCTTTATCCTGAGCTAAACTGAGACCCTAAGAATCATCTTCCATACTAAAAATTATAAAAAAATCTCTATAATTTAAACAGACAAATTATTCATTTATTACGACTATTTTCGTCTACAAGATATATCTTCAGGCCAGGTTCCCTTCCACAAAGTTGAGCTTGGCCAAATCAGATTTATCTTCCTCCATTTTAACCATAAATTCAAAATAGATTTTTTAAATACTAATTAAAATGCGTTATTTAAAATAGAGAAAATAAAAAAAGAGAATAGGAAAAAATGATGGACTTTGTTACGATATTCTAATCACCATACATTTGGTTCTTCCGTTTGAGAAACGCAGTACTTTTCGAATCGAAATAATGTTAATATTTTTCCAAAATCGTATTATCAAATCAATCCATTTTATTCACTCTTCTTTGCTGTCATTAATTTTGGAGTTAGAACTTTGGAGAAATCTTCTGGAATGCTTCTGAAGAAACCTCTTGTGAGGAAAAAACCTTGGCGGAGCTTAAAGGAAAAGTATCCACAGATACGTGTCGCATAAGAAGGGATATCATTTTTATACACAGATACACCTATTTCATATAATAGCTATGACCCAAATAAAGCTTAAAGTATCCACAGATAGATATAAAAATAGAGGGGATATCATTTCTTTATGTATACTCATATATACGCATTCTTAAACCTATTTATGATTTATACAGCGTTCGCACTGCAGTAAATGGCTTACCTGCCTCTGGCCCTTGACGTCACGCATCGTGAAAAACGGCAGTTGGTAGCCCTGGGGCTTTCTTCCCGAAACGACGCCTTTCCCGGCAAAGATAATTTGTCTGCGGAAAGAAAAAAAAGAGGACGTCAGCCCCTTTAATTCCATTTCGCGACACAAAGCGTCACGGGGACATAAAACGTGAAATTCTTCGCCCTCACCTCACTTGCCAATCCGTTTGGGTGCGTAATCTCGCAAAAATTCCCCAAACAACGAATTCCATTTGTTAGCCTCGGAATTGCGCTGTCTCTTTCGCTTCCACCCCCTCTCTCTCTCTCCTCCGCCAGCAGCCAAGTTTCGGTGGAGAAAAAAAGGGCCATTTTTATATGGAGATATGCGGGATCATCGAAAAAGAGAAAAGGGAGGAGCCGGGAAAATTATTTGTTCTTCAGATAGGAAGGAGAATAAATTGCAAAGTGCCGAGGAGGTTTTCGTTGGCCGTCGGAGACAATGGATCGTAATGCCGGTATCGCAGAGAATATGCCGCCAGTTACGAAGGGGTCATAAGCGAGGGATTAGAACTTCCTTTTTTTCTCATTTTTTTTCCCGTTTTAAGAATCTGGAGATTGGGCTGAAGTTTGGTGGAGTGACGAGAAATGGAAATTTTATGGGATCATCCTAAGAAATATCAGTTTCGGTACTGATTTTCTTAGTTTAAGTACTAGACCAATAATTAATTCTTATGTTGTTCCTTTTTTCGTTAAAAGCTTGAGTATTGACAGTCTCGTAGTGTAAGTAGAAGGCCTATAACTGATTGATACCTCGTTCCTTATATTGTAAAATTAGTATAGAGCTTTATTATAAAGTCTTATACAATTAAAAAATGCAACCTATTCGGGCTTGAAGTTCATGGTCACAACAAATAATTAGGATATCGTACTCCTTTAAGCAATGTTTTTATTCGAACAGTTTCTGAGACTAATCGCTGTCATCAGGTGAAAAAACGTCATATTATGACTGGAAGATATTTGAAGATGATTGGTTTACTTCGTTTTTACTTGATGATGGCGATCAATCGCCGAAACCGGTCATGTTAAAATGGGAATTTCCTGTAGTAGTAGTTCTTTATCCCAATTATTTGTTGTGATTATTTATTTAGGCGTCCATATAGAGTCAGATCTCGGTTAGCTGTGGGGGGACAACCCGTTATTCAGATTATTCATGCGTAATTTCATACTCTTCGTCAATATTTTCAGGGTCTTTTTGAAAAATTCTACTACAAAAAATAGTGAAATAACTACATGCATAAAATTTCAAATTATAATCAATAATAATTATATTTATTAATCTTTATTAATGATATCAAATTATACAAAAGATACCATGAAACTATATCCTTATAGTTTGATAATGTTAAAGTTAGTTCTTGATTAAAATATAATTCATAATACTTTCTTTATTTTTGGTAGCCTTCTTCCATAATATTCGTACGGAGTTAATAACACAGAATGAATTGAAAGTCTCTGATTTTTGAAAGTTTTACTGTACAGTACAAAATTTGGTCCATAATTTGAAAGCAGTAGTTAATTTCTGTCATCTCTATATGGTTACCATAAAACTGAGAATTTTATCACGGGCTACATTATGGTTTTGGAAGGAAACGACATTTAACAGCAGGAAATTCAAAGAAGAATTCGGGACACGGGAAACACTTCGTCAAGTCGGGAAAATCCTGCCGAAATCGGGACGTCTGGAAACCCTAGTTATGAGAAGTCGAAATTTATTCATTCATATCAAGCATACTATTTCCTTTTGGAGTAAAGTACGTTATTTGCATCGTATATTCACAGTGAGGCCCCATTCTCTCCTAACCTCACATACTTCTTTTAGTAGTGACAAAAATGTATTCACACAATCCCATTCATTCTTCGAGCTGTACTTCTCATTTCTACAGGATATCATTTATCATCTTCAAGCTACTTTTTTCTGTCTTTCTCTCCCCACAGTATGATTCCCATTCTCATATCACGCTATCTCCTTCTTTTTGTTCCTGCCATTCTCTTCCCAACGTTTAAGCCTACAAAGGGCATACAGCCTTTATTATTATTTTATGTGTTACAAATGGACTATTATTCTGGTGGCAACGTTACGATACTATATAACAATGGTTGCACTTCACAATCTTATCCAATAATACAAGACTATATTTGGTTTAATTATATACATTACTATACACAATTATGCAATACTGTACACAATTCTGGGTTTCAGGACAGCCATGTGGGTGCGTTCGGCAATTGGTGAAACCGGCCTGGGTTCGAGTCCCGATGGGAGCCCACGTGCGAAATTTCATCAGAACTTTTAACAATACTTTTACTGTATATAATGCTATATACAACAATACCAATAATATGAAATTTGATATATGAATTCGATAATATGAAATTTTTAACCATTGCAATTCAGTTCTTTTTTAGATTTACCGATACGTCTTTTCATCATAGACAGCTTCCTTAAGAATAATGCATTCCCACATAAAAACTAACTCTATACAGATTTACAAATAATAACCATTATCCTTTAATAATCTCTATCCTTATTTATCATACAAGTTTTTCAAGGTTTCTTTTCGGCCTTCAGGGCTGCCGTAGCGTTCATGGGTACCACTGCAGTTTATTTTAATTTACACCTTGCCATTTCTTGTTCCATTGACTTTGTCTTCCCTTATTTATTCAGCCATACTTCTGAAGTGTTTCTAAGTAAAGTACTCAAGCTCAGAGGCAGGTCTGAAGTCCTTCACCATTACCTCTAAAATATCTTTGGAAAATGGATGAAGCGATTAGGCGTGAGGCCGTATGCTTTAGAATGCTATTAACGGGAAAGACCGCATAAGTGCAGCCCATTGATCGCATGGCTAACGCTATTCATAACATTCAAATGAGTTACCAAAATGAATACCATTACTCAGCATCACTGCTTCATTACCTTTTTTATTGTCACAGCCATGCTTTGGACTGAGACAACAGTGAATGAAAGTTACATTGTTCTCGTTCGTTTTCCAAAAGGCAAGTGAAAAATATTTCTATAGTAGTTTTAGTTATGTTGAAAGTGCATAGACATCTGAGTTCATTTAGTACATATGGGCCCCCTACTGGGAATCGAATCCAGGACTGCTTACATCGAAGGCAAACGCACTCACTCAACTATCCGGGAGCTAAAATATATTTTCACCCTTCTAAAAATTATGGCACAGCTTTACAGCCTTCTTTAGCAATGAATAATTTATTAAGCAGTAAGCAGATAAAGAAATTTCAACTACGTTCACTTTCACCTAATGAATCTCACAATTAACTTTCACTACCGTACCATAAAATGACCTTAAACACACAAAGGTGTAAACAAACCTTTCTATGACTCTATTTCATCTATAAAATATGTAGGAATAGCAGTATTAAGTTAAACATGCCAAAATATATATAATTGTTGCAATAGCCAAATTATTACATACTTAATCTTGTTCTGTTATAAGGTCTATAAGGTCTTTATTAAGCGAGATTGAGACTGAAAAGTCTCTTCTTCCATCTAACCTTTCGTCAATAATATTACATACATAAAAGATATGTGTATGTGAATAGCGGAATAGAG
The DNA here is from genome assembly GCA_036926295.1 of Pachydiplax longipennis. Classification (NCBI taxonomy): domain Eukaryota; kingdom Metazoa; phylum Arthropoda; class Insecta; order Odonata; family Libellulidae; genus Pachydiplax; species Pachydiplax longipennis. Next base: position 51,928,189 of record JAVFKF010000004.1, read on the forward strand.
AGGAAAAATTTAGAAGGAGTGGATCAAAAAAAAACTAAGGTGATATCTTAGGAAAAAATATCCACTGCAGGAAAACACCCGCAAAGAAGGGGGGTGTGAAAAACCTGCGCAATCCTACTGATAGTACAAGCTAAAAGTTATGAAAGAAAACTTTGTAAGAATAGAAAATTAGAAAAGCAGTACTATAAAGAAATTACAGAAACAATAATAAAATAAAATCAGAAAAAGAAAAAAAATGAGATAGTAAACAAAGTAAATAAAAAATATGATAAAAACATAAGATAAAACATTCTAACTAAAATACCTGTTATCTTGTATCTACGACATATCTAATTTGAATTTGCATTATTATTATGATTGTATTAAACTTCATTTAAAAAATTAATAACAATATAATAATAATACAATAATAATACAATAATACAATAATAATACGATAATAATACGATAATAATACAATAATAATACAATAATAATGCAATAATAATACAATAATAATACGATAATAATACAGTGAAACTAATTAACTGTTATTATGGTTATAAAACAACAACTGAGTGATAATGACAACTTGATTATAATTATAAAATGCCTACAATTTCCCGGAATCAATTAGCCGGCGGAAGGAGCAAAGTTGGATTAAAAGTCGTCCTTTTTCTAATGAGAAACTCTCTCTCCGTAAAGCCTGCGAACGATGCTTTATTTCTCTTTTTTAAAGCCCTTTTAACGTGTGCGTGCAGCGTATGGGACCCTGCAGAAAAGTGCTCTATTCGTGAATGATATAAGGTCCAGTGAAAGGACATGCGTAAAGAATAGCCTCTAAATTCGGTGGGCGTTACGCAGATGCTTCTTGAATCGGAAGGGAATCGCTGTAAGGAAAAAAGATTAAAGCTTAGGTTAAACTCGGTCGTTAAATTCAGATGCGATACGTATCGGAAAAAGTAGTAAATTATGCTTCCACCGAGTATCGTTTTCCGATCGGCCCAGAAAAGTTAGGGAAATAGATGCTACGGATATTCCATGCTGAAACTTATTGCGTTGAGAAATTTAAAGTAACTATGTAAACATTCCACGCTGTATTATGAGATGAGGTGGGTTCCAACGCACTGCCGTCAGCGTATACAACCCTTATTTTTGGGTGTGTACATTCATATACACTTACAAATTGATAAATGTATTCATAATATTTCTGTATACAAATCCAGTTTGTCCATACCATACGAATTGTTCCTCGGTCTTTTCCTGCAATCTTTTAATAAAGTGTGGAAAATTTTACTCAGTTATTTTATTGATTGGAACACTACACAGTTCCATGTAGCTGAGGTTTCTAGCATGGAATGTATAAAACTTCATACTTTCCTTTCATAAGCTATAGTACAGTGAAAAACAAAGAAAATAGGTTAAACGGTTCATTTATCCACTATATTTGAGTGAATCGGCAAGCATTAGACTTAGGATTATTCCTCTACGAAGGATAAAGAGACTTGCCAAGGAACTTATAATATCGGGACTCGAACCCGGGTCTATCACTTGCGAAGCGGTTGTCCTAACCACTGAGATATCACGCAGAGCATTATCACCTTTTTGGAAGACTTTAATTGGAGTCACATTCAGTAGTGAAAGGAATATGTAATGTTTATTTTAATAACCTAGCAAAGCATATTCAGTTTTTTTCGGCGTGTGAATGTTCCGTTTCATCCTCTAATTTGGTAACGTTATTAATTTTATGAATTACCACGGAAGTAGGACACTAAGTGAATTTTTGATTTTGGTTTGTGATCATTATAGTCTTTATAGCTAATTTTTATCCTCACATATCTTGTAGCCAAGATTTTTTGTTCTTCACAATGTTCACATTCATTTTATTATTTTTTATGTAAAAGTATTTATTTTTCTATTATTAAAGTAATTTTTACATGGATTGCTTCTTGCTTTCAGAAATCTATCCTGCCTTTTCCGTAAAATTTAGTTCCCTTAACATCTGTAAGTTTTGTAGGTTTTTCACACCCTCTTTTGTGCGAGTGTTATCCTGCTGTGGGGTATATTTGTCCCAAGCGCTTACTCAGGTTTTTAAACCCACAAATTAACTTTCTTCCTGTGTATTCTTTTTCAAGCTTTCTTTCCAATGTTACATGACGAAGCGTTAATGTAATATGAAACAATTTCTTCCCAATATCGCTCATGTAAAGACGTATTATCACTACCATCAACCATTGTTGTATAACGGAATTTTCCGATCTGTTGCTAATGTGGAGGAATAAACAAACATGTAAATCTTGATATGGATTGACATAATACCTCCATTACTCGTGATGCTGTACAAACAGTGTACTCTTCTTATTTAAATGATATATGTTGAAGGATTAGATGTAAGATGATACTGTTTACTCTCAACATCGTCCTAATAAAGACGTATTATTTTTATTATTACCCATTGTTGTATCAACCAACGGAATATTCCGATCCGTTGCTATCGTGGAAATAAATAAACACGCACTTGATTGACGTAATACCTTCGTTATTCGTGATGTTATTTGTGTGGGAATAGACCAAAGCGGGCGAAATAGGTATAAATGCCTGAGGGCCCGCGGAGATGTGGGCGGGGTCGAGATAATGAAAGGTAACTTTGACCGAGAAATGGAGGGAAGGATGTAGAGGGAAAAAAATAAAGAGGAAGCCAAGGGAAAATGGCTTCCGGACAGAATTAGAAGGAAGAATAATCATCGGGAGATAAAAATAAATGGTTCGAGATAATGAATAGTAAAGGGCAGATCTGAACTCTCGGTGAGAAGCACCATTGTAGGTCACAACTTCAAAACCTTTATCCATATTCACTTTTTTAAACACTGCTGATGACTCGCCAGCCAATTAACGAAAAAATCCGCGGAGGGCAAAAATTTCGAAATTTTTTTGATAGCGACTCAGTAAAGCTCTTCTGGCTGAATTACTGCCTCTTTTTCAACAAAGAAGTTCAATGTCACGGGAGCTTAAAAAAAAAGTACTCGGCCAAAAAAACCTGGAAAATGAACGAACGAACTGCACGGCGCTGTGACATGGAAAATTTTTTTGCGTTCGCATTTTTCGCGTCACGGCTTGAAATAGAAATTCCCCATTTTATTTGCAACTTTCTCCGAGAACTTACACCATATCTCGGCCACCTCCGGTGACTTTGAATAGTGCCTTTTTTCCAGTTTAATCGAATACGCAGTCGAGTGGCGCGACGTATGGCGAACTTCAACAATCGAAAAACCTCGTTTCCATTTGACTCCCGCATTGTTAACAACGTCGCGCGACTGCCTTACGACCCTCATTGCTCCTTTTCCGCCATGTTACCGTTTTCCCAGCTGGGCAAATAATAGAAAAAAAGGAACGAGAGTTCTATTTGGAAAAGAAACGCTCTGGCTACGAGCTGGTAGTTGGGAAAAAAGCCACTTCCCTTGCCCACTTCATTCTTATCGAAATCCTAGGTTTTTCCCGAATCGGAAGATGGATGATAAACCAAGCTCCGCTCCCAAGAAGTCCATTTTTCACGAGAGAGGGTCCAAAAGAAGGCGAAATTTGGGTGGAGGAAGCCATGTTAAAACTTATTCCCGACAGCATACAATAGAGCCCCGTAAATCCAACATTCAAATATCCGGAACTTATAAAAAATCCGGCACATTTGGAAAATTTCTCTCGGGGTAGTCGACCGTGCATGGGTACAAGGGAAATAGATTAGCCGGACTCAAAAAGCCACCCCCTTGCGGCGGATTTATGCATTATGGTCCGTTGAGTATTTCCAGACTCTGGCTTTTATCTTTTGGGAGTTGCCGAAGAAATGTATTAATACATATTCACGAGTGGAAAATTATTAGTCGGTGAGATTTTTTTCATGAACTCTGCTGTTACGGGCTACTTTTGGGAGCTTTGTTTCTGGCAGGACTTTGAGTGTAATTCATTGTTAACGGGCGCGATTGTTGTCTGTTTTTATACGTATAATCTTGTTGTCCTTTGTTAACTCATCAAAATATTTGAATGCGGGTTTATGATTACATTGTTACCGGCCTCATTAAACAATTGCTCAATTAACCAGCCTGTGTTTTAATTCGATAATTGTTTGCGTACTATTTTATAAGGGCGTTTTCCCACATCGTGGGTATTTCTTCCTAAACCTTCAGCTATTCCCCACAATGAGCAAGAACAATTTGTACTTTTTCCACAAATTATTTTTATTATAAACAATAAAAGAAGGACTTTTGTCAAAAAACTTTTTTCCAACGAAGGACTTTTATTGTTTATAATAAAAATAATTTGTGGAAAAAGTACAAATTGTTCTTGCTCATTATGGAATATTTCCACAAGACAACGCCTGAAACTGTGAATTTTATTCCCCACAACCAAAATCTGTTTATTTGCATCCATCATCTATCTAGTATACATTAGTTTTTATCATTTAAAATATTATCTTTAATCCATTAGCTCTATCTTTAATCTCATATTTGTTTTTTTGTCTTTATGTGTTAGCTTATTTGTTCTAGGCGTGAGTTAAGTGCAATCAATTGTTTTGATGTAATAGTTAATTATCATGCGATAACATTGAAGGTCATGCGGAAGAGAGGTCATTTTAGCCTAATATCCCTAAAGGTTATAACAATAACAATTACGTCGTTGTCAGTTATATTTTGGTCGATCACGTTGGTTACTAACTACCTCATTATTTATGTATATTTTAATCGTTACTGATGTTTTACCTTGTATACCTCCATTGTTGTTTCTTGTTTTTCATATCGCATCTGAATTCATGTTTAAATAGTATAATGATTGTTAATGATGCATAATCATAATGCATATTAGATAATGACTATCATCGCACGATACTACCATCATTTAATCATTGTTTACTTAATATAATCGAATTTCCCTCATTATGCTGCAGTATTAGTAAGTAATTATAAAACCGCATCCTAAATTCTCATCGATTGTACTAAAGAGTTTATTATTTACGCAAACAATTATATTTCCTTTGTTATCCAATGTTAACAGCCCATTAACCCATTTTAGTGACGTAAAATCAAGGCTATAATTGGTATAATAACGCTATAATTAAAATATAATCTCCTCTCCTAAGACCGTGTCCGACTATGCTATTGTACTGGGCATCTAGCGGGCATTATGCAGAATGAGTACTCATGAATAGGGTTAAGTACATAGATATCTTTCATCGGAACTTTTAATGAATTCGTTGCGGAAGATGAGCATTAAGGAGCATTTTACCCACCATTGAAGAAGTGAGAATATTATGGGAACGTATATGATAATGAGGTGCGTATTATTTGAGAAAATATTTCAGGTCATGAGGATTGTTTTAAGCGCCGTACGGAAGAGGTATGAAGAGTCTACCTTTTTAAGGGGTGTTTTATATCCTCTTGGGGGGGACATTCTTCTCATCGTGGGTTTTATGGGTATAGCTCTTCTTGGGGGGGTATCAGGTAGAAAGAATTTGCCGCTCCATAGAACATTCCAGACTTGCGAATCCAAAATTGAATATTTATAGCGGCGGAGTGGTGAGGTCGGTACCGGTTATTACTTGCGATCCAGCGAACCACTGCCGAAAAATGTTGGAAATTTTCATTTAGGGATTGCGTGCGGATTTTTTCAGGAGCGTTTACAGATCCGGATGAAGTCTTTAAGAGGATGTACGTTCGGCGAAGCGGAGTTTTGTTTTAGTCTGCAATTAGGGTACTAGGTCAGGTGGTAGAAGAGCATTAGGGGATATGGTTCACTTGCTGATATTCACTCCAGTCGGGAAGGTAAATCCTTCTAAACCTTATGATGGCAGCTTGTCATACATCCTCTTACACCATTACTGCATGGGATTAGAACGACTTTTCATCTTCTCAGCGTTAGGAATTCTAAAGAATAAAACTGTCCACTAAAAAGGGTTTAGTTTTGTATTTACTTTGCACATCGAAAATTATACCGTCAGATTTCACTGTTTTTTAATCCGTTAATTTAACATAGTAATAAATTGATAAGAATAATCGATAATGTTAAAATAATAACAATAGACAAAACAATATAACATAAAGTAAATAACATATATAATATAAACAAAGCAATATAACTTTTAGTAAAATACATAGTTATAGAAAAAGAAGGAGCAGATTTCGAACATTTATTTCTTCCAAACTACAGTAGAAATGAGCCACCGTTTAGATATTTATTGTTCAACACAGGGTGCTCATGCTGGGTGCATAAAATACTGAACTTTTCTCTTTCCAGAAACGTTGGAATTATGTTTCTATCTTTTGTAGTTTGGAAGAAATGAATGTTTGAAATCTGCTCCTTCTTTTTGAATAACCCCGCATAACGTTGTGATGGATACTAATAATTAATTATAATGAATAATAATAAAACAATATAAAATTAATCGATTGATCGATTATATTGATCGTATTTCAAATTGAGATATCTTATTGAAAAAAGGGTATATCGAGGGCATATGAACATGCTAGTCTTTCGCCAGATATTTTAAATTAAGTATATAAAGAAAGATCAATTAATTGCATATTTGAAAAATTATTACCGTTACAAGACAAATAATTACGAGTAAAAGGTATTTCCTTTCGTAATGGTAATGGTTATTTGTCAAGGAAAGTCATTTTGCACGTGGGCCCTCATCGGAAATCGAACTTGGGACCGCTTTCATCGAAGTCGAAAGCGGTGCCCACATTGCTATTCTGGACCCACTTCCCTTTCGTATGCCGTTGAAATATTTCTACTGATCAATAAAAAATCTTTGAATGTGTAAAAAAATTCAATATGGGGACGACCCTTATTCTCTTACATCTTCTATAGCTTGGACCAATTATGCAGATAACCCGATACAGAAGATGACATTCCCATCTCATACGTCTTCAATCCTTTCTTTCTGCACGCTAGCGCAATGAAATTTGCACCAACTGCAACGCCTATATTTAGAACCCCCCTAACAATGGAAACATCTCTCAACAATGCCTCCTCTCTTTGCAGATCCCCCAGAGCGACGCCTTCGACCGGAGAACCGGAAATCGTTAAATTTCTTCGCGGGATGACCAAGAGCACCAACGAGGGTCGACCTCTGCCTTTTGCGAAGGTCACTCGCTCCCATTTCCCGCGCTTTGAAGCGGCATAGCTCTCTCATAGTGAGCGGGGGTATCAAAGGAATACATCCTTCGTTTCATCGATTTTCGACGAGTGTAACATCTCCATGGACTCGCCATTGTTGCGGGATGTTTCGCCCAACGCCGGAGGAGCCAATTAAACCAGACTGCGTATCCGTGGACGGGACGAAAAGATACAGGAGGGAGGGCATCGATTGAGTCCCATTGTTGAGGTGCGATGCCCATTGTCGGGGTCCCGATTGTCGGGAGGTGACGCGCAGCAACGGTCGATAAAACAAACCGGGAGAAAAGAACTCTGCGAAATTCTCCCCCTCCGTTTGAAAAGAATCGAAGAGACTTTGTGTGTGTTTCCGCCAGAGGGAGAGACAAAGTGCTGCAGATATTACGTACCGAAAAAAAAGGTCTGCTTTGCACGAGCCATGTACTCTCAGCGCGCCGTCATCGCCACTCTCGCTTTCCTGATGGCGATGTGCGTCTTCGCCTGCGGCTCCGTGGTTCAAGGTAAGGAAGGTCTTAAGGGTGAAACCGTTTCCGCCCGAGTGCTCTTGCGGCCGAGGGAAAACATGGATCCCGCCAAAGTTCGCTTGTTTAAGACGAGATATAAATGCGTCTCCTCTCTCTCTCTCTCTCGAGGGTAAACTGCGGGGTGGCTTTCGGTCCGACGGAAAGCAAACGTTTGTGAGAGGCCGAGATTGGAATCGTTTTAAAATAACGTCTTTCTTTTTTTAAAGCGCTGGAATGTTTGGGGATGGGAATGTTTTCCCGCGATGGATTTGTTTGAGTGTTTTTCCTTACATACGGCCTCGTTGCTTGGAAACGCGATGTTGCTAATGTGATTGAATTCACTACAACAATCAGAGCTGATTAATATCTCGCGGTGGCGTTCAAACAATGGGATGGGATTGATAATAATTAATGCTGAGCAAATGTAATCAATTTCTCTTGATTTTGTTGAGACAGAATTTCTCGTAGAAATCATTGTGGATTGATTATTCAACGCTTGTAGACACAGATGAAGATGATTCATTTACGAAATATATTTCCTTATTGTGGTAGGTAATTGCTCATTCATTTACGAGATATTTTTCAAGGAATGGGTAATGGGTGGTTTTTGCACGTAAGGGCGTGCACCCAGGAAAAATCCCAAGGAAGAATAGACTTTTAAAAAATTCCGACGGGACCGGGAATCGAACCCGGGTCTCCCGATTGCCGGTCGGGTGCTCTGTCCGTTGAGCTATCTCGCTTTTTTTCAAGTCTATTCTTCCTTGGGAGATATTTTTCCTTAATTTGTTGGTAGCTCATTGTAATTCTAAAGTATATAATATATTTATATCATATAGTATATAATATAGTATATAACATAGTATATGATATATTATAATATAGATAATATAGTGATATATTTATTTTCATCATAGATATTAGTTCTTTTTTCATTGTAGATAAAGTTCCAATTGCAAGAATGGATTGACTGATATAAAAATGGTAATAATCGTTACCTGTTTCTTGGAATCATTGACGAATTCCCCAAAACTCAATATTACAAACTAAAGTTTTATTATCAATTCAGAGCAGTCAAGGATGGGATCATTAAATTAAAAATTCAATATTCTCATTCTAATATTAGCTCAATTTTAAATAGCTGCTTGCAAAGTTGAACGTCAGCAAATGTTGACTTTTATTAAAATTCCGCACAATTCGTTTGCATAGACTTTAATTATGCATTTCATTTATATATGAATTAAAGTCCCTACATTGAATGTGAAAATTTTTTAATAAAAACCTTTTCTTCATTAAATTCCTATTTACATGAGTATTATTAAAATTGCCGTCATCGACATACCTCTGCTCAATTATGGATTGATGTTCAATTTGCATCAATTTTTGCTCTTGATATTTAATTCATCGAAACCTACTTTTCATTTAATTTGTCATTACTAGGCTTCCACAATTCACTCCAGAGTACTGTAGGGTTATTCTCTCATAGAAAAAGCTCGATAAATTTCTCTCAGTGATTAAAATAGAATAAACTAGTCATCCCGTGCAAACATTTTGCACGAAACTTTTTAAAAAGGTGTGTTTTAAGATGTGTTTTAGTGTTTCTGCATTTGTTCTTAGTGATTAGAGAGTTTGTTGGATTTTAATTGGATGGGAAAATAGAGTATAAGTGTCTGTTTCGATATACCTCGTTTGTATCGATAGATATCGACACATCCAATAACGAAATTCTATGAGAAAATTCAAATTTTAACTCGGTATTTTGTCCATATGTTGCATTTTTCATTTATCTATGTCTATGTTTCATGTATCTATTTTCTAGTCTCTTTTGAGTAGGAAGTGAGAAAATTACTCTTTAAAATGGTGTATTATTCATATGTTTTGATGGAGTGTGAAGGGAGACGAGCGCTTGTCACCGCAAACGTATGTTAAGAAATAGTACAAAAAGATTACAAAATTTTTCTGATCGTTTTTAATTGTCAAATGTGAGCATTATTACAGTGTTGAGTATTACATCTTTGACATTACCATTTATTTTATCTGTAGAATTTGAATCTTACGATCTACATTTACATTCTAACCCTGTAAGTTGCTAGTGGTGTATGTCAGGGGGTGTAAAACCCACCCATATCCTTGTCTAATTCTAATTGATAGTATCTTCTTTAATACTCCGTGGAACTAAGAAAGAAATGATCATTTATTGTTGAAAGTTTTAAGTTAACTTTACTGTACATACTTAAATGTACATAGTTTACTCTGAATGCTGAATGAAAACTTTATGGAAGCTTCGCTATCAAGATTTATGCTCAACACTCAAACCCTGACATCAGCGTAATAATATTGAGTATAACATTGAGAGTATTCAGTTAAAGTTACTATATATTCTGTAAGTTACTGAGTTAATGTATAATATAAGTTATAGGTTACTGTATGACTCCCACGCAAAATACTAAATGAAAACTTTATGGAAGCTTTGCTGTCAAGATTTATGCTCAACACTCAAACCCTAACATCAGAGTAATAACATTGAGTATAACATTAAGAGTATTCAGTTAAAGTTACTATATATTCTGTAAGTTACTAAGTTACTGTATAATATAAGTTATAGGTTACTATATGATTTCCACGCAAAATACTAAATGAACACTTTATGGAGGCTTCGCTGTCAAGATTTATGCTCAACACTCAAACCCTGACATCAGCCCGTTCGAATTAATTGAAGTTGCAAAGAACGCCAACCGATGCGAACTTTTTTGTTCCTTTTTCGAGTAAATGAACCGAAGGAGGCAACGTTTTGTAGATTTCCGCTCTATTCCCTTCCGCCGCATTAATTAATCCCATAAATTAAAACGATCTCCTGCCAATGACGCGCTGGGATGTTCGAAAATTTTGAAAAATTCACGTTCCCCACCGAAGCTAACGGCCGCGACGCCATAAACTTTGCGGGACGCAAGAAGTTCCAGCGGCAGGTCTTCCGCTTCCCGAATTCATGGTATAGGGCATCAAATTCCGGTTCGAGAAAAGTCAACAGTCGATAAACTAGCGAAACAAAACCTCCCGAATTGCTCAAGTTCGTCGAACTCGCTGCATAAAGTTTATGGTTTTTGGGGCGACTGCTTTGGAAAGGGTTATCGAGCAGATTTCGCCATGAATTATTCTCCTTGGGCTTCTGTTATTTTCCAAGTGCCCTCTATCTTTTCCACGACCATTCCGCAGCAGTAAAAACAAACCGCGCGAACTGTCATGGCGTTTGAGTGCTTTGGGAAGCCGAATTTCTTAATCCGTTCCTCCGTGGTGAGTAAACCAGTCTGCGGAGATTTTTATCTCAGGTTTGTTCTTTGCTTCCAAAAGGTTTAACTGGTTAATCTATTCAGCTGCCTGCTAAGCTACTTGATGCGCGATGTCGAGATATTGGTCTAGGATTTGCGCGAGCATCGTTGAGGAAATTGTTTGAGGGCGCTATTGTTTGAGTGCATCGTTGCCTGAGGATTCTATCGTTGAGTGCATTGTCGAGGACTTTATTGTTCGAGAACGGTATTGTTAGAGGATAATGAATAAAGAAACTCTTTCTTAAGTCGATGTAATGCCCGAGCCTCCCTTCTACTCAACCTCAATTGATAATACATGAGTAAATGGTAAATAAATAAAAAAAATACTAATATAAGTTTTATATGCAGAGTTAAAGGAGGATCAAAACAACGACAACACGAAAGTATTCTGTTTCTTGGAAAATTTCATCTACATCTACATATGTACCCTGCAAGCCGCCTTTCGGCGTGTGGCAGGGGGTGCAAGCACCATGACTCTATTTTCCTATTCGATTATTTTAGCGTATTGTTCTCGGAAAAAAATGAATTCTTGAATCGACTGGTTTTAGCATCTATTTCTCTGATCTTTCTCGCTGTATCAGAACGGCCAATATAGCAAGGAGGGCGCATAATATCGGCTACATCTTCTATGAACGTGCTCTGTCTGAATTTATTTACTAATTTAAATCTATGATTGAGCCTTCTTTCTTCTAAAGATTCCCATTCTGCCTCCTGAAGCATCTGAGTAACACTTACCGATTAAATTCTTCTTAATTGAAGGAAAAGACGCCAAAAACCCTACTCTAAGGGAAAATATCTTCAAAGAAGGAGGGCGTAAAAAACTGCGAAAAAACACAGAAAATGATGAGAAAAATTTCTGTATAATGAAATTTTAATTACAGCACAAGTTAATACAGTCGAATTAAAAATTTGAGTAGAATTAAGTTCGAACCCAATTAGAAAGACTGGAGTCAATAAGAATCAATCGCGTACAGCTGCACTATGTTATCAACATCATATGTTAGTATTTAAATCAGTGGTTCCCAAAGTGAGCGCTACCGCCCCCTGGGGGGCGGTGCCCTAGTTTATGGGGGCAAAAAGAGCCAATTATTACCTAAGTATTATTCCTTTTGCATAAATGTACTATGAAAACTATTCCTTTATTGGATTATAAATAAACATTTGATTAGTCATTGTTTTTAATTTAATTATTAAAATTTTCCTCGTCTGGTTATTTAGCTTATGATTCTGATTATTATTATAAAGTTACCGCTTGGGGGGCGTTGAGTATTGTTTTATTGATCCAAGGGGGCGGTGGCTCGAAAAAGTTTGGGAATCACTGATTTAAATCTATGACAGATTTAGCTGATACTTAGGCGTGTACCCTTAAAAATTGCTTAATAAGCCCTTACTTGTTACAAAAAAGGTTGATTTTATTTCGAATTCCAAGAGAAAAAGGTAGTTTTGTAAGCAATAGCATCCAAGAAATTAATGAATAAATTAGAAAAAGCACAGTATCTTTCTGTTAATTTCTTGTGAAAGTTAATTCTCTACTATAGATCATAATTAAGTATTGCGTTTATTATCATTTTTCGATATTTCACTGCTTCATTCGTTCAAAATGAACAGCAGCTGATTCCTTAAAATACCATCGAATCTCTTATGGCGTTCTCTCGATTTTACTCTCGCGGTGGTACGCACTCTGAAGAGACAATTACATGAAATCCAATTGAGTCTTAATCGAGTGAGCCAAACTGATGTTTACTTAAGACAGCTACAGAATGGAGTACTCCGTTTATTACTCAAAAAGAATAGAGGATTCATTTGATTATTTCACTCCTTCGTTAGGATTTGGATACACAGCCCCGTATTTATCTTAGCAGCTCTCAGACAGGGTTATTCTGTTTTCCGTTATCCTTCGAAGGCCCTCAGGGAACGGATCATCTCGTATGTAACTATTATGCTCAACTCTCTAATCGCTAAAGACAAATATCTTTCCGGATGATAAGCGCATAGCCAAAAATCGATATACACATCCTGAACTATCATATTTCTTCCAAGAATTCGCCAAATGAACCCCGAAAAAGTAGCTCAATAGACAAAAATCTCAAAATAATATTGCTGGAAAAAATATATCAGGGGCAAAGTTTCTCAAAACATTGAAAATAATGAGATCCTCAGTTCTGCCAGATTTAGGCATGTTATTTTGCTTTAAGATAAGTCCATATAATGGTTATTTTGCTTACGATTCGCATATTAAAAGCTGTTTATCCCGTTTTAAATGTTAAAATTTAGCATTCTTTTACGAACATACTTTTTTACGTAAGCATCCTGCACGGAAATAGGTATGCAAAAATACATACACGCGTGTAAAAAGGGGTGCCTAATTTAAGGGGTCGTTTTCTGCCTACGTGGCTGGTAAAATACCCAACGCAGGACTCCTGCCAAAGACGCTGGTCAACCTTGTTTAATAGCCTAAGCCATGTTTTCAGAATGGAACTACCATGATGCCTTTGACGGACAATTTCTAATTTTCTATTTAATTTTAGATCAACTAGTGACTATGGAAAGAATTTTTTTCATCTAATTATACCTAAACCAATTGAAATTTGCAATAAATATTAACATTTTGATAGAAATAGAGAAATGAGAAATGTTAGAAATCTTTATTTTTCCATTAATCCAAAAGATCTCAAATAATTAACATTGTTGGACATCTTTTTGTAAATTTTCCTACGAGGAATTTTACAAAGTCAAGAAAAAAATCTACTAACTTAACAACGGAATATTTATTCAGTCAGTCGGCTTTGGGTATATGGCAGAGGGAAAGGTTCAAATAATTTTGAACTTTTCTTGAACTTGAATTCTCATTTAACATATATCGTAGTTATTGAGAAAATCTGAATTTTTTAATCCACAGGCCCTAGAATTTAACTCATAAGTTTCTGGCGGTATCATATCGGCAGAGTTGACGCATCACACCTAGTACGTCCTCCAAGAATGTCTTAGAAGACATAATTTAATCTATTTATAATGTATTGTATCACAATTTTTATCGTCCCGAGTTATTCTTTGGTAGTTTACTTGGCTCATACAGTTAACTCTATATATAAATGATTCATCCAACAAATACGTAGTAGGTACCCCATCTAAAACACTTAAATCGTGCAAAGTTTGATTTATGAACGGAATAGCTACTGTTCATCAGTATTATCATCTCTTGCTTATCTTATATTCCTATATATAAGTAAACTATAGTAATCAGTTCGCTCTGTTTCCTAAAGTAAATAAGAGTTTTTGTTTCTCTGATAGGACATATCTAGTAATCAGGCCATCGGAAAATTTTTGGTTCCTTATCATAGAAAGAAGTGCTATTAAGTTGTTCAAACTTTCATAGATATTAGGAAGAGAAGATAAAAGAGTAATGCGAGATAAAACCTTGTTTGATGATCGGTTTGCTCGACTGATTTATAGATATCGGATATCCAAGATGACATCTGCTGACAAGATGGGAAATGAAAGGATGCGAATAGTCCTTACTTTCATTTTCCACCCTTTTACGTATACAGCGGAATAAATTCATATGTATTTTCTCAAGGTCAGACTAGAATAAGTCAATACAGAGTATGCAAATCCAAGGAAATTGCGGTATTGTCAATAGATGCAATGAATAAAAAGGTTTTGTTTTTTTCAGGCTTCTTATGTAATATACGGCGAATATATAGGATTCCGTCGATGAAAGCTGAATCTGTGAACTCGAGAAGGTGTAGCGCAAGGTGGTGCGTTTTATTGAAAATCATAGCGATGAAACCGGAAATGTTACTAAAATGCCCCCAGGTGTCGGTTGGGAATCGTTGGTAGAAAGGTTGAATTCTTCCAATATGTGATCCTCTTTTCATTCCAATATGTTATCAACCCCCCAGTGCTCCAACGGAGAAACTACTAGAGCTAGAGAAATACTTTCCTATACTCTGAAAATAAATTATATTCGGCTCTTTCGATTATTTCATGAACATACAAAGACTATGTTATTAACGTAGGCAACCTGAACCGAACTATCTCATAAAAATAGAGAACTCATAATACAATATTGCTATTATATCATTAATTTGCCGGTAAATCAAAGTATACTTTGAGGTTATTGGAGAAATACCTATTGCAGTTGTTAAGTACAGTTTCAGAGGGGACGTTAGCGGAAGACTTAACACGTATTTTGAGAATGCTACGTCTACCGATCCGACATTAAGCGTGATATGATAGGAATAGTAGTAGTAGTATTGTTAAAAGTGATTCGACAGCCAAGGTCATTTCGCTCGTGAGCTCCCACCGGGAATCGAACCCGGGACCACTTGCAGCAAAGCCGAACGCGCTGCCCACATGGCCAATCGGGAGCCTGGTAGAGATAGGCACGATGAAAAATGGGTTTGAAAACCAATTATTCAGGCGATTATAATGGAGATAAGAACTAGTATGATTTCTAGTTGTACGTACTATATCTGTACTACATTTTTCCAAAGGCAGCTTGCTTGTAATCATGGCTTACCAAGATTTCCGTTCCGTGGGTGACTGTTATCAGAACCTCAGTCTTTTAAAGAGCCCCGCTCTAAAGAGGCTAAAGGAAAAGAATACATCTTTAGAAAATTTTTCAAGGTAAAATATCATGATTTATATATAAACAAATACTTATCATGTGGGCGGAGGAAGCTTCTATGGAAATGTTAGACCAGAGCTTATTCGATAGTGCCCAAGGCCTTGTAATGAATGTAGAATTAGATGCCTGTCAATCGATTCTGCTAGAAAAGAACAGAAACTGAACAAAAAAGAGTATTTTTTACTCTCCACTTAATCTATTTCCCTTTGAGAGCAAATACGTCTTTACAAATAGCATCGGTTGAGAATCAATGATATGGAGCAGATGACCTCAACCTTTCCCTTATCTCGCTCTACCTAGTATACCTTATAGAAACATTTATCTCTGAGGAAAAATGACATGAAACCTGCAGTCCCCCTATAAATCTATATTTGAGCCGATAAAAAATCTTTATGGCCTCAGCCTTTGGAGTGCTTCTACCGGTTGATTGACCTGCCAATCTAAGGCTTAAAGGTCTATCATCCGTTCGATATGGGTCAGGTCGGACATTATAATAAGGTTTAGAAATCCATTGGACGGATAATGGGTTGTGTTATAATGTATGAGAAGAATGGCAAAGATTTCACCATATTTGTAAATGCAAATTACCCAGCTCCATGTAAATTCCAGCAGGGTTTAGAAAAGGATTTATCGCTCTAGTATGTTAACTGGTACAGGAATTCTTTAAAATATATTGGTAAAAAGCGTAAAAATGGTAAATATGATCCTCATAGTTCGTTTTCGAGATTTTTGACATTCTTTGAGGACGGGTAGGAAACTTAATAATCAAATGCAATGAGGACGCTTTAATTTTTTCGGTAAGAAGTAAGGCATGCAGTAACACAATATCATGACCGCCTCCGTCGGTTTTATTTTTAGTTATTTTAAGATTTGTTGAAATAATTTGTGTACACCGATGGAGAAAGTAATCATAGAGTTAAAGATAAGAATTATGAAGTAAGTAAAGATGGGCTTGAGGTAAAATATGTATGACAGCATATGAAAGTATATGTATATTCTTAAGGGGAAATATCGCTTCATGATGATCGCATGATCATTTCAAAGAAGATCCCTTCTAATTTTCCACGACGTTTATTTCAAAGCGACTTGTTTTGCTTTCGCGGAAGTATCTTCAGGTCACTGAAAATTCTCACCTGAAGATCATCTGAAATGCTTTCACAGAAGCAGGACAAGTCTCGTTAACATTAAAGTCCTGGAAAATTCTTAAGTCTTCTTTGATACTTTCAACCAAGTTACGCCTTCGCATATTGATTTCATCACATCTTCGTTTTAAAGGAATGCGTGCTGAGAATTTATTTGAGCGTGTTGCTTAACTTGTTGTGAATCGATCTTTAAATATTTCCATAATCATACGAAAACAATGATCAACAGTATAGTAATAATTAAACGTGTGATTTTAATATAAAATCACCATAATAATGAAAATGAATAAATTAGTCATAAGAAAGAGTGAATTATGAAGGAAAAAATGATAATATATTGTCAGAATTGATATCCTGATGGTTATACCAAAAAAGAACCAATCAATGTCTTCTTCAGTATTTTTCATTCGACCTGAATTGTATGTTATTATGAGCATTTATTGTGGGTTTTAGAAGTTACTAAACTCAGAAGCTTCACAAGAGCAATTAAAAACCATCGGCTGTATATCGTGAAAAGATAAATACCCTTCATAGAGAAATAGTTACAGAATATTAGGGAAAATGATCGTTTTGTCCTTTAATATCATTCGTCGCTAGCTTACCCTCGTTGCGATTTTCCTTACATATTCTGCCTTCAAATCAGAGGAGGTTCGATCGATACGTAATAGGAAATTGTCACCGTAAAAGTGAAAGAAATGGAAATATAGATCTTAATCTCGTTTCCAGAAATCAGTGTTTTGCTACAATTTTCTTCTTATATTCCGATACTGTTTGTGGATCACGAAATCGGTTTCAAAGCTTTCAGGAACAGGAACCTTAAGCAAGTAACAGTAGGAAATGCGAGATAAGTTCCTTTGGCGTCTAGTAGTTGGTGCAAGAGGGCTTTGCAGCATGTGATAAGATTGGTGTCCTAAATTATCTCTAGTTAATGTTCTTGCTTAGATGATTAGGTCGGATGTTCTTCATATCATCTGACTCTCGCATTATCCGTGAGATGGAAACTTAAGCCAAGCTTCCTTTCCATTTACTTCAGGAGTTGAGTATTCTAAACCAATTACCACGTTATATCTCAAAAGAGCTTTGAGCTAGCGTGCCTACAAGCTAATTTGGAGTCTATCGTGTTATCATTGACACAGATAATGAGCGGCAAAGTTTCATTTGGTAATTTAGGAGAGGGAATGAGGTATGTATTACAGTAGAATGGCTTCTTAGCGGAGGAAAATATGCCTTTGATAAATTCAACGCCGCTTCAAACGTGTTAACACGAACTTTTTCGAAATTAAACAAGTTTCCCAAAGTAGCTCGGAGCGCCTTAGGCCTAACTTCGAAATTTTTCATAATGTTATCATATATATAATGTAAGACTGGTGCTCCAGGGTGTAAGAATGTTTCCTACTTTAAATCATTATCATTAACTGGGATAGGTAGGCAGACGAGGTTTTTTGTTAAGAAGGAAAATAGCTAACAAGCTAGCAGGTATTCACCCTTGAGTAGGGGGTCTAGGATAAGTCGCCTCCACTGTTTTGGTGCGTGCATTGTGTTTTCATTATATCAATCAAAACAGACATACAGAATTTTTGGGGTAGTCAAGCGCCTTTTGGTCTATTATAAATATCCAAGAAAAATATTTATGAAAAGTTATCAGCATGCCTGTGATGAAGTAATCATAATTTTATACAATTTTTTGACAAAATCGACGTCGAAATTTTCGACGATAATTTTCCACATCTTTTTCTTCTTGGTTTATATTTCCTCACGGCTATCTTGTAAAGTTTAAATCCTTACCCTCATCATATTAAGAATTACCTTCCTCTAACCCAACCTGAATAACAGACTCTTTTGGATCAAACTGAAAATTCACAGTATCATAAGGTGTTAGTCATCTTCTAGATAATAATTACGGGATCTCAGCAAAGCCATGTTTGTAACTAATAGAAAAATTGCCAAATGATTTGCAAGAATGATTAGTTTTTTATCGCTTAAAAATTCGTGGCGGCGAAACGGCGTCGTCGACAAGTACCTTGCGGCTAAAGGTCCTCTAGTAGGAAGGATAATCCCGAAGAAACATTCCGAAGCCCAAAACGTCATAATGGTAACAATCCACTCAGTATATTTATAATTACATTGCATAGAAACATGAACAAAGGATACAATAAATCACGAAACATTCATTTATGCATTTGTCCCGCACTTACAAGTACACGCAATTCTACAATTCGTCTACCCATTTCTTTTGATTAAAGTGCATTGCAAGTCGGGGTTCAAAAGTGCTCCTCTGGTTAATTGCTCTTTTCCATTTTCTCTCCTCTCATAAAGGAATATTTATGGACGCCCGTTTTCTGTTTAAGCGCGGAAACTTTATACTTATGATCATCTCTCCTTGGGTAATCCGGCTATCTCAACCTATATTTCAGTTCTTTAATGGAAAGTTTTCCAGCAGTAGTGTTGTGTATATTCCCTAACCCTTCCGTTTGACCTCCGTTTAGTAACTCTTCTCGCCCTAACTTTTTAATTATTTCAGTGACACCCTATACTCCCGAAAGTAAACTTTGATCTTTCCTTTGTATTTTTTCACTCTTTCCTTTCGTCTTTTCTCGTGTTAATCCTTAGCGCTGCTCTGCTATACCATAATCTAGCATAAGGATACATAAAATGCTTAGTACGCGTTAATTTAAGTAGGCATTGTTTTTACCTTACCTCTTACATTGACAATTAGAGTATGTAATGTGTATCTAGGTTGAATAACTAAGTGCTCCAATGATAATATTTCGTTGAATATTACTTCTGATTTCTTTCTGCCATATCTCGATTAACGTGCTCTTTTACTCTTGGTACAGTTTAGAGGAAAATTTATCTGTTTAGATACATTGGTAGTATTTACTGATAATGTAATATGTATCCGTTTAGATACCTTAGTTTAAATGTATGTTTAGAGGAAAATGTATAATGTACATTTCATTTAATTTCATCTCAGTAGTTCATAGTAGTTTATGGCTGCAATAACACGGTAACTACTTTTTATTGAATAATGCTGAATAATGGCATTCATCCTGGTCCTTCCTTATTAAATAGTAGAAAGTTATTATTCATATAGTCATTGTGCTTCACTTACTTGGATAGACCTTTTCCAATTAAAACTTTATGACTCATTGAGGAAATCAAAGGCAAAATCCCTCATTCCTCATCTGATGGCAATCCTCATACTCTCTCTCAACACTTGTGTAGTTATTTACTTATTTAGGTTAAAACAGCTGGTAATAACCAGTTATATTGTACCATAGTATCATTTAAAAAATTTTTAAAAACAAGATAATACATAAAAAAGAAGAAAAGCAAGAATCTTAAATAAGAGAAAGTTAGTTAGGGAAGATAGGAGTGAATTGATTAAAAAAAACTTCTATCGAAGGATTGAAATACAGAAGATAATTGAAAATTTAATGGTGGAGAGGTTGAGAATCCAAATGCCTTCGGGCTAATGATTGTGCAAAAATTGCTTCTTCATAGTTACTTGATTTTTATAATTAATGTAATATAATGTAATATAATCGTAAAGATCTATTAGCGACTGTAACCTGGCAACAGGGGCTGATTCAAGCTATCAGAGGCCTTAGGGTAAATACCAAATCGAGACCCGCACTATGAATAATAAAAGCTAACAGTCGATTTCTTTCATAAAATACGTAAAACTATATTCCATAACTTTAGTTGTTTCATTACGCAAAAATTAACAAAGTATTGAATTAGTAGTAGTTTTTCCGTAAACTATTATGAGTTATAGAGGAAATTTTCATCATATAATGACATTATTTATGTAATATTTTCTATAAACCTGTTATATGCACTTGTTAGTTTTGAAATTCTTTTCAGAAGAGAAAAACAGGTACTCGTGAACACGTCGTGCCCCAAAAAATTTGAAAATATTCGTAGAAAATTTTTCAGAGCTAATAAACACGGTCTGGTTGAGGCTCCCATATGAATGAGATATGAGAATCCCTTAGATAACCTCTAACTGTACTTAATTATAAATCCGTCCTTGCCAAGCAATATTCTTTTCTTCAACTTTATTATTGTAATAGAAAAAATAGCAAATTACGTCATCTCTTTTGGAATTGATTAGTAAGTTACCTTGGGTTCAAAATTGCAGAATATTTTAGGAAGCTATCCGGTAAAAGGAAGGCACCACATAAACGATTCAAATATAGAGAGCCTTAGCTGGAAGCTGATGAAAAGCTTCCTGTGGCGTAATATTTGGTATTAAGCAGTGAGATTCATGCTTTGGTAGACTTCTGGTGAAGATCAAGATGCAAGAAAAATATACTTGGGAATAAAGGTGGATTGCAAATGAAGAGGTTCTACGTAGAGTTGAGATAAGGGAGACATATATAAACACAACCCGTAATTGCGCCACAAGTTGGCGATAAATCATCTGGCACTTGGTTATATTCATAGCCATCTTGAAGGCAAAAAGGCAACAGTGCAGATAATTACATCCAAGGGTTAGTATGATTAAAGAAGCGATATAGCAATGCTGAAATGGTACGAAAGAAATGGATTTTCATCCAGAAAATTACGAAGGGATGAGCTCTCAATGTCTGAGAATAAATTAAGAAATAGCGTTAGATCGGAAAGATCTTTCTAGAATTCGAACGTAACTCAACAGGGGTATTTAATGATTGATTAATTATTATTTATTATTAATCATCACAGTAACTGGATAATATCTGTTTGATCTTACATCCAGTCATAGGGAGAAAACGGAAAATAAAATAATGTTAGGATAAAAACGGAAGAGTTAAGTTAAAGGAAAAGTGGAGAATAAAGCAGATACAGCGTTAGATAGGAAAGATCTTTTTCGAATTCGATCATAACTAAAGAGGGAAACTTAATGATTGATTAAATGTTTAGGAATAATATCAGAAAGCACGTTAGATCGGAAAGATATTCCTAGAATTCGAACCTAACTGAACAGAGGTTCTTACTAATTTATAATTATTTATTATCATTAATTACCTCCTTGTTTGTGACATATCTGTTGGACCTTACATGCATTCATAGGGAAAAAACGGAAAATAAAAATGTTGCGATAAAAAGGTGAGAGTTAAGTTAATGACAAGTTCGGAAATCCTTGGAAGAAAGGAGATTAGAAGCTAGGCTGCGATTGTTAGATAAGTTCAGAGAAAGCACGTTTGCTGAGGACGCAATAGGTCTTATGAAACCCCGCTGCTACTTCGACCAATCCGATAATGAGCGTGAAATAAGACAAATAAGTACTAGAAAAAATCGCTTTAAGAACTTATTCTTTCTGTTAACGATACCTCCTAAGTCAATCGTTCAATGTCTACACTCCCTGCCACACGCCGAAGGGCGTCTTGCAGTTTACTTATGTGGATGTAGAAAATGTCCAGCCTTACACTGTTTACTTAATATCTTAACTATATATTGAATAGAACGTATTATAGTCGTTGCTGAATGTTGATGCGTAGAATTGTAAATTTACAGTAAAGTAGATTAATGATTTTTAATATCGAGCGGTAGTTCTTTCGTATAGTAATAACGATAATAATAATACAATATTAGACAATAGCAATAATGATACAATAATAGACAATAACAATAATAATACAATAATAGCCAATTACAATAATAATACATTTACAACACAATAACAATAATAATACATTTACAATACAATAACAATGATAATACAATAATATCTTAGTTTTAAACACTGATTTGTTCTTTTTTTCATTGTTACACAACCCTTCGTTCCCATTGCTGTACTCGGAACGGAGTACGAGAGGCAAAACTTTTCTGTAAGTATTCTTGCGATAAGGAAATAACTGTAACAGTGACGCCCTTTGGTATTACGGTGAAATTACCGGGGAAAAAGTTAGAACTAGATTAAATTAGCTCCATAAAGTCAGAGTGTTTTTACCGAAGGCGAAAACTGTTTTTGTGACCCCTGCGCTCGTTTGGACGGTGAAGAGTTAGGTGGTAAAATAGACCCGAAGTACAACCACTTGAGGAAAGAACTCAATTTTCTCGAAAAGCGTAAGTGACGTCAGCAAAGGGCAGCGGTGCATGGGATAGAACGAGTATGCACACCATACCATACGCCCCCGCATGGCTAACAGGAACTCCTTGTGGACGGAAATGTTGGATTCCTCGTTCAGAATATGTGTGGATAAAGCAAACGGAGAGAAGGAAGAACTTTCACCAGTTGGATGTTTTTATACCTTTATTTGTATAACATGTCTGAGTTGAGGTGGGTGGTCTAAGCCTCCCCTACGGTGATGATATCCTTTTGGTTTGATCGGAAACTTCTTAGCTTCCCTCTTCTTCTCGCAAGTTTTTACCAAGATGTTCACCATTTTATGTTCCTTCTTCAGCTCCCCTTAACTGTTCCCAACTTTGCCCGACCTTCGAAGACCTTTCCTGTCCCTCCTATTCCCTCCGATTACATCTTCTATCATGCGCTCACTCCTCAGCCCTTCTCAGTTTGATTTTCTCCTCCTTATCATTCCCATCATTTTTCTTACCTTTCCGATACGTCTTTTTCTCATTTCAGGCCTTAAGAATAACTCTCATTATTCTTCCTGAGAGCCTTTCCCTTTTTCCTACCTTTCCCTTCCAATTTAGTCCCGATAAGCACATACCCTGACAATGACAAATTTAGTTCTCTCCTTTTTCTTTCCCCTCTTCATATTCCTCCTACTTTTGTTAATACCTCGGGCGTTCTATCCATCTTTTTCACCGCTTTTCTTTTTTTTCTGAATCCCTTTCCAACCATCATGTGATAGTTTCCGGGTCCCTGATTAACTAGGGAGCGTGTACGGATCCGCCGTTCGTTTCTTTGTGTTGCCATTGACAACTCGACGGAGGTCTCTGCAAATACCCGCTCTGCCGTCTGCATCAAAAATTCGCTTTTTCATGCCGTTATTTTCCTCTCAAATGAGCCCATAACTGATGAGAGGCGTCCCTCATATTTTCCCTTTCTGTCTTTTCGGAATTATACATGTTGAAGGGAATACGGAGGGGAAATCTGCTGCTAAGGTAGCCTTGGAAAAGGTTCAATAATGGGTAAATTCATAGCGTTTTCTTCTTCAAACGCTTTGTTAAATCGCTTGTAAGTAGGTAACGCCTGATTGAGTTATATTTTTAGATTTATAATAGAAATATTGGAACTTAATAATAGAAAATTAAAGAGAGATACCGTTGATAATATGATTAATGAAATAATAATGTTATGCAATAACGAAATAATGATATCAATAATATATATTGCCTTTCCTTCTTCATATGCTTAGTGTTAGTAAATAGGCAACGCGTGATTTATTATATTATATTTTTAGATTTATGAGAGAAATATTAGAACTAAAGAATAAAAACTATGTGGGCTACCGATGACAATATGATGAAATAGTAATATATACGAAAAAGATAGTACTAATGATGAAAAAACGACAACATCAACAACAATCAATTTATATAATAATCAATTTATTGAAATTGAAAACTTCATACAATTCACACCTTACAATTTTCAAACACAAAATTCTGAGAAAAGGAAGTCATGAGATAATAGAGAACAGATATTTGTCTCTAATGAGTACAATAGAGTTAACAATATAAAATACAATGCAATAAAATTTTAGAATACAAGTAATTTGGTTCTCCTTTGCCTGTTTGGCTCGTCGGTAGGTGCCGATAGGGTAATTATAGAAAAGAACAACTCTTCAACCAAAAAAAAACAAAAAATAAAATCATTAAAAAAATAAGTTATAACGATAATATGAATAATAACTATAAAAATAGTATCAGTTACGTATGAATATATTTCATTATATTCTTGCGTCATACAAAAGAAGGTAAAGGTCACAAAAATAGAAGGATTACAGCGATTATACAACCTTTGCCATTTCAGATAGCAATTAAAAAGTCCTATTCCCAGAAAAGCTTAAGAAGCTTTTAATTCCTGATAAATATCTTTCTTTTGGTCCCTTCTTGCGTTACTGCTTTTTTTGACCAGAACGTATGATGTTGTTCTCTGACGAAGTTTATGGTACGTTTATATCACGAGCTAAGAAGCAATATTTTCCCTCTCTTCACAGTATTTCCGCGAAATGACGATTTTCCTTTTATCTGTTGATTCAACCGTTTTCCAAAAGGATTTTTGAGCCCTCGCTTTGGTTTATGACGCGCCATTATGAGGAAATGAATCATTTTACGCTCAGTGGCCACTCTCTGAGCTGTTCCACGTATTTTTGTGTTCCAAATATATCATTTACGGATTTGCGATATCGATGCTAACTTCGGAACGACCGATTTCTTAAGTTTGAGTGCGAAATGAGCAAAGTATTGGATCTGTTCTATTAATCGTTCATCGTTAAAGGGTTTGTATATAGTTCTCCGGTTTCCACAATTTTATATCATTAAGATTGATGGTTCCTAAGCGCGAAAGCGTTATCATCAGGGCTGATTAAGCGAGTCAAAAACACATATGCATCCTTGAAATGTTGGCGGAAGGGAAGAAAATTGGTTAATTGAAGTGACAGGTGAGAGGGGATGTGGAGGTAGGAGTTTAATGGAAGAAATAATTGGTAAATTGATTGGGATTGTTCGCTTAACTGTTGCAAAATATAAATTAGAGGTTGAAAGCATTCAGGTAGTCGTTTTTCGGGGCTGTCTTTTGTGTTCTGTAAGACCAGGAAGGCCCGTATTACTGACGTCTAGGAGCGCATAGAGTGATTCCTTGAAGTCGGTAATCCCAGCCTTACCAGTTTCTCCGTTACCTAGGAGATATCGGCAACAACAAGCGGCTAGCAATGTTTTCGACCAATAATGCATTAACAGTCGTGTTTTACTTTTCTTTTCTTACAAAAATGTAAATTTTGGATAATTTGTAATGTTTCCACGTCCAAGCCTCTTTGAACATGGGTTTGCAGGGGGAAAGTCTTAAAATCTCAGGAGTGGCAATTATGAAGGATTGTTTTGAAAAATGGGGAGCTTTTTTACTTTAGGAGGATTCTTGCTCTTTTCCCCAAATCCCTTTAGCAATGTGCCCTTTGGCCAGTCCTGTTTAAATAGTATCTCAATATTTACATTCTAGTTTATACATACCAAAGTTAGTCTCTACGAGTATTTTATCTTTGCAATTTACAGATACTGGTTAAGGGGGGAGTCACAAATTTTCAAAATAAACTTTTAAATGTTTTCTGGTAATCCTTTAGTGTAGAAATTGATGGAAATAAAACTGTATTTAACCTGATCAATAAATTATCACGAATGATTTATCGATCACATATCAAGAAACTTAAATCAAGGATCAAGAAACTTCTTGCTCATGGTTTATATAAAAAATAAAGAAAATTTTTTAGGAAAATTCATGATTTCGATAGATAAGTCATTGCCTAGTAATGAATGAAATCGACTAGACACCCAGATTGTACGATTACCTAAAACATTTTTAATAAAATACGTGGTTGAGCGATTTTAGCGAACTACGCCTTCATCAGAAACAGGAAGAGATAGGTCAGCTAATCTTTTTATTAAAAATTTATTTTGGAATTTGTACAGGTTTTGTACCTTTTCGTACAAGTTTTGATCTCCTTTATCTTGGAATTCCACCATCTATTGCTGGCTGAGATTCTATTTTCTTTCTCTTGGTAAATACAATTTTTTCTACGCCATCGATTTACTTTACTTTCGGCTGGGTTATTGCAAAATATTTAGCTTTTCAAGATTTTATTCTTCGGCGGAGTTCTGTTTCCATCGCTTTCACGGTGTTTGGAGTCTTGTTTTTGGGTCATACACATTTAATTTGTCCTTTTTCGGTCTGAGTTTGTACTTTTGACTGCCACTTCGCGACTAATATTGCGTATGAGTGACAATTAAAGTAATTCCCGAATATAGATATGTGAAAGATCCACCTCCACGACTTCTTAGATAAACATTTGTTTCAGACTCGTTCGAGAGTGTTTGTTTGTGCGTTGGAGAAATTCTTGCGGCGATCTAAAAACAGGAGAAGGTCTGATTATTTGGTAAAGGAAATCTCTTTGGACCAAAGGCACGAGAAAGGGATCCGAAATCTTTTAAACCTCAAATTACTTGAGAGATATCCAGTTACTCTTCGTTATGAGTGAGGTTGACAAGGGTTCCAGCTGAGTTTGAAAATTCGTTCCCTCTCAGTGACGAGCTGTTGTAAATAAATAAACAAGATGGCCCACCGAAAGCAAACAGTCAGCGTCCCTCTTGCAGAGGCCTATTTCTAAAACGTCACGTTCAGCCATCCAGCGTTTTTGTAGATGGTGAAAATACCTTCTGTACTGTAAAAGGCCCATGGCTAAGCCGTGTTACGCATGGATTGAGGCAGTCTCAAATATTATTTTCTGCTAACAGAGGACTTATACTTTTCTTCGTTTTCGATGCTGTAACTGACTAGTTTTTGCTGTCTACGTATTATTATTATTATTATTGTGACAAAGTGAAATAAAGAGTTATTAATTATTTTTAAAATATTATTATTGTTATTACTAGTTGCCCCGTGCGAAACTTTCGCAGACGACACTGATACTCAATTTCCCACCCAAATACACTTCAACAAACACTAATCGTTACAAAAAAATACACAAAAACTAAAACATACCTAAAAATACACACCTTAATATTCTTTATCAGTGTCTGTTTCGATATACCTCGTTTGTAGCGATAGATATCGCTATCTACACATCCAGTAACGAAACTCAATGGCCAAATAAAATGTCTTGCGTTTTCTAACGCCTTACCACATGAACCCAAACAAAATCCCTATTATATTAGAGAACATGATAGTATAAATGTTATCGAATGTTTTAAAAATTTTCTTATAGTAGTATAATCACGAATAGTGCGCGTCATCACTATAACGATATGTATCTTCT
Organism: Pachydiplax longipennis; assembly: GCA_036926295.1. Lineage (NCBI taxonomy): Eukaryota > Metazoa > Arthropoda > Insecta > Odonata > Libellulidae > Pachydiplax > Pachydiplax longipennis. The sequence continues at coordinate 51,955,849 of JAVFKF010000004.1, forward strand.
CCTACACCGAATACCTCAATTCACTCAATGCATTTATGACTAAATGAATTATGGTGAAGATATAAACGTTTTCCTTCAAACGGTCATTTATTCATGTGCATTGGCGTAGTAATAAGAGAGAAAAGTCCCGATCACCAAAAATGCATGTTTTAAAATAATATATAGAGGATTATTATTATTATTATTATCGCTACAGTTTGACAGTAGTCAGGTGGCAGCCACAAACATTCTTAAATTACAAACCCTTATATACTTATATATTTACATTTAACATTCCTAAATAACATCATTATATTGTCAGAGAGGATAGGTCACGTTTTTACAACAAAAACATTTTGCATTTGACAATTTCTTAAACAACAATATCCCAAACCCCCTCGATACATTTTTATAATATTTTAAAACATCTAATTTCAAAATCTTTAATTGATTTATATAGTGTATAATAATATATTGATTTATGTAATGCATACTAATATAATATATATAATGCATAATTATATAATATGTATAATGCATGTTTTATTCTCTATCGAAGGTTTTTCAATTATAAATGTGGATTATAATTATTGCCTTCGTTTACTAGTTCCGATTTTCGTTAGTCACAATACTGATTCTTATCAATTATTGTCATATTGTTATTCAATTTTATTGTTGATGATAGTCACTTACTTCCTTCGCTTGTCGATCTTATTTGTTTATTAACTCAATTATTCCTCTTAATTGTTTGATTGGTTATCTTTGGGTTTTATTCTTTCTTTAGCTTGTTGATTGGTATTTACATTCAATTTTCGTCTCGATTTCAAATTCCTTGGGAATTAGGGAATATGATGCGTGTATTCGAATGTACAGAATTCTCGTTCGTTAAGCCTGAAAGAAACTAGAACGACGAGAGCAACTCCGGCCCCGGTTCGAAGGAAATGACGGGTTCCCAAAACTTTATAATCTTGTCACATCTGTCCATTGTCGATCTTCTTTCATATTATATTTCACGTGCGAAAATTAAAAGATTGAAATAGCAGAACCTTCATGAATATACCTTTATGATTTGAAGCTTTAGTCTATTAGGAATCCCTTATAGAATCCTTGGTCCGGATACCATTGATCTCCGTACCCCCCTTTTTTGTCAGCTCTATCTATGTAGGAACTATGTTTTTCTTCCTAATCTAACATTATCATAGCACGAATAACGTATCGTCATCAGAATTGGTACAGGATGCATAAAATTGTACGTACCTTTCATTTACTCCTGTTTTAGTCCTTCCCATGGCTTTCTATACAAGCTAGTAAGGTACGAAAGATGCTGAGTAATGGTATTGATTATATCCTTACGGAATTCTACGTATTATGTCACTAGTAGACTCATTTATGCTTCACCTGCGTGGATATGATCCGATTATAGCATTCTGGTTCACAATCACTCCCTCTTTGAGGTTTACCCGGTTGAAATAAGGTTATTCAAGCGGATATCGTCTACGAGAATGGTAATATTCACCATAAGTCTACCTGAGGGTAACAAGGAAAAATAATACAAGAGAGAATTAAGATAAGATAAGAATATAGAATTCCCTTCCTAGACGGATAGCACCGGAGTGTGTTGTGGGGTTGCCTATAATCCAATTACCAAGTTTGAATTTATTATTATTGCAGCGAAACCATGGTCTATTTAAACGAACCCAATTTTACCTTCGTTAAATTTCATCTCTTTTACAAAAAAAATAATTTGTTCGAATCCACGGAGCCACTCTCGAAGTCTCTCCTTGTCAGTAGGGAAAGCAAGAGTAAACTACCTCACTCCTCATCTTACATAAATAGACTCACTCCTGTCTCCTAGCTTTTGGTAGCTATAGATAGTGTAGATGAGGTTTCAACAAGACTTCGGACTGAAGATTTTATAAGCATAATAATGGATTAATAAACTACTTCACTCCTCATCTTGCCTAGTAAGCCTCATTTGCGTCTCTTAGCTCTTGGTAACTAAAGATGAGATTTAAGCCAGGCTTCAGGCTGAATATTTAGCAGACATTATCATGAGTAAATAAATCATAAATATGATGATTTGTTACATTTTTTTATTCTACAAACTGTCCTGTTCCTGACCACCCAATTCCTCATTAATCTTAACCTAACTCTAACGCTAACACTTTTTCTCTCGTAACCTAACGTAAGTCTTTCTCTATAATTCCTGTAACACTTTCTCCTTTACCATCAGATACATATGACTAGGATACTTACTAGGCTTACTGGGTAAGATGAGGAGTGAGGTAGTTTATTAACCCATGATGATGTCTAAAAAATATTCACCCCCAAGCCTGCTGAAACCTCATCTCCCGTATCATTCCATAAAATGTACACGATCAACTTCCATAATCCATTCGCCAGTTTTCCATAAACCTCTTTGGTCTGCCCGTCAGAGAACTTCTCCATTAGTACCCCGGTCTGCCCACTTTAGTTTCATCATTCTTCAGCAGACCCACATCCCCAATTAATCTCCTTAACAGCCCAAGACCGAGACAAGAGAACATTACACACGTAGGTTTATATTAACCTTTACGCCGTGCGTTCTATCGCGAAGACAAAACCCGAACATAAAGCGTATTCACCACCAAAGAAAGGCATCTCTTAGGAAATTTTTCTCTCTCACGAGCCGTAGCAATTCCCGCATCAACTACGCCGAAAGCCGTAATGAAACACGTTTCAAGGAACGCTTTTCTCACTTTGGCCACAGCGGAGTTAAAAGTCCAAGTGTTGCGATGCACACTCAAGAAGAGGATGATTCCATTAAAAATTGAAAGGGTCGCGCATTCAGACTTCTTGGGAGGAACTTGGAATTACTTACATAGCATTTTCTCCTGACCTGGCGACGCTGCACAACTTTTCATCTCTACCTCCTCCCGCTTCTTTTTTTTTCCTCTTTCATTTTCTCCACTTCACTTTTTTTCTATAATGGGAAAACTTTATGTTGTCACTCTTCACGGTAGAACTACTTCATGCGATGGAGAAGACTCTTAAACCATTCTTTTGCTTACATTGATCATCTTGGTTTCAAAGACGGGTCTCAGTTCATGAAGTGTTTCATGTTATTTTCACAGTCTAATTCAGTTTATTTTTCGAGGTTGAAGACTTTTAATGATCAAACTAAGAAATTGTGTGTATATAATTATAGAGTTAGCCATTTAGGGAATTTAGTATATACATACATACAGTAACACTCGTTTTAAACTCCCCTTAACCTTAAGACGCTATCCCGCATAATGAGTGATTTTTTCACGGTCCCTTTATCTCTAAACACATGGTAAAAATACGGCTTAAGACGCTCTTCTAATCGCTCATAAGGTAGAATTTCTCCGTCCCAAGATGCATTGCAACCTGCTATATCAAATCCTCTGCCTCAGTAAATATAACGGAAATCGTTTACTTTATTCTTCCCTTATCGTCCATCTGGTAAAGATTGCTTCATTGAAGATTGAGAAATAACTAAAATTTATTAATCGGGAGATGCTCTCTTTGCACGAAAAACAGATTAAAAATATGCCCAGAAGACAGCCAGTTTTATCCAGCAATAGTTCGCGGACTCTCTAGATATTATTATTATCAATTACATTGTTGCAGATGGACAGCTTATCTTCTGGCAACAACTACATTAATTCAAACAAACACCAATTAAACAACTCAGCATAAATTCCACAATACCCTTACAAGATTAAATACTTAAATACAATTACAATACTAATTACTTTAAAAGATACAACTCTCAAATGTAACACAATTCTCAACTCCAATACTCAATTCCCTTACAAATTACAGAACTCAAATACAGAACTACAACACATACTACTACAACACTTGTTCCCTAAAAAGTTACAACATTTGAATACAATACCAATCCCACACAAAATTCCAAACCCACATATAACAAATTCACAATGGTAATTACCACATATCTACGTCAATGGCAAGTAAAGAAAACTAAAGAATCCTCCTTTTCTTTTTTGGTGTAAATAAATGGTTTAAAAAAAGTTGATGAGCAAAAAAACCTTCCCTTTTGCTTTGTTATTTAAAATAAGTAAATTTTTTTAATAGCCTGGTTAAAACGCTATTCCACTTATACTATAATATACGTTTTCACTTATTTCACTGAAATGTGTCCTGATTTCATTGTGAATTCTTAAAACCCAAACGATTTATAAAAAAAAGTTCTTAGAGCTAAATATATAGCTACATACATATTAACGATCCTGTTCGATCTTTTTGAAAAGTTAAATTCTATCAAATCCTAGATATGTAATTATTATTTAAATTAAATTTAATTAGTAATTTTAAAGTATTTACCCTATAGAAAAAAGATACAAGGCACGTTTTCACTCTTATTGATCGAAACCTAAATTAAATATCAGAGAATAAAACGTACGCAATAATTACTTTCTAGATTCCTCCACTTGATTGCTTGATCCAAATTGATAACTTTCCCAGTAAATTTCTCAATTACATATTAAACTTACTTCTATGTTTGATATCGATTCTATTTTGAATGCCGACTTCAATTAAATTAACTCAATTATTATCTTCGATTCATACTAAAATAACAGTGAAATTTAATAAACTATTCCGTTAATTAAATTCCACAATAATAGAATATTCGCTCTTAATTATTTGTCATAATTACTTCCTCCAAGCACTCGAATGTTTTAGAATAATGAAAAAGTGTGTTTTATTCTTACAACGGAGCAGTAACTTTAATTTTAGTTTCTCTTTCATTCCCTCTGATAACTCAATTACACACGGCGAAAATAACGACTCGACTCTATGTAATAAAATTGTATGGATGAGATGGAATTCCATTACTCACGGTGCATGAACTGCGAGGGTATGCTCGCCTCACAACTTAACAGTAGTGTAACGAAGTTACTATGAGAGTGTAGGTGAAACTGTGCACTTGAGGCATACCTGTGATGAAAGCGTCAAAAAGAAACTTTATATTTTATATATATAAGGGGTTTATTTTCAGCTCAATTTCTCCGTCATAATCCCAGGAGAAAAGGAAGTGAAATTTAGTTTACTCGCTCGCTACCTTTATTTATTTTGCGAAATGGAATCAGAGGTAATTGAGGTACATCATTCGGTCCCGAAGAATGTTACGGGAATCCAAATAAAGCTACTGTTCTTGCCTCTCTCCAATGAAACTTTTCCACATTAGGAAAAAGGGATCCTGTATTTCCGCAGCATGTTTTCTTTTGATTAAATGTTTCCTTAGCTACCAATACAGTTGTTTATTTTTCTCCTTTTAAGGGACAGCGACCCGCGATCTGTTGATTTTTATGCCTTTTAATTAGGGAAAAGTTAAAAATACGGTCCATTTCTGACTGCTGAGATGAAATTATTTAATTATGAGGAAGAATTTCTTCACTGTGTATTATTATCATTAAATTATTGCATTACTTTTTAATCTTCTTTTTATATATCCCTTTAGTCGCTTTCTCAATAAAATTTTAATATTTATACTTAATTAAATAGACAAAAAATTAGATTATTAAGCAAGAACCTTCAAGGTTGCTCAAGATAAAATGCGAAATAATACTATGTAAGATAATATGGCTTACAAATATATTTAGAAAATTAATGAATTATAAGATTGAGGGGAAGTTATTAGACTTTGCAAAGTATCCACGCGGCAGGAATACGCAAGGAGAAACATCATAAAAATAGACATATTATTGACAGGGATTCATTATCTAAAAATAAACAGATATGAAAAGTTATCGACCTGACTGGGACTCGAACCCAGGTCCCAGAAAGGTATTCTTGCTCTCAAGGCATTCTGGATGCATATTGAGGCTAAATTAGTCATCATTGTAGTTTAGTGGTTGAAATTCTGCCCGAAAAATGGGAACCTGTGTTTTCCGAGTCTCAGTCTGGCCGATAAATTTTCACATCTCTCTATCCTTGGGTAATGAATAATATGTAATTTCTGGGCTTTACCACGATTGCGCAAATCAATAAGATTTAAAGGCTTGATTTTAAAGTCCACTTATTTAATTAAATTTACCTCGAAAGAAAATTCGGAATGGCACGTTGCGGATATTTCCACACTTTCACTTTCTAAAGTTCTTCTCGTTTTTTTCGTGGAATTGCCCGGAGTAACTTCTGAGAAATTTTCCAAGAAATTTTCGATTACCGAGGGTATTATAATTTTCTTTTAGGATGAGACGGCATTTCGACGGATTGATATCTAATTATGCTTCGTGTCATCAATGCCATTCCACTCTTGTAAGGCTCCCGGGAAAAGCTTTCATGAAAGAAAATTTTCTAAAGCCCCTGGATTATGCGCGGAATAGTCACAATTCAGAGAGATTCTATTTCATTACGCGTTTTAATTTAGTCCAAACTGCTTCCCACGCTGTATACGTCATGGGAATATTGGCCCAATGGAATAATGTGAAGATAAACTGCATCAATTTATTGCCGGTCTCCAAATGAATATCAAAGCCGAAAGGAATTCCGTGCAAAAGCGGTTGGATTTCATTTGGAATCGCAGATGAATCTGGATGAGGAACAGGGATTCGCTTGACTTAAAAATGTGGCAAAGTTCAGGATTTGCGGAGATGTAAGATTTTTTTATTTTTCTGATCTTCTGAATAAAAGGGGATCGTCTTAAAACCGTAAATTTGTCCTCTATTCCAACTATAAGTTTAAAATCTAAATATTTACGTTCATCATAGAACTATACATTCTATCATTGGAGCATATAAATAAAACACATTAGCTAGTGTATTTAATTAAAAATTTCATCGTTTTGATGCGTCTAAATTTCTACAACATAGTAATGAATTCCGAACAACTTATTAAGTTTACACGACCTTTATTATGCAGGTATTTGAAGTAAATTATATGGAGAGGGATTAAACTGAATTCTTCACTATTTTGTTTTATTAACATAATTGATAATTATTTAAAATTAACCTGTTTCCCCTTATAAATAACATAGATTCATATATTGTAAATCAATTTTATATTTCTTCACATCAAGATATAATTTATCACGATAAGAAATAAATACTCTTCAAAACTTTATAAAACAAGAAAGGGACCATTTGTGTTCAATACCACAAAAATTTTGGATGAATTATGCACAATACAAAAAAAATGTGTTTGTTTTATTTGAGCATTAACATGGATTACTACCAAATATCGCTCGGTAAAATCAATTTTAAATATTTGGTATTTTATATTTTACTTCCCCACAATTTGAATGACTACCACCTCTCTACTTGTAGTCTAAATTAAAATAAATAAATAAATGAATATGCTTCTTGACTGAGAGTTCAAGATTGAAGTTGTCTTTTTATAAAATGAGATAGATATTTCTGAACTTAAATATATCGATGAATATATGTTGATCATTAAGAAAAGTTTGCTGCAATCCGTTTTTGTCCCTTCTAATTGATTCCATTGCATCCGCAATTAGCTAACATAACGTCTTCCATTGTGCTTGCTGGGAGGTACAGGTGTTAGCAAGCATTATCCTTCTGAGATATCTCGGTTGGATAAGACAACGCCCATTCACCTGAAGCACCTCCGTTCATATCCCATTTGACTTTCATCAGAAGGCATTCGTTCGTGAATTCTCAGTCGTCATTGTTCAAATAGGATGAGCGGCACATCAGTCTGCAGACCAAATCCTCAATGGCCTCGCCGAAATGAAAATCGCACTGGGTCTTCATCATCATTAGGAATGAAATTGAGGCAGGAAATGGTCCTGCGGCGGAAAGTTAGATTGGCGCGGAGTAGGCAAGGGTCCAAATATAGCGGAAGACCTAAAATTGAGAGTCGTTAAAAGGCGTTGACGGATGGGAACACCGTTTAACCTGCACGGCGAGTTCAGATTCGCCGGATTAGCGGTGGAAGTTTTGGAGGAATTGAATTTTCAAACGGCGTACCAAGGCGTAGCGATGATTTCGCAAGAATATGATACCGCCGGCTGACGTGGAAGTTTTGCGTTCCGGGGGATTATGGGACGGAACATGGCGGAATTAGTTAGTGGATCATGTAATCAGACGTTTCCGGCCGTTTCTCCGTGTACCATAAATCGATGTCGCGCTTTATGGGATGGGAGGGTAGAAAAATGTTATCTTGTGTCCCATCTAATTAATAGTCCAATCGATAAACAAAGATTATTATAACATGGATGAACCGGAATCGAACCGAAAACGAAAACCGCAAAGAAATGTTTTTACCAACGCGAAAAAACCTAACCTAAACCGAAAACTGTTTTTTATTCCGTTCCGATTTTCCGTTCCCAACAGTACTCATATTAATTATGAGTAATCAAAGTTACTAAATAAGTCTAACTGCCACTTGTAACTAACTCTTACCACGTAAAATTCAGAAAATGTATCTTCAGTGTAATGTAATATAAGTGAAAAATCCTAGAAGTATTAAAAAAAAACGTTAATATTTAATATTACAAAAGTCGGGTCGAGAAAACCGGTTCGATGTTGGCTTTGAGCGAAAAAGAACCGATATCTTACGTTGAACCGGAACTTAACCGGAACGAATTTATTATAGTATTATTTATTATAATAAATTATATAATATAATTATTATTTATTATAATATTTCGATACCCAAAATGAACATTTCCAACATTCTTATGTATGTTGTATTGGAATTGAATTGATATGTATTCATATTGCGATTTCTAACTTCATATTACTAAATAGGTCAATAATAATAGTATTAAAAAGGTATGAGATAGAGGAAGATGTATCTTTCGTATACTTTCTTTCATTCCTATTTAAGGCTTTGATAATATGAAAGTCGCTGAGGAATGAGTGATGTTATATAATCCTAGTCACTTACGAAAAGGGTTATCCATAGGGTTATTGCGCTGCACTTATGTAGACTTTCCTCATTCGTGGCATTTTACCTCAACGAGGAAAGCAAGTGTAAACAGCGTCACTTCTCATTCCTCTCAATCTCTTTCCCAAACTTTTGATTGCTAATGGGGCATCACCTCTTCCAAGGATCTAAGCAACCTTCGCGCTGATAACTTTAGAAACAGCTTCAAAATATATTTTGCAGAAACTGCAAGTAGGGTACCACTGATATAATCGGTTACTTTTGCCTGCAATGTACTAGAGGAGCATGCTCTCTTATTTTACTATGGAAGTATTTATTGAAATGAATGTTATTTTATGATTATTAAGTGATATTTTATAATAATACAATTAAGTGTTAATTATGATACTTCTATCATACAAATATATTTATTGGTCATTAGTGAAAATTTTGATACATCAATGATATTAATATAAATATTATTATTATTTGTAATAATTTTTAGTGTTGTCTATAGAAATTCCGAGTGTTTTTCTTAAGGATCAGAAGATTTTTTATCATGCAAAAGATCACACAACACTAATTTATTATGAGTAATTTAGCTTACTTTCTCAAATTTTACTCAAACAAATAATTGTTAATGCTGTATAACAAAATGAAAAATATTCATCAAATTTGGAATCCATACTGTATCGGCTTCTTCGGGATGTAGCGATATACCTATTAATATTGTTTGCTACGAAAGAGGATTGTTCAAGGAATATTCGAGTTTCCAAGACAGTTCATTTCTCTCATAATGACCCTAATCCGTTACTTTGCGTCCATTTTTATATCAACTGAAATAGCTGAGGCTCACACATTGTCAATTTCCATTAACTTACTTTACTAGCAATTGTACTCCCCCTCTTCCATAGACTCCCTTCCATTATCAGATGTAATTAAAGGAACGATGCTGTATCGCAAATTTAAGTGATACGCTTTGTCTTGTTTATGGTGTTTGCGATAATAAAAGTTAAAAAGGTAGCGAAAGGGCAAACATAATAACATCTGTTTTTGTCATTAATATACTATTCTATTTATCACAAATTTTTCGATTGGTTGCTGTCATTATATATCTTCAGTTTTTTCACCTATTATTATTATTAATAATAACTATAAGAATATTTATCTAATTAATAATAATATTTTAGGCCCCGGTACATAGGTGTGACAAAATAATAAGTAATTAATAGCCTTAGTAACTATTTTATAGTCTGAGGATCGTGAGGTCCCGTGTTCGAATCCCGAGATCGACAGTAGATTTCTGTACGTCCCGTGTTGCGATTATGAACCTTTAAGTTTCGACTCGCCCCAAAAACTTAAGCTTTCCATCTGCGTTACAATTAAAAATTCATATTTCAAAATTTTTTGGAGTTAGCCCAATTTTCAATATAAGTTCACATACATCTCCATTTCTAAGAGCGGCGATCGTGTACAAACTGAGCTTTCGAGCATAACTTAATCCGAGGAAAGGCGTCATATGTTTCGGGAAACAACCACCACATAATGGGGGGCGAGAAAAATGCCGAAAAGACAGCATATGCTGTCCGCGGTCCATAAATTCCCAAAATTCTCGCCCGGCGTCGCATTTAAAATTTAGATTCCCTCGCATTTTTTCCATTTAACTTAATCCACAACTACAGAGCGTTTTCTCTCGCGGCCCGCAAAAAAAGACCCTGAAACTTTATGGGGACTTCGAAAAAGTTGGGCGAGAGAAATCGCATCGAGCGAAAGGAAACCAAGAATGGTAATTCTTCCCGACGTATTCAAATGGAGCCGAGTCGAAAGGGGCGCGCGCCATCTTTTCGCGATTCAGTTTTTCCCCATGGTTTCATTTTCATAATTAAACCGCCATTTTTTTTCAAGGTCTGCACCTTTCTCAACCGCTTTTTTCATGCGCCCGTAAAAAACACAAAGGGAGCCGTGTGTACGCCCTAAAATATTTTGGCGAAACATTGCCGCTTTGTAGGGTAACCGACCCTTTCTGGCTTTCAGCTCCAAACACTCCGATTATACTCGCACGGCTTTTTAAAGCTTCCTCTCTCTCCCGCCGAACGATCTGTTTTGGAATTACCTCCTCTCCTTTTTAACGCTCCAAATGTTGCCCCTTCTTTCCATGCGGTCACTTTATTTTCAATTACGGACTGCTTCGGTATTTCATAATGCCCCCCTTTCAATCCCGTCCCACGCGATTTTACGATCGTAAACGGCGCTGACAGATCCCGGAGTGGATTCGTTTAGATGTGGGAATTATCGGATTTTTATGATGTTGCGAGATAAAAACCAATGCGTTCGGAGATGTGACATGAAGCGGTGTGCCGAAACTGTGTTTGAGCGTCACGGTGCTGGCAAAGCCAACAGCTTCCATCGACCGAGCGATCACGCAAACGTGAATACCCTTCATTTTATCTTTTTCAATGTCCGATATTTCGGCTGCGTTGCGTAGCGATAAAACAGCGAGATGTAACAATTCACTTTCAAGACTCCCTTTACATGAATTGAGATACGTGGTGCATTGTTGTCTCTCATCCCACGTGCCTCATTGTTGCGTGGCATGTGAGGATTGGAAAGGATCATATCAAAGGAAATGATAATCTACATGCGTTCAAAATATACCTGGAAAGATAAATACGGATAAATATTCTTTTGAAACTTTCTTTTTCCCAGCGAATGTGATATCAAAGAACTAATTCGTGTTTGTAGAATAACCCTTTGGTAATTTTTTTGTACAAAATTTCTGTTAAAAATTTTCGTGCTAAAACTGCCGTGATCAAAGGGAAATGGGAACGTAAATGAAGTTTCATGTATTATTAAAGAAATAAATTTGTAGGAAAGATTGCTCCTAGGAATATAAAGGGTGAATTCAGTGTTTTATGTCAGTAATTACATCCTCACGCTTAAATTGTTCTATTTCAAGCGAATTTAAAGTTCATTCTCAGACAATATCATTGTGGATTACAACGACAATTTAATGGAACTCAGGAAGGTAACTATCATGATGGATTTAAATTAATTAAGTTGAGATATGCTGGATAGTCCAACCTTTGAGATACAAATAAACTCGCCCTTTTTATATGACAGAGAGAAGTGTGGAACACTTCCTATAATTAATTGTATGCGGTAAATTACTCTATAGCAGTATCTATCCGAAAGAATTATTATACACACCTAATTCTATAAGAGTAATGAAATATTCGAATTCTCCTTTTCAAAATAAATCTCGGATTTTTATAAAAACGTTATATACGATTATTCAGTAGAGAAACTTGGGAAAAAGAGTTCCATCTCTTTGGAATTCACACACAATATTTTGCCCCTCCAGGTATGACAACTTGCCGTAAGTAATTTTTTCTGGGCACATGAACTTTTATCGACAAAAACTTCTCGAAACTTACGGAAATACTCTTTGTTTCCGTGTTGTGTATGAACTCCTATATTTTTTTCTATTCCATCAGAAACTTTTCGTCTGTGTTTATTTTCTTTTTTCTGTGCGGTTATTTTCCCCTTAAGGCTTTTTTCTGAGGTAAAAACATCAGTCTACCTCAGTGTTTAACCACAAAACCTCCATAACCCTTCAAAATTCTCCTTCTTTTATTTCTCATGGATTTTTATCGCGTTTCCAGAAAAGGGATTTGGGGTGAGAGTTGGGACTTTATTCATTGAATACTTCTTCGTTGATACTGGCGACTTACCAGGTAGTGGCTCATATGTTAAATGATATTAACCATAGTAATGAACTCTATTTAAATGTGTTTTCCTGCACTTTTCCATCAATAAAGATCTTCTTCCCACATATTTTAAGACTGGTCGTACCTGTTCTTTCTTTAGATTCAATTATACAGTTACTTTTAGTTACATCCGTTAAATGTTTATTGATATATTTTGCGTTGCTTTGTTTTTCCTTGTTGACTTGCGATTTTTTAGATACGTTTTTTTTAAGTTAAGGATGAAATAAAAGGCTTTGCCCTATTTTTGATTAATAAATAAATTCATTCGAACTTTATCATCTCCTCTCATCGCCAATTTCTAGAATAGACTTCGTCCAACATCATGAAGATACCACGTAAATCTTACGACTCAGTGCATTAGTTATGGGGGAACGACGCGAGCTATTGCGCTATCAGCTTTTCCATAGATAATGAATTTAGTAGTGATGATCCATTTAGAAGACATCCAGCATAGAGAAAATTGATTTCTGATATAACAGTACGAACAGCACTCGCCATTCTCTCGTAAGGAATACACATAAGATTTAAATGTTCTTTTCATGATGTTGGACTTATTATAGCAGTATTGTATCGACATTAAAAATCGATCACTACTGATTTTCATAAAGCATAAGGTAAAGTGCCTCATAGAACGTACACGTATGAGGTTTGAAATAATAAATATATTTTCATTAACAGAATTTACTGCTACAATATCGGCATTAATTTATGTGGGCATTCATAACGGTCATAAGATCTGAATAGCCATCTAAATATAGGATTTAATGCATCACTAACTTTATCACGTTGGTATGATACCGTAATAAGAATTTAAAAATGCACAGGATGCGGACGGCGTATGACAAAAATCCATCCAATATGCATATTTAAATTCCACTTTTGGGCGACCTATAAATCTTGAGAGAGCTCTTCGTCACATCCCACCGCATAAGGACCCCGCGGCCTCAAAAATAGCCGCCATTTTCCGCGCGGGGCCTTTAATATGCCGAGGCATAACTACAACATCGCAGAAGAGAGAGAGGAGATAAAAAATTTAGGAGAGGTCGGAAGTCGGCTGGGAGGAGCCGAGGCAGTCCAGATGGAGACCCCGAAATATAAATACTTGTTTGACGCAAGGGTAAAAATAGAGCGGCATTCTTAAACTGGAGAGAGCGCGGGCATGTATGAAGACCTTTCCCCGCGTCGGCCATTGAGAAGGAAACGCAAGTGTGCCCGATTGCCCGCCGATATATTTTGGCGTTAAGCTATTCCACTGCGCGCCTTTTTAAAGCTGGCTTCCGGTGCGCGCGACCCGAGCACGTGGCCCTATTAGACGGAATTTTTTCCCCTCCTTCATTTACCCGCCGATTTTCTCCATCGCCGTGCTGAATATGCATGGATGGAACATCCTGCCACCTCTCCGCATTCCAATAGTGAAGAAGAAAATAATAAACATTGCACCTTGCTCCCGGTAACCAGGCATTTTTTACCTCGTTACCATGGTTCCAAAGTATGTCGCAGTTTAGGTTAATTCGCTGCTAATATTCCATTTCACGAAGATCTTTGCGTAGCACGGTCATCACACATGCAAATTAGAAAAGGGTAATGAACTTTCTACAATTTAAGTTCCAATTTAATTATTGAGGAAAATCAGTAGCGTAATCTATAGTGATTAAAGCTCTGATTGAAATAAAATCGTCGATGTAGAATATATTTAGCAGTAATGGAGATAACGAAAATTAAGGAAAAAAGCGACAAATCTAAATACGTTAATGAGTTTGAATGCAGAATGCTGCCTTGTAATTGGAAGTTATTCAGTGGATTACGCTGTAATTTGCATTTTTTAATAGGTAGAAAATTAGGCCCCTAGATAGCCAAGTGGGTAACGCGTTCGCTTCTGACGAAAGCTGTCCCGGGTTCGATGACCGGTGTTGGTCCACACACAAATGGTCCATGGTCGAAGGACCTTCATAAAGTAACTAACTGCACGGTAAAATATGTGATTTGCTAGAAAATGACTATAGTGTACGTACTTTTAAATATCCATTATCTCCATTGAAGTTTCCGGTTATTTAGCCTTACTTTTTTGCTAACTAGAGCTTAACTGTCGTCTTAGTGTAATTTAAAAATAATTTTGAATATAAATGTCGGTGTGCCGGCCTTCCATCGCATAAGGATTATGTATTCGAGATCACTTAATTGCTACCTATGTGTGTGATCTTTTGGATGGCTTCTACCACCTATATAAGGTGACCTATTCATTACTGAATTTTAAACTTGAAGAGAACAAATTATACTAATCAAATTATTTCAGGATCAACTTGATTTCAAAATAATTTGCATATGTGTTAAATACATGATATATTAAGGTAACTATACACAACAAAAAGCAGCAGTAAAGGAAGTAGTAATGAAGCAATGCTAAAATATCTACAAAAATAGACAAATTAAACTAATGAACGGATCTCAGAAATTAAATGAAAGTCTAAAAAAATAACAGTAATATAAATATTACCCCGCCTTAGTACACAAAACAAAGCCAGAATACCCATACACTGAAGAACATGTATACAAATTGATTGAGAAGTAAAATAAATCTGAAAACATCAGGCGACAAAGTTATCGTACAAGAGAGAACATTATTTATAGCGGGTTTTAGGGGTAAAGAAAGATTGTGGAGGATATCAATCTAAAAGTATCCGTCCTTTTTTTCTCCCCTCTCTGTCACGCAATTCATCCATTCTCAAGAACTAAGCACGCCCACTGCCTCTGACCCTTTTTTATTTCTTTAATCAAAAGCATTTCCTCCCATACCATCGCCATTACTACCTCATTTGTTTTCTTATCAATCCCACTCACTTTCTCTTTTATACACCACGCCCCCATCTCAGTAAGGAACGAGTAGTTTTTTTGTCCTCATTTTCGAAATCCTTGTTTCTAATCCACGCAATAACAATCTCAATTTATTCGCAGATTTTCGCATTTTGGAATCAGACGGAATTCCTTTTAATGCATGCTCAGTTGTCCTTATAAGTCGCATTCCAGTATGGACTTTTTAGTCTTCACATTAGCTACGTTATCAAGATGCATGTTTAACGTCCGTACAATTATGCCTTTTGATGACATAAGTTTTACCACTTCAATCGAAATGCTCAGTTTATTTTATGTTATAAATAACACCTGCAGCTAGGTTATTTAAATTCTCCTTCCTTGTATTGTTATACTAAATGTTAAATAGAACAAATAACTTGTAACTTCCACTAGAGAATTTTTTGTTAAGGACGACTCGTTTCGTCGTTAGAACGACATCTTCATGTAATTATATTCGATTACCTGTCGTTCTAATGACTTAACAAGTCGACTTTAATAAAAAAAATTCTCTAGTGGAAGTTAGAAGCTATTTTTTCTATTTAGAATGGCTCCCTTCCACTAAGTTGAGCCTGACTATATTATATTTATTTTAAATGTTTTTTCACTGTTTTAAGTTATTATACCAAATGTTATCGTATCCTATGTAAGTCGTCAGCCATGTGCGATGTTGGATCTGTTAATAAATAAATATTAAGAAGCGAGATTTGATAAGTTAATAACGAGAGAGGGCTGGGATATTACTGTTCTGGAAGCTGAGATGGATAAATTTAATCAATACCTCGGAAATATAACCATTGCAACCGTTAAAAACAAAAATGGAAACCATACTCTGTAACTTTTCCTGAATTAGAATTTTAATAGAGATGTTATATTTTGGCAGCAGTTCCTCCGAGCAATTGGGTAGCAAGGCCAACTTTCATCCCGCTATAGAGCTCGTATCCATTTGGACTCAATTTATAAGGATTTTTGTGATTATTTTGTTTACGCGCTTTTCAATAATTTTATATTATGATGTATCAACATTATTTCATGTATTTTTTATATCCTCCGTATTATTGATATTATATATATCTATACTATCATTTTTTCCAAAAGACGATCTTTTTTATCATAATCACCAAGGGTTAGCAACCCGAGTATTGATATTATGCCGATCTAATAGCCTCTCATGCATTTATAGAAGCTTCATTTCTTAACTATTTCCATCAAATAACTCTTGTGAGCCAGTTCATTTCTTCTACAATTTCTCCCTCATCCTATCTTTCGAATGCTACCTTTAAAACACTCGTATCACAGCAGTGTCTACGTAATTCAATTTCTTCTTATTTTCATCAAAGTTTCCCCTAGAATACTCTCAACATTCTTATTTCAGAGAACTTCTCCATTAGTATCTCCATCGATCCATTTTATTTTTGCCATTCTTCTATTACACCACATCTCCATTTTTTGTACCCTTTCTCAGATTTAATACTGTTGGTGTTTCAGAACAATCCACTCTACTTTGAGGTTCTTATAAACTTTCCCGTACGTCCAAGATTCTATTTTTGGTATGGGGAGGTAATATTTTGTGGCGAATATTATAAACCATAAACCAATGCCCTATGAACCTCTCTTTACTTAACTTCAATCCTTACGGTACTTACTGCAGAAGGTGAACAACCTTTAGGGATTTATGAAGACCGCCTTCATAGCCCTAGCACGAGACAAAGTTATCTCAAGTAATCCCCTCCTAATAATTTTCTGAGGGTCCTCGTTATCTGCTCCTTCCACCTCATAAATGTCTCCTTTGCTATTGCATCCCTTGTCTTTTCGAGAAAGAACACCTAACTACGAAAACAAGTTTCGGATTTCTCTATCAACGTCGGCGCGCTACTTTCCTCTACTCACAGAGTATATTTTAAGATTTTCATGCTTCGAGAATTTCACCAAACTGCAGAGGAGAGGGATATAACTCGCTGAGAATGAATTGAGTCCTGAGATGTTTGGGAACATCTCGTTCGGCCAACACTCACTTGACCGAAATCCCGTTTGGTGGATCTTTTGACCGTAAAATCTTCCGTATTAACTATACTCATATAGATAATTTAACTATAGATTCGTACTTTTTTATAATTCTTCATAGATTTGTATTTTATTTTTTATTATGTCATTTTAATTTTTTTATATATTATATAATTTTGGTTAAATGGAAGATGGTACTCAATAGTCCCAATTTCCCCCAATGAAGTCCCTATGTATGTATACTTATATGATTTATAAATTAATCTTGCACGTTAAATCATTTAAACTTGAAATCAAGTCGCCAAATCTTGAATGTCGTGTTAAAAATTTTCTGTGGGAGTTACCAAGTGTTTCTCTTTTCAAGATAGTTGCTGTTAAATTTCATTAAGTCGAGATTAAAATTATTAAATTTAATCTTGAAATTGAATTTCTATAAATCAATAAAATGTCCTCCATGGTATATATTTTAAGGTCTCTTTCAAAATAATTTCTATATGAATTTTAAAAATTATTTCGTAACATATACCGATGAATTATTTTTGAAGTGAATTTAAATATTTATCTTTAAACGAATAGTAGACAAGTTTTTCATGACATTCATTCTAGACTAAGAGAACCGTCCGATGATTCTCAGCGGGGGAGATTATTGTGGTAACTAATTAAGTAGTTCTCTAAACACAGAAGAGCATATGGGATCCGTCGACTTGGCATTGAGTGGAAATAACCCATTCAGTCTCCTCAATACACCGTGATGAGTTAATTTTGTTGATTTTGCAAACTGTGCAACTCCGAGTACGCTATAGAGAAAGCGATTCTGTCAGCTTCAGGCGAAACTTAGTCGGTTAAGTCTAGAGTCTGGCAAGTCAACGTCGGTCAGTCATGAAAGTTCCACGAAAATCAATTTTAGGAGGTTTCGTATTAAAAGAGTGTGGTTGATTATAATAATCCTCTTTGAAAGAATCAATAAACCACTAATATCTGAACAACCACAAGCTTTGGTTGAACTGTTGTAATTGGTTTCAGCTTTTAGAATAGGTTTTAATGGATTCCTCTCCGTCAATCTCTTTATAACGACGCGCTCTCCATCCCTTTTCATGCTTTTCACCATTTGATTTCTTCCCTTTTCCCTTTCTTTCTCCCTTGAATTCCAATTTTTAACAAACGATCTCTTCTCAGTGTGTGGCCGATCCAATTTTTCTTTTTCATAATCGTTTCCCTCATTACCATTTTCCTCTCCTATTCCCCTTGTCACCTCATTTTTCCCTTTATGTTTTCAGCTCACTCTTTCCGTCTTTCTCCATATCTGATGCTGCAGAATTTCTAGTCTTGTTTCGCCTTCGTTCTTGACTTTTGAGGACTCTAATCCATGTAGTACTCACGTTTTATGTAACATTTTGCTAGTTTTCCTCAATGCTTTGCTTAATGGTCTATGGAGCAGCTTGTATTTACGTACTTTGACATCCTTCCTTGTTAGCCTTGTAATCCTTCTTCTCATCTACGATGTGACTGACGTATCTAGATTTTGTTTAAATGTCCAAATGGATGTAAATAGCTGAACAATGACGCACTGTCAAAAGATTTTATATTCGTGAATTAGAAAAGAGATAACGGAAGGTAATACATCTTGTAAATAATTGCTTCGACGAATCAGTGAGTTATTTTAAGAGTTACAGATGCTTCTGATGAAGATAGAATAATTAAACAAGGTTTAATTTAGTTGATAAATAAAGAGATAGTATGTTTTTAGAAAATGTAGCCGATAATATGTCTATTACCAATTACAGAGGCCGTTCTGGTACTACTACGAACATCAGGGAAACAAATGCTCAAAAGAGTCGCTTCGAGGGTTCATGTTTTCATCGAACGATACGTGGAAGTAATCAATTTGGCAAGTAGAGTTCGTCGAATTCCCCGCCACTCGCCGATGACGGCTTGCGGGAAACATGTAGATTTATATAGTGAGCTGAGAAGAGGAAACGTACTAATCTAAAAGGGTGTCGGAAAAAAGTAGAGGAATAAAAATTAGAGAAAAAAGACAGGTTCAAAGTAACTTACAATGAGTATCCGCAAATGTGTAATTGTAACCGTTCTGAGAAAATGAATAAGTTTTATTATTGCTACCATCTAACCCCAATTAAAGTGGGAAGTAAATGATTTGGAAGGTAAATTTCTTCCCTATGTAAAAGTTAAGTCGAATTCTTATTTTTATATTTCCATGTATACTATAATGCGAAATTATTATAATTAGATTTTTTATAATCGTTCCTTGCCGTAATTACTCTGTTAAAATAAGAAGTATTTATTGTGCATTTTCACAAATATTACAATGATGTGTACAATAGAGCATTATTAATAATTAGCAAAACAATTAAATATTAATTGAGAATTTATATAATGACCATTTTGGTCCTCCTGAGCCAGCTTGTGGCTCATCAGGTGCCAAGTTATGTTAAATTATAGCGTATACAAAAAATTTAAGTAAAAATAAAGAAAAGAAAACTTTAGTAAATTGAAAATATACATATTTATTTTTATTGGTAATTTTATCATCAGAATATATTTTGCGTTGCAATCGTAAGGATTTATAGAGAATAGAAAACTAGAAAATCACTGATCTCCCAGTTGCCTGGCATTCTCTGGCCTCCGAGCTATCCGGACAGAGCATTTTTCCATGACGTTCTGCTGACTGTCTCTGCAATCCCATCAGATTTTTTTCATGTCCCTTCCTCCTTATGATTTTTCTAGGTGCACACTTTTTTGTGCACACTTTTTGTGCTAAGTCACCTCAAACCTTTTCCTTGTAATCACTATCCTAGCACAGGTTCAAACATACTTACAACATTGTCATTATTTTTTTGATATCTCATTCATCATATCCCTTACATACGCTCGGATGCCGATGTAAAGTCGTTCCCTGAAATGGCTTTTCCTTGCCTCTTACGCAATAGGAGGAATTACAAAAGATTGCCCCAAGGCATCTTGGGTCTTCAAATGTCGCTGGAAGTTTCCAGAATCGCGGAAACAATCCCTCCAATTTCTCGGTACTTTAATCAACTCAACTTGACCTGAAGACGCTAATCAAACAGATGACGGAACCATGACATTTGAAAGGGGACACTCATCTTGTGGCAATAAAGACTCACTGCCTCACGGGGGAGTTAGTTATGTTGCAAAGCTTTCTATATATTTTAACCTTTGCCATTAAAAAGGAAGCCTTTTCACCTTTTCCTTTATGAAGACTTATGAATACGTTTTATTTATCCTCTTTGAGCGTTCTCTCGTAGTTAAAGCTTATCTCCTTTCTCATATCGTCTAACATTCTGTGAAATTACATAACCTGGGGAGCATTTTAATAGGTTTTTGTAACTGGTTCTTGAAATATCTTTTTGATGTTTTGCCTTGGTAACATTGCTTGTTTTTGTTTACATTAGTCAGAATCCTTGTCGGAAAGCCGGAGGCGGAACATATGCGAGCTAAGTAGTGAATACGACTTTTCCTCTTACTTTCATGAATAAAAGTATTATGATGATAGCAATGGTTATGAAATGAAAACTAGATTCAAAGAGTGCTCATATTACAAAATATGGCTCGTTTTCGCTGCCATTGCCGCAATTAAGCCTCGAAAAGGATAATCAGCTGATTTTAGTATTCAAAGGACGAAAGTAAGACAAAGTTGTTACATCTAATTGTGTTTGATACCATTAAATTGATGATTTTTCCCTTGATCGGAAATACACGTATTGTGAAATAGAATAGTTCGTAATCTGATCATTTTCTTTTCGTATTAAAGGCATCTAACCATAATGTAAGGTGCAAATGAAATATATATTTTCCTCTATCCTGTAACATTTTATTGAAATGAAGGCATAATTCGCATTTTACATTTCATTAATATTAATAAGTATGTATGTACCATGAAAAGGTGAGCCGGAAAAGTTCATACTAGGACATCGAACTGTTACATTTTTCGCTCCGGTTCAACGAAGAAACGAATTCCGGTTTCGTTCTAAACCGGATCCCGAAACAGATATTTCGCTCCGATAGTTTTAGTATTATACATTTCTAAAAGTTTGTTTTATTTTTTCTGGCCTCTTTCATTCACATTATATTACACTAAATTTTAGAATAAAACTTAGTCATAATTAGTAGCAAGTTGCAGCTACACGAGTTTAGTAGACCACTCTTCATTTAATTTTAAGCAAAATATTCTTTTGAACCAAAATTCGGAACGGAATAAAGAACGGTTTTCGATTTTGGTTCAGAAATTTCAATTTTTCCGCTCAGATTCGGTTTTCACTCAAACGAAAATATTTATATTTTCCGTTTCGGTTTTCTGTTTCAGTTTTTAGTTTCGGTTTTGGTTCAGTTCGGGTTCGATACCCTACAAGTAATCAAATATTTCCCCGGCATCTCCTAATATGTTACGATCACAACTTAACTTTCTCCCTGTATAATTATATCTTACGTACATCTGTAAATTTTTCTGGATTGGCTGTATCACTTCATGAGTTAAAAATGAAGCACTGTACCCTCATAATGCTTCTATTTTTTAAATTTTTCTTACCAATTAGTCTCCAAGGACTCTGTATGTTATAAAGTATTTAACTACGCAGCATTCATGAAATTAATCCATTTAGATGAATTTTAAAAGTTTATGAATAAAACTATGCTTTGGTCTCTTATTATTAAGTAACTTGCGGTCTCATCTTTTCAACATTTCTTTTCCGAGTTATATATTAGTTCGAAAAGTTATAATGCGATAATATTCTCGATTTACATCTTCAAACTCTTTCGAGTTCTTTAGCAGTTCCAAAGTTATCGTGGGCTTTAATTTTAATTCAGACCTGTTTACTTTCCTTTTCCTTCTTTCCTCCTCAAAGTTTTCGCGGCAGGAAAACATTACGCCACCGTTCGAGTATAAGTGGTGCTCTAAGAAAATTAAGACTTTTAAGAATGCGTTCTAGAATGAAAATTTAAGGATCTCGGTTGAAATATTTTTGGCAAATGAAATGAAATATTTTTTGTTCATTTTCTTTATCCCAATACCTTATAATCAACCGTCGTAATTCCTGCACTCAGACACAAGTGCTCAGTTATTTCAAATGAGCATCGTCATATTCTCTCGTATTCGACGGACTTGAGAAATAAACTTCCAGGATTTTTATTGGCGGATATTATTTCGTACGTTTCCCATTTGTTGGAGTGCGGATCAGCCTCTTCAGAGTTCAGCAAACGTGAACTTTCGATGAACGAGGATCCTCTCTCAAAATCCGACAGATTTTTTTCCTTAATCCGTTTTCGAGTGAATCGCAATCCCTTCCGTATCCCGTGATGAGTGTTTGCATCCACTCCGCAATAAAAACACGGCGAAAATGAAACGATCTCCATAATAACTGATTTTACTTACGAAAAAAAGGATCCTGAATGGCACAAAGGAGGATTTCGATGCAGGATTTTTTTAAAAACTCGATTCCCCCCTCATTCCGGCCGATTTTCGAAACATTCTCCCCCTATGTCATGCAGGAGGGCTGCGAAAACACTTTCAAACGGCGACACGAGGAAATAACAAGTTTTGAACGTCACCCGGCATGCAACCCACACAGGCCAATGGGGGCAGTCATTCGAAAAGTTTTCTCATGACTGCTCCTTGACGTCATCTGCAAGCGTTGAAATTGCAACAGTCGTACGGTTTATCACTCGTGATGCATGTTTTGCATGAAGGGATCGGTGATTGGTGTTTCTATTTTCGATGGTCGGGGCTTGTCCTAATCCTCCTTGGTTTTTTTCATAAATAGGCTCTCCAGAACCTCGGCGCGATTTTTATACACGCTCAAACAACGGATTAGCGAGCGATCGATCCCCCTTGAATAGTTTATTGTTTCACCGCATCACGTCGGGTCTGAGTTATCAAAGGAAATACTTGATTGCTCGATGGAAGATAAATTATGGAGGATTTCGCAAGGAAACGGAAATGCGTTGGAAATGTGGAAATGTACTGGGATTATAGAATGGTGTTGATTTCCATTTTTACTGGTTACGCCTCCTAGTCGACAACTGTGACACTCTCTTCCGACATTGCTCTCTTACATGGTTATCAGTTAACGAACATAACTTTCGTTTTTTATGCTTTTTTGCGTTTAATCAAACGAGCCTTCAGTGGCCTGAATAGCGGCAAGAACCACACTCATTTAGTTAGCTATCTCTCAAAGCAATGGATGAGGAAATCTCTCAAAGGAAATACACAATTATTTGGGAAAGGAAGTATATCATTACTTATAGATCTTAAGCCCTAAGGATGAACATCAGTGAGAAGTAGTGACATGACCGGGACTCGAACCCACGCCTCTCACTATCCGGGAAGGTATTCCAGTAATACTACTAATTTTAAAACAACTTCGACAGCTGAGGTCATTTTGCACAGTTGGCCCCCCTCCGGGAATCGAACCAGGGACCGTTTTCTTCAAAGACGAACGCCCTGCCCACTTGGGTATCCGCAAGGTATTCTTAACTACCACACCACGTCAATTCCACTTCGGTTAAAGGGGTGCTTTGTAAGCAAAGCAAGAGGCGCTCCACATTGTGATACCAAGTGGAAAGTTAACACCTTCCCCTCATCCTTGAGGCTTCGAAACCTTAAACCTTAATTAAAAGAAACCCTAAATCATTCATAGTCTTGATATATAGCCCATACAGTTTAAGCACAAGGAGTGTGTCATTCTTGAACCCTTGCTATATACTGTTTTTAATTATCATTTCTTATTCTATAAGACCGAGTTGATAGCAAAAGTAACGCGGATGAATGAATGAATAAACTCGTTACCTAAGCGAGTTTATGTCCAAGTTGACCTATCTTCCATCTAACTTCATTTGTTTATACACATCTGAATTTGATATTAAAGTTAGAAGAGTAAAAATATACGAAAGCACAAAAATATTTGAGTTTGTGAGGAAGAATTTTCTCAGCTAAAGATTGAAGGAGACGAAAACACTACGGTAAACGTAAACCCCTGAGGAGTGAAAAAATTCCCGCATAAGCACGGAGAGTAATGCAATGCAGAAAATATCATCGGATTAATACATTTAAAATTTAAAATACTAGATAAATAGGTGTGTATAAATCTAAAAATGAAATCCTATGGGTAGAATCTTATTCAAATAAGTACAAAGCATGTGATTTTATATTAGTAATTAAAATAATCCATACGCTATTAACTGGTACATACACGAAAGAGAGGGTTTTAATTAAAGTAATGAGTAATAAAGCGATGGCAGAGGGAATAGGTTGATCACATATTGAGAAGAGATGGATTGCTAAAGAAAGTAATTGAAGGGAAAGATACAAAGGCGGGCTCCCGGATAGCCGAGTGGGGAGCGCGTTTAACTTTGACGAAAGCAGTCGCGGGTTCGATACTCAGTGGAAGCCCACTGGCGAAATGATCTCATTTGTCGAAGCTTTTAATAATACTGCCACTAGATACAAAAGCTTAATATACCAGATGATATAGGGTAGAATACGTAACCAAGAAACGAAACAAAGGTCATCGAGCAGGGTACACGAACCTACACAGAGCTATTACTCATGAGAATTCTTTAAGTTAATTTATCTTAAGTCAATCTTTTCTGGCCGTACTTTGAGGAAAGCCATTTCATTGAATGAAATAAAGAATAACTTGGTGATTTCCACAGAATATAAACCTGATGATGGCGTTCAGCCGAAACTAGTCGTCCTGAAATATATTCTGTGGAAATTACCAAGTTATTCGTTATTTCATTCAATTATCTTAAGTCAATAATTGATCCTACAATAAATTTATATCTCATAATTTGTAGCGACTATAAGTTATGATGCTAATTAGTGTAAAGATTAATCAGTAATTAATTACGTGCTATCTTAACCGGAATCTTTAGTCGCTAAATCATAGATGATAGCTGAAGATAGTGCAGTTCTTTCAGTCGCATTAACGGATCTCGGACCTTTTACTCAAAAGAAAATTTCTTGGCCCCGATCTCTTTACGAGTGCGCCAAATTACCCAGCCGAGTAATTGAAACCGTATCTCAAAAGATGATGAATTTCTCAAGCAAGTATTTTCGAGAGAGGAGCGAATTTGCCAACCCTCTGGGTTCGCCAATCAATTAAGAACGGCCTGAAAACTTTGATGCCGAAAATCTGAAGTCGATATTTCAATATCTGTTAGGCTTCAATATCACGTTATTTTTCCGCGAGAGAAATCAGTTTCGGAAACTTTCCGTCAGATGGTGCTGACAGACTCGATTAAATTAAAAGGTTAGCACGGTGGACCAAAAACTTCGGGTTTTTCTTTCTGATATCCTGGAAGTTTCGACATCTTTGCTCTATCTCTTGGGGCGATTTCTTAGATTTAAAAGGAGGAAAATAATAAACCCTGTTTTCGTACGAAATCCTATCTCTATATTGAGGTTTCTAAACGTCTAAATCTCCCACAGAGAATGGTGCGAGTAAAACTGCAAAAACATGGTAAAAAAATTGAAAGTAAAATATATTCTTAGCTATGCTGTGCTAAAAGTTCGCTGACGGACACTGATACTCTATTTCCCCACCCACATACATTCCACCAAACACTTCATCAATCAGTACAAACGTATACAAAAGCACTAAAACATACCTAAAAAAACACACTTTCATATCCTGTAGCAGTGTCCGTTTCGATTTACCTCGTTTGTATCGATAGATATCGATATCTACATCCAGTATGGAAATTCTATGGGAAAATTCAAATTATAACTCAATTTTTTTACCAAATGGTGAATTTTTCATTTTTTGGTCTATCGTTAGCAGGAAGCGAGAAAATTTCTCCTTAAAATAGTAAATCAATTATATTTTTCATGATGGAGTGTGAAGGGAGAAAAGCGCTGGTCTCCGAAAATGGACGTTTATAATTAATATACAAGGATAACAAAGTCATGCAGCAGAAATAAAGGAAGCTAAGAAAGGATATTCAAATTACATTAGTATAAGGCACAGAAAAAGGTGGGTTAAAAAGGGAATCTCTTATCATCTACGTAATGTGCCCTTTATACCACCGCAGTCTCCTTTTTCCTTCGCTGGGTGCTAAGCCATGCGTTTGCTAATTTGCTAGAATGTCTGTAATCGTACGCGATAAACAAAGAAAGAAGCTCTTAAGTATGCATCGAAAACCTTTGAAGTGTTCATCACATACTCTCATTATAAGGTGTATATCCCCGAAAGAAAGGTGAAATATGTACGACGCTTAGCTGGAGGCGTATGATACTCTAGGAAGTTATTGCATGAGCTTATATGTGACACTCCAAAGTACAGCGGAGTTAAGATTAGGAGGCAGTCTTACTTGTGCATGGAGAATAATTTTTGCTTTAGATAGCAAAAATCCTTCACCCGTTTTAATAAACGCTTTCTTATAGTATGTGGCTTAAAGCCAGTATCCCTGTTCCAATATATGCACATACATTAATTTATATCCGTCCATTTATCTACCTTCATATGTGTATAGAAAAGAGTAACTGTTTTAAGGTCATCTATCTAAAAAATTTGGAAATGTATGAATTCTGGCATTGTTTCATTAGCAATACATAATCTTAATATTCAATCTAACATTCAGATGTGGTCTGATTAAATAGATTCTTTTTAACAGTTTCCGATAATAATTCATTTTCTATCTGTTATAATATATTTTTGGCGCTTTTCTTTTAGAGAATCATCAATTTGATAAAAAATTAACTTTTCTGGCGTATTAAATTCGTATCACATTCTATTGATTTTACCACATTTTTTACCATTTTTGACTAGATACCAAATAATCCGATACATTCTTTATAATAATGAATTTGATACTCTAAACTCAATTGATGAACTATATTTTGTCTGAAAGTGAATGGTTCATTTTGCTGCAAATCAATGTTCAAACATTCTCTTGATTATTTGTGGAATTAAAATCTAATCATTCTCTTATCAAATTACGATTGTAATCGTAATGATAATTAACATCATTATATATTCGATAATGCTCGAGTATTTATCAATAATGACAATATTAACTAAAGAGATAAACTCAGCATCGGTAGTGATTATCAATAACTTTCGCCAAAGAATCAGGAGTGCAAATCCCCATTTCGCGAGTGAATGTGAAATATTACATTCTCCTTGTCTCGCATTGAATCTGACAAACAATGACTTTATTTTTTTATATAAAATGTTGCCGATGGCGTTGAACTTCGGAGAGAGTTTGGAACGCATTCTTTATGATGATCCTGGATTAAAGGGCATTCCCCCGCTCTACTTCCAGCTTCGATATTCTCAGAATACACGTGACTTATCACGGAACGGTGTACATCAAATGTCATTCCGTGGGAAAATATTTTTATGTCTCATATTAAACTTTCAGTTTTCATTCTTTGGAATGGTTTATGGAAGACCTTGAATGCCACGTATACCCCTTCCTATCTGCATCTGGCAAACGTTTATAATTCATACTTTGTTGAGAAATGGCAGAGTTGAATTTTATTTTGAATTAAGAAGCAGTAATATTGAATGTGAAGGAAAGATGAAAATGAATTTTATGATGCTTTTATCAGTTTTGAAAATAAGTCTTTTGTTGTATTTATCAGTGCTGGGCTTAGGGTAAGCTAAGGATTTTGTATTGGGATTATCTATGAGGTTAATATCATAAAGATTAGTTCAACAATAAGTATGATAATTATTATAATAATTACTGTTGTTATTATTATTGGCATTATTATTATTTACTAGTGACGAACGTGTATTAGTTAAAAATACCTGTTTCCCAATAACTATAATGAAAAATTTAATTACTACTGTAACTTGACAATCAATAGGTCTCTAAATCAACCTTAATGTCTAAGTATTTATAAATTGAATATAAAGGTTGAGGGACATGAGAGTAATAGTAATTTATAGATGTAGAAAGATGTGACCTAATATTTGATGGTTGAACGTTGACGTTAAATATGTGACTGCTTGAACGTATCAGTGGTAATTTCATTATTTATCATTCGGCGTTAATAAAGAAATTCGTTAGAATTTTTAGGCACACATTTTTTCCCTTCTGCTTGTAGAAAGAAAACAGTGCAAGGTCTAGTACAGTATTACAAGATTTAAAGAAGATGTAAAACTGTCAGCCCTAAGGTATTTGACAGCTGCAAGAATAACTAACCTTTTTGTTTCAAAATAACATTTCTTAAAGATAAGAAGAATACCCTAGGAATGCCCTAGGACACCTCGAAACCATGGTCGCTAATTAAAATGTTTATGTGGTACGGGTACGTCTTTTCTTTCCTCCAGTAGAATACCCTAGGTTTCTAACTCAAAAGCACTCTTTGATTACAGAAATGAATACAGATCTATGGGGTTCCCCAGCTGGTCAAAACCACTACATAAATACCCCAAAATATTATTCGCGGTATTTTCCCCTTTTCCAGGTATTATATTTATCTCGCAAAAAGCAATATGAAAGGATAATATGATGTCTAATCATTGCTTTTGCTGAATTTTAGCGGTCTTGATGCAAGTAATTCCCTCGATCCCAAGCTGTCACTCTCCTAGATTAAACGGAGGTCCACAGACTTGAGGTATCGTGACATTCGGTTTCATTTCTCAAATGCCACTCAATCACTGAGACGTGGACGATTCTACGGCTTGATTTTAACCCAACCGCCGCTGATTTGACATTGGACGTCCCTCACTTTCAATATTTTCGAAGTCATTTAAATATCTTTTTTTATTTTCGCTTCCCTTTCTGAAATCGGGATCTGAATCAATGATTCAGGAAACTGTCAGTCGTTCCTTTAAAACGGAAAATTTCGTCGGTTTGATTTGATGTGGCAGGAGATGTCGAGTATTTCGCCGCATATTTATAAAACGTGCCGATAAGCAATGAACGCATTTATGAATTTTATCGAATGTATGAGTCATAAAGTTGAAGATAGTGCTAATATTCCTAACATTGTGAACTTCAAATATATATATTCTCACTAATTCCGTCGTTGGTTTTCTACAAGCTTTTCAAGATCTACCCCATGCATAATAACGTGAGATATATAAGGAAATATAAGGAATAAATACTTCTGTTAATGATATAGCTTAATTTAATGTGTTTTGTTGGGTAGCATAACTTTTATTTACTGTTTTCATTTCGGCGTTGTTTGCCTAATCGTATCAGAGCATCGAACCGAAACCGAAATAAATGACATTCTTGCCGAAGTGAAAACCGACACGTAACCGAAAAATTGAAATTCTTGGTCCCAAACCATAACCGTAAATCGTTATTTATTCTGTTCCGAGTTTTAGCTCCCAATTATGCAAATTATACCTATCTGTAATTGTGCTTAATAGAGCAAGGTTAACTAAACGTTTATCTACGGCATGAAACTTAATATGAATACGTTTTGTATTAAATTTTGGTGTAATTTAGAGTAAATAAAACAATCTACAATTGATAAAACAAACATTCAGAAAGATATATATAAGTATTAGTACTAGTAGTACAATGGTATAAACGAAAAGTAGTTCGAACCGGTTCGACGTTCGTTGACAGAGCGAAACCGGCACATAACCGATCTTTTTTTTCGTTGAACAGAGTAAAAACCTGGCCGGATAATATTACGGTTCATTACTCTGGTTTGTACCTCGGTTTCATTGGATTAATAATGAAAACTTTATCAATGTAAGTTCACAATCCAAGAAAATTCCATGTCCTGTTCCCAGAATATGTCTTCATTCTCTAAATAATTCCTAATCACCAACATTTGCTTCTCATAATCTGACCAAAGAGGTTGACCCTTCCTTTTTCTATCGGAAAATCTCGTTTCCGATCTTTCCATCCCATCTATATCGTAAAAAAACGTTCCATGTACGATATAATGCATGTCTTTTTCCGAATTTTTAACAATCCCAGGATTCCAGAATAGGAAAAAAACTATCCTGGAATCCCGAGAATTTCTCGACATCAAAATTTTGAGTCAAATCGACTGCAAAATTAGATAAATTCTTTTCATTTTCAGATTTTTAACCGATTACCTAACCAGATAAAGTCAAATTTCTATATATATCTCATAAAAACAAGTTAAGTATAGTATTTTGATAGAGGATAAAAATCATTTATGCTCCGATATTGGGTTACGAATTCCTACAAAATAGTATTATAAAATGGAGGAAAAAATTTAATAGATAAAAATATGACAGCCTCACTAATGTCCCCAATAATTACCTTTTACATTCTTAATTAAATACCTCATCGCCTTTTTTCGGTGGAGTTTCTAGAAAATGAAAGTTTAGTATTGTTTTCTGTAACTGGGAAACCACAAGGTCCGCTTCGAGTAACATCGCAGGAGAATAAAAGTTCAGGCCCACCGTTAAGGTCAAAGGGACAATTGAATATACCCAAATGTCAAGTCAGAAGGGTTCTGAGGAGAGGTCTAGGATCTTTGACCGGTCCGGAAGACCTGACTCTTTTAAACAGTCCCATGCAACTCCTCTCCTCGAGGCAATTCCATATGAGCAATCTCAACTTATGACAAAGAGGGATTTCACGGGATATACTTTGACTTTCCCAGCAAATGGGAACTTCGTTTTACCTCCGGGATCCCGAGACGACAAGCACCAACTTTGTCCCATCAAAGCTTCCTCCGAAAATTGTGATTCTTTTGTGAAATAAAATGTCAAAATATTTGCAGAAAATAAAATATCTACAGAAAATAAAATATTTGCAGAAAATAAAATATTTGCAGAAACTAAAATATTTGAAGGAAATAAAATCGTTACTATGCGAACCTCCTGCTACTACAGCCGATCCGACAATGAGCATAGAGAAATAGATGTTAGAATAAATAGTTTTAAGGACCCATTCTTTCCACGATACACGATAATAACGAACTAAAGAAGTAGCTCAAGTGTTGTATGTTTACACCCCCTGCCACACGCCGAAAGGCGGCTTGCGGGGTGCTTCTATACATCTAGATATGGAAAGTAAATAAAATTAGGCTTTTATGTTTCTGATAATTATACTATATGATCAATCCAAGTCCAAAAAATGATAAAAACTGTTCGTGAAAAAACTTAATCATTATTAGTATTATGTTGACATCTTGGCGAAAAACGTTAGATCCCAAAATAAACGCTATTTCACCTTTATACTTAATTAATTCCCGGTGACTACAGCTCAATTACGAATTGGAGTTAGTAGTACTTTGTCTCTGGTTAAGATGAAACTTCCTTCAACAATATTGCCAAGAATTTTTTAGTGAAAAGTACATTGATGTAAGGTGATAAAAACATATTCCTAGGAAAATAGGACGAAATAAATGTCCCGTTCTGTCTCGTTTTACTGGCAGGAAATATCCGGGTTTAAAGAAGATGGGATCATAGAGTAAGGTACAGCGAGCAGTATATACAGAGCAGTTTCCTTGTAGAGTATAAGGTAGAGCGAGCATTGGTCTTGTGCGCATAAAGCCAAGATTGAAACCCTCCTAGAAAGGCATGCTTCTGGCCTCCCGGTTTCCATGTATAGAAATGTGTATAAAGTCACTATTCCGAAGTAGAATTTTCGCTTTTTCTATCTTAACGATTACACGAGCAAAAAAACGAAAAAACGAGTAAACACTGCCTACCCCATCGAATTGCAATCCTTAGTGAAATTCCCTCCGAACTACACTTAAGTAAACCTTATATGTTAATCATATCTTATTTATTTTTGCGTGGGATATAGCTTCACTAGGAGATTAAACGAATATTTACCTGCATTTTCTATAACGGTCTTTCAAATATCTTGGTTGGGATCCGGAAAGAATTAGTAGATTACACTTAATTACGATACACGCTATGTTCAAGTTTAGTTTTGTCCTAAGATAAGAATCAATGCGATTTCTTTGTTCTTTAGTTTTAAGCGAACGTATTTACAAACAAGGATGCTAAATTATGAGTTTTACTTATTCGTTGGCTTCATATAATTATCCAATGCCCCTTTCCTTTCATCTGAAAGTTTCCAGCTAGAATTTCATGGTGGACCGCATAACCACTTATGGAATGCCGCGTAAATTAGTAAGGAAAAACGAATTCAATGTACACTCCAAATTTTCTCTACTGCACAGCCAAGATAAGCGCTCTGCCTCATCCTTACTCTATGATCAGCCTAAACCTAGGCCTTCCTTTGTAATCCCTCCCCTCTTTTAATCCCTCCAATACTGTCTTCAGCAGACTATCAATGCCTCAAAAAGTGCTCGATCAACTTCGT
This sequence comes from Pachydiplax longipennis, assembly GCA_036926295.1. Classification (NCBI taxonomy): domain Eukaryota; kingdom Metazoa; phylum Arthropoda; class Insecta; order Odonata; family Libellulidae; genus Pachydiplax; species Pachydiplax longipennis. Next base: position 51,988,566 of record JAVFKF010000004.1, read on the forward strand.
CTTTTCACGAAAGTTTTCCACAGGCTTCTATCTTCGTTTGCTCGAAGGAGAACTTCTTCATTAGTGACTCGATTTATTTTATTTTCATCGTTCTCTTGTAGCACCACATCTCCATTGCTTTTAAGCTCCTATTCTGTGGTCCTGATTGGGTCTGTGTTTTACTTCCACCTAAGAGAAAACCTCATATATAGGTTTCTATGAAAATATACCATATATCCAACCACGCAGATGATCATTTGATCTTTTAAAGGCAACAACAGATTCATATTTTATTATTTTAGCGAAAATTCGATTGTCATCATCTCATCTGTGTGAAATTATGACTGTTCGTACTCAGGGGAAATAATTTCCTAAAACCGAATAGGTATTGATTCCAATCGTAGACGTTAATAAATATAACCCATTATTTATTGATACTACTAGTGAACTCCACAGTTAATAATGTTGGAAATAAAGTAAACTTATTTTAAAATACAAAAAATATCATTGTATTCCTTTATTTCTTGAGAATATTCGATAGTAATAATAAGAGAAATTCGTCTTAAGAGATTAAATTTTAGCACTACTACATATGGAAGAGCATTATTCCCTTGATTATATTTTTATTAGAGCTTATTCGTTTACATTTACATATTGTATAACAGGGGATACATTTAAATGGATTTAAGAGTAAGATTCATACCTTTCAATGCCTATCAACGCTAAGTTTTTCAGTTGGATTGGAAAATCGTTACTCTGAAAGTTAATCCCGTTGGAGTCCATTTATCATCCTATTCTGGAATTGGCCGTTCCTTCAATGTTGGAATCTCTTTGATCTAAAGAAGTGGTCGCGCTCAGTATTCGCTCAGATTCTACTATTAAAGTCCTAGAATAAAGTTCCCCCGTTTGAACTAAAGATTCTCGTGTTTTCTTGGAATTGCACAGGATTAGTTTTTCATCAACAGTCGTTCCTTTTGTCTTTATTTACTGCATTGCGTAGTCATGGATATTTCTATTAATTTTAATTTTCCAAATTGACATGATCATTTTCTTTTGATTTTCATTTATTCCTTCCCTTTAAAATGCTATGGCACACTTTATGTATTTCCAGTAATAATACTTATTCGGTAATATAAACAACCAGAAAAATAATACGAATACATTCGAAAATTATTAAGTAATTAAAGAAAGATGAAGCTTCTAAGAACATAAAAATTCAATTAAAATATTTGTTCCATCCACCATTTTCTCGCATTTAAATACATGGGTGGTCTGAAAAGTTTCCGACATTTCCCCATCTCTCGACATGTTTTCTGAATATTTCTGAAATTTTTCTGAATATTTCTGAAAAATCTGGGGTCGGAAACTTTTCAGACTACCCTCGTGTTATTCGATTGATATCAATGAATTCCGAAAAGGAATAAGCTTCGAATATTCACTCTCTATTTTAGTAACCATTTCATTCTTCTTTAGCTGTTTTTGGATTGTATTCTTTTGAGAATTTTCCAAGTCAGTTTCAGAATTCGTAACGTTCACATCTTACGAAAGTCGTTACACGAGAATTTGCTTTTGATCTAACAAGAAATATTTACGAGAGAAAGCACTCCAAATTTACTTCTCATGGCCTTTTTACATTCTTTGTGATCAGTTCATGCAGAGCAAACATTCTTCACCGAGTACGTACTTCCCGAATGTAAGATCCGCATGGAATTTTCATTTTTTAACCACTCCCACAAGCTAATCACTTTCACCCTCCATCCTCACGATGTTTTGTGATTCTGACATTGCAGTCGTAAACGCAGGGTACGCCCTATTTATGAACTGATCTCATATTGCTTCCATAAATATCGGATAGGAATCCATTATCTCGCGCTCCATTCTCTCCTTTTTACGAGAAGATCTTTATCTCTAATGTCTTCCTTTTTTCTGTTATGTGGTTACCATGGGGAATAAAACAGGACGCCATCAAAATCCTTTTGGACATAAAGGGAAAAAGCTGTTTTCCCGCCAACGCCATAAAGGCTCAAAGCTTGTTTTCCGTCTAAACTGACCAGAAAATCTAATATGGGATTTTTCCAGCCTTATCGAATTATAAATCTCTTGACGATGTCTTTTAAAAACCTCCCCTTAAACCTTTTATCGACTTTTTTACTGGGAATAAATACGCAGGGGTTTGGTTATTGTCTGTGTATTGGATGAGCGGTTCTTTTTATTACGACCAGGATCATCGGTTTTTGTTTTCTCGCATGTTTTTCGGAACGAGATACTTGTTTTTCTCTCCGGAGGAGGCGTATGCAGATTTATGCACTTGTGCAAAGAGGCTTTCGCTATCAGTTGGACCGATTTGGCGAATTTCACCTAGAACTTGGCGTCGAGGAGTGCCGCTTGGAAATTGAAATGCCTAGCGAAATTTATTGCCCACTTAACCGCTAATGGGAAAAACGGAATAATTAAATTCGCCCGGGGCCAGAACAAATGCGCATCGCTCATAGGTGATATGATCGCGGTGGAATACGCTACCGAATGAACTGAAGTCCGGTTTTTCTTGTCTATGAGATGTACCGCGTCCAGATATGTCGATTTATTTTTGGAAGTATCGCTATACATACCCTGAAAGATTGTTAAAATGGAGAAAAAAATCGACTATATAAAAAAGTTGGCATATCAAACGGTGTCAATGTAATATCTCGACTTACATAAATGATAGATTCCACCAGTTCGACCTTAACTTTGTGATAGTTCTCCATTATGGAAAAGGAAAGAACAAGACTTATACTATATCATAGAATATATTTGTTAAGCAACCTAGGTTTCGACCCCTTGGGTCATCATCAGGCAATACTTACTGATGATGACCCAAGGGGTCGAAACCTAGGTTGCTGTGATCTGGGGTTATTCTGTGATATAGTATAATTCTTGTTCTTCCCTTTTCCATTATATAAATGAGTCAAGATATTACACGAATTAAATATAATATTTATTATAGAAGTATATTTAATAGTGCTTCAATCGCTAAGATCATTTTACTCATACAATTCCCCACCGGGAATCGAACGAGGGACCACTTTCACTAAAAAAATGAATATTATTTTTATTTTAAAATAAAAGATTTTTCACACTCCCACCAAGTTCAATAAACACTATGATAATATGGATAAGATTTTGTATTCTGTGTATAAAATTCATTTTATATGTGAGATTCTAGAAGGTTAAGCCTGAGTTTACCCACTTTCACTAAAGTTGGACTTGTTGCCCACTTGGCTATGCGGGAGCCCCAATATGCATAATTATAATTCTGAGTCTGTTATGAACTAAAAATCATTATACTACATTCAATTTTTGGTCAGTTAAACGTATTATGCTTGTTCGTAGAGGAGGGTATGTGAACCATAATATTCTAAATAGTGTGTAATATTACGCTGAAGCAGAAAATAAGTCACTAAAAGGAGGAAAAAGTCGCATAATCTAGAGATAATATCGCTAAATTGACTATGATCCCATCTTATTGATCGGAAATTATAATTAATAATTATAATACTAATTCTGGTCTTTCCATTCCGTAGAGCATCAGAGAAGCTAATAAAAGAGTTATATAGAGATATCAGTTTTTTCACCACCTGCCACACGCCGCTTGCACCTTTAAGGGCCAATATTTGAATAAAAAGTGTACCGCAACATTCGTAGTAATTAGAAATACAATCGAATTACTTAAAGAATACTTTCTCGAACGAATGAACGCATTTATTTAAAGCTTTTACATTTCTAGTATCACCATTAAATTCGGGTGTACTTCTATTGAGATACAACAGCAATTTAAGAGGCGAAGAAAACACAGGAAATGCTGTAAATAAATATTCTTATCCCTGTTTGATGGAGTCCAATGAAATCTGGAGCAGTGAAATGCTTAATAAATGTACGAAGAAGTATGTATGTACTTGTGACCTGATGAGTTAACCTTTGGAAAGTATGTACATACTTCTTATTGTATTTCATACCTCTAGAAAAGTCTTTCCCAATATGCATTCATTTTATCCTTAAATAGCTACGATCGAATACCACAGGAATGTATAATTTAAAATAGAAAATCTTTCTTTACTGCCTTTACAACCGAAGCTTCCGCCATTTCTATCGAGTTATTATTAGTTTGAATTGAATTTTAAATCGCAATTATTATTTCGGTAAAATACAGCACTATATACTAAAGATGCATATTTGTATTAATTGCAATTACTTGAAATTTTAAGCTCGTAAAATTATCTTTTTTCGTTTAGAAACAAGTTAATAAGTAATTAAGGTAATTAATTTATGGCTCGTTTCTCATCAATAACAATCGAAGGAAATAAAATTGGTTAAAATTGGTAAAACATATCTTACTCCCAGGCTTGACCGAATGGAAATTCATTTGTATTATTTGATGTTAAATTGCTATTTAATTGTGTTATGGACATAAAATTATCATGTTAAATTGCTATTTAATTGATTTATGGTCAAAAATATATATCACTCACATGTAATAGGAGGCCTACACACTATTCACTATGCTACTTGAAAATCCCTTTCTTAATGTTACATTATTAAGTTTTGAATTGATGAAATATTAAATTAATAAATATTAATTACTTGTTTTAATTAAATAGAGGAAGTTTTAAAAGTGAATTATTAATTGCTAATGACCTTTTAAAATCCATAATGAATTATATATTAATGTATATGGTTACCGGAATTCCGACGCAGAATAATCCTCTACATGCATGTGGCAAAATGACATAAAATATATGAGCAATGAAACCACCAAATTTTGTTTTAAAAATTCAATATATTGCATCGCTTTTAAATTTACAATCATTGAAATATATCGCTGGTAGGACACTCTAAAAGCATCTAAACCAATATGTTCATAACCAACTTTAGAAGGAACTTTTCTCTCTATTTGAGTGATACTGAAAGTAATATCTTTCGTGAGTCAATTTTTTAAGCTGAAAATTGCATATGATGCACACAAAGAGTGAATTTTATATGATAAATTTTATAAATTTGCGTGATATCAGTTTAAAAGAAGAGAATTATTCATCTTTAAATTATTTCTATTATAGCAATATAAGGATTCGTATTCAGTAAGAAAAAAAGTTTAGACTTCGTGAACCCTCCAAAAACTGCAATAACCACGGAGTATAAGGATTCTCTTTTTTCACTGAAAAAGTATTATTTATGTTTTTTTGTAGAGAAACCAATAATGAGGTTATTAACTATGAAAAAACTCGATAACTCAAATGGTTCGAGGCAAACTTTCAAAATACCCTTGCGCGTGAAGAAAGATATTTTTTACAATTTGTGAGGAATATAACTATCAGTTGGGCCAGAATTTCAAATAAAACATCACAGTGTAAACCAAATGGAAAAAATAAAGTAGCGTTCGATGGTAATTGAAATGTATGAGATTACGACAAGAATTAATATCGAGATAGATACAGCAAAGGGTATTTAAGATGTTCGCGCTTAAGACGCTTAGTAAGCTGTTTTCTCCCGGTCCCTTTCACACGAAATTCTTGATAGAAATACCTCTTAAGACCCTCTGATAAGAGCTTAAAGGGTGGATTTTTCCCTTCTCCAGATGCACTGCAACCCAACTCAGCCAAACGTTCTCCTCATTCGATAGACCAAAAGTTTTTTACATCATCTGTATCACCCTCCTTTCTCTTCTCACGCTTTATCTTGTCTTTGAAAGAGTTTCTTGTGAATTCCTTTTTTTTGGATGACTAATTTTGTAAGAAAATCCCACTGTCAGAGCTGATGCTGACTCTGAAATAGTGCGAGATTTTCTTTATCAATTTTGTCTCAGGACAGAACGTTAATTTAAACATTCGTCAGAAGAGGTCCTTTCTTCGAAATCTCAAGCTGTTAACATGTCGAATAAACTTGAAGGATAGTGCAGTGTTTTGTGAGCTATTTCTAGGAGATATCGAGCTTTGTAATGATCTCTCATCACCTTTGTTCAAAAATTCGTTATTCTTACCTAAATATGTATCTGGTAAAAATTGTTTCGTTGCAGAATGAAAAGTGACCAAAATTAAGAAAAAAATGGAGAAAATCTGTATGTGGCAATAGCCGATCATTCTTAAAAAAGATGACGAAATATGACCATGTTTAAAAAAACCCGGTTATAACGCTATCTTGATTATGATACGGTTTTCTCTCAGTCCTCTGAAAAGCATCTTACCCGGGTTTTACTTTAGTTATGAAGAAATCTTGATATATACTATGCAAAAGAATGTAAGATTGATTTTGAGCATGGAATTATTAAATCCAGCCTTTATTTACGGAGAACCTCTATCTTTCTTTGGAACCGAGGAAAGTTCATTTTAGCGAGCGAAAATAAAATTCGGAAGAAATGGATTTTATCGCGGCGAAAATTGCCCTCGTATTTTCCAACTTCCAAGTATTTCCTCCCATTTCTGAAATGCGTATCTCTACTCACTGTTAGATAAATAAGAATTTAATCAACTCGAAAACAATGGTGTATTAAGTTTTTCTGTTTGATCTCCATTATGGCTCTCCTACCCCCCACTTCCTCCTCCTCTGGAATATACTTTTTAATTCGCCTGTTTTTATTTTCGTTTTCGCCTTAATATCCGAGAAGAATGCCGGTCAGGATCGCTCGGAAAGTAAACGGCGAACAGCCAATTCAATAAATTCGGAATAAAAAATGAGGGAGGGGGAGGGGCGAAATTTTAATTAAGTCTCTCTGGGAAAACGCTCTCTGAGTTGAATCCTCAAAAAGCTCGAACATCTCTGTCCCATATTCCGCCAATTGTGATTCAGCGAGCGCTCGCTCATTCTCTACTTGATTAAAAAGCGGGAGACGGCGTAACACGTTTTTCAGATTCCGATTTCAAATTTGCTTATAATCATCGCGCGAATTTCGAACTTTTTTTTCACGGGGGATCGCATAATGCCCAAGAATCCGCGGGGGACAAAGAAAGTCCGGGTTTCCGATAGGGTTCGGCCCTGCGAAAATTTCGCATCGATCGCGCAGTTCCCCCCTTACGCGAAAATTTTGCATTATTCTCCATCGACGTCTCTCTCTCTGTAGACGTCTGGATCCTAGGGAGGCGCAAATGGGGGAAAATCTTCCTTTCCGATTCGGGAGGAGAAAAAGTGAATGCGAAACACGGCATCAATTATTCACAAGTTCATCGCCTCACCCCGGAGTGAATTTGTTATTTATGAACCCCACCATAACTAGTTTAGCGAGTTATGCAAACTGAGGGAAATTGGGATGGAGTGGAAAGAGAGGGGAATCGAAGGAATTTTTATCGGCCAAGTGCATCGTTCCTTATTTCTCGAGGTTTCCCTTAGGGTTTCTCTCTCCCTCTCTTACAAGAGCCAATTCCGTGAAGATTTAACGTCTTGCTATCACCAGGATGGCGTTAAATTGGCTTTCCTTCACCCATAGTTTCCTAATGTGGTTGCTGTCTCAATGATGTTGTTACTTTTACCTATTATGTCTTTGTTTTGTTGATTTTCTCCGTTATTTTATTTAAATTTTTAGTTTTTTATTGCTATTTTTCATCCTGAGCTATCTTGTTATCCAAATATTTGTATTTAATAACGTCCTTTTTCTGTCGTTTATTTTTTTGCGATCTGTTTATGCAAACGTTATTTTTATGCAATCATCTCTATTTGTATAAGCTATGTAAAATGTACCTCTATTGTTTGTTTCGTATCTGTCTTAACCTCTCTTCTTCTTAAGTTCAGTTATCTATCAGTAGGTTTCGTAGGTTTTTCACACACCCCTTCCACCGAAGTGCAAACTTAGTTTTATAAACAAACGAATTAGTTTTCTTCTGTGCTTCTTTTCCTTCTTTTACAAATTATATAATACGAAGAATTAGATGTAAAAGGAATCATACCAGCCTCAATCTCATTCTAATAGTCTATTATTGTTCCCCTTTGCATATTTAAATAAACGAATAAGCAAAACTTGACTATTTACTCAAAGTATATCTATTTCAATGCTACCGATTTTGAGGTAATGCATACTCATCTTCAGACAACCAACCTCCAGGCATATTCTTTTTACATTTACATTAATACGAGAGTTTCCCCTTACACCCTCATGGTATAAGGGCGTGTGAAAACTGATCAGTAATAGCTATCCGTCCTTTGTGTAATCTCGCGAAATCTCTTCGACTTCTGCAATTGAATCGCATTCGCTGAATACGGGAATCGTCATCAATGATTCATCACACTGCCACGAGTTTATCTCGAAGCTGAACAATTTTACGAATGGATAGAAATGGATAGACTTTTACTATCATTGTGGAATACTATCATTATGGAATTTTTGCCATCATTGTGGAATTAAATAGTTATTGGAAGCATATTTTTGAAACAAAAAGAATTCTTCTTACAATGAATACATAAAATCAATAAAGAATTTTCACACAATTTTCGCGATGAAAATTAACGAAAAAAAATCGCTCGTCTTTTATAACCATCCGTTTTCCATAAGTGATCGGAATAGTAATTTCGGAAAGAAAATGGCAAGTTGAACTAACATTTATGTTCAAATTTAAAGAAAGACACGTCATTGCAGCAATTCCTGTAACATTTTAAAAATATAAAGCTGATTTTTAATTTAAAAATCTTCCCCCATATCCAAATAACAACGAAATCCTTTTTCTAGATAAATTTATAAGTGAAGAAACATTGATGAATGTCTAATATGTTCGCATCACAGGGTTCTTAAGTAAATCAAACAGAAATGAATTATATACTCAGAGGAAAACATACAAATAAATAATTAACGCATATTCTCGAATCTAAAACACACCTTTTTTTAGTTTGAGTTTTCAATCATTGCGTCTTAGATGCGCAATCGATAGTGAATGATAGAAAATCAGGTATCGCAGAGAAAACTTTAACTAGAACGTTTAAAGTTTAGATTCAGTTTGCCTCATGCCATTTAACATCATTTTCGTTAACAGTCATTAACGTTGTACATTACGAGTGATTACTATAAATAAAGAATACATTCCCCTTGACACCTTGCTTAATTAAAGGATCATCTAAAGATATGCATACTATAACTTTATGATTAATGACTATTATTTCATCTTAAGCTTGTAAGAACGTGTTGGGACACCTATCACGGAGAATAGAATGTATCTTACACGTATATTCGCGTTTTAATCTACCGCCCACATGACTTCCTAAACTTGAGTGCATCTTTGTTATGTTTGAGAGTCTTCAAAGTCAAAAGTCTTCAAGTTCAAAAGAGTGCACAATTTTTGGATAATTTTGTGTTATAAATATATTAAATTATACAACATTTACAAAATATATGTATATATAAAATTATACGGCATTTACAAAATATATTTATATATAAAATTATACAGCATTTACAAAATATATTTATACATAAAATTATACAGTATTTACAAAATATATTTATATATAAAAACATACAGCATTTACAAAATATATGTATATATAAAATTATACAGCATTTACAAAATATATGTATATATAAAATTATACGGCATTTACAAAATATATGTATATATAAAATTATACGGCATTTACAAAATATATTTATAAATAAAATTATACAGCGTTTACAAAATATATTTATATATAAAATTATACAACATTTACAAAATATATGTATATATAAAATTATACGGCATTTACAAAATATATTTATATATAAAATTATACGGCATTTACAGAATATATTTATATATAAAATCATACAGCATTTACAAAATATATTTATATATAAAATCATACAGCATTTACAAAATATATTTATACATAAAATTATACAGTATTTACAAAATATATTTATATATAAAAACATACAGCATTTACAAAATATATGTATATATAAAATTATACTGCATTTACAAAATATATGTATATATAAAATTATACGGCATTTACAAAATATATGTATATATAAAATTATACGGCATTTACAAAATATATTTATAAATAAAATTATACAGCGTTTACAAAATATATTTATATATAAAATTATACAACATTTACAAAATATATGTATATATAAAATTATACGGCATTTACAAAATATATTTATATATAAAAACATACAGCATTTACAGAATATATTTATATATAAAAACATACAGCATTTACAGAATATATTTATATATAAAATCATACAGCATTTACAAAATATATTTATACATAAAATTATACAGTATTTACAAAATATATTTATATATAAAAACATACAGCATTTACAAAATATATGTATATATAAAATTATACAGCATTTACAAAATATATGTATATATAAAATTATACGGCATTTACAAAATATATGTATATATAAAATTATACGGCATTTACAAAATATATTTATAAATAAAATTATACAGCGTTTACAAAATATATTTATATATAAAATTATACAACATTTACAAAATATATGTATATATAAAATTATACGGCATTTACAAAATATATTTATATATAAAAACATACAGCATTTACAGAATATATTTATATATAAAAACATACAGCATTTACAGAATATATTTATATATAAAATCATACAGCATTTACAAAATATATTTATACATAAAATTATACAGTATTTACAAAATATATTTATATATAAAAACATACAGCATTTACAAAATATATGTATATATAAAATTATACAGCATTTACAAAATATATGTATATATAAAATTATACGGCATTTACAAAATATATGTATATATAAAATTATACGGCATTTACAAAATATATTTATAAATAAAATTATACAGCGTTTACAAAATATATTTATATATAAAATTATACAACATTTACAAAATATATGTATATATAAAATTATACGGCATTTACAAAATATATTTATATATAAAATTATACGGCATTTACAGAATATATTTATATATAAAATCATACAGCATTTACAAAATATATTTATATATAAAATCATACAGCATTTACAAAATATATTTATACATAAAATTATACAGTATTTACAAAATATATTTATATATAAAAACATACAGCATTTACAAAATATATGTATATATAAAATTATACTGCATTTACAAAATATATGTATATATAAAATTATACGGCATTTACAAAATATATGTATATATAAAATTATACGGCATTTACAAAATATATTTATAAATAAAATTATACAGCGTTTACAAAATATATTTATATATAAAATTATACAACATTTACAAAATATATGTATATATAAAATTATACGGCATTTACAAAATATATTTATATATAAAAACATACAGCATTTACAGAATATATTTATATATAAAAACATACAGCATTTACAGAATATATTTATATATAAAATCATACAGCATTTACAAAATATATTTATACATAAAATTATACAGTATTTACAAAATATATTTATATATAAAAACATACAGCATTTACAAAATATATGTATATATAAAATTATACAGCATTTACAAAATATATGTATATATAAAATTATACGGCATTTACAAAATATATGTATATATAAAATTATACGGCATTTACAAAATATATTTATAAATAAAATTATACAGCGTTTACAAAATATATTTATATATAAAATTATACAACATTTACAAAATATATGTATATATAAAATTATACGGCATTTACAAAATATATTTATATATAAAAACATACAGCATTTACAGAATATATTTATATATAAAAACATACAGCATTTACAGAATATATTTATATATAAAATCATACAGCATTTACAAAATATATTTATACATAAAATTATACAGTATTTACAAAATATATTTATATATAAAAACATACAGCATTTACAAAATATATGTATATATAAAATTATACAGCATTTACAAAATATATGTATATATAAAATTATACGGCATTTACAAAATATATGTATATATAAAATTATACGGCATTTACAAAATATATTTATAAATAAAATTATACAGCGTTTACAAAATATATTTATATATAAAATTATACAACATTTACAAAATATATGTATATATAAAATTATACGGCATTTACAAAATATATTTATATATAAAATTATACGGCATTTACAGAATATATTTATATATAAAATCATACAGCATTTACAAAATATATTTATATATAAAATCATACGGCATTTACAAAATATATTTATACATAAAATTATACAGTATTTACAAAATATATTTATATATAAAAACATACAGCATTTACAAAATATATGTATATATAAAATTATACTGCATTTACAAAATATATGTATATATAAAATTATACGGCATTTACAAAATATATTTATAAATAAAATTATACAGCGTTTACAAAATATATTTATAAATAAAATTATACAGCGTTTACAAAATATATTTATATATAAAATTATACAACATTTACAAAATATATGTATATATAAAATTATACGGCATTTACAAAATATATTTATATATAAAAACATACAGCATTTACAGAATATATTTATATATAAAAACATACAGCATTTACAGAATATATTTATATATAAAATCATACAGCATTTACAAAATATATTTATACATAAAATTATACAGTATTTACAAAATATATTTATATATAAAAACATACAGCATTTACAAAATATATGTATATATAAAATTATACTGCATTTACAAAATATATGTATATATAAAATTATACGGCATTTACAAAATATATGTATATATAAAATTATACGGCATTTACAAAATATATTTATAAATAAAATTATACAGCGTTTACAAAATATATTTATATATAAAATTATACAACATTTACAAAATATATGTATATATAAAATTATACGGCATTTACAAAATATATTTATATATAAAAACATACAGCATTTACAGAATATATTTATATATAAAAACATACAGCATTTACAGAATATATTTATATATAAAATCATACAGCATTTACAAAATATATTTATACATAAAATTATACAGTATTTACAAAATATATTTATATATAAAAACATACAGCATTTACAAAATATATGTATATATAAAATTATACAGCATTTACAAAATATATGTATATATAAAATTATACGGCATTTACAAAATATATGTATATATAAAATTATACGGCATTTACAAAATATATTTATAAATAAAATTATACAGCGTTTACAAAATATATTTATATATAAAATTATACAACATTTACAAAATATATGTATATATAAAATTATACGGCATTTACAAAATATATTTATATATAAAAACATACAGCATTTACAGAATATATTTATACATAAAATTATACAGTATTTACAAAATATATTTATATATAAAAACATACAGCATTTACAAAATATATGTATATATAAAATTATACAGCATTTACAAAATATATGTATATATAAAATTATACGGCATTTACAAAATATATGTATATATAAAATTATACGGCATTTACAAAATATATTTATAAATAAAATTATACAGCGTTTACAAAATATATTTATATATAAAATTATACAACATTTACAAAATATATGTATATATAAAATTATACGGCATTTACAAAATATATTTATATATAAAATTATACGGCATTTACAGAATATATTTATATATAAAATCATACAGCATTTACAAAATATATTTATATATAAAATCATACAGCATTTACAAAATATATTTATACATAAAATTATACAGTATTTACAAAATATATTTATATATAAAAACATACAGCATTTACAAAATATATGTATATATAAAATTATACTGCATTTACAAAATATATGTATATATAAAATTATACGGCATTTACAAAATATATGTATATATAAAATTATACGGCATTTACAAAATATATTTATAAATAAAATTATACAGCGTTTACAAAATATATTTATATATAAAATTATACAACATTTACAAAATATATGTATATATAAAATTATACGGCATTTACAAAATATATTTATATATAAAAACATACAGCATTTACAGAATATATTTATATATAAAAACATACAGCATTTACAGAATATATTTATATATAAAATCATACAGCATTTACAAAATATATTTATACATAAAATTATACAGTATTTACAAAATATATTTATATATAAAAACATACAGCATTTACAAAATATATGTATATATAAAATTATACAGCATTTACAAAATATATGTATATATAAAATTATACGGCATTTACAAAATATATGTATATATAAAATTATACGGCATTTACAAAATATATTTATAAATAAAATTATACAGCGTTTACAAAATATATTTATATATAAAATTATACAACATTTACAAAATATATGTATATATAAAATTATACGGCATTTACAAAATATATTTATATATAAAAACATACAGCATTTACAGAATATATTTATATATAAAAACATACAGCATTTACAGAATATATTTATATATAAAATCCTACAGCATTTACAAAATATATTTATACATAAAATTATACAGTATTTACAAAATATATTTATATATAAAAACATACAGCATTTACAAAATATATGTATATATAAAATTATACAGCATTTACAAAATATATGTATATATAAAATTATACGGCATTTACAAAATATATGTATATATAAAATTATACGGCATTTACAAAATATATTTATAAATAAAATTATACAGCGTTTACAAAATATATTTATATATAAAATTATACAACATTTACAAAATATATGTATATATAAAATTATACGGCATTTACAAAATATATTTATATATAAAATTATACGGCATTTACAGAATATATTTATATATAAAATCATACAGCATTTACAAAATATATTTATATATAAAATCATACGGCATTTACAAAATATATTTATACATAAAATTATACAGTATTTACAAAATATATTTATATATAAAAACATACAGCATTTACAAAATATATGTATATATAAAATTATACTGCATTTACAAAATATATGTATATATAAAATTATACGGCATTTACAAAATATATTTATAAATAAAATTATACAGCGTTTACAAAATATATTTATAAATAAAATTATACAGCGTTTACAAAATATATTTATATATAAAATTATACAACATTTACAAAATATATGTATATATAAAATTATACGGCATTTACAAAATATATTTATATATAAAAACATACAGCATTTACAGAATATATTTATATATAAAAACATACAGCATTTACAGAATATATTTATATATAAAATCATACAGCATTTACAAAATATATTTATACATAAAATTATACAGTATTTACAAAATATATTTATATATAAAAACATACAGCATTTACAAAATATATGTATATATAAAATTATACTGCATTTACAAAATATATGTATATATAAAATTATACGGCATTTACAAAATATATGTATATATAAAATTATACGGCATTTACAAAATATATTTATAAATAAAATTATACAGCGTTTACAAAATATATTTATATATAAAATTATACAACATTTACAAAATATATGTATATATAAAATTATACGGCATTTACAATATATATTTATATATAAAAACATACAGCATTTACAGAATATATTTATATATAAAAACATACAGCATTTACAGAATATATTTATATATAAAATCATACAGCATTTACAAAATATATTTATACATAAAATTATACAGTATTTACAAAATATATTTATATATAAAAACATACAGCATTTACAAAATATATGTATATATAAAATTATACAGCATTTACAAAATATATGTATATATAAAATTATACGGCATTTACAAAATATATGTATATATAAAATTATACGGCATTTACAAAATATATTTATAAATAAAATTATACAGCGTTTACAAAATATATTTATATATAAAATTATACAACATTTACAAAATATATGTATATATAAAATTATACGGCATTTACAAAATATATTTATATATAAAAACATACAGCATTTACAGAATATATTTATATATAAAAACATACAGCATTTACAGAATATATTTATATATAAAATCATACAGCATTTACAAAATATATTTATACATAAAATTATACAGTATTTACAAAATATATTTATATATAAAAACATACAGCATTTACAAAATATATGTATATATAAAATTATACAGCATTTACAAAATATATGTATATATAAAATTATACGGCATTTACAAAATATATGTATATATAAAATTATACGGCATTTACAAAATATATTTATAAATAAAATTATACAGCGTTTACAAAATATATTTATATATAAAATTATACAACATTTACAAAATATATGTATATATAAAATTATACGGCATTTACAAAATATATTTATATATAAAATTATACGGCATTTACAGAATATATTTATATATAAAATCATACAGCATTTACAAAATATATTTATATATAAAATCATACGGCATTTACAAAATATATTTATATATAAAATTATACGGCATTTACAAAATATATTTATATATAAAATTATACGGCATTTACAAAATATATTTATATATAAAATTATACAGCATTTACAAAATATATGTATATATAAAATTATACGGCATTTACAAAATATATTTATATATAAAATTATACGGCATTTACAGAATATATTTATATATAAAATTATACGGCATTTACAGAATATATTTATATATAAAATCATACGGCATTTACAAAATATATTTATATATAAAATCATACGGCATTTACAAAATATATTTATATATAAAATTATACGGCATTTACAAAATATATTTATATATAAAATTATACGGCATTTACAAAATATATTTATATATAAAATTATACGGCATTTACAAAATATATTTATATATAAAATTATACGGCATTTACAAAATATATTTATATATAAAATTATACGGCATTTACAAAATATATTTATATATAAAATTATACAACATTTACAAAATATATGTATATATAAAATTATACGGCATTTACAAAATATATTTATATATAAAAACATACAGCATTTACAGAATATATTTATATATAAAATCATACAGCATTTACAAAATATATTTATACATAAAATTATACAGTATTTACAAAATATATTTATATATAAAAACATACAGCATTTACAAAATATATGTATATATAAAATTATACAGCATTTACAAAATATATGTATATATAAAATTATACGGCATTTACAAAATATATGTAGGTATATATAAAATTATACGGCATTTACAAAATATATTTATAAATAAAATTATACAGCGTTTACAAAATATATTTATATATAAAATTATACAACATTTACAAAATATATGTATATATAAAATTATACGGCATTTACAAAATATATTTATATATAAAATTATACGGCATTTACAGAATATATTTATATATAAAATCATACAGCATTTACAAAATATATTTATATATAAAATCATACGGCATTTACAAAATATATTTATATATAAAATTATACGGCATTTACAAAATATATTTATATATAAAATTATACAGCATTTACAAAATATATTTATATATAAAATTATACAGCATTTACAAAATATATGTATATATAAAATTATACGGCATTTACAAAATATATTTATATATAAAATTATACGGCATTTACAGAATATATTTATATATAAAATCATACAGCATTTACAAAATATATTTATATATAAAATCATACGGCATTTACAAAATATATTTATATATAAAATTATACGGCATTTACAAAATATATTTATATATAAAATTATACGGCATTTACAAAATATATTTATATATAAAATTATACGGCATTTACAAAATATATTTATATATAAAATTATACGGCATTTACAAAATATATTTATATATAAAATTATACGGCATTTACAAAATATATTTATATATAAAATTATACGGCATTTACAAAATATATTTATATATAAAATTATACGGCATTTACAAAATATATTTATATATAAAATTATACAGCGTTTACAAAATATATTTATATATAAAATTATACAGTATTTACAAAATATATTTATACATAAAATTATACAGTATTTACAAAATATATTTATATATAAAATTATACAGCATTTACAAAATATATTTATATATAAAAACATACAGCATTTACAGAATATATTTATATATAAAAACATACAGCATTTACAGAATATATTTATATATAAAATCATACAGCATTTACAAAATATATTTATACATAAAATTATACAGTATTTACAAAATATATTTATATATAAAAACATACAGCATTTACAAAATATATGTATATATAAAATTATACAGCATTTACAAAATATATGTATATATAAAATTATACGGCATTTACAAAATATATGTATATATAAAATTATACGGCATTTACAAAATATATTTATAAATAAAATTATACAGCGTTTACAAAATATATTTATATATAAAATTATACAACATTTACAAAATATATGTATATATAAAATTATACGGCATTTACAAAATATATTTATATATAAAATTATACGGCATTTACAGAATATATTTATATATAAAATCATACAGCATTTACAAAATATATTTATATATAAAATCATACGGCATTTACAAAATATATTTATATATAAAATTATACGGCATTTACAAAATATATTTATATATAAAATTATACAGCATTTACAAAATATATTTATATATAAAATTATACAGCATTTACAAAATATATGTATATATAAAATTATACGGCATTTACAAAATATATTTATATATAAAATTATACGGCATTTACAGAATATATTTATATATAAAATCATACAGCATTTACAAAATATATTTATATATAAAATCATACGGCATTTACAAAATATATTTATATATAAAATTATACGGCATTTACAAAATATATTTATATATAAAATTATACGGCATTTACAAAATATATTTATATATAAAATTATACGGCATTTACAAAATATATTTATATATAAAATTATACGGCATTTACAAAATATATTTATATATAAAATTATACGGCATTTACAAAATATATTTATATATAAAATTATACGGCATTTACAAAATATATTTATATATAACATTATACGGCATTTACAAAATATATTTATATATAAAATTATACAGCGTTTACAAAATATATTTATATATAAAATTATACAGTATTTACAAAATATATTTATACATAAAATTATACAGTATTTACAAAATATATTTATATATAAAATTATACAGCATTTACAAAATATATTTATATATAAAAACATACAGCATTTACAGAATATATTTATATATAAAAACATACAGCATTTACAGAATATATTTATATATAAAATCATACAGCATTTACAAAATATATTTATACATAAAATTATACAGTATTTACAAAATATATTTATATATAAAAACATACAGCATTTACAAAATATATGTATATATAAAATTATACAGCATTTACAAAATATATGTATATATAAAATTATACGGCATTTACAAAATATATGTATATATAAAATTATACGGCATTTACAAAATATATTTATAAATAAAATTATACAGCGTTTACAAAATATATTTATATATAAAATTATACAACATTTACAAAATATATGTATATATAAAATTATACGGCATTTACAAAATATATTTATATATAAAATTATACGGCATTTACAGAATATATTTATAATAAAATCATACAGCATTTACAAAATATATTTATATATAAAATCATACGGCATTTACAAAATATATTTATATATAAAATTATACGGCATTTACAAAATATATTTATATATAAAATTATACAGCATTTACAAAATATATTTATATATAAAATTATACAGCATTTACAAAATATATGTATATATAAAATTATACGGCATTTACAAAATATATTTATATATAAAATTATACGGCATTTACAGGATATATTTATATATAAAATCATACAGCATTTACAAAATATATTTATATATAAAATCATACGGCATTTACAAAATATATTTATATATAAAATTATACGGCATTTACAAAATATATTTATATATAAAATTATACGGCATTTACAAAATATATTTATATATAAAATTATACGGCATTTACAAAATATATTTATATATAAAATTATACGGCATTTACAAAATATATTTATATATAAAATTATACGGCATTTACAAAATATATTTATATATAAAATTATACGGCATTTACAAAATATATTTATATATAAAATTATACGGCATTTACAAAATATATTTATATATAAAATTATACGGCATTTACAAAATATATTTATATATAAAATTATACAGCGTTTACAAAATATATTTATATATAAAATTATACAGTATTTACAAAATATATTTATACATAAAATTATACAGTATTTACAAAATATATTTATATATAAAATTATACGGCATTTACAAAATATATTTATACATAAAATTATACGGCATTTACAAAATACATTTATATATAAAATTATACAGCGTTTACAAAATATATTTATATATAAAATTATACAGCATTTACAAAATATATTTATGTATAAAATCATACAGCATTTACAAAATATATTTATGTATAAAATCATACAGCATTTACAAAATATATTTATATATAAAATTATACAGCATTTACAAAATATATTTATGTATAAAATTATACAGCATTTACAAAATATATTTATGTATAAAATCATACAGCATTTACAAAATATATTTATATATAAAATTATACAGCATTTACAAAATATATTTATATATAAAATTATACAGCATTTACAAAATATATTTATGTATAAAGTCATACAGCATTTACAAAATATATTTATGTATAAAATCATACGGCATTTACAAAATATATTTATGTATAAAATCATACAGCATTTACAAAATATATTTATATATAAAATCATACGGCATTTACAAAATATATTTATATATAAAATTATACGGCATTTACAAAATATATTTATATATAAAATTATACGGCATTTACAAAATATATTTATATATAAAATTATACGGCATTTACAAAATATATTTATATATAAAATTATACGGCGTTTACAAAATATATTTATATATAAAATTATACGGCATTTACAAAATATATTTATATATAAAATTATACGGCGTTTACAAAATATATTTATATATAAAATTATACAGCGTTTACAAAATATATTTATATATAAAATTATACAGCGTTTACAAAATATATTTATGTATAAAATCATACAGCATTTACAAAATATATTTATATATAAAATTATACAGCATTTACAAAATATATTTATATATAAAATTATACAGCATTTACAAAATATATTTATATATAAAATTATACAGCATTTACAAAATATATTTATATATAAAATTATACAGCATTTACAAAATATATTTATATATAAAATTATACAGCATTTACAGAATATATTTATATATAAATTAATACAACATTTACAAAATATATTTATATATAAAATTATACCGCATTTACAAAATATATTTATACAACATACGAAAATTAATATGGTATTTGGTTTGTTCATTTAGAGCCTTCAGATCCTATCATTGGATAGTTAATAGGTGTCTGGCCATCGAGAACGTTTAATATCATTAAAATAAAATATTGATATTGATTTTAATACTGATTATTCTATATATGTATGCTGTATGCTTGTTTATTTTAATATGCACATACTGTATAAATGATATGTAATAGTAACATAGATTAGTTGGTAGATACATCGTTCCGTTCTAGATAATATTAGATAAAATTAACCATCGCATGCATATCCCCAGCGTTCATCTCATCTAATAGAGATAGGAGTTCAGATAGTTGGCAGCTTATGTAGGTTGATCATGCGATTGCAGTGCCAAATATAACGGCAGTTGGATCGAGCGATTCAAATCGACTGATGCTGCGATTTTTCGATACATTTGAATCGCTCGTTTCTATGATCTCTGCCTAAGTATCCAATAACCGAAATGCTCATCTCCCTGCCAAATTTAACACGAATTTTCCTCTTTGACGAGTAAAAAGGCACGCATTCGTACATTCCGCTTCGGAAACCATCTTACAAAACAGAATTCCATGGATAATTAATTCCTGCTACACTCCCTTTTCCGCCAGATGGGCATTATTTTGCCCTTAATTTTCCTGGAAATGCGTAATTGAGAAATTTTCCGCATTTATTACCTGTGTCTCATTTAGAAGGAAGAGTCCAATTCGCAGCTTAAATATCCACGGCATTTCTTCATTTTGATTTTTAACGTGGAAAATTCATTAGCATGTAACTCTCTAACACAGCAAGAGTTTCCTCTGGGAACTTAGAATTTCTTTATTATTTTTAGGTCAATGTTTTCCATTGCAGATGGCACGTATTGTACACTTTCATAGAAAATTCATCTCCTTCGAGCTAGTTTCACTTCCCGGAAGCTAGGTGTTTAAACGTAACTCATCTCTAAATATTCTGATGAGTAATTTTTGCGTCCGGGTATCAATGTATTTGTGACTTGTATGGCGTTTTTCACAAATATAGTTGTTTCTCATTGTATGTAATGTTTTTGATATTGGTTTAACTATGTTTTGATGATTATTTCGTGTAAATGAGATATTCAATAGACGGATGTAAACTGTGTGGTAACAGTGATTGTGGGATTTATGTGGCATAAATTTTTAATTATTTCAGGCGATATTTGGTGGAACTGATACATGATTAAATGAGAAAACACTGCAATGTCCATAATTTATATATATATATATATATATATATATATATATATATATATATATATATTCTATTATATTATGAACTATATGGGACGATACATAAATGGGACTATTTATATGAGAAGAATTATATATAGAGGAACTATATACATGGGTGGTCTGAAAAGTTTCCGACATTTCACCATTTCTCGATATGTTTTTTGAAAATTTTCTGATGATTTCTGAAAAATCTGGGGTCGGAAACTTTTCAGACCACCCTATATGGTACTATTTACATGTATATATGAGACTATGAGTAATTTATTACATATTCCGCTAAATTGAGGACATAGTCATATTGTGGTGTTTTCTCATTTAATTAGGCTCAAATGTGTAAAAAATATGGGAATACCTAAAGAGATGATCTACGTGTTGAACCATGCTGTTTCTGTGTGTCTTCTGGTACTGTTTGTGGTAGTGGTGAAGTTGATTTGAATACTTTGGTAATTGGTACTGATGAGACTTCTAGTGTTCGGTATTGTGGAATGTTTATGAATATTGCGTAATTTTACTGGGAAATGTATAGGGGCTGCCACCTGACAGTAATCTAACTTCAGAATATGAATAATAATAATAATTCCTCATACACTATATCTATAAGGGTATTATTCGATCTAAAACACGTTTTAATTTCCTCCTCATTCGTCAAGGAATAAGAGAGCATCGATAAAAGCCTTAATAAACGACAGAAATTCCGCTCCAGCTAATGCGAGTCTTTCATCGGCGCCGATTCGCCTAATGGGAGCCCAAAGTTTTTAATTTCCCCGAATTTTTCCAGCGTGGATGGGGCGTATTGTGTGTGCCAAAAAGATTTATGAAAGCCAAATCGCTTGATATTGCTCATTTGAGCAAAAAAAATCCCTCTTTAACTTTTTCTCCGCGGATTACACAACTTTTTTGCGACGCCGATCCCCGAGTAATTTAATCCTAAGGCGCCTCTTTAGCGACGGATGAATAAACAAAAACCGTCGTCGCCTTGACGATAAATAAACAAAGGGTAAGGCGTTGTAAAGGGAACGCCTTCATCCCGGACGCCATTTCGTAAATAACGACTCCGTCCGGATTCCGCATGCAGCTCGGGTACTTTATTTCCCCCGTTTGGAAGAATGTGTTATTGATTGTGTGCCATTTCTATTCTGTTCCACAGATCGGGAGTATTGGTACCGTGAGGCCAGGTCAACGTTGGAGGACATCCTGGCCATGGGGTCGGGGGAGGCGGGGGGGAACACGGCGTGGGAGGTGGGTGTGGCTCGGAATGTTGTGCTGTTCGTAGGGGACGGAATGGGTGTGTCCACGGTGACAGCGGCCAGGATCTTGAGGGGTCAACAGCTGGGAGGGTCCGGGGAGGACCACAAGCTGGCCTTCGAGAAATTCCCCAACCTGGCGCTGGCAAAGGTACGGGTAATTAAAGAGGCCAACGACAAAAGGGACTATCCGAGCGAAAATACGTAAAATCCCGCGTTTTCGATGACGTATTATTAAGTCGTTCTGTTGCCAGAGGAGCGCGTATGGGAATATGGGTCGACGTGATATTTTGGGAGGGTCGTGTTTTATCCCAGGGTTCCGCGTTATTAACCTATCGTTATTAACTCCCGAGGAGTGTTTTCTATGCCCTCCGAGGTCATCTTCTTGCATCCCTGGAGTAATGAATAGGTTTCTGAAAGACTCTCAGTGTAAATGAAAATGTTACAAAGAAGGATCCCAGTTCTCTTGTTCGCATGTTTCCAGCCGTTATACTCTCCTTGGAAGTCTATTCATTAAGAAAATGGATGCAGCGGAAAATCGAATATTTTGGATTGATTTTTTTTTTACAGGGGTAGCCAATCATGATAGTAATACGGTGAATAGGTGAGTATCTGCAGAATTTGCGATCTTTAGAAGCTCGATGTTCTTTTTTATAATCGATGCTACTCGAGCTTTATAAAAAATCAAATTTTAAAATATTACGGAGTGCTGAGAGATTTTCAGCGATAGCAAGTCTCTTTATTTTGTGCGATGATTATCTTTGTAACTGAAATTATCTCCATCACCATGGTGAAGAGAACTCCAGTATTTTGCGGTCGTAATTTTCGTTAGAATTTAAAAATATCTTCAATGTTTCATCTTGTATCAAGTTAACAACATTTATTAGCCTTCGAGAGAATATTAATTTCGTAATAATATTCGAAAATAATGAATCACTATATTCTACGAGAAACTACATGCCTCTCTCTATTGTGGCAAAATAATTGGCCCTAATTTTATGCATAATTCATAGGAAAATACGGCCCAGCAAATACCGCTTCCACATTTACGTGTAAATGCAAAAGATATCAATTTTTTCGAAAAAGCAGCCAATTGAAACACATTGAAAAACTGGCTAACAATACGGACTCAAATTCTTTATATAAATTGGATTTATGAAATCAGCACGTTCATTCACTTAAAAGTCGAAAGTCATAATAAAGGTGGCGCCAGAAGGTGACATTTATTTATTGCATTCAATAAAAAATAAAACTCATGTAATCAGCTTCAACAGTGGTGTCGGTCTCTAGGGACGCAGGTTTTGTCATCGTAATCCCGATCCTCGTTTATTTTATCGAATATCGAAAATATTAGAATTATTGATCGATGGATTATGTAAAAATATCGTATGTCACTTATTTTTTCTTTCGTGTTTACTCGCCATGACTTTATTTATAATTAACTATTGAAAATCAAATGAAGACTGCGGATGACAATTTTCCATACGAGTATTTTCATATGTGCGGTATTTCAAAATTTCATATGCTTCATTTTGAGGAAAAAGTGGTCTAAGTTATTATTATTTACGCGAAATTGCAAATATGGCAAATTTTCAATTATCGAAATGGAAATACATATACTCGTACAGTGTAGAATTATAATAGAACACTTATGTTTCTATCTCTTATTCGTTAACACGACAACAAACTCAATGTTATGGCACAGATGATAAAATATCACACAATGTAAAATTATGTATTATATTTTTAAAGTGATACGAAATAACATAAATCGTCATCCTTCATATGTATTAAGAACATTTATATTTATTAGCGCTCTCTTTCAATTCCAAGAAGCATGAGGCACAAAAAAGAAAAAAAATGAGACGGAACATCCTCACAAAAAAACAGTAGAAAGGAAGGAGGAAGGAAGAAGATGATACAATAAAAAGATAAAGAGAGAGAAACAATTCAGTCCCAGTCTTTCTTCATTTCTTAAATGTTATTCTTGATATTGATATTATATTCGTGTTGTTATTTATTGTTACCATTATGAACTAACAGTTGTACTTATCTCTACCTGGCATTCAGTTTTAAAAATTTAGTATTGATTTTTTATTGAAGTTTTAATCAAATTAAATTTATGCGTTATTAAAATTATAGTAGAGATATGATTACCTAAGATAAAAGAAATATGCTTACCGAATATTGGGGTAACTGTTGGTCACACGGTTTCCGGATAGCCAAGTGGGTAGCGCATTCAACTTTGGTCAAGACTGTCCCAGGTTCGACTCCCGGAGAGGCTCAGTTGTTAAATTACCTTAGCTGATGAAGCACTTTTAATAATTCCACTACTGCTAATAGTTCTAACATAAACGGCTGTCTAATTAACCGTGGTATAAATCATGTACACCTATTAATACATAAATGTACACGCCGAACGTAAATTATATACACCAAATTATATATACCGAGGTTTCTATTTATACTGCAATTCGTCGTTTAATATACTTTTTTCAACCCGTAGTTTTATTATCATACCACTTCAACATAGAGCTCTATTTCAGAATGCACCATCGAATGATTAGCTTTATCTAACGAGAACATAAAATCATTCATATCACCTCATTCGATATAAACTGTTTCAAAATATTCTTTTTAAACCTTGACCTTATGAGAAATATGTGCATAGAAATTAGCCTATTATTCTGGATGATGGAGAAGGAAGCAGTTTGGCTATTGATAGAAAGCCATCATTTTAGCAACGTCATCTTTCCGCCTCGATAGGGAAAGAGGTTACATAGCGATGCTATATGCATCCCGATGCGATATAGGGAAAGGGGTTTGGTCACGCGCAGCATGCACTGGGGGCAAGGAAAATAATGGCCCACCACGATCCTACGGAGACAATGATCTTTATGATGTCTGCCGATTCGGAAGTTATTCTTGGCGTATGAGACACCTGCAGTGTCCTCTACTTGTCTCAATATCTCTTCTCATCGACCACTAGCACTTCCCCTGATTCGCAACTAGTGAGATAACACTACATAAATTGACAATTCTGCTTCGAAAAATATTTCAGTTTTTAAATCCTTGCTTATTTTTTTAGGCTGAGGAGAACCGCTATATTTAGGTACATACATTTAGTTTAGCTTACTCTATCATTCATAATTTTTTTAATCTTTATAATTATTAATGCAAAATTGTTTCAGGGATAATTACTGAAAATTTTATTTTCGTTTCTGATAGGTAAATTCCAGGAATATGATCAAGTTTTAGCTATGTGTTTTCATGAGGGATGAGCAGTTTTTTTCCTCTCTCTCTTTTTTATCTCGAATCTCTCTTCTTCGTGTACAAAATTTCTGACGTTACGTACACTGCCCATAGATACCAATTAATTTAGAATTTGCCGCTGGTCTGAAAATAAGCTAAAAAGTAGCTAAACTCAGAAACGATATCGCTAAAAATAGATAAGTGTAGAGGCTTAAATTCGCATCTATAAATAGAAAACCGTGCATACATTACACACATTTTATATATGAAATGTAGAAATTAGTAAAATTAATAAGCAGTTTCATTATCTTTATAATAATACTAAGTAGTTTGATTGTAATAACATTTTCGACTCATGTCGAGTAATCTATGATTTCATTCAATTCCACTAAGTTAGGCAAAGTCGATGTTAAGTTTAATGTGAATATTATGTCTTTTATCAACTGAATTCCATTGTTTTAATTTTAGCGACATCTAAGTGTTTTAGCGATCTGGCGACAAATCGCTAAATTTTCAACTCGGCGATGATAATGCCTTTCGTTACCAAAGGAGACGTTTAGCAAGCAAGCGACGTTGCAACATCAACTTTGATTTTCCGAAAAATAACTCGTTATTAGTAAAATTGAAATAATTATGACTAGAAACTTGCTGTAAATAGACTTAAAATGCTTATGATAGTCTTTCTGAAAGCGCTTGTACGAGTTTGAGCAGACAATTTCCAGAAATTTTACGTGTACATTTAAAGCAAAGCGAAATAAATTGCGTCTTCGAGCATGTATTTATGAAAAAAGAAAATGAATAAACGCAGGAAATTCAGCTGAATTAAATTTAAGACAATCGGAAATTATTCGACCCAAAATGATCAGAAGTGTTCAATTACTTTGCACTACACATCCTCGTCAATTCGTAGGGACATATACAGTAAAACCCGGTTATGACTAATTTCAAGGGAACTAGAGAAAGTCGCGTTATAAGTGGAATATCCTTTTAACCTGGATATTACATTATAATATTCTCTATAAAATTACCAAGTAATTCTTATTTTATTCAATGGCTTTCCACAAAATGATTGATTACATTGGATATTTTTCTTTTAGATTAAAAAACAAAAAGGAAGGGTCTTTTATCTCTTTTTAATTTTTGGTTAAATGCTTAAGACCCTAAAAACGAAAAGCAATCTTCTTTAGTTTGCTTTAATCGCCACAAATGTAGATATCTAGAAAGCCTACTATTATTACGTAATACTAGGTGCCTTCTTGTCATTTCTTTAAGAATGTTCAAGTTTTAGGTCAAAGAGAACTTCTTCTTTTGTGACTTAATATTGTTCTTTCCGCTCCACAATGAAGTGATTTTTACCAGATTGACAATTTGGGAAGAATAATGCTAACAATTTTCGATTGAGCCGAAGGTTGGCTAAAGTGGGTAGCAGTTCATTTGGGGAAGAGATAAATCCTCTTCATAAGTGGTTAGCAAAGCGTCTTAATCCGCATTACAATGCTAATCCTGTGGTGGGGACCGAGAGAAAACCGCATATTGAACAGCATCTTGAGCGGCGGAGTTTGAAACGGGATTTACTGTAAATACATGCCAACACACCCAATATATCATTCGAGTATCGATTCGCACGCCAAAGAGAGAAGAATGCGCCCAATGGTTAGCGAAGGAAAAAAGCGGTCGGGAGTCTCTGACTCATCCAAGTCTTTTCACTTCTCCCAAGACCCGAATTACTTTTCCCAGTAAATGGAAATGAATGGATCTTCCGAAATAACGGAGCGGAAAGATTTCGAATGTCTACTAATAGATTCATAAATCCAAACTGCCGCCCACATGAAACGTCGTCGCCATCTATTTCCAGTGGTCCACTCCCCTTTGGTGGCATGGACCTTTTTTTAGGGCCCCATCCCCAAAACTGGGACTCATCACGCTCGGATGGCGCATTTATAAGAAATATTAGCAGGAATCAAAGCAGTTGGCGGTCTCATGCAAGAGGTCGTTACCATGGAGATAAGGAAATGTCTCTGTTGGAGGCGCTAACGGGAGGGGCAATTGGACGTCGCATCCGATGCTGAGGTATCAACTTGAGCCAGATAAAGATTTCTTTTGTCATCGGTAAATGGATTTTTATATAAATTTAATGATTATGCAATATAATGAAGCAAAAGATTATGAAAAACTATTTTTATAATGAATTTACAAATCGAGAACACCAGGCCAAGAGGCCAAAAATGGTTTTTTTGAGTGCGGGTTTTGAAACTTCGCATAGTTGTTACAAAATGATTAAATTGTATGTTCCCGTTTGTCGTTTTTCAATATCTTTACGCGTTATAAAGATACATGACGTCAAACTTGAACAATTTTCACAGAAATGGGCGGTCTCGGATTTTTCGGATAAACGTTCAAGTTTGCGTTTTTTTGGAGGGTTTAAATAAATACTTTTGGAAAAACAACGATGCAATGATCTTTAACAATTCTTTATCTTGTGACTGGTTGCAGTTAACTCTTACAAAAATGAGTATTTGCTCATTTAAATCAACAAAATGGCGAACACCTTTTTCGGACAATTTTCGAGATAAAGTAAGGAATATAAATAGGAAAACGGCCTTAATGTATCAAGTCTCTTATACCGCGTCATAGACAGAAGTACATATATACTGTGATACCTCAGCCAATGAGTGACACGGCTAACAGTTTCTTCGGTTAACGAAGATTTTTTCAGTTTTTCGAACTCGTCTAACAAATATGAATTCAGCTAATGAATGTTTTACTTGTTACGGTAGGAACATCTGTGAATGTTCTACCTTTCTATAGGTTCATATTCCCTCACATTTCCTATTCAACTCCCTCTCCTTCACTTCTTGGTAACTCAACCCGCCTCTTAAGTCATCTGACATCTTCCGTCATTGTCTTCCCCTTCTCTTTTCCCTAACATTTACCCCTCCGTTGCTATCCTTAGCAATCTCTTCTTGGTATTTGACCCACCCATTTCCTCTGTCGATGCTTAATTACTTCGATTGAAACCCTCTCCTCCCCCGCAATCTCTAGCACCGCCTCGTTTGTTCATCTATCAATTACATCTATTTCTACCATCCGCGATGAGTGGGTGTGGCGTAGGATGGAAAAAGTGAGTTGAGTTGATAGAGAGGTGGGAGGAAACGAATGAAAAGTTCCAATAATTCAGTCGCTTGCTTCAATCGAATAGAACGTTTCGATTTTTCACCCTAACTTCAGCACGCAGAACAAGTGAATAATTTGGTTTTTCACTCGCTCCACACCATCGAGTGTACCATTCAATATTTTACTCTTTTACATTGTGTCTTTGAATAGCTTAGTTTAGTTTAGTTTAACCCCATATTGGAGAGGTTAGGCCCATGTGGGCCTCTCTTCCTCCTAACCTAGTATGTCGTTAGAATATGTACTGAAATATTTTTTTTAATGACAGAGTAGAGTGTAGGAAAAAATCTTTGCAACTGAAGGTTGACAAAGAACAAACCCACGATGCGGGAAAGCACCCACAGAGAAGGGAGGTGAAAAAACCGCGAAAACGCAATAAAAATAAAAAAAACTATTGACAAAATTTCGTAAATTACATATTCATAAATGAATAAATTTACAGAAAAATATTGTTAACTACAGAGTAGAGAGTAGTATATTTAGTAAATGTTATAAATAACATTCACTAAATCTAAGAGGTGAGGAAATTTTTTAAAAATCATGGACATCATAATGACACAAATAGTGGGCAATATCCAGAACGAATTAAACGATTTTTTATAGAAACCTTAAGAAATTTCATTTTGGTTAACGAATATAATCCCGGAAATAATTCTTTTCGTTAATATGACTACATATATTATAGTATATATAGACTACTTATATATAAGTATGACTACATATATTTTCATCATTCACTAACATTTATATTAATACCAAACTGCGCCTCCTTTCGGCACGTGGAAGCTGTAGTAAGCACCAGGCGACCGACCTATTTCTTTTGCTTTTCACTTCTGCATATTGTTCGTGGGAAGAACGATCTTTCAAAGCGATTTTTCCTGGCTTCTATTTCTCTTATTTTTCGCTCATTATCGGGGGTCGCGCAATGCCGATTTCATCTCTCGCATACGTACTTTCTCTGAATTTATTTTCAATCTCTGAATTTATCATCAATCTCTGAAATTATTATCAATCGCAGACAAGTTTACAATCTCTCTTCTTTCAAGTATCTCCAGCTCGCTTCTGATTGTGGGAGATTTCTCGTAACGCTTGATGTTTTATTACATCTCTGATAAAGAACATTTTCTGATATTTTTAATTTCCTCTCTCAGAGATTGGGAGATATAGCTGGATGTCGTGATGTCGTGAGGAAATGCTATTTAGTGATTTTAACTTAGAATGGGACTGAAAGATCAATCATCATCACTCATTTTATTTATTAATTGTGAATTAATCAGTTGGGTTGTACTTTCACCATTGATTCTCTGATAAGAAGATCATGCTACAGATATGTTCACCAGGGCCGTCTCGAGACACGAGCGAACCAGACCGTCATCCAGGGCGCCCAGGTTTTGGGGGCGTAGACCGAGAATTGTATGAGGCGCGAATATCTTCAAGTATTATCTTTTCAAAGACAAATCAGTTATACAACTATTACTTACTTTGTAGATAAATCCCAGTTTGAAAGCTTTTTTAAGGACTGATATTTGATTCCAAGCAGAGTTCTCAAGCATTATAAATTATAGCGTTAAAAATTATACGTATTGAGAAATTTTCTGGAAAAATATTTTGTAAAATTAACATCGAAGGAATTTTTTTGCATTGATCGATATCAATATTAATCTTCTCCAACTCTTCGGGCGCATGTTCTTTCCATTAATACATTTTCTCAATTATAATTTTAAATTGACGATAAGTAGATTAAAATTATTAGAGTTATGTTTAAAAATATTATTGCTGAAATTAATTTTAACGAACGCCAACGTAATATTTATATCAAAATATGGAGTGCTTAAAAAGAGGACGTTTGTATAAAATCAATCCCGGACCGGCCTTGAGGACACGTGTTCAACATAATACAGTCGAAATTATGGTAATCCAATTCAAGAGTTTGTTGGAATAGTATTTATAGATAACCTTTGTGAGATAATTTGGTAATGGAGTTCCACCGAATTTCAAAAAGGAGGATTAATTTCGTTAATTCAAACATCATTATCATGATCGCAGTTGATCCGTTTGTGGTAGAGGACGCACAAATAATTTTGTAGCGGTGCAGATTTAGTTCCTTTGTTATCACATACAAGAGACAGCATTAAACAATCTATTAATACAATATTTAGGTTAATTCTCGCCGATAGGATTCACAGGAAACTAAATAGCTTTGTCATCATCATGGAAGTAGAATATCTCTAGTCTGTTTGGGATCGACGGTGTAGTAACAATCTCAGCGTCGATTTATTTGCAACACAACGATTATTTAATCTGTGAAAGATATCGAGGAGTTATCGCATGTACGAGGGTGGTCTGAAAAGTTTCCGACCCCAGATTTTTCAGAAATCTTCAGAAAATTTTCAGAAAACATGTCGAGAAATGGCGAAATGTCGGAAACCTTTCAGACCACCCATACATTTACAATTTTTGCATCACCCAAATGAACAGCCATCTTTTTACATTTTCCATATTCTACTTCGTCATTTAAGGATGACGCATAATACTTATGTTTGATGATGAACAAAGAATCAATGAGGGCCTTTAACCCGGATCTTTCGTTCTCAAAACGGTTGCTATGGCCAATAACAAACAACCTTTGATTGCCTACATCAGACTTATTCTCTTTCGAAAATTTCTCTAACTTCGCTACATGTTCCAATTTCACGTGGAAACCCTAGTAAACTCAGTAATTTAGACCACGAATTTAGAAAAAATTATAAAATAGAGAAACTCTCTCTTTCAGAAGTAATAGCTATATTACGTGAGTGATTTTCATGTTATGATCAATACATCAATGGGTTTAATGAACTTGGGAGTGTGAGAGATCTCATGATGATGAAAGAGCGGAATTTGGGATGAACAGTGAGTTTAAAAGCCAAAGTTTTGAGTTTCGCTGAAAGATTGAAACATTATATAACCATCGAGATGGACGGAGAAAAGCTGGAACAGGTGGAAGGACTCTTGTTCTTGGATATTTTTCAATCTAGGGGTAGTGGTTGCGTAGATGTTGACAGGAAGAAGAAAAGCTGTAGCGGCGGAAGCTCTTATGTAACGAAGGAGGCTGATGAGGAGAAAGACTGAACAAAATATGGATAAAAATTGCAGAAAAATCTTTGGTGTTCAGTGTATCGCTATCCAAGTGTAAAGGAGATTGAACTTAGATTAAATTTTTGTCATAGATTCAGATACAATACGGTTTTAGAAGACTTATCAGATGTTATGTGTAAACAAATCAAAGAAGAGGGTTAGGTAATCTTTACACAAAAGCGTGCACCCAGAAATAATCTCAAGGGAAAACGGACTTGAAGGATGGAGGAAACCGCAATTGCCTTTGCGTAGAATGTTCACGAAACGATAATTGAAAATGGTTTCGTCGTTAAGGATAGATTAGCCAAATTAGCCTTCCGGATAGAGGAAGATCACGGATTTGATTCCCGGCCCTTTCAGACTTTTTTAAGCCCGTTTTTCCTTAAGATCAAATCCTTCTATTTATCGCAATCGTTTAGTACTTTTTGAGAACAATTACAGGCATAGGGTTAGGACTAGTCGCTTTCTTCAAAATTTCTTTTTTTTTTTTCGCGGGTGATAATTGATAATGAATAATATGGAAATAGACTGAATTGTGCATACACATCTCATCGAAAAGTGAAAAAATCATCATTACGGTATATCTCAGAATACATAAAAGAGAGTTCTGTGACAGAATGGCAACTGAGGTTGATTCAGTGCATTGGGATAGGAAAGATGAAATTTGGGAAAGATAATTTGGGTCGACAGGAATTGCTGAAAACGATTGAATAGAGGAATCCTATTGAAGAGGTATAGTGAAGTAACAGAAAGGGATGAGTTACATATTGAGAACTAATAGAACTCTGAAGAAAATAATCTAAAGGTAGGATGATAGGGCAAAGAAAGAGATGATTTTGGTGAAGAATACCTGACCTCATAGACAGCAGGGATTAGGTATTGCAAAGTCCAAGAAACTACATTCAAAACCTAATTTCAGGGCAACTGGATCTAAAAAGAGATGGGATGTAACTGGTGATATCTGTATGTGATTAGTTCATCTCCATATTATGCGTCAAGATGTTCGAATGTTTCTTGTAATCATGCTGTTTTTATTTTAAAGATTTAATAACACTCCGAAAGCCGACTGTCGGTAAACGGACTAGCATAGACCAGGGTCTGAAAGCAACGGGAAGTCCGGTATGACCGACT
Organism: Pachydiplax longipennis; assembly: GCA_036926295.1. Classification (NCBI taxonomy): domain Eukaryota; kingdom Metazoa; phylum Arthropoda; class Insecta; order Odonata; family Libellulidae; genus Pachydiplax; species Pachydiplax longipennis. The sequence goes on from JAVFKF010000004.1 coordinate 52,023,278, forward strand.
TTCCATCAATCACCCTACGGACTTTAGTTTGTATAGTATACCGACAAACCGCTATCGAAGTATTTCAAACCTCTAATCCATTAACAGCCGTGTTGTATTTTCTATTCTTACTACGTCGTATTTGCTTTTTCCCTGAATTACTATCAACTATTTATTTACGTTTTTAAAAATTTTTCATGCGACACGCACTCCTTTTTTCCTTTTACCACGAAATTTTGATGTCGATAAAGAACTTTTTAAAATTATCGCCCTCAAATTCCATCTTTTAAAGGTTAGTTTGTAATTTTCCATAATTAATCAGGCAAATGAGAGGGGACACCCATTATCATTGAGTAGATGCGAAAATCCTATCACAAGGGATTGGTTTAAAATCAAGTTTAATCCTGGATTAATATTTGCATCATATCGCTTTTGAGAACAAAATCACTAATGAAGTCACGTCATCAAAATGGCGAGCGTAAAATATGCTGTTTTTACTATGGAAACGAAAAATAGAGCATTAGTTATTTTTTATAATTATTAATCATTTTCGAAATATTAGGATTGCGTATTACATCTGAATGAATGAATGGGAATACGAATGAAGTTCTTGCAGCTCGCAGCTCAATTGCAATTTCGTTGATAACAATTTTAAAAAAGCAATCTCAAATTTTACTCATATTGCTTATGCAAAACCTTCAAATAATTCCGCGCCAGTTTAATGCCCGTTTAAATAGGATTAGGCTATCTTTAGGCATATTAATAATATATTTGCATATATCGACTATATTAACCATGAAAATAATTAGAATTCAAATTGCAGTGATTATAATCATTGCAAGCAAATTCCTAGTGAGCTCGGAAAGTTCCATGTATGTATATAAAAAAAACAAACAATTGCTAATTATGAATGCCAATAAGAATATTTCTAAAAAACAATTTTTTCTTTAGATAATTATCGCTTATGTTATCAGTTTTGCGCTGAATATTCATTGATGTTTTGTATAGTAGTAGTATTATTAAAAGTGCATCGACAACTGAGGTTATTTCGCACGGAGCACTCACCGGGAATCGATCTCGGGACCCTATTCACAAGGGTCATACGCGCTGCCTACTTGGTAATCCGGATGCTTGTGTATTCGATAATTATTGATATCTGATTTTACTTAATCAAATTAATCAATTAGAAATCCCAATCATATAGACATCAACTCTGATTAGGTACCGATCATATTTGAAATTCCTTCCTTCTTTTGGATAAATTTTTAACCATGCCGAATTATTTTTTATACCGAAGATGGGATGAATGTTTACTTCCTTAAAAGACAATGATTGGAAATATATTGCTGAATTTAGATTTAAAATGTTTTTCTAATGCTTTCCTTACCATGAAATGACGGTTCTCCTTCCGCATACATTAAATTTGGGTCTATCTCTCCCGTATATTCGTATCGCTTTCCCATTCGGGAAACTTTAATATAATCACACAATTGTACAAATTTCTCGACTTGCTGTCCTGATTCTAGTAATTTCGTATTCAAAACGATATAACAGGACCACAATAAGAATCTTTATTCAATATCCTTGTACGAATTTATAAATTTCGTAATTCTATCTCGTCTGGAAGTGCGTGAAATTAATTTTCAAAAATAGCTTCCATGTATTTTTTATGGGATTGACTTACGATTGACTTCGGATGAAACCACCAATATACAAATACATAACTGTGCATACATTTATATTAATATAAAAATACATAATATGCAAATATTTAGATATACAAATATTTAACTATGCAGATATATAAATATTTTATATATAGCCATTCAAATTTATAAATATATAAACGAAGATGAATATTGTATAATACAACGAAAAATTCGATTAAATATTCAGAAATTTCGTTGAAATTTACACCTTTTAAATGAGGCTCTACCGTCTAGAACAATGCGATTTTTGAAGTCCCCTTTATCGCACCATCACATCACTCACATAAAACACGGCTTTTTACACAAATGTCGCTCGCACAAACGGCAGTCGATACGCAGTGTCGTCACATCGCACAATTTACTCCTAAGATTTGGAGCGCTCCTTCGGATGAAAAACATCTCGTGCCGCCGGGTGATGCAAAGCTTCCTTCCGAGTAAGAGAATAAAAAATGCCGAGATCCTTAGGTATGAGATCTTTTATAGGGGTCCAGGATACCAAGGATGCGAGAGGTATCAAAAATTTAGGCCACGGCACTTAGGAAAATACTTGGCCAAGGCGCAGGCGTGCACGGTAGAGGAAATCATGAAGCCCAAGTACTTCGGAGGAGTAATTTATATGCATATAGCATGGTCTCCGTACATCCAAAAAATGTACGTAACTCAGATGCTCTCAGCGCCAGGCCCGCTTTTAATATTTACTTCCACTTTGTTGACGCAAAGTGACCCCTCTTTGAAATGTTTACGGTGGCACTAGTTTAGGGAAGTTTTCCAGAATTTGATCACTAATAACCTTGGAGAGTGGGGAAAATCTTCGAGGACAAACAGTTATGAAAAAAGTTTTTTAATAGTTTTATGGTTCTCTCTCCATTAAAGGGATTGTGGGAGCTGTTTGGGAGTTAATCCTCATTAAAAACCGATCACTATCGAGTTCTCTATTGACAAATCCTATCAAAGGATAACAGTTCAGATAATCCTAGTAATGACACTGGTGAAATGAATGTTACACGAATGAAAGAATTTGATCACGGCCATAAGTTTATAAACATAAGTCTCTTTTATATTAAAAAAAATTATATTTTACAAATGTGTAATACAGAGTGTCGCGGTGAATGAATTATATGTTTTATTTTATTAAAGTTTTAGTCTGATAGATTCATTTATAATAGTGTTAAATTTTGTATATAATGATGATGTTATGACCTTATACTACCCTATGCACGTCTTAGTATCAAATACAATATTTAAATATAATATTACCGTTGCTACTCGTTGAAACATATAATATTCAGTTTTCTTAAAGAACAATAGGACAATAGGGTACGTGAATTGGGACTACGCGTCGCTATGCTTCCTAGACATAATTAGCAACGTATACAACAATCGAACTTAAAGTACAATTTAAATGGTGATAGCAACATGAAGTATCAGTTAACCAATAGCTATGGAACTATCGTAGAATATTGAGGTTGATAATGATATCATAATCATTTCCGTAAGAATTATAGCATAACAAGTTCATCATACAAAAATATATTTACAAATATACGTTCGTAGATGTACGTAATTATAAAAAGTTAAGATTAAAGACGCTAAATTACAATGATCAATCATTCTAATTGATCTTTGTGCGTAGAACAATGAAGTCTGCATTACAATATTGCTCGATAAACAGGTAGATATGCTTCACTAATAGAAGGCGCTCATAGCTGCTGTGTTAACGATCAGATTGAAACAGCGGTACGCGTTATTAATTTAAAACACACCAGAATTGCGTTCCCTAAAATTCCACTCGAAATTGTCGCACGAAACCTCTCAATTACAGGTAGTTCCGGAATAAACCAGTATAATTCCAAATGAGCCCAAAAACGCGCGTCATTCCGACCGACGACTTGCAAATCGCGTGGCATGTCGACGAACCATTTCCCCGACTATTCTTTCCGAATCCGCGAATATTCAAGCGAAAATGGAAATACGAGTGCATGTTTCATTGGCGTCATCTCATTCGGTTTCGAAAAAAGAAACGGAATGACTTCCGAGGTCGACGATGAAGACTGTTCCCAGCTATACATTTATTCCCTCCGTCGACTCAAGGGTTAGGCCTGCGTAATTATTTATGCATTCAGACCTCCCGATGAAATATTTTCGTGACCGACTTAACTGCGCTAGACGCTTTATAGATTCATAGATCCTTTTTTTAACCAATAGGCTCATCAAGAGTCACATTCCCGTTAGATTGGCACTCGACCCAAATGCTAAGCTGTTTTCACACTTTTTCATCCATAGAGGAGAGGATCGGCAACAAAGAAAGCCAATCTTGCACCTGAAGGCACACCATCGCACTTGACCTTATTACACCCTTGTTTTTTCTTAATAAAGCAAACACTGGGATACTCCAGGCCTTTGCACAGGTCTGCCAACTGAAGCGCGACGTTTTCGAGCCCTAACCGTTCTAATAAATCCACTTTATCAGTCAGAAAACATCGCTTATCTTCAGGGAGGGATTTTTTTAAGGGTTCGGCGCCTCCACTCGACTTCCCGAAAATCGGCGAAATTAAAAAGGAGGGAAAAAGGGGGTTGGGAATTAAAGGCGGGAGGGAGTTTGGTGAAGGATCCGGCAGAGAGCGCGGCGATGCGCTTTTCGCGAAAAAGATAATGGCCGCCTCGCACCGCAGACTAATTTATTTTCAGAGTAAAGTCAAAGCAGATGCCGCGATCGTTGAGTATGGCTGCGAAAAAGCTATCTGCGGGGTTATCGGCTTAACAGCGCTCCCGTTAACTTTAAAAAATATAACGCTCTCCGATGCGAGCACTTAATTCAACTTTTTTGCTATTTACGGGCATCTGTCTGTAGCTGATTATCTTGCGGCTGATTTTACATTCAAATTGACTGTTTGATTTCCTTTGAGGGAGCCTATGGCGTTCACTATTTGAAAAGCCAGAAATAGATGCATAATATTTTTGAAAATGACGCTAGATGTTCACAGGAAAATTGCTAAATAAGGTTGAATTTAGAAGAATATCGTACCACCAAAAAGTACTTAAAATATAATAGCTTAAAATAGCCTCTAAAATAGTGTAACAATTCCGAAATTACTCGAATTAAATTTATGATATGAATATCAAGTAGTTTATCGAATAAACTTGATGCTGCTTCAATTTTGAAATAGGTTAAACATGGAGTGCTATGAGTACTTGGAAGAGGGTCAACGTAACACAATAAAGAGCGAGAAGTTGCTATAATAGAATAAAGGTCTTTAAAGAAGGAAAAGTTGCTAAATTTTCCACTTTGATGCCAGGTATGAAAGCACCGTGAAATGACTGTTGTAGTCATCCTTTGCTGCCATATATTTTGTCAACATCGTCTTAGTTTTTAAATCTTTTCTTTACCTGAAGTATATGATTCGTGTGAGTGTGCATATACATAAACAGATATACCTTATCCATAAATGCATTTACATATCAAGAGCTGTGGCAATAGCTACGGCTGCTAGAGGTGCCTGAGGTGCTCTTAAAGAGGGTATATAAGTATAACAGTATTGAGGACTTTCATGAAAAATAAATGGCGAACCTTAGGTAGGAACATATTAAAGGCTACTTAAGGTATTTTTTTAAACATTTATGAGAAGAAGCATTTCCAAAATTTTTAAAGGAAATGAAATTCAAGTTAAACAGCTTGGGTATGAAATTATATTAAGTGCCGTATAAATCTAGCATTTAAAGGAAAAATGGGTCTACATATCTCAGAATATATTGCATCTACTTTCAGAACTAATGATTCATCTTAAGTATAGAAATATGTAAATATCTATGTAATATATATAAACAGCTATTTTTATTATTATTATATATTATATTTTTTTATAAATACGCTCTATAAATTGTGAACTTGATACATTGTTATTTGATATCCTCTTTAATAAGCGGCTCTTCATAGTATTGGTTACAGTAGGTTACATTTTAATGTGGTTGACCTTTGATTTTGTTCACTCAATTATTCTATAAAGCATGGAGTTCTTGACAGGTAAGAATATCAAATATATATTAAAGTTAATATGAATCTTGTTATAACTTACATCTAAGGCCTAATAGCCTGATGACAGAATGATATAAGAGCCTGTTATTGGAGTGGCAGTGAATAAAGGAGGTTGAACCCAAAATACCTTTCTTCTGTGATGCTGAATATCAGAGGTTGCCAGCATGTCGATCGCTATCGACTTATCGATTGTCGAAGAACATTCGATCGATCGACTGGTAATCGAAAAATATTCTTATCTTTTAAGTCATTTTCATCACCTAAGGATTTATCTTAATAATACGTCTGCCTTGAATTGAATTTACCAAAAAGTTGCAAAGCTTTAGTAAAAGAGAAAGTAAGCTTCGGAAACGCTAGAATATTGCAGGATATAAGTTTTCCACCCCTGGTTTCAGCCCCTATTATTCTTTTAGGAAAGTATTTAATATTAAAGTACTGTAATCCTTCCTTTAACCTGCAAGCGCAAAGCTATTCCCTTAATAGCACTTTTTCTCTGTGTTATTTTGCTATTTTTTCTTCGCAATATTTCATCTAAGATTAACTTGTATAAAATTTATAAAATATCCTCACATACTTGTAATAATTGGTCAACAATTAGGTCAAACTGCGGTTGACTTCATTGTTGAAGGAAGGACAACAACAACTTGGTAACCAAGTCAGTACTTGCACGCCACGTATTCCTCGTGGCAGAGACGTAACTGAATTTAAAAAAGCATCGCAGTGTTTCTTCTGTGAAAAAAGTCACTTATAATTCGCAGTGTTGACAGTCATCTGTTTTTTTCTCTTTGCCATAATTAGACGTACAACAATGACGCCCAGATAGGAGAGTCATCAGCGTGTGCGACAGCTCTGCTTTGTGGCGTCAAGGCAAACTTTGAAACTGTTGGCCTAGACTCTAGAGGTCGCTTTGACAACTGCTTTTCCAGTTTCACTTCCAGAGTGCCCTCGCTAATTGACTGGGCCCAGCACGAAGGTGAGTCGAAATTTTGCCTCCTCTCTTCTAAATGAATGCCGAGTTGCATCAGATCCACACATTAGCACCGAGATACATTCAAAGAACTTTATCTCGCTGCATTGTAACGCAATTTAACTTTATCCCATCAGCTTTAACTCCGGACAAGTTTTACGTCCACTTTCTTGTAATTTTGGTAAGTTAATTAAGACGCGTGAAGAGTATTTTTTATACATTTATGTAGACGATTGTGGAAAGTTAATTCCTCGACTAACAACGGTTCGGTTATGTTGTAACCAGATGGAAATGAATTCAAACCGCAGGCTCCTCTTGTTAAGCTAGCTGCGACTCTACACCAGTCGAGACTGAATTAACTCTGACAACTTTCCTGCGCATGCTATGGACAGATTAACTCGTTATTTTATCCAGTTTTGCAATCGAGCGCAAGGTAATTGTTTAATTTACTCCCTCCACATTATAAAAAATGAATAATGAGCCATGCCAAACTCGCCATGAATCATTAATTATTCTTATATTAATATTAAATTAGACTCCATTTTATTCACAAAATTTTGATTAAAATGTATTAATAATAAAAAATAGCTAATAGAAAAGTAATTATTGGTCATTCATCCCTCTTGGAGTTTAATAAATTTGATAATAAACAGCAATGGTATGTTTATAAATGACTAAATATATAGATTATGCCTAATTATAATTTAGTACGTATTAAAGTTTCATTATGCATGTCCAAAGTTAGTTTTAAATATTTGTAGGTGTTGTAACATATCAGAATTTTACAAAGTATCTCGCTAAAAAGAAAATTTGCTAATGATTTCATTCCGTAATTCCCCATTTGCATCTAGAAATAACTAGAATGAGCTACGGTGAAAAGACAGCCGTCTTTAACTATGTCTAAATGTAAATTTTCGATTAAATGAGTATTAAAAAGTAGCACGTTATGTTGCATACATAAAAGGCAACGCAAATATGAAATTTTCATTTTCCCTCCAACTTGCATCAATAAGTAACTAACTGCGTATCATCATCACGTTATGCGGGAATCGTGATCCGATCAGGATGCTAAACGTAAATACATTTAGTTCGATCATACCGTTAAGTTACCATTGCATTAGTGGACGATTGCGCATTTAAATATCTTTCGATGCAAATCTTTCCCCATTTCACGTCCCACTGATGTTGCGTTCGATTTTCCATTATGAAATCAAGCATCCATTTCCCTGCATAAATCAGAATGACCTAAAATCGCGCAGGTCCAATTGCCGCCGCAATATAATTCCTCTGACCCAATACACAACTGCTCCTAGTCTCACTTTATCGCCAGCCTCGTATTCGAGATAAAAACATATGTAAAATTATCGGACTGTAGCATAAAAACGGCTATAATTATGAGGAGAAATTATCTAAAAATCATCGTTGGTATGTATAATATTCTTTATTTAGTTTTTATATTATATAGCGTTTATCATTGCTCATCATTATAACTATTTTCTAAATTTTAATTTCAAAAAATGAATATCACCCAGTTACGTTGATAGTCTTAATTACTCTCGTCTTTGTGCTAAGACAAATCTAGAATCATCAGAATAAATGTAGAATTATCGGAATCAATAGCTGTAATTACGATAAGAAATTATCTATTAATTATCATTCATAATTACCTCTGTTTTTATATCATAAATTCTATTCCACCTTTATTGACTTTATTAATTCCCTGTGCTTAATGGCGCATTTGCGTGTAGGAATTAGTGTACTTTATCTCTGGTCAAGAAAAAATTTCCATCGACAGAATGGTAAAACTGTTTTATATACTACATCTGCGTTGAAGAATGAAAATGAGACTGAAGAAGTTGTCCCATTTTAATAATGAGTCTCATAATTTCAATTTGATGGGATAAAGTCCTTTATCTGTGGGAGATTATCGGTGGATTGTTAAGATATCACAAGCTGAAAATTGTCGTTCTAATTTTATTTTAACTCGTTATCATGTAATTTCTATTGATTACTTGGATTCACATGATATTTTAGTAAGTTATATACTTACATTATTATTATATAATGTTATTTTATGCTATGTTATATTATATTATTATTTCATTATGTGTACAAAGTATATTACAAATATGTACCTAACATGTATGCATTACAAATATGTACAAAGCATTTGAAATATGTATGTACTACTTATGAGTTATCACATGGAAAGGTATGTAAATGTACGTAACTCCAAGTTGGAGAGATGATTTCGTAAACGCATCACATTGTGTGCGATTTGCAGGTAAATCCACGGGAGTCGTGACGACAACTCGAGTGACTCACGGAACTCCGGCTGCTTTGTATGCTCACTCCGCCAGCAGATACTGGGAAGATGATGGCAAGGTGCCGCCGGGGGCAAGGCATGCGTGCAAGGATATCGCGAGGCAGTTTGTGGAAGATGAACCGGGCAAACACATTAACGTAAGTGCGGAATGCTTAAGATCAGTGCTGAATCCAACGCAGTGTCTCAGAGTCCCTAAGGTTGCATTATTCCACAAAGCAAAATGTCAGTCTTCTCGTTATAATCGAGTGGCTTTACCACCTGCAGTATACCCCGGGGAAGAATACCTAAATTGAACTCTGCTTAAGATTAAGCCTCGTTTTACTCATGGGATTTACGGATGTAGTGCAAGCACGTTCCTGATTGGATGTGCAGGATTGTGGGTAAACGAAGCGTTGAAATACAATGCAATATTTCTGTATTTCTCTTTCTATCATTGCGGGGACCCTGAAAATTATTTCTGTAAATTATTCATTCAATTTAGTCGGATTATGAAACTTTTTAACCGTAATTTGTCTATGAAAATTTTATGAACATTATAATGTAATAAAACAGTTTTTTGAATATGACAAAGGTAATCGATCCCATTAATGTTGCTAATTATTGTCACTGATTTCCTTAAATCAGTGACAATAATTAACATAATTACTTATCACTTTTGCACTTTATCCATTATTTATTTAGGATTCCATAAATTGGTAAAACATCTTGCGAAAACTAAGCCAGCTATTTTTTGGAATTTCGGTAATTGTCGGGCTGTATCTTCGTATTGTTGTTAAAATAATTCATTAATTTATTAGTTAATTTGGATAAAATATTTATTAAATATAAACCGATTTGATGAATTCATAAGTTAATTACTAAATCAAATATTTTCTTGAGAGGCTTCAAAATTAGTTCCTTCTGCTCCCAAATCTTTCTATTTCTTAGAACATGTAAATTCAGTAGTCTAAAATCAAGTTTCACTTTCAAAATTTTATTAATGAACGACCTATGTGTGTGTGGGAAGAGTCTACATCTACATTAATACCCTGAAAGCCTTCTTTTGGCGTGTGGCATGGGTTGTGAACATTTGAGATGTTTCTTTAGTCTTGATATCGCGTACAGTTCGCAGAAAGAATGAGTCCTTTAAATGATTTAAATGAAATTTTCCCAGCATCCATTCCCCTTATTTATTAGTATGCGTGTACCCAATGTATTTATGAATACATTCATCGTATCGCGAATTATTTTCCTATTCAGTATCCTTCCTCTCTACATCATTCTTCCATCGTCCTTCATCACTATACTATTCCAGTTGAAAAAGAAGTTTCATCGTTCTATGAAAATACATATAATTATATTAAATTATATATTAAATATTATATAATTATGTCATTACTCCATTTTCATTATATTTTTTATTACTACTTTTTTATTTTATTTTTTGTATTTTTGCTTATGTATTTGTCGCTTTACTTTGATTTGTGAATTATGGAAATTTATTTTATTTATTATGTGTTTTCACTGTGTTTTCGCGGGTTTTTTTCGCCCCCCTTCTTGTGTGGGTATTTTCCCGCACTGTGGGTTTTTTCTCTATCAACCTTCAGTTATAGAGGTTTTTTTTCCCGCAAATCAAATCTTTCTTTTTGTTTTTTTTCCTTTCTCTTTTTTTATTCTCTTATTATTATTTTGAATCTTTATAGCGATGTAACTTCATACGAGGTTAGGTGGAAGAGAGGCCCACTCGGGCCTAACCTCGCCTAATAAAGGGTCTATTAAATTAAATTAAATTAAATTAAAATACTCTTATATCCATTGACTGTGAATGAATATTATTTTGAAGGTCATGCTGGGAGGTGGGAGGCGGCATTGGTTACCCAAAGTTGCCCGAGACCCTGAATCAACATCTGAGGAGGGTCGCCGCCTTGACGGAAGGAATCTCATAGACGACTGGATAAGGGACAAGAAGAGACGTGGGCTCAGAGGACATTATGTCTGGAACAAGGGACAGTTTGACGCCATTAACCCTAAATACGTGGATCATCTCTTAGGTGAACTGATGACAAAAACAACCCAACACATGCCCCCCAAAATATACATATTAATATCCCAGAAGATGAATCTTTTATTACAAAAAACGTTTCACTTTCGCTGGAATATAAAAAATTATATGAACGGAGTGTTTACTGAAAAAAAGAGAAAAGATTTATATTGCAAAATTAATGGCGTTTATTCGGTGAATATGATAGCAGTAATGTTTAAACTTTCATGAAGAAATAATTTTTCATTCAGAAAAGTTTTAAATCTATTCATGAAATCTCTAGCATTTTTTAAAAATAAGTACTAACTGTTAAAATATCTTCTTATTTACAACAATCCTATGAATATATTTTAAATTATCAAATATTTTAACGAAAAATTAATTGACATTGAAAATTTCGATGAATTAGCTTAATTATTTTCACAAGTAGAAATATAAGGAAAAAAATCTTATTGTACCTTTATCTGATGGCATATGAAATATGAAATGAAAATCATATTTGTTTTACCTTTTAATTAAGTAATTCTCTTAATCCCTGGCCTATCATAGGCAATGAGATTGTTAAGGTTGACGGAACTGTCGTGATGATGTAATAAAACTAGACTAATGTATTGCGTAACAAATTAATTATACGAATTCCACAAAATTTACGTTGTTTATTTGCTTTCATATTTAAATAAATTATTTATAATATATTCATCTTACAAAGATTGTAGTTGGTCATGAATACAAATGATGTTGGTGTACTTAGCCGGAACATTATGCGAGACTATATATACTTAATTTAGGTACTTATCATGTAGTGTTTACTTTCAAAAATAATCAAAATAAAATTAAAATTAAAAAATTAAAGACAATACGCGACCCTCATCTTAATAAGACCTTTATCCAAGGAATGAGATGAGTATAATTATGAGTATAGTTAACCGAAATTTCACTTTAAGTTTACCTGAGATGAAGTTAAGTTTTAAAAAAGTGAAGTTATAAAAGCAAGCAGCTTAAGCAGTGAACATTATAGTGTTATGATATTCTTAATCGCAAATTATCTCTTATTATGTCTAATTTTATCGAAGAACGATTACATATTCACAAAAATCCTATAAGCGTTTTATTTTATCGATAATAACAGAGGTTTCTTCGATACGGCGATAATGGATCGGCATGCATATTAATGTCGCGCTTGTTTTCGCAGGTCTATTTGCATACTCGCACATGGACTTTGAGGCAGACAGAGACAAGAGCGAAGTTGGAGACCCATCTCTCGCTGAGATGACAAGGAAAGCTATCCAGATTCTCTCCAAAAATCCTCACGGTTTCTTCCTTTTTGTTGAAGGTATACAACTGGAAAAGTGCTATTCTTGACACTGATATATTTTACTCTTTTATTAAAACATAAAAATCTTTAATGAATTATGATTTACTACAAAAAATTTGGCATTGATGTGACAGATTGCAACCGAGCCGATATAGTATTCAAACTTCTAGATGTTTTACACTGCAATTAAATATCTCACTTTGAATTGTTCTTATGGAAATGGTTCAATTAGATTCACATAAGGACAAATTGCCTTTATTGATCACTATGGACTCAAAGACTATATTTGGTTGTCCCATAGATTTTTTCCTAAAAAACCCAGCAATTACCACACAACCAACTTTAGTCACGGGAGAAAGTTTGTAAGAAGAAACTCTTTAGAAAGCTTAATCTTTCTAAGATTATATCTCTCTTCATAATCTCATTGCTTCTCACAGTTTTCTGTATATTAAAGTAAAATTGTAAACCTCAACTATCCAAATATCAATATGCCCATGTTTCTCTAATATTCAAAACTTCAAGAAGGGCCTAGGACAATTTGATGTGGACGATTTGCCGCGGGTATTATCGTATATTGTATAAAATATATATTAAGAAAGAATAAATTAATTTATTTCTTACCCAAAGTTTTCTTGTAACAAAGGAAGTCACAGCCTCCTGACCAACTATCCAACCCAACCCAACCCTACGTAGCTAATTACGAGCTCATAAAAAGAGCTGACGAAAATTATTGTATTCATTACTGCAATAGCAATAACATTTAATTATGTTGTTAGCCATAGTGATGATCACGTTTGCTGAATTGTATCACTAAAATTGTGGCTTTTTCTTTGGACATGTCCTGTGCCTTTTTTAGTACTCGCTGAAATTTAAATGTGAATTTATTACTGGTCACTGGGAGAACAGTCTTGGCTTTTCTCCTATTTCTTTGCCTTTAGAACGAACTTATCTTTCACGGTATCATCATGTAATAATCTTCTTCTGAACTAAAGATTAATTCCCAGATATTCTACTAGTAATATTTTAATTCCAAAAATAAACGTTGCGGCGAAAAAGGTCTCGCGGCGAATCGTTTCAGTCATCTTCAAAGAAGGGAATCAGATGCTTGAATTCGTGCTTTTTCCTCATAAGGCATATTTAATCCGCCTCTATTTTCTCTTGTAATCAGGTGGCCGCATCGACCATGCCCATCATTACAACAACGCCTACAGGGCCCTTGAAGAAACCCTGGCTCTTGAAGCGGCTTTGGAAGCTGCTTTACCCCTCTTGGATCCGGAGAAGACGCTGATAGTCTTCACCGCAGATCATTCTCACGTTTTGACTCTTGGAGGGATCGCCACACGCCGTGGGAATCCCATCTTAGGTATAACTCATTTGTTAACGATAGTATGTGAATCTCTCAAAAATATAATCTTTGTAAATCATACGCTAGGGTGCGATTTTCTTGATATCTCCTTGGAAAAAATCATCGAAGGAAAAGAAAATTTTCGTCAGAGAAAGACTTTTCTGTCCCTTACACAGGCTTTGGGAGTTAAAAAAGCTTTTTCTTGTAATTTTTTATTCATAGAATGTATTTTTATTTATAGAATATTTATGTTTATAGAATAATCTCGAAGAGTTTAATAACTAATAATAAAGGCTTCTATTAAGCCTCTGCATTGTTTAAGAACTTCCATAGAAGTTAATCACGAAAGAGCATAATGACTCCGTCTACTTGAAACGTATTATTTGAACATAATCGATGTGATTTAGCCTAACATGGTAGAACGCCATAAAGGAAGTCATAAAATCACTCAGCAATTTCCAGAGAACAAATTTTTAATCTGACCGATTTTGACTACAGTTTATGTAGTAATATAATTGCGGCTAGATTTAGAAAGAGATATCGCTCTTTGTGTACCCCTGCCACATACCATCACAGGGTCTTTCGGTAAACGGAAATATTTATATGTAAATAAATGGACACTTTTTTGGCGTCTAATTTTTTAATTTTTTCCCTAACAGGGGTCGACGCCAAACTTTCCGACGTGGACGGCATGCCCTACACGACCCTTCTGTACGGAAACGGCCCCGGCTTCGGCCGCGAGAACCTCACAGGAGTCGACACCACCGTAAAGAATGCCGTTCAGCAATCGGGCGTACCGAGGCAGTGGGCCACCCACGGTGGCGAGGACGTACCCGTCTACGCCAGAGGCCCGGGTTCGTCCCTCTTCCGCGGCTCCCTGGACCAGACCTTCCTCCCCCACGCCATCGCGTACGCCGCATGCATCGGCGAACACAAAGACCGCTGCAAGAAGAAGCCTCCGACAATGCAGCCTCCACCAAACGGACAGCAGCCGTCTCTGTTGCCCTTGGCGACCGGCGGAAGAGGGTTCTCCAGGGAGCCGAGTGTCTGCGCGGAACCCTCAACGTCGTCGAACACCGTGAGGACGGCGGCAGTAGGGGCTTCCATTATGGCGGACGATTCCAGAAGAACCCATGCAAAGGGAAGCACAGTGCGCGCGGACGCTAAAGTGTTGATGGCCGTTTCCTTAGTGACTGCGTTGGTGCACTGTAAAGTTTCCGGGGGCAGAGGTGTCTGATGGCCGGGAAAGACACGTCTCACGGATGAAATCCGCTCTATCTTTTCCCTTTTCCGAAAAATATGATGGATTTGCAAGGAGCGCGGAAAATTATCGCGGGTTTTTGCGCGATCTCGAAGCGGGCAATCTGTCTCCACGAGCATTCTTTTGACATTCGGGTTTTTTCTCCGGCGTCCGCAGCTGCGGAAAGTGGATTTCTCTTCCCATTATCCCCGAGGAGATTGAACTTAATCTTTGAGGATCGGGCGTCAGATTGAGGGGCGAATGAGACTTCTGAAAAAGAGGAGAAAAACTTTAAGAATAAGATGTTTGGAAGATGAGCGGATGGCGTCGCGTCAACGATCGCTTTCGAAGTTTCCTTTTTCCTCTGCAATGTCGACGTGAAACAATCAAAATTTTGTATTAGATTATGCGAGAGATCGGTAAGGATATCCTTTCGAAATTTGAAATCGGTGACGGTGGATTGGAACAATGTCGAAAAAACGACATAACACTTCAAAATTGGTGTGCATGTCATACGTGTACTTTCTGTTCTGAAGAACTTTTAACCTGTTCTCTCACGACACTTACATTTCAGCAAATGGATGGCGATAATTTATTTCTTCACGATTTTCATTCACAAATTTCATATCGGATAAATTCAAAATGTTTTGGCGTTACTTCGTGGAAAGCCATGTATAAATGGAGGAAAAGAAAACTTTGTAGTTTTCCACGAAAAAGCCACAAATTCTCCACAAAAAATTGTGGAAAATTACAAAGTTTTCTTTTTCTCCATTTCCTATCGGCCATATGGATGCAACATAAAAAAATGAAGCATAATTTGAACAGCCCTTCCCAACGTTATTATAACCGCAATGGCCCGACTCATTCCGATGTCACTTCTCCCAGAAGATAAACCAAACATGAGGATCTACAAAGTTCCCCACACATGAGTCGACAGCGCCCAATCAATTGCAACCTTTTCTTCGTCTATATCACACCCAGTCCAATGAATATGTTGGCATGCTAACCCACCTGTTAAGATATCACTCGTCTAAATAGTTATATTTTTAGTCAGAGGGATTACGGCAGTGTTCAAAGGGTTTTATCGATACTATCGATGTTTTATCGATATGATCTAGTCTGATTTGTGATCGAAATCGTTGATTTGCGTGTTTGAGGTTGTGAGTGGAAGAGTATAGCAAAGTTACCATTTGAGTATTGTTTATGAGATAGAGTTATTTAATTGGTTACAGAGGTGATGATAATCGTTAAGACTTTCGATACAGTATGAATTGGCGTCGTTTCATTGATACATCTATTTCTGCTCTCTTTAAGGAGTTTAGGTTTCCATCTATTTTGTATACAAATAAGAATTCTACACAGGCGATGGTGATCAAGCAACAGTCAGACCATGGTTGTTGGTTGATGAGGGAACGAAAACAGACTTATGAATATGTGAATCTACCCCCCACATTCTTAAATACTATCGTTAAAGTCTATATGCTAAGGATTCGTTTGCTGCTTCATTAATTCATGATTTTAGGTCTCCAAAGAGCAACCAACATTACTTTCTCTTCATACCAAAGCCGATTTATAATTCAATGCTGTTCAGAATTCAGATTCATTTGTATCTCTGAAGACTATATTTAGAAATTCATCTACATTATCTAGAAAATAGCAACGGCACGAACACTGGTTTTCAAAAGATGCTATTTTAGATCCCCCTGGATCATTTCTTTATGCAATGGTTCCCAATCTTGATGTTCTCATTTCCGTATCCCTAAAACATCCAAGTCCCACAATATCCAAAGATTTTTTTACCGATTGATGCTCTTTAATTTTTTGCGACTGAGTTTTTGTTGATGAATACCGGTGAAACTATTGGGAGATTTATTCACAATCAAGCAAAATAGGAAAATCAAAAAATGGATTGAATAAAACAAAATGAACATCAACCTATTCAAATCCCGGCATGCAGATTTGAAAGTCCCACCAGTGAGACTACAAGTTAGATAACACTGGTGTAAAAGTTGGGAAACACTGATATTTCTGTTTCCTTATCTTCTTAAATTTTCAGCCAAGTTACGGCGTCGAACGTGTTACACGTCCTATGACGAACAGTTTTAATGTTTTATACGGCAACTATTCATAACATTGAATTTGTGAAAGCCGTAACAAAACAGAGCTAAGAAGACCTCGTTGATAAAAATATCGTCATATCGATGACATCAAACTGAATAAACGGGCATAATTCAAAAAGGTTTACCTTGAAGTTATCGACTCCTTAGGAAGTCCATACTCACCAGGCATTCCCAGAGCTACTCCTTGGTCGTGTAAAGACATTCGAAAAATGAATTCAGACAATTTTCTTGGGACAGACTCATGAAATTACATCATGAAATTCATCCAACAGAATATTAAGTAGCCGGGATGCTATGAAACTCGAGTAAACACCGTGCCTAAGATAATGAGAAATGGCAAAAGGAGGGTTGAATCAACATATTGCCTACAAATATTAATTGTGCATGTTTCGATTCGAGAAAGTTCAAAGCATCAGATTCCTTATGAGATTATGTCCAGATATTTTAGCGAAGGATGAAAACAATCAATGTCACGAAGAAAAGACTCTCATTTATACGACAGTATGAGAATTAATTTGAAAAGTGTAACAGCTGTGACTGTCAGTCCGTTCCTTTGGCTCAAAGACACGTAAAACCTGGCCGCTAAAAAACAAAGAAATGTTTCCACGAAAATCGGAACATCATATTGGAGCTGTTTGAATTCAAATCCAGACATTTGTGTGCGGAGATTGATATTCCCGACAGAGAGAGTGTCGGATCAGTGCCGAATTTCAGCTGATTATTCCAATTCTCTAATAATTCATTCTGTCCACGAAAGAGACCCGACGTGAAACCTACAAAACAAAGACTTAATTTTTTTTAAAGCGCTAAGAAATGTCCCGATCACCTTTCCTGTATTTCGTTCGTGCATCAATCTGTCACGACTTCACTCCTTCGTAACCATCAGGTTAGAATTCTCGTGGATAAATTTGTTAGTACAAAGATTGTTCTCCTTAACAAATGGTCAATGTTGATGGTATGAGTTCAATTCATCGAACACTTTTTTGCATTTAAGATTTACGCATTATTTGGCTTTTTACTCCAAAAGTTACACGAGTTTTGACATAAGTGTTATTTCTTTCTATATTGTACAGTAATTTTACGATGAGGCGCGGCTGATAGAATTTCTTTCAGAAAGAAATCGATGAGCTACGATGCATCTTCAAATGGGAGCAATTACGAAGTGTTTTGTGTGAACATTTTAAGTGTCCTTGGAGCCACATGAAAAAACTACAGTGTTGAAGAAGAACGGTTGTAATGGTATAAAAAAAACCCTCGTTCCTGAAAGATGTCCCAACTGTGGCAACAATGACTACTTCTAGAGGTGTTTAGCTGTATGAATATTGAAGAATAAAGTAATTATACTTTATTGTCAACCGAATATGTTCATTGAAACCGCTCATTTTTCTTTTCAGTTTTGATGGACTTCTTTAGATCAGGGGTCTGCAAACTTTTTTGTGAGGCGGGCCGCATATATTTACGGAAGGTTTAGGAAGGCCAGATTCAATGGAAATTTTATGTCTTGAAACATGTACCTTGCTTATATGGTAAGAAAGAAGTAGGTATTATAGTAACAAATTTACTTTAAATATCCTAGAAATGCTCAAAAATAACACAGTAAGAATATCAAACATAACATAATGATTTTGTAATGAGTATAACATCGAATTTGCTCGATAGTTATATTGAAACCCTTTACGGACCGGATCTGGCCTGCAAGCTTTAGTTTGGACACCCCTGCTCGATATAGTATTATGATTTTCAGATACCAACTATGAATGGTGATGAAGCTAAAACTTTTTAAAACCATATGGAACTCAAATTTGGCTGAATATTATTACCGTTCCAGGGGCAATGTGGAGCGGTCTACTCAAAGAAATAACAGCTGCAATAACAGACATGGTCAACTCGTCCACGTTTGCTGTTCTAATGGATTTTTTCTAAATTATCATCCAGGCATCGATGATATGAAATAATGAAAAACGGTATGTAAAAATTAAATTATAAAATTCATAATGCGGATGAAACAATGCTATAATGTTAGACATTTTTAATATATAAGTGCAAGTGAGATAAACTGAAAATGGTTAGATCGAATCGGGTTGGGTTGGTTTTGGGTTAGGATTTCTAAGCCCATATTCATCATGCTGTTGGAATGCAATGAGTATGAGCTAATCTTTTGAGCAAACTGTTGCTACATTATTTAAAATTCCCTAAAGCTTAATATTGCTCAATTAATACTCCAAAGAATATATTTTAATTATCGCGGTGATCTCTCACGAACAATGTATGCAGATCGTTAGAATCCAGAGTCACGGAAGCCTATGCAGCAGTAATGCTGTGGAAATTATTCGTCAATTGCACTACTCCGTGCTATCGCTAAGTCTTCGTCGAGTTGTACTTCGTCGATTTGTCTTTCACCACGCTTTGTTTTAGCAACGAGATTACTGTCCAACACATGTTACTGAATCATTATTGCCATATTATTGTGATGGTATGTTTTGATTCTTCGTTATATTTGGGGAAATATTATAATAAAATATATTTCCCGTGGCATTTATATAGGTAGCGTGAAAACACAAACAACAAATATATAGCGCTTTGGTGGAGCTAAAAATATTTATGGATTGCAGTTGCGTTCTCTCACTCATTTAAAAAAAATGGCACCCTTTTTGTACATGCATTTCTATAACAGTTGACAAATCATGATATGCACTAGTGAATTCCCCCGTCAAAAGTGACTAAAATTAATTTAAATGCTAATATTATCTCATATCGAATTAATTTAATTTATAGAAAACTGTACAACTATTACCGCAAACATGTGATGCATGTCAAGACGTCAAAGATGTTGAAGATTAATTTAAATGTATCTATCATATTATCTGTCATAATCTGACATGCAGTAGTCTACAAACTAACCTTTTTATTGAATAATAACGTAGCGAGGTCTTCGTCATCAAGATGGCCAAGTGGTTAAAGTCTCCAACTTCCAAAGATTTTCGAATTTCCAAAGATCAATCCAAAACTCTATCCTCAGTGGTTCGAATCCTGTTTAGGGAATTTTTTTTTTAAGTTTTCTTAAAAACTATGGTTTGCTGGTTTGATAATGTTATTACTTTACCTTTACTTGTTTAAACAATTATTTTTTTAAGACGCACAATTACTTAGACGTGTAGGTGTTATAGGTGTCAATAAAAATATAATTTCCATATATTCCGTACTCTAAAATGCATTATCGTTTACTTTAGTTCTCATTTCGTCTCATTTCTTCATACATCACGCGTTGCCACGGCTTGTTTATTTCAACAAGGCAATCCCCCTCCCCTACTTTTTTAAAATTAATTAATGAGTTACTTTTATCTTATTTGATTTCCTGTATATCTACATACGTAACCCTTTTGAGCGTATGGCAGGAGGTGCGCGCACTCTATTTCATTGATTTATAAAAATTAATCCTGCTCAATACGTCATTTCGGCCTTTGTAACATGGATTTCTCTATGTATTTATTTATTTATTATTTTATTATATTATTATTTATTCTAAGAATGCATAAGCTCGGATTCAACAATCGCATTGATCATCAAAGAGACTTGGTTATATACAACCGCAAAATCTCGCTAATTTTTTTTTATTCTGTCGAAATTCTCGCCATTTGGAATAATTCACGGCAAAAATAAGAATCTATATTCAATATCCTTTTTTGTACTTATCTTGATATCGTGCGCCCATTACTTCAAATTTAATTCTGCAAAAGAAAATGTCTGCAATCGATCAAAATTAACTTAACATGCATATCTTATGTGAGCATTTCCGAGTCGTCCAGAGTCGAAGTAAGGATACCATTGGTAGTAAAATGTCGATATATGTTAAGTCACTGATCCTCTAATGAATCTTAAAATTTCATATTTCTATTTCATCGGAAAGTACGTGAAATTAATTCTCCAATATTTCTCCTCTGTATTTCTTACGGGAGTTACTGACATCGCATAAAATAATATACACACAACGGTGACCATTATATAAGATTATATTTCTCGAAATTGCGAGAGAAAAATAACATTACATCTTGAATTTTCTGTCATGGTATTTACCATAATATTTTGCGTTCTATATTTCTAATGATGTATTGCAGGCAACATTAAGCTTACTGGAGAAAAAATGAAATTACGTGAATTTTCAATTTAAGTTGATATAAATGAGGTAGTGTTAAATATGAGGATTTATGCGTGCTAAAGGAAGTTAATTTTCCGATTTTCCGCGTAATGGAGGTACTTAATAATGTGCGGAAGGTCTATAACTATTGCTTAAAAAAACTGTATATGAAGTCGTAATTTAACTCTCCAAAACATGTAAATCAATCTCGTATCAAGATCTTTCTTGGGAATACTGCACTTCTACGTTTTATTATTTTATTTATTTAAATAAGCAGCGTAGCAAATGTTACTTGGCTGCTTAAACCCCTTATCATAAACTCTTAAATATTATAAAATATTTATATACATCCTATACTAAATATAAAATTTATATACACACAGTGTCGTAGCTTTTCAAAAACACTAATAATACTTTACATACTGTTCCAGAGTAAAAGTTAAATTATATCACAAGCAAAATGTTTATTACCTTAGTAACCTATAATCAGTCGTTTATATTATATTTTATCTACAATAAATTTGCATACATTATTATTACGTTATCGATTATATATATTCACATCGTATAACTTTTTACGTCTTTCTCTACACTCCTTGTTTTCGGTAAGAGCTTCAAGAACTCTCAAGGTTAAATATTCCACTCTATTACCCCTCTGTTACGATATGAGTATTTAATCACATTAGTCCTTTCTTTCCTTCACCTCGATCTTCCTTTGTTATCGTCTCTCACTCCTTTCTTTCACATATCATATCCTTTTCATAAAACATAGAATTAATCATGAAAATATCATCGTTGACGTAATTATCTCATCTCGAATGGATCCCGCATCAACGATCTATTTAATATAACTTGTTTCCTCTTCGCCGATCAAGGCTACTCTAAATTAATCACGTAGAAATGTTCATTATTCAGCTGGTTAGAACCTCAACTATTTCACCGCTAGCTACCAAAACCTCTGATAAAGAAAGGAGGCTTGTAAAGCAAGAAATAGAGTGGGATAATTATCCATACTTTCCTAACTGAAGCAGGCAATATTCTATAAAAGCGAAATCCACGTAAGGGCAGCCAAATGACACAATGAATCTCTGAACTCTAATATTAGAAATTGGTTTAGTATATCAGGAGTTGTGTGCTTCTTGCTAAGGGCCAATAGGGTTCTATGAAGATCACAATAACGTTTACTGCAGGTTAATTTTCGACTTGCGTTTACCCACTCGAGAGAGGATCGGCGCCGAAAATATAGACAACCCGCAAAACCGAGGTGCATTGCTGGTTGCGTTATGACCCCTTCCTACATTGCTGGTTAGCTGAAATACAGGGGCAACTTCCTCATTCTTCCGCGCCTATGGAAGCTCATTGCTTCTTTTTCTTAAATGGTAGAAATCAATTATTTCAATTAAAATACGCATAATAAAAGATAGAAATTAGGTCTATTTGAATTATATTATATTTTTATGAATTATATTTAATTTTGAAAAACTGAATTATATAATGTATAACTATGAAATTATGTCCGAAAATAATTCTTCAGAAAAGAAACACTACGATAGGATAAGAAATCATGAATTTACAACAAGGATATTTCTACCCTGTTGTTTGCTGAGTCGATAACCAGGTCTAGGAATGAGGTTTATGCTAATAATAACCTTTCCTAGAATAGCCTTTATTTGAAATACAATTGTACGGTCTTCCCCTCAATAACAGGTGAGTGAACAATATCATTGGTATTCACATTGCTTTACATTAGGCCTTTATTCACACATGAGACTTTAAATACAGGCATCTAGTTAAGGGTGAAAAATAAAGGTCAAAACCCAAGGAAGACCTTTTCGGAGGCATCCTATCCGGGCGACAATTTTTTCTGGGTATTTTTACCTAATTCAAGTCCAAGGACAATGAGAACCAAAATAACGAGGGCCTGGGTAAGGAATCCGTTCGGCTTAATTCGTCTTTTCGGCAGAATTTCCAGGTCAGCGGCTTTTGATTCTTTTGAAACCCGATTTGCTTTCGCATCACGTTAAACGCATTACTGAATCGGTGGCCATTCTCACCACCGCCCTCATCTTTTATTCTCGGGCCATTGTCCTGGAGAAGGCTTTCAAATTGAAGGCCTCTGTGATAGCTCCTTAGGGTTTCTGTCCTCTCAACAAAAATTGCTTAGATAGCCGAAAGACGACAATGAGAAAGAGGGGCATCACTTTGACATTCAAGATCTTTTGAAGATCCTCCACGTATTTTAACTGCCGTGATTTATGGGATTATTATACCCCTTTAAAACGGTGGGCCTTTTACTAGAGAAACCATAGAGGAGCCATAGAAATGGTTAGCTATAATCGTTTGTTACTAAGCAGCGGAAAATCAACTAGTAAACAATTTGAGTTGTAAGCGTTCTTGGAGTTATCATCAATTTTCCAAGTTGTGGAACTTTGGCAAAGTTATTTTACAACCTTGTGTTTGTTAATCAGTTTTTCTTTATAAGATAGGCTAACCATAGAAATGGTTTGCTATAATCGTTTGTTACTAAGCAGCGAAAAATCAACTAGTAAACAATTTAAGTTGTAAGCGTTCTTGGAGTTATCATCAGTTTTCCAAGTTGTGGAACTTTGACAAAGTTATTTTACAACCTTGTGTTTGTTAATCAGTTTTTCTTTATAAGATAGGCTATTTGGAAATTCTGCGTGCAATTTCAAAATTTATTTTCGAAAGACAAGTGAATAGTAATGGTCAATGGTCTGTGGTAATTATTATAAAATTAGCAGACTAAATGTTTTGCCTGTGACTACAAACCATGATAAGGACTTATTATTCAGGATAAATTTTATTGAGGTCTTCATTATCCCACGTCTTTAAGTAGTTTTATAAATTTATAAGAGAACATGTAGAGACCCTGTATTCTCAACGGGTATCTTCATCCAAAAAGATAATTTTGAGTTACGAGCGGTTTAAAAAACTCGATAAAGTAGATATATAAAGTAGATATAGAATTATAAAAGTGAAATAGGCTTCGCAAATGTTTATTGTTTTGATTAAAACTACTAATAAACAAATAATTTTGAAATATATCTATTTAAATTATAAGGTAATATTTTTCGATAATTAAAAGGAAACTTTATCTGGACAAATTTTAATTTTTTTTAATTTTTAATTGTGAAAACACAATAAATTAAGGGAGTGGAATTAAGAACTACTACTCTAAAATGAGATAATCATTATCATCACAGTTATGACATGAAGCGTACAAGGGAGTCTCTAAATAAGGTTTTCATTTATAATCTTATTTATATTTACTCAGTCTACCACAATCAGGATTGGTGATGATGGCCTAATAATAGTAGGTCGCTGGTGAATCATGTTGCATTGAAATCAATCTGTAGAAATGTACGAGGTCTATCCATTTACAGCTTTATTATTAAGAAGATTAGTGGTGAAGATTTTTTAGTTTAGTATTAGGTTCTCTGCAAGAATGACGCTGCTAACGAACTATTCGTCTATAGAAGTTTTTTCTCTGTTATTCGGACACGGTGACGGATATTGATTAGGCTAACGAATGCTCCAGGAGATGCCCCATCTTCACGAGGAGGATGCCATATAGATAGAGAAGAACACGCGTTCAGGAAAGGTTCTCAAATTACCAATAAAAAGGTTAATGCCTTTCTTGATAGCTACTCATAGGAAGAGGTATTTTGCCATCTGTTATGAGCAGTATTTCATGATTTGGCACCTTCAAGGAGAGAAGATCTCGACTCTCAAATATTCCATTATAGAATATTTCTTGGCCAATTCCATTCGCTAGTTACACTGAGTCTCTTGACTTGATTGAAGCTTGATATACTTATGAATCACTTTGAAGTATTGCATTAGTGAAACTTAAAGTTACACTTCCACTTCCCTGGGAATCTGCAGTGAAAGTTGAAAGATGTACGTTCTTTAGAAGTTTAGTAAAATATTTTCCTAGCTAAAGACAAATGTGATGTATTTTCCGAAATATAGATAAATATAAATGGTAGAGGAAAGAAGAGCTATTTTTCAAGCTATAACAGCAAATCAATCACGTATACAAAACGGCTGAGGTTGATGGTTATTGAATTTGTTAATATTTTTTATAGTGTCACGTCCTCAATAAAGTGAGAGGCTTTTGAAATCACTCTCGTCTTTGAAGGGAAATACTTCAGTTATCAAGTGAAATTACACTGCAAAACAGGACATTTATATGAATCGACGTAAGAGAAAAATCATCATATTATGAGTTGGCACAAAAGTTAACCTTCATAGTAATCGGATGTTAAATTGAAATGTCTATATTGTATTGTTGGGGTGTAAAAAAATCACCTTCATGATTGGCTTTTAAAACATTTTCTGCCATTAAAAAGATGTCAAATTTTATCAAGGGAGATGCCCATCAACTCTTTCAATTCGCAGCTGAAAATCTACAGAAATACCTAAGTAATTGAAAGGAAATGGGAAAGCTCTGAGTTTGTTGAACAAGAATGAATATATTCAAATTTTCGCAATTTTTTATGACTCTCAGTGTTGCTTCTTATATTAAATTGAGATTCATTTATGAAATTTAGTAGCTCTGTCGTGAATAAAGTGCTAACTAATTGAACATTATTCAATACAATCTGTTGTCGAAGGCTTCCTTTTATCATAACTAGGATAAAAAATTAACTAATTAAAAATTCCCCTTTTATTCACAGAAACGACCGAATCATTCATTCACATCAGGATGAACCTAATGATAGCACTAAGGTGTCAAAAAAATTCGTATTTTTTTATACAAGGAGAAATTTTTATTTTTTACACTTTATGAAATATGTATATCAAAGAGCGATAATCGAAATGCATTGAGACAGATGATGATCCCTACGTTTGTGCGAAAATGCGGATCCCTTTGAGTCACTTTATGCATCAATGTTCTCGAAATATTCCTTACTGGAATTCGAATCCCGTGGTACAGAAATCTATGAAAGCATATTTTATCACCAAGTAGCACTGCGGAGCGGAAGCAAACATTCAATTTCTAGAGAGGCTTTAACACATGAGAAATTTCTCTATTGGGAACGATTCGATGGAACTTAATGAAAATTTATCAGCCTTACACGTTTATACATTAAACAGTCGATACGCTGACCTCCCGAAATGAAATTATATGGTAGGTCTTTACCAACGACTGTGAACTTTGGGATAGAGCAAAGGTGCATTATAATTGAAATGCTAGGCACTGCTGAGGGCAGCCTAATCAATGCTTCGCAAAAACTTGGAGGAGAAGGATTTTCAGATATCTCTAAGAGCAGTTGTAAAATTTATCAGCAAATTTCTTCTCCACATTTAATGAACATTTTTATTCAAATTAAGAAAGAATGATTCAAAGAATCAAGTTGTTTTTTGAAAGATATTTATCAAAGGGAGTTTAAAAGGACCAACGATGTATAATTCGTCTAATTTGTATTGAACCGTATGATTTATACCTTTACATTACAATAATACTTTAAAAATACTTTGTACCTTTGTCCAATTCATTATCTACCGTTTTTAATTTGTATCGTTTAGCATTTTTCGTTAGTAATTCGACACGGTAATTTACGCGTTGACGTCATAGATCAACAGCACTGTGGTCCTGGGATCAATATTGTAAATTGCTAGTGAATATTTCTGTCAATAATGGCAGAATTTAATTTAACCTGAACCAGTAAGAAGAACAAATACAGCCAAGTCAGATTAACTTAATTTAACCAATTTAAAAATTCACATTTATGATAGTTTACATCTTATCTATAATTGCAAGAATAGATGGATTCTATAAAAATTTCATATATTTCTAATTTAATTAGTATTACACTAAAAATTTTAGTCGCTAAAGGGTAAGAATGATGGGCACTGGTTGAATTTTCCAATAACATAAGTATATCGTATACATAAAGGTATATCTTACCCTTTAGAATTACGAAATAAGCAGTAACTTTACATTTCTGATTTTTGACAATATTTTGGTTGAATAAAAAACTGAAAAGTAGCATAGGCTCAGCTTTAATTCCATTCGGGCGGAGAATCCCCCTGAATGCGTACAGAACCCTAAAATGATCATTAGCATCCACATAACGTATGACAAATTTCTCCCGACAATCATCAAGCAAGCTATGATAAACTTATTTGCAAATTTATTTATTTATTTATTTACAATCTGAAGTTACAAGTGGACAACTGTCCGGTGGAAACTCATAAAAAATATGTAGAAAATATAATGTCAGAGTTTTAAAACATATTCAGTCAACACAGTCCGTTTTACAACACTTACTACAATATAAAATTACCAGTCACCCATAGTACAAACAAAAATATCTATGATTATAGAAGATATAGAATCTGATATTTAAACATATTTAGTCAACACTGTCTGATTTACAAATCTTATTACAATATAAAATTACCAGTCACCCATAGTAGAAACAAAAATATCTATGTTATTAACTAATGGTGGCAGCGTATACAAATGCATTAATTATATAACTTTACAAAAAATGCTGAGAGCAATATCCAATTGACCTATTGATAATCTACATCTACAATATTTTATCACATTTCTTTTTAAATGATTTGAGATTAGCTGGAAAGGGCTTCAAAAGCGATTCAGGCAACTTATTCCACTCTGTTATCCCTTTGTTTAAAAATGAGTATTTAGCTATGTTAGTTCTCTGCGGTCTAAGTTTTATTTTCTGGCTGTGACACCTTCCTAAAAAATCAGGCTCTTTGATTAAATGTTTAAATCCTTCCCATCCCTTCCTGCCTGAAACTATCTGATAAATGCAACCTAGCCTATTTATTTTCCTTCTCTTCTCCAGTGATTCCCATCCGAGGGCGTTTAGCATTTCTGTGACGCTATCTCTTTTTTTGAACCTACCCATAACATACCGAGCTGCCTTTCTTTGTACTTTCTCTAATTTCTTTACACGACAGTTCTCATGAGGATCCCACACTGTAGTCGCATATTCTAAGATCGGCCGAACCAAAGTTAGATACCCTAATTCTTTTGCTTTCTTATTGCTTCCCTTTAAGTTTCTCATGACGTGATGTAGTGTTCTAAACGCTTTCGCTACCAAATAATCTATGTGTTTATCCCAATTCAGGTTTCTGGTAAATATAATTCCCAAATATTTACAGTGATCGGACGTTGGTATAATTTCTCCATTGAGATGATATACGTGGGGTGAAAATTTTTTCTATGAAAATATGTTATACTTGGCAACATAACATTCATAAAAGATTATACATATTTCTCATCCTGGTTGTGTCCAATGTCTATTGATAGCGTCTTAACCTGTTAGTTAATTAATTAATTAATTAACATGCTGTTTCCGATTGAATCATTCGAACAGTCATACGCATATGAAATGGTCAGTTTTCAATTTATCGATCATTCTGATTTAAAATATACTCCGTATTCATCTATTCAAGAGAATTTTCTAGTTCATCGATTGATGCAGATGTGCTTAAGTTTATTTGTATATCTGAGCACAATAAAAAAATATCTTCCGGGATTTGAGTTCTTCCATCAAACCGCCAACGTGGGAATTCTCTGTTAGAAAAGAATCCAGTTTTAGTACTTCAAACGAATATTATTTTTCGAACAGAACCGCGAGCCTATATCTTCGACGACGTGGTCTGAAACCACTGAGAGAGAAGAGCGGGATTCACGACTAGAGAAGAAAGAAATTTCTATTTCGTTTCTTAATCCTCGTATCGGAATTCTACATTTCTTTACAGAAGCGTCGCATATTGAATTTTCTTCGATCTACAGATTATAGCCAAGATAAATTTCAAAACTTACGTCGAGTTCGCAGGATATATTACCGGGGAAATTTTAGCGGCTTCAAAGTGGAGAATCAAAATATCTTGGTGTATAATGTATCCAAGGTGTATTTATATCTATTTCGATTTTGTTATTTGAAGTTAAAGTAGGGCAAGATGCAGCTTTAAGTGTGTCCTTGTTTTTTAATGAGGATTACGCATTTTAAGTGATGGTATGCTCTTGCACTTAAGAAGAAATTCTAAATTCAATTCCGGCAGCGATTAGAGTATGCACGCGAAGACAAGTGGACAACATACAATTAATATGTTTTCGTTGTCTATAGTATTAGATCATTATTAAATTGACCTCTATCATACCTTCTTCAAACAATGCCATCGATATCTTATTGATGCTTCCTCAAATTAAAGTTCTCCTATATTTTATCACAGTCACGAACAAAATAGCGTTCTAACGTTGATATTTGAATTTGTTAAACATAGATGTACAATAAAGGGTCATTTTTGCGGAAATATAAAATGACACGATTAATATTATTTCTATAGTGATTACTTTTGTTACAATTGTCATTTGAAAAATAATATGAAATAGTTAATAATAATGAAAAGGCCTTATTCTGGAGAGACAGACAAGTCTTCTTACATCAGACTCTTCGTTATATGAAATTTAAAAGTAAGAGATAGCTTCATAGCTAGAAAAATGGCTTGGAAGAAAATTATTTTGTGGGTTTTTAAAACTTAACCTTGTACTTAAGAATAAATACACTACAGCAGAAAACTGCAGGAAGGAGGTTGTGAAAAATCTACTAAACATACAGATATTAAACGAATTTCCTAGGATAAATCAGGTTAAAATAGATCACTCATTATACAGATACACTCTATATCGATAATGTAAATTGAATTGTTTGAAAAAATAAAAATATGCATAAAAATAAACAAAAATGAAAATTACGAAAGTCGAATATTTAGAAAAAATTATTAGTTTGTATGATAGTGGAAAATATGAACATTACACCAGAAAATTCGAACGATTAGAAGTCAACGATATTCGACTTTTAATAGCTTACATTCAATTTAATCTCAGTTAATCAGATCACCGAAGATTAGTTGAAATTTCGAGCCAATCTAAACCCTCTATTGGGCGTGCCAAATTCGACCCCGTAAAATATACGGGAGCAGAGATTGAGGGTTAACAATCCCGAGCAGGGCCACAGGGGTGTAGGCCATGGTTGTTTGCTTTCGTCTTCACTTCACACTGGAGGCTCTAAGCTCTTCTACTGGACTCCACAACACGCAATGTCAATATCGGATAGGACAGGCTGCGTCTCACCCCTTGGGGTATGCCCCAATCTCCATGCCACTCTTAAAGGACCCCCACGATTCTTCTCTCCCAATACGTTCGACTGGTGATCCCTCGTGGAATGTTTACTGCCATCCCTGCCCTTCGTTAAAGTTGCAGTGTGCTTTCAACACTGGAGGTTCCAAGCCGGAAGTTAGGGCGGCACTTTTTTTGATGTGGACAATCCAGACCAACCCAAAACTTAGTTACTTCGAAGCCCGAAATCCAATTAATACTTGAATTTCCTTTGACCGAAATGAAGCGCTTTTCTCGATTTGTTTTCATTTCATTAAATTGCGCTAATATCACACACAATGAATTTCCCCATCCCTGTTTGTTGATATTAAGAGAATTTCAAAGAAGTATTTCGAACATCGTTATGATTTTCGAATAACTTAATGGCTTGGTTATAAAAGAGACTTTATTTTCTCCATTTCGCTCAAAATAAAAACGCCATTGATTTTATATATTTGAAATACGAATTGATGACATATTTATAGAAATAATGAATCGATACAGTTATGGGAAGAGTTAGTAAAGAGGTTTTTATCAAAACTTTCTCCTTGAATAGTTTTAAAGAAAGAGATAGCTGTTAAAAAGTTCAAGGAAGGAAACTATATTGTAGGTTTAACCGTTTGCATGCATTAGCAGTAAATCAACTCCCTTCTGCATAGAAAATGTCAGGTATTTTGTCATTTTTTATAATGTTCTTATTATTTCGGCAAGGAATGACAAAGGTTAAAGAAAATAGGTTAATTCTTTTAAGTATGCAATGTTGTACCTTTCATTCACAAACCTTCTTTTCGTAATTCTATATTTTACATAAGATCTTGTTAATTTCCATGACATATGGCTATACTAGCTTAAGATAGATCACGTAGGAAATAATATAGTAGCTGCTTCTTACATAACTCTGAACAATTTATAAAAACCCTTCCGTATATGGCAGATTTAAAGAGTTTTACATCTCAAAAGCTACCATTCAAAAGCGCACTGAATAAATGAAGGAGTATTTGCAGAATGAAATCAGAAAAGTAGGGAAAATTAGGATCGGAGCGGCCAGCCTTACAATTCCTTTTGCTATGCTCTGGTAAATCAATTTCGGCAGGAATAAGCCGCCCTGGCATAGTCATACTATGTTTGGAGAAAAATACACCAAAGCAGGAAAAACACGCAGGATGGGGAGGGAAAAACCTGAAAAATCTACTCATAGATTAGCTATTTTAAGACAGAGCTGAAAAGCAAAGAAATAATTATCAAGGAATGATTGAGGTTAAAAAAGCCCCTTAAATTCCATTCAGAATGTAGATATACTTAAAATTTAGCGAAAATGCAGAACTACAAGTGAATCGAATGAAAATTTAAGGCAAATTCATTACTGAAGAAAAGCATCCGCAGGCATATAAAAACCTGTAAAAATACCACAGTATTTGCTAAGCTTTTCATGTAATGGGAAATATTTTTCAAATAACTAAAAAAATGTTGATTAAAAGTACAAACATGGAAACATAACAAATTACGCTCTGGAATTTTCCATATCGGTTGCTGTATAGGTAACGACCCTGAAAATAGTTGAGACAATCGAAATAATAATGTATAAAAGTGATGATTACTCCAACACATACGTGTCAGTAACAACACGCTATGGGGAACAAAGACATTGCAAAATCAATATTAAAGAAAATCATTATATTGATCAAAGACTAAACCAATATTTTTTAAATATGAAACATGAACATGAGTAACCTTTTATGTATGAATATTCACATTTTTTAGTTAATGTGCAATGGTAACTTATTCCAATTGATTCAGTTTTGCAAGTTAGTTATATAGTGCTAAAAAATTATGACCGTGGGCTCTCAAGTAAACAGATTTTTTCAACCTGAAAAACTCTGGATGGACATCCTCAGAGCCTTTCACCGGATTTAAGCTTCGTGAAATACATTCTAATGCTTTTATAAGTACCATTAAATGTAGATAAATACGTTTCTATACAAGCATATAAGGATTTCAAGTATAAGGATTTCAAATAAACAAGAGGGAACAACCAACGTTTTTTGATATCCTTTCTTTAGGATTACACGGTAAATTTCGACGATAAAGAGTAACATTTTCTTAGACCAGCACTGATTATTCGACAATTGTTACTAAATTGAATAATCTTAGTTACAATTGAATTCATTATAATTGGATCATATGATTTTTATGCTAACAGATGAAACTTATACATCGTTTCTTATATACTACGGTTATGTAGCGTTTTTATTCGTTCAATGTCTTGGTCTGTTAGTACATAATATTTCTATGTTAACGTGGCTTTTTTGTAGCCCTGTGCGTGTTTTCTCCGCATCTTCATCCTTTTTCTTCTTTGACTTTCAGCAACGCAGCTTTTTCCCCGAAAAATATATCTTTATTTTATTTTTCAGTGTAGATGTTATATTGACAAAGGGGTTTGGGTGAAAGGTCGGCCCCGAGCCTAACCTCGCCTATCAAGGGATCACCTTCATCCATCAATCAATCTTGGTTGCAAGTAAAGGATTGCATGCTATTCACAATAGCAAAAACTAACAGCCACGTAAAAAAGTTCCGTGGGTTTTGACTATTTTTTCTTTCAGGTTTTTCCAGGCTATAGAAGCGTATTTTGCATGCTAATCCGTATTGTTGAAGGTAAAGCCCTTGCCTCAAAAATAAATTTGCTTGGCGTTAGTTTACCGCAGATTTTCACGTTATGGGCTTCCATAACCTCTGCGATGATATTCTACCAGCGCGTATAATCTGTAATGTAATCCCCGGAGATTTACGATTGGTGATCACGTATGTCGAATTAGTCAAAGTCGGGGTGGAACTTTGTATATAAATGCATTAAATGTTACTTAAATGGGACCAAAGAGAAACAAAAACACTAGTTTGGATGGAAATTTAAAGAAATTTCTAGCTCTTTCTAAATATCATTACGAAACATGTTTTAAATGAAATACGCAGCAGGAAATCATTTCTATATCGATGGCCTCATAAAGTCTAACACACTCGTTTGTCGGCAGGATCTGTTCTTTTTATTCACAATTTCTTCTTATGAAGCTAATTATTTTTATTCCTTGCTTTGTATTGCTATAATGCGTTCTTAGTTGGAGCTTTTATGTATTTGTAAGCATTTTCAATTCAATGATATTTGAAAAGACCCTTATTATTCGGCCCTTATACAAGAGATAAATAATAACGTATAAAATACATTAATATTTCCGTTGCCCTCGTCATTTTGTAGCAGTTGAAGCATGAATTAGGAAACGGCGTTTTATAATTTATTTAAATTCCTTATACGGAATCAAAAACATCACTTTATCTTTTCGATTCTTTTGTGACCAGAGAGGTTTTAAGACGATTCTCATTTCAAAGGAATAAAGATGAGAAAGGCATCAGAATATGGATCAATTATCACTTACAAAGCGGAGAATGGAAAGAGATCCTGAGCATTGAAGAAAAAGAACTTCACTAAGTACTTGATATGCATTTTGATAACTGCGCTGAATCTTCAAAGACAAGGTAACCGTCCTCTAAGAGATGAAGGAGGACTTAATGAACAGTCTGTGACGCTCTATGTAAGAGTCTTTAAACTCGGACACAAACAAACCTTCCTCCTTTGTGGGCAGGCACTCTAGGAATTCACCGATCAAGGTGAACCTGGTTACTTTACGTTAAATTTTCCACTGGGGGGCATTAGTTTCCTCTGTCCTTTATAAGTTTGCATCTTCAATGGTAACTACGTTAATGTAAATGTAATCATTCTTCACTTTACGAATTCATGCTCTTGTAATTTTAGAATTTCCTCGCATTCTTTACATTTGTTATTAAGAGCGTTTGAACTGCAAACCTACGAATTAGTGTTATTTACTGATTCCATTTCCTATAAGATTCTGTATGCCAGACTATTTTAAACCACGGCACACTCAGTTTGGGAATTTGTATGGTCACTCAAACGAAATTTAGTTTTTTATGTTTGATCTTAAATACAAAGCCTTTTTTTACGTCGGATATTAAAATTTAAAATCATCGACAATCAAACTTTTTAATTGAATATTACAACTTCATAATGTCAGAAAATTTAGAATATTAGAATTTCAGAAGAGTTATTGATTTATTAGAATTTTAACATCATTGTAAAATATAAAATATAGTAAAATGCTTCTCCTCAAAATTTTGGCATTCACGAGGTTTATGAAAACGCGTCCTTTAGAAAAGAGCATTCTCTTAGTGAAAACCAGCCATACTCGAAAATTTTATGCTCAATATTCGAGCTATTATTTATTCTATGCATTTATTACAGCAGCTCACAAACCGAATATTCGATTATATTACAAAACTGTTAAAATTCGCGACTATCAAAATTTCTGTGGTGAACCTTTTTACAAACGTATGGCACCTATTTTTTATAAACGTTTTCCGTAAGCGTACGGCTAATAGACAAAGACTTTGCAAATACCAAAAGTTTTGTGTCGGCACTGCAATCAAAATTTCACGCACACTACGCATTATACAAAGTTTGGAATACAAAACAATATTTTGGAATGCAAATGGTCTTTCCTCTTACAATATTCAGATATGAGCATAGCGCCCTTGTTTCTGAATTGGGTGATACCTTCGAAATCATTAGTTGAAACAAACTCATATGGTAAACTCAGGTCGTCCGAGATTTGATATTGCCGAAACTGTTTTCTAGATAAGAACTTCCTTGAAAATAAAGTAGGTGACAAATACCTTGTTGCGATTTCTACCATTTACGATCTAAGTAGCTTTATCATAATGTGTGTTCCGAAGTATAGTAGCAATTGTTTAAAATAAATGAAGCACTAAATACTATTGATATCATTATACTCGAAGCTTTTCACCCAACCTCCGAAGTTAAAACGGTAATTTTAAAGTATGATATCAAAAACAGTTGATGAAAAATAAACTTAAACCTAGAGAAATAAATCAACACACGTATGCAACCTGTATATCGTTGTTGTGAACCTGAAAAGTGAAATATTTTGGCATTCCACATTCATTTTACGCAAAGCTTAAAGCTAAACTACTGCATCTTGCAAAGATTTAAGGAATGACTGCGGTGAGATAGATCTGCCGGACTGGGATTGGGCTCCAGATTTCATCTTCGAGCTCGGGTCAGATTGGGATTCAGATCATATCATCCCAACACTGAATACATAATATCAAGATTGATTGAGTCCTCCATGTTTCAGAAACCAAACTTCATACATTTCATTTACATTTTTCATCACCTCACTTTGATCACGTTGGCTTTGATTTGATATCTATTTAATATTTTTATTATCTGTGTGACTTTGGCTAGAAATAAAACTTCTCAGACAATCCTTATTCACTCTTTAATCTTCAGACGTTCATAAAGGCTCTCGTTCTTCACTTTTTCTTTGACAATTTTACCTTATTAATTTATTGTTATTTTGAATA
Organism: Pachydiplax longipennis; assembly: GCA_036926295.1. Lineage (NCBI taxonomy): Eukaryota > Metazoa > Arthropoda > Insecta > Odonata > Libellulidae > Pachydiplax > Pachydiplax longipennis. The sequence continues at coordinate 52,059,078 of JAVFKF010000004.1, forward strand.
GAATTATCTTAGTTTAAATTTTGAATAAAATTGAATTATTTTTTGCTTGACCAAAAATTCGATCAAAATAGACATCTGCAAAATTCGAATTAAGTCGAAAAAAATCCGAAATCGGATGTGGCATAAATAAATCTTCGTTTTATTAATTAAATTAAAAAATTAAATAATTAAATTTTAAACATATTTCTTTTGTGTTGCAATATTCTGCATAAATGTTCTGCTGCACATTTTACATAATTGTGTTTATAACCGAAACCAACTGACTAATCAGGTTAATTTAGTTAAAAAAACAAATAAAATTTTAAAACATGGATGAAAAATGGTTTTTGACTCATTAAAATCTAGCAATCGAACGTAAATTAATAAATCCGAATATTTTGGGAAAATTTTGAGCTCAGGTATATAATGTAGATCAATCAGGCCGGTCTAGAGTTCATTCATGATCGGGAGTTTCGGAAACTTCGGCGCGTTAATGCCATTATCAGATGTTCCTAGCTTACTATCAGCATTAGAGAACAACTGTTTGTGACTTGTAACTCAAGAACATACCCTTTAGCAAAGGGTCCGCACAACGAGTTTTAGTATCATCCGTTTTCCACTTCTTTTACCTGGACTTAAAGGTGATGCACCCCGCCCTATAAAGTTGAAATGTTAAAATTTTTCTGATTTTTTCCTCTCGTCAACGGATCCCGTATCTCTCACGTTGACGTATCCAGGATGCAATTGTTATCGGTTCCACTTTTTTTCAGATTTTCAGGTTAAATAATTTCGAAAATTATGCGATAACGCGTTGCATTTGACGGGTAAGCTTTTAACCTCGGCCATCAACTACATGCGCTGGAAAATGTCAATTTTAGGAAGGGGTTTATTAATTCAAATTTTATCTTCGATCCCTCCGTGTCAATGAAGGGCCCTCAATTATGTGATATGACAAGTAATTTCCCCGAAGACTTCAAACGATTTCGCAAAATTACGAGCCCATCATTCAAAACAATTACATGATAATTAAAATACATCATTTCACGGTCATTTCGGAAATTTTTTCCCTTCGTTCGGCCCGCTGAAAATGTGATAAACCGTCACTCGAGGCGATTCGGCAAATTGGATCTGGTGTAAGAAGTGAAAATCATCTCCCAGTTGCTGTGGGCGATCTTTTTCTCGATAATTTGACAATTAACTTCCCACGAATCCAGGTATGCGAGGGATTTTACATAAACTTTGAACGGAAGGCTGTGCGCTGACCAAGCCTTAAATTGAGCTATCACCCGCAGCAGTCTCACTCCGTTTAAAGGGAAGCTTTTAGTATAAATCCGGGCTTTAGAATAGCCAAGTGGGTAGCGCGTTCGACTTTGGTGAAAGGTACGATTCCTGGTGATGGTCCACGTACGAAATGTCCATATATATCAAAGTACTTTTCAATTATTACTACTAATAATAACATAGAGAAATTCCATAAGTGCATAATTAGCAATCCATGAGTTTCGTCCGTTTATATATGAAATAAAATTCAATAATAATAAGGTTATGGAAAAAATAACACAGTAAGCTTCTACACTGTTTAATTTAATTTTCGACAGGTTTCGGCGCAAAGGTCATTCTCAAGATAATGAGTTAGGGAAGAGTAGCAATATATGTGTAAAAGGAACTTTGAGGAGAGGGTAAAGAGTGCAACAGTGGAAGTTCAATTTAATTAATTCACTTCAATTGATTCAACAGAGTGAAAGTTGACTGTGTTATTTTTCCATAACCTTATAATTTCCTTCCACGAAGTACGGCCTGACACAATACATTTTATTCAATAATAATATTATTCAGTTATAACTGAGATTAAAGAGGATATTAAAGGATTAGAGGCTTTTGAGATTTGGGTATGGCTTAGAATGGAGAAAGTAAGCTGGGTCGATAGAAAAACGAACGAGGAGGTTCTAGAGATGGTTGGGGAGAAAAGGGTAATGATTGAAGTAATTAGAAATAGACAAAAGAAATGGGTGGGTCAAATATTGAGAGGATAGGGATTAATGAAGACAGTGATCGAGGGAAGAATGCTAGGGAGAAGACAGACAAATTTGTTAAACGAATTAAGGGGAGGGATAAGTTACCGGGAATTGAAGGAGAGGGGACTGAATAGGGAATGTGGGGGCACATGAACCTACCGAAAGGTAGAACACATATACATATAACTAAGATTATTCTAGTTAGTATCAATTGTCGAATATTCGGTACTGGTCTTACAGGGTGGAGACCATCTGTGCGAAGTGGCCTCAGCCGTCGGAGCACCGTATTTACTACTACCTTTACTTTTTATATAAATTGCCTTAGAGCAGAGGTTCCATATTGCAAGGCACTACCTCATGAGGGCGATGAGTTAATCTAAGAGGGAAGAAAAAAAGCCAGGAAGCTTCAGGGAGCGCCGGAGGCCGTACCCGTACCGTTCGAGGATTCGGGTCACTAACAATCTTCACATTTTTTCTCTTATAGATTACGGTTGGGGGCGTTGGGTGTATGTTTATTTAACCAAGGTGGCTCGAAAAAGATTGGGAACCAGACCATCTGCTCGGAATTCGGAAGTTCTGGGTCTGAGTCCCAATCACCTATGACTTCTTCACTTTTGTTGTTCCTTAGACAATATAAGACTGTTTTATTAGTTGAGAGATGATTTTGTGGGAAGAATTCTATATAAAGGAGTCGAGTGATTTGCCTTGTTTAAATCCACCGCATACCAATCGGAGTTTTCTTAGCTTACGCTGGAATGCAATCGCAGATCCATCAAAGTTCACAATCGAAGATGACTATATAAATCGGTGCCTTAAGGTATGATCCATCGGTGTTCACACCCCCAGACATACGCCATACGGCGGCTCACGGGTTAATAATGTAAATGTTAATGAATGTGCCATATTATCTGTCATTATCTGGAGGGCGCATGCAGTAGCCCACTTAAGTAGCCTGTTTGTTTTAAGGAACTGTCTTATCAGAGTGGCCGAGTGGTTAAAGTTCCAGTTTCGAAAGTATTCCGAATTATCCAAAAGTTTATCCTCAGTGGTTCAAATCCTGCTTGGAGAAAATTTTTTCCGGAAAATTAATATTTCAGGTCCTGTGAAGTCGATGATCAAGATGGCTGCCACCCACCACCGTTCTTATCGATAGTCAGTTTATCTCATCTAACCTTCTCCCCACTGGTAAATTAATTAACAAAATCATGTTTTTCTCTTATGTTTAATTAGAGATATGATATGAGTTTTCGTTTTGCATTATTTTTTATATTTTATTAACTTTTTATACCCCTCTAATAGAACAGCTACATTTCATAGGTCATTTACAACCTATGCTCTTAATATTTGGAATTTCCTCCACACTACAGTCACGCAGAACAGATTATGTTATATGATTATATGTGTTAAACCTTCAAGTTATAAATTCTATGTATTTTTCCTATTTATTGCGGCAGTTTCTGCTCTGTGTATCTTATATTTGTATGACCTTAATGCTGCTTTATTGCGACTGCGATTTATTAATTTTTTTAAACTTCTGTTGTTTTCTTTGTTGGCCTTCTAAAAGGTATAAATATGTCACTTTATAATTTTTTATTATTAAGCTGGTCGTATACCCCGCTTTTGTCTGGTTATTCAAAATGACCCTTCCCTGTCAGAATATATACTTTGTCCCCTTCAAGCTTTTGGCCAAGTCGCGATTTCTTGCGATCTTCAAAAGAAAAAATTTAAATCTCACCTTATCAAATATTTTAAATTTTACTACCATTAGAATACGTTTACTTCTACATAAACTATAGGAGGTTGCGGTGAAATTTAACTTGCCAAAGTCCTATAACATTTTTAAAAATTATTAATCCCGAGTGCCTTATAGTGCTCAGTTGCGCGCACACAAACTAGGGGTAATTTATCTCTCGTTAAGACTAAATTTTCAATAACAAAATTTCCAGGAAATCTTTCCAACAATATCTTCATTGAAGAAAAGACAGAAAGAAGAATTTTCTCTTAAGAAATACAGAGCGAAAATATTTGTACCGTTTTGTCCCATGGTACTGATGCGAAATTACCCGTTTTCAACTAAATGGAGATACAGTCATCCTACTTAATATTCATTTATTCATCGAATGGTACTCTCTTACGCATACCTTATGCTTTATGGCTTGACGAGGAGAGAAAATTTCATATGAGGAAAATCATTATGTATTCATCAATATTGAGACAGATGTATATCTTGATGCCTTGTTCACGAGTGCTGAGAATTCCCTCTGATTTCCAAGATTATCGTAATTTCACATTCCTAAAAGATAACGGATCCTCGTTTCCAAAATAGCTATATTAAACACAGGAGTGCACCTTAATAAACACGCGAGATGATTTTTAAATTAAGTCTTTCGCGAGTACAGTGCACGGAAACTGTTGTAATATATATCATAAGCTCATATCGCCCTACGCGTATATTTTTTTAGGAAAATCCTTTTCTGTGTCGTGACTTGGCATGGTCACCTAAATTCTCCAGGCGATAAGAGCCACAAGCATAAATCCCATATTTTTTTGAATAAAAGTCAGGAACGGAACAGATAATGTGAGTGAAACGTGTTATTTATTACCGATTGGGCCTCACTTAAATTATAGTTCGCATTCCGTGTCGCAGAAATATTTATGGGGCAGCGGATGTTTCTTTGCGCGTACTTATTCCGCTCTGTGTGAGATTAGTCACGTGTCCAAATAATTTAGTTGGCGCTCTAGCAACTATAGTAACCGCTTTGGGCTTGTCGATGTTGTAGTCCATCGTATATCGTATAAACTGTCCTAGAAGGGGGGAAATCGATTCCCTCTTGTACTTTAAATTTTACGGGCATGACTTCCAAGAGGGTCGTGTGTATGATAGTTTATGGCTGATGGAATGTGACTTGAGTTAACATTTAAAATTCTGCTTTGCATAAATTATGAATATATACATTTTGAGAATTCATTTAGAGGAAAAATCGCTAATTATTTGATTAAGATCCTGTTTATTTTCTTCTCTTGCCTTGCTGAATGCTAAAAGTGAGGGAATATTCGAAATTTTGGATCAAATTAAATTATTTCTTTTTTTAGATAACCAAAATTTCGATCTAAATAGACATCTGCGAACTCGGATTGAGTCAAATGAAACCCTTAATCAGATAAAAATTCAAGTGGCAAGAAATAAGTTTTCGTTTTATTAAGTTTCATTTTTGTTTCGTGTTTAATTATTCTGCATGAATTTTGGGTTTCACGGTTCACATAAGCATGCTTCGAACCTAAACAAACTGACTAATTAAAACGGCTGTTATTACGAGGCTAAATCTAATCAAAAAATCCTTGTAGTCCTCATTATCAATGCAATTTTACGGCAATAAGCAGGGGAGGAAGAAATTCCGAGTCCGATTTGGGATAATTACGAGAAACAAATGGGAAAAACATCGTGTATCGAATCGAATATTTAGTCTATTTGATTCGAAATTCAACTAATTTATCCAATGGATTCGAATTCGATTCGGAGTAAAAAATTACGATTCGAAAATCACTACTAATCACTTTTTCCGGACTTCATCTTTCCGAAATCTAGAGTTAAGTTAATTAGATTATTTTTAATGAAAGTTGATTAACTATTCTACTATCTGCATATTAAGGGTGATATATGAAATTAGGTATTTTTATATTGGCGAGGAGTATTTATTATGCATATCAGTGGCTATATTTGGTTTAATATAAATACCTCAGATTTAAACGATTCCATTATGAATATTTTCAGTGGAATACGCATGAGAATTAATACAGCATCGCGGCTATATATTTTTTCGGCATTAAATTCGAAACAAATTTTGTCAAAAAATTTTCGAAAGGCGCAAAGGGGGAAGCGCATGAATAAATGTCCTTATTTTCGTAAAATGTCATTTTGTAATCAAAACAGAAGGGAGATTAAAAAATATCACGTACAAAACCTTATTTACCTCAATATCCTCCTTGGGATGAGAAAAAAATATCTGATATCGCCTTTATCTCACGACGAAAACTAGTCTGACGAGGAGAAAAAGGAATTTTTTTCTTCAGGTGAGTCTTATAGAATATATAAAAAATAATTCGGCGGTAGCCATTTATTTTTCTTTGCAAAATCACCAAAACTGAAATTCAAGAATACCCTGAGGATTTCGTTCCGAGAACTTGCCTGCAACACAATAAAAGACACAACCGAAAATTATTTCAAAAATGCGGCGAACAACGAAAAATATACTTTTCCGCATAAAAATCTGCTGTTAAATTCAATAAACATCCGAAACCGAAATTCGAGAGCGAAATTGCTGTTCTGGGAAATCAGAAACTGTTTTAATGCCCTCGGGGTTATTAAATTCCAAAAGGTTACGAGACATGGAAATCATTTTTACTCGTACTCGGAAAAATAAAAGAAACAACGCAGTAACGATTTCTCCAATAAATTACACAGAGGCGGCCATCATGAATGGAATTCCAAGAGGATAAGCCACAGCTTGTGGAGCTTAGGCGAGGTAATCCTCTTTAGAGGATCTCGGTCATCCATCTGCTGATATTCTCTCCTGCATTATGAGGTTTCTCTCGAGCTATATCTCAGGGATGATTTAAACGAGGACGTTTGACTCATTGGAGTATTCGCTATGATCTTAGCAATATTTTCCTCCGGAGAATTGGTTCACCGAATGCGAACATTCCGGCATTACTCGGTCAACCTTGAAGTCTTTTTAAGGGGGTTACTTTTCATTTATTACTGGATATCCTCCAGCGCTCGAATTCCAAATGAAATGTGATAAGCCACGATAAGGTCACAGGTTTACTTTTCTCCGTATTGTTGTTTGAAAATGTTCTTCAAGACGATGAAATTTAGTTTTAAAGGGAAACTTTTGGTTTGAATCTAGGCTCCAGGATAGACAAGTGGGTAGCCTTCGATGGAGCCGGTCCCGGGTACGATTCCCGGTAAGAGTCCATTTACGAAATGACTTTAGATGTTGAAGCACTTTTAAAATTCCTATTTGTACCACTACTACTACCAAGTAGGCTTAGTCCGCAACATAAATGTTTCGTCTGTTATTATCCAAATAAAAAGTAAAATTCAATGGCAATGAAGGAATATTTTCCTTCAGAACATATGTTCTCCCTATAAAATCCACCCAACTGCGAGTAATTTTGTGGTGAAAAAGAGGAACAACTTTTCTCAAAGGAAAATAATGCCGTCTTTAATATAACTATGTAATTTGCATAGTATATTAACTTAATTTATTCAAATTAACGTCGTTCAATCTTGAAGTCTTTAAGGGGATTATTTTTTATTTATCATTAGATATCCTTTAACGTTCAACTTCCAAATAAATTACGAGAAATCATGGTAATAGCATCGATTTGCTTTTCTCCGAATGATGGTATGAAAACGTTCGTATAAACGATAAAAATATCGTGGGATATCGACAGAAGTAGACCACGATTTATTCAGGAAATGAATTGAAACGCCCCTTCACGTTATTAATGAGAGTTCAATCAGCAGATTTTATCTTGGGCGCGTAATTGCCCAAGCGGCTCCATATGAGCGATCCCAATATAATGGCGTACTCTAGTAGTATTAGTGGTATCCATATTCTATTAGAATACGCTTTAAAAGCTTTCGGAAAGCTTAACTGACAGTGTCCTCGATTCTGGTGTCCATTCCCAGAGTTAACCTAGAAAAGAGAATACAATCGGGTACTTTAAATCTGATCACTCAACCACTAGAATACTCCTTCTGTAATTAGCATCAGAAAAGCTGATTTATGGCTATCCTTGAGGTGAAATAGTGCGTGACTAAATAGACTCTTTACTGAATAGTGACCTTCATGGTCAAGTTCAAGGTGATATGTATACAATATTATTTATAATTGTTATTTACGTATCGTAACTTTAAATAGGCAAGAGGCCAGGTGGTAATAATTCAAAAGAAAAATTAAAAAATAAAAATTCCTACCTGACATTAACCCAAGTAAGGAAGAAGACCCTTTGATAAACTTTCATAAGCTTAAACAAATGCTGTTCGTCATGCAATGTTATGTAACCACCCTATCTTAAAAATTGGGAGAAAATTTAACATGGTTATAAAATTATTATAACTTTTATTATAATCATCATTATACAATTTTTGAGGTGGGTTATATTAATTCATGTATCTTTATGTTTGACTCTATGACTATTGAAGTGCACTGAAATCAGCGTGACACTAACCTTGAGTTCCATATGCTTTTAATTTAATAAGATGTACATTTTTATAAACCGAGAAATTGTAAAATCATATGCTGTAGATATATTAATAATTGCAGAGTTTGGCTTATTTAAAATTTTTGCTTTCTAAAGTATCTGAGAGTGTAAGTAACATTGTAGAATAATTGATACTGTTGCAATAGCGTAGTAGTATTTCTTAAATAATTTTGTAAAACGTGCTGCTATAGGTACGAGGTAGGTCATACATACATTTTTAGATGGATTTTCCTCCCGACTAAGATAAATACCAGGCAAGGATTTTGCTTCTCTATTTGCCCCTCAAATGACTTCCACCAGACTAGACTAAATGCTTACCTATAGTCATAAATATAAATTTATCAGTACGCACTTTATATTCCTTGGTATTTATTTATCCGGTTCACAATACATATCACACTCCAAGTATATAAATATTTCCCTTCGCTTATAGTTGTACTCTTATAGAGTTGAAATCTCACCTACACTAACGGAGTCACAGTTTACTCAGCCGCGGAGCTCGAGTTGATACTCAAGTGTGTCGTGGAGAGAAGAAATATTGCGAATCACTGATCTAAGGATACCGAAATTTCCTCTTCCGCCTGCTCAGTAGGAAAAAACTACGCATGAAAGTAATGTGGGGTTGCGGCAACTCAAGGGGTAAGCGATATCTGCAGATGCTATCTCAGGGACAATTCATGTGATCAACCCGTTAAAGTAGGTAGTTTACCGGATATATCACCCTCACAAGTTGGCCTTTTCCTCGGGCTTTATTCTGCTCTGATAACAAACGTACCGATTCTTTCGGATATTTCACCAACGAATTTTCTCATTTGTGCATTATTTCTAACAGCAAACAAATCGTGCCACTAAGGTCATTATGGGAAATTCATTTTAAATTAAATTCTGAAAAATGATTCGTGTTTACTCTCTTGGTGAAATTTTACGTGGATGAATTGACTTTTGATTGAAAAGTGGCCTTTGTGATTTTAGTCCCCTCCCCTGTGGATAATTGACTTCGGTGTGACTAAATAGTGTTAATTGTACTCAAATCCTTCACGGTTTCCTCCATGGACTGCATTCCCTAGAGAATAGATCAATTATACCATTTATTTCTGTAACTAGATCGGATAGAGGAAAACATAACATCGCCTCTTTCACTATCTAGTACGACAGTTACCTACAATATATAACCCCTGTAATTTACATAGTTAATCGCATAATTGTACGGTAGGTGTACACGAAAACTCGTATTTATCAAGGTAAAAGGAATAGAAACGAACTTAATCATGCGAAATCTCATCCATCATGGCAGCGAATTTATGATCAACGGTACGAGCTCGGGGTTAGAGAGTTAGGTATCAATAGGATAGGAAAGGTTTTAGTTGATAAATGAGTTAGGGAAGGCAAAAAGAAGCATACCTGTTCCGTCTGGTTCTGTTTTCCACTCATACCCACAGGTACCAAATAGATGGATCGATATAGCGGAGAGTTATAGTCCAGGCAAAACAGACGATTCATATTACCTTTCGTCTTGATTAATTATTCGAATCCATTAAAATATTCAGATATCGATTTAAATACGTCTGTGTTTAAATCGAATATCAATCAATCAGTCAATCAAAATAGAATTTAAATTGCATTTCCATTCTTTGTCATTATTATTTCGTTTATCATCTCTCCTTTTAGATTTTTTTTTATTCTCAATTTTTAGCTAGTGAACCACAGAATTTGATTTTCATCATTTATTTTTTATTTTCACAATACTTTTTAAGCTTGGCAGAATTAATGACCAATCTATATTATTAATAATTAATTCGTGATATTTGATCATTCCGGTGGCAATTTAATTGATTGTCATACTATATTGCAATAATAAAATACTATACATAATACATTATTATATATAGTAATATATACGGTAAGGCAATGTCAATGAGTATTGAAATACAGATATCTTCTGGCTACAAAATTCACAATTAAGTAAATAGGTAAATTTCACAGTGCGATATCCCTTTTAAAGGATAAGGCTTAGCTAGGTGGCATTCACTGTTAATGAAACGTGGTCAACGCATCACAAAAATAAATAATAACAAAACAGTTATCACCTAGCTACAATATCTCATTAAAATATAGACATCTCCTAGCTACAATAATAAGCTATTTTAATACAGTTATCTCCCTTAAAATAAAAAAAATTAAAGTAGAAGCTTATCTAGACTAATTAAATTTACCTACCTCATTTACTCCTAATTTTACTTCCCTTATTTATAAAAAAATTCCCATGGCTCCTGGTAGGCCCTCGCGACTACCGTTGCAGTCCCGGGAAATAATATTTCGCCAAGCGTAAGACTTATTGTTTCCCCAAAGGATAAGGATGGAGTGAAGTCTTGTATTAAATTAATGATTCAATTTTCACTCCAAGCAGTCCGGCCCGCATAATCCGATAGAGTGATTTCTGAAGGAGCCGGGAAGAAATAGAGCAAGTAAAACTACGCTCGATTCCAGCATCCGGCGTTGATTAAAACTTAGCCCTGCCCTTTGTTCGTCCGTCATTAAACAAAGACGCCGTACTTCACTTGATTAACCGCCGGAAAAAGCGTTCCCTCCGATCAATCGATTCCTTTAAATTATTCCGGCGAAAGCGTTCAATCGCCTTGTTCCGCATCTCCGAATGATTAATGGCCGCCATAAAAATTTTAATTCCCGGGGGAAAACACGTAGGTGTGAATGGAGCAAAAAAAATCCCGCTTTTTTATTTTTAATATTATGGAATTCCGATGTGGCGCGGCTTTAATCCGCGGGATGAACTAGGTTAGCGATGGCTCGAGGTCAAAGGAAACTGCTATCTCTAGCTCAGCTGCTGGGGGTCACTCATTATCCCACGGAGGCCCGCTCTCTCAGGGAGGTCTCAACCCTCCATTTGTGGTACAGGATATTAGTTTTCCTCGCCACCACCTTCACAACCTTCTCCGTCATTCACTTCAAGTCCATCTATCTGTACGGCGCTTTCAAGGCGGAATCTTCCTTCGTGAGGGTGTTCAGCACTTTGTGGTGGTGGTCAATGTTCATGCTGGGCAGCGCCCTGGGGTACTTCATCATGATATTTACGAGCGTCAAAGTTTCCGGTCTGCTCCGGGAACAACGGTACGAAAACTACCGCAACGAGGGTGTTTCCAAGTACTTCCTCAACGTTTACTTCGTCCTCTCCTTTGCCATCGTCGAGCTTGTGAGACAGCTTTTCCTGGTCGCGTACGATGACCATAGGAACGTCAACAGCCTTCACTACTCCACGCTTGTGTGGCTGGTCACCAACGCCGCCATTGATGTACAGCTCGCCGATCTTGTGACGTACGTGAAGGCGAAGCAGATCAGGTTGAACAACGCCATACGTGAGCTTATGGGAAAACAGTCTAGGAGAGAAAAATGGCCGCCGGGAACTTCAATGACTCACCACCGCGTGGCAAACAGAAAGATGGCGATCAAAAAGATGGCGCACCTTAACCTGAGGATATGGAAGGATGTCGGTGACGTTAACGACGCTTTTGGGATGTACCTCTTCGTCCGTATTCCCATGGTTTTGATACTCGTCTGCCTGCACATCTATTATTACATGGAGATGGTGATCGGCAGCGCTCCCATGGGGAATAGAATCGTCGCTTTGTTGGATGGATACTCGTGGGGGATTTCGACGATAGTCGGGATGGCGATTCCGATAATTTCCTGCCAATCTTCGGTCAGACAGGTGCGAGATAGCTTTCAGCGTGAGCCCGTATGTTCGGAAATCGATGCGGTGATGACCAAACCATTTCCCACTCTATCATATCCTGAAAGACGTAGCTACAGATTTGTTCCTGCATCAATAGCTTTAACCCATCACCCCAATGCGGAATAATTCTTCAAAGCTCATGACGGGTATCCAGGTGCTCACTCTATATACTTTGGCACAAAAGTAAGGACTTCAAGTAATGGTATTAGTGAAAGTGCTTCGAAAGCTTATGACAGATATCCAACTTTATATATTTTGGCACAAAAGTATTCTTGATGAAGTAAAGACAACACCCTCCTAGTAATAGTATTGGTAAAAGTGCTTCGAAAGCTTATGACAGATATCAAAGTACCCACTCTATATTTTGCGCACAAAAGTCACCATTCTAGATGAAGTAAAAACATAATACTCCTGGTAGTAGTACTCTTAAAAGTGCTTCGACATCTAAGGTAATTTCGTACATATGGGCCCCCACCGGGTATCGAACCGGGGACCACTTTCACTATAGGCTATCCTCTGGGTTATCCCTTTTGCCTTGGGGGAGCCCACATAATACTTAGTATAACTCCTCTTGAAAGCTTTGGGGCAAAAACTACCATCCGCAGAATACTGGTAGAATAATTCTGGGAGAAGGATATTAAGAGCGTAAATCGCATATAATCATTAAATTACTCTGAATTTCATAATTTGCGTTATCACCCATGATACTTTACCAAAATTTACTTAGTTCAATCCAAAGCAATAGTTCGTACATATATATTAGGCCAAAGGAAGTAGAGAAATGAAATAGTTTTCAAACTTCGTTCTCTGTTCTTGAAAAGCATGTTAGCAATTGCGGCACAAAAAACTCAATAAAGGTTTCTTATCGGCATTCCGAGTAAAAAATGGGGGTCCACAGCATTAAATTATAGAATTCTACGTTATCAAATCGATGTGAATTAAAATCGAAGCTTATTTAGCCAACGGAGGCTACGACGTTGAAAGTCCCTCAAGCAGAAGGCATTAAGATAACCGGTTTCAGAGTGCCACAACATTTTTGTGATGCCTTTTCAAAAGCACACTTCATTTTCATTCGAATTGTCAAACCAAAATGTACTAAAAAAATACAACTGGGGAATATTTGTGAAGGATATATTCGAACTTATCTCTGAGAGATTACCACAGTACCTCTTCATAATCGTTCGTAGAAAAAAAACTTTCGTACTTGAACGTCCTTATATTTTACTGTTATCGTTATGTATTTTTCAATTCAGTGAGATACCGTCGAGATCTTTTAGCATGCTAGAGAAAGTATTAAAGGATCTATAGGTGAGTCAGAGTCGAAAGAAAAATGTAACGATAGCAAAGTATGAAGTCTCAGGAAAGTTTTTTCACTTCTTTCCAACAAACATTCCAGCGAAAATACGCCGAGTTTCTCTCTGCTTTGATATATTTCAGTGGATGAAAAGTAGCACACTTTCACTTAAAATGATCCTTTAGAAAGATCGTTCGTCGGAGAATTAGGAAGTAAGATAGATCCAAAGAAAAGTCATAAGCAATTAAAAATTGTTATCTTAACTGGAATGATGGTTTCAGAATGTCTGTTTTAATTGCTGGGCCCTCAACCATATAATGGATTTACATTTCCATTCGCCATTTCAGTTTCAGTGCTCCACCAGTAATTCTCTACAAGTCGCCTTCCGGAGTGTGGGCGTAAATGTCGAGCGACTGTCCTATTTAATTTAATTCGCTAATTACTGTGATGGATTCTTCGAAAGCGTCAATTAATTTTTAAAATAATTGTCCGCGGGTCTAACTCTCAATTATAAATTCGTCGTCAGAATTGATTACGTAGCGGTGAGGTCGAATAATATATTTTACATCTTTTGTGGAAGTTCTTTCATTGGTTTATTGTGATGCACCATTTTCTAGTCATCGTTATTTCTTTCGCGAAATTTGAGAACGTACGAGGGTGAGTCAAATGAAAACCTTAAAGAACGTTTTCCTAAAAATAACTTATTTGAGAATGAGAAATCTCCATTATTTTTCTGCCTAATTTCCGCTATTCTTAATACAAGTTATTCAAGTTTGGAGAGTGTCGGAATACCTCTGGGAAAAAGTTCTTTTGGTTGGCTACCGAACCAGTCATGTACCGCTTGGTGTATCCATATTTCTGTCCCTCTAATGCTCTTTTGAGAGGTTCAAACATATGATAATCACCAAAGGAGTGGGACCAAGTGAGTAAGGTAGATGTGGCAGACATTCAAAATGAAATTCACACAAGTGTTGTATGGGCAAAGCCGAGAATCGCTGTGCTACACAATGACGCCTTTAGACAACAGTCCAAAGGTACTAGTGACTGTGTTCCCTGTAGCCATGTAGTGTTCTGAAGTTTAGTTAATAATGTTCCAGAATAGAGGAAACATCACCTCAGGCTCACAGAGTCATAACTGTGCTTGACTGGAACAAGGAGTGTCTTCCAAAACATTTTTAATTTCCTGCTCTAATCGTATTCTTGCTGCAGGGACAAACCAGCTTCGCCATAATTTTTTTTCATTCTACAATTAGCTTCAGTTGGTTTTACCTCTTCAAAATTTAAAAAAATAAATAAAACGCTATTCTACTTCGAGGCGTGTCTACAGAGCCTTTTATCTATAGTTGCTATGTAAAAAATTGTTACTCCACGCTCTTCTTACTACTAATGGATATTTAATATATTATTAGCAGCAACATTACCAAATTCCAGGAATGTAAAATCGTATTTAGAGGTGCTATTACACTTTAAGGTTATCATTTGACTCACCTTCGTACAAATGAGTGTTCCACCTTAAGCTAGGTTCATGTTCCTTCACATTCTCTCGCCTTCACTTCTCGGTAATTCATTCCACTCCTTAAGTCATCTAATACCTCTTGTCTTAGTCATCTCCTCTGTCTTTTTCTTAACCTTCTTTCTAAAATTTATTTCTTCAGTAATCCCTCTCCTCTCAATATTTGCCCATTAATTTCCTCTGTCGGTGTTTAAGTACTTCGATTAAAAACCTCTTCTTTCTCACCATCTCTAGTACCTATGTGTTTGTTTTTTTATCAATCTAGCTTCCTTTCTCCATTATACGCCATACCCACACCTCGAAAGCCTCTAATCTTTTAATGTCCTATATCCTCTTTTTATAAGATCTATGTTTATGCACCCATTCAGCATATTACTCCACACCAAGGATCTTACTATTTTTTTCTTAATTCCTATATCAAGACCCTTCATCAGTTCCTTCCACTTAGAGAATTTTCCCTCGGCTAATTCTATCATTTTTCTAACCTCAGCTGAGCACATTCCATCTCCGAAAAGAAGATTAACCGAGTACAAAAATTGATCCACTTGTTCTAGTTATTCCTCATCCATCCTAGTCGTTAACTTAGCTTTATTTCCCTTGGAAAACCTCATTTTTCGTTATGCTTCCGTTTATTTTCATCGCAAACTACCTTGCTGTACACCTCAGAAAGAGAATAACGTATTTTTTCATAGCTCTATCAACAGTAAGCCTTAACTGGGTTTGTTGGGAAAATCTCCGTTAAAAAGGTTTGCTCATAGCTCTGTGCGTTCAATTTTCATGTGTCGAATAGTGCTATTTTTTTCTAATTGAATACGCCGAATATTTTTCGCCCAGAGAAATACGCCACGGAATATCGAATGAGAAATCGCTATACGCTGTTGTTTGACATGAAAGTTTCATTGATATTTTAGCATTTTATGGAAAATATCTCTACGGCCGAAAACCTTTTTACTAGTCGAAAAAATAATGAGTTTTACGCGCTTTCAGTGATTCTCTCTGGTGCATTATTTCATATTACAATATAAATGAGAACTAGTAGTGCCTCGTGATGATGTATTTTTGAATATTCATTGTTCGAAAACTCGTTTTTTATTACGAGAGGAATTTTTCAGTATTTTTTAACAAAGCCGAAGTAAATTTTAAAATATTTCCATTCAACTATTCTATAAATGAGTTTGAAATATATATTTATTCTAGAACTCTTGTGCGTTTATTTTAGGCCGTGAAGTCCCTCGTTAAAAATTATACAGTTTAAATAGAAATTTCCAGCGCTGCTATTTCTTTGTATAATATATCACATCGTTTTCCTCATGGGTTACCACCAAAGCTAACTCTTTTATGTTTTATTCACTCAAAAATCTTATTTGCCAAAAAGCTTCACACACATTTCACGCATAAATAAAAGGAGACCCGGAAAATTAATGCTTAATATCAAAGATCAACTTATGTGAATCCCTCAAATACAATTTTAGATAAGAATATTATAAATTCGCTTTACAGTATTTATTTATTTAACTCAGATATAATGCTAATTTTTAAATGTTAAATCGCTGTCTCAAGAACTGTTTCGAAAGAAAGCATTCATTGCTTAGAAAATATTTACGATTGACAATTAATGTGTTTTTTACTAAAAAAATAGATTCCGATCGAGTTATGTCCTATACTTGTGATCTGAAAATTGAGTATATAAAAGATATAGATTATAGCTCTTTTAAGCGATTTGTATATAATAGAATCCTGGGCACAGTAAATTTATGAATTGCTACTTTTACTGAAATTATTTTGATTCGAATTTAATTATCACATTGTTTTGTTTCATTAATCTCAAGATTTATTTTAAGTAAAATTCAACCTAATTATAGAAGAAGAAAAGGATTGCGAGACTTTTCTGTATTTTACAGCCAAAACAACATTCTTATATTCGAACATTTGTCATCGAAACTAAGCAGTCATGCACCATACTACCGCAGATGAAGTTTCCATTTAACAGTTATGTATTTCTCTCATTTAAGTCTACTTATAAGTAGCCACCTTAGGTGTAAAAAAATCTCAACATCTTAGCCTTCTGGGCAATATTTAATATTACCTTAATATTAAATGACTTCCAATAAATTATTAGGATTCGTACTGATTTATATTCTCTTAAAACTTACACATTCATGAGAAATTCTTCTAAATAGAGATGTTATTCTGAATAATTATTTTCTAGAAATAATACTTTAAAATAATTTCCCAAAATAACTACAAAATTTCTTATGAGTTCATCATTAATTTTTAAAAATTATATGCATTTCATCAGCTTGCACGACATAGTATCATAAGAAACTAAAGGTACTGACAGATAGGTATCTACTGCATATAAATATAAAGCATCTACAGTAAATACTAAAATTCTAGGGATGTTTTAAAAGCTTTTTTTCCCATGTTTTCAACGCAAATAAGAGAATGCAGGAAAAATTAAAATAAAAGAATTATTCCGCTTTCTCCACGTAACTTTCAATATTTTTCCATAAACAAATAGATTATTCCCAGCATATCCAAATGCAAGAAAATATTGAGATTGAAAGAATTTAGATCGACATTATTTACTCTTACAACGCAATTTACGTATGGAATACTGGACTGAACAAATTTTTAAAATGATATTTTCGTTAGAATGCATCTATTTTAATAGAGAGCGAAAATTTCCCACGCGTACATTTTAGATACACGATCCTCTTGGCATTACATCATCATGAACTCAGCACCCATCAGCTGACGAGTGAAGTGAAAATTCATTGGAAAACATCCACGCATTTCGGTTCTCAAAATCACAAACAAAAACCATCTCATTTGACAACGAAGCGGACGCGGCTTTCTTTGTCTGTTCCCTTTAAAAACACAAAAGCCCGTGAACCAGTTAAAGTTGGAGGTCCCATTATCAAAAGGTGTTGACTTTGATTAAAAGTATTTAGAATCTCTTTCCTCGTAGAAATCATTGGAGAGTAAGCGCGAAAGGGAATATATAGGCTGAAAATTCTTCACTTAATTCTCTCTCTTTCTCTCTCTGTCCCTTTCTCTTTATTTTACATCGCCGTCAACTCTTTCATTCCCTTTCCGTTTTGTTTTCTTTTCTCTCTCTCTCTCTGTCTCTCCCCCTTCATTAAGTCGTCCAATTTCCATTCCGGAGCAGTTTTTCTTCTTCTAAGTCTTCTTGGGAAACATAAAATGCCTGCTGCGACTTTCTTTGAGATTCAAACGTTCCCCCAAAACTCCGCGTTTATTCTAATAAGTCTGCGGAACTCTAATTATAGCACTCGATAAAACTCGCCTCAATTTTATTTGGATAATTTAATTCTAAAACATTCGTTGGGCGTATAAAAACTCAGTTACTAACTGATTGGACAAAATAAACTTCACCGCACTAAATCGGTCGAAATAAAGAGCCGTCAAGGATTGATAAACGCTTAAATTTAACTTTCTTTCTACTATAAAATATACAATGACGACTAGTTATACTATATCACAAGTTATAGTTATATTGTATCACAATTAGTTATATTATATCACAACTAGTTATATTATATCACAACTAGTTATATTATATCACAACTAGTTATATTATATCACAAATTAAGGCTTAATGACCGTTACTAGTGAAAACTAGTCTCCATTGTTTTTATGTAAAGTAAAGAAAGTTAAATTCAAATCTGATTGCTGATTCATTTATCAAGTAATGCTTAACATGTACATCTTCTACTGGTCTATAATCTTCCTTGCAACATTATTCATTTCCAGGCTATATCTCAGTACATTCAGTGTGCTGGCAGCTTATCTTACTCCATCTAGTTAATCAGTTGCTTTATTATCTGTCAATATCGGCGGACTCAAGATATATATAAGACTTTATCTTCATTGGCTTTCAGCCAAATGTTTCATTTTTCACATCCATTATTTCGTTTTCCCCTAGTCATTTTGAGGTTATAGCTGTTCTTATTTGCTTTAGGGAGATTTGACATATTTTCCATTGATCGATCCTGTTTAAATCTAGGTTTGATATAGTTGCTAATGTTTTCATTCTTTATTGTGCTATTATTTCGATTTTGTAGCAATTGTTTTCCCAAACTCGTTACAAGTATTAAGTGATTTGATGTCTATTTCATATTGTCGTAACCGTATGTTTTCCTCCGATACAATTTCCAATACAGATGCTAGGTTCGTGTGTTGCCTTAAAATCTCTAACACATCCATTTAGTATGCTGTTAAAATCATGAATTTTTTTCTTTATCAACCGTACTATTTTTGAGTTTTTAATAAAATTACGAGTGTGAGTTGCAATCATATCAGTGAGGGATTTTTTGGACCAGAATGGAATTTTTAATTCCCTCTTTCCATCTATTTCACAGTAATGATTATATTTTCCAACTTATAAAAATAATAAGAAAAATAGTGAAGGAGACCTGCAGAAGTAGAAAGGCCTACTGATGACATGGTTAGGAACAGAATGAATTTTTTATTAAAACGAATTATAAGAACTGTTAATTCTACATGATATTTCAGTTCTTATAATTAAAATTTCTTTAAAAGATTAATATCACAATTACCTATTGATAAATTAATACTACTTTTCTATTAGCTACACCATCTCCTATTTGCGATGCGGTTGAAGAATATTTTGTTTTAAATGAATGTTATCTGAAAATTCTTATTAATTGGTATCATTTATAGTCTATGTGATGTTAATAAATTCAAACCAACAAACATAGCGGTCAAATGTTGCATGAATTAATTTTTTGCTAA
Organism: Pachydiplax longipennis; assembly: GCA_036926295.1. NCBI lineage: Eukaryota > Metazoa > Arthropoda > Insecta > Odonata > Libellulidae > Pachydiplax > Pachydiplax longipennis. Next base: position 52,078,676 of record JAVFKF010000004.1, read on the forward strand.
TTTAAACTATTTATAAACAATATGTGATACTTCATCAACAAAATTTTAAAGATGCATTCAATCACTACTCAAAATTGAAAATATAATTCCCATAATACGTTTCATTAAAAAGTTATAGCCCTTCGAAATGACCCATGTTCGCCGATTTTTGCAAAAATTTCGAAATTTTAAAAATTAATAACTTTGCAGTAATTTTTTCTGAGCTGAAACTTTTGCATAATGGTTTTACCATAAAAGTGTGCCAGTTAAAAAATTTCATAACTTTAAAAAAAAAATAGAGGTCAATTTCTGTCCGATTTCCCATAGAATGGCCCATACTTAGAGATACTGCAATACCCTCGTTACAACGAGAATACAGTTTCTCTGTCGACCGTGATATACTTCATTCGAAATTCATCTCAAGGATTCGTAAACAATTTTTCAAATTAGGATGATAAGGAAACTTCTCAGGGATAAGAACGTTCCTAAAATTTTTTAATCCCATCACCAAACAGTACTCATAAATCATGCTTTCGAAGCTTGAATCTTGAAAAGCTTATCGTGCTGTAAACTATAGAATTAATGACAACTATCTCCTCATCCGTCTAAGATGTCTCACAAACCTTGAAAATGTGTTACAAACCTTGAAAATGTCTCACAGATCTTATTAAGTGTTCATGAAACTTTTCTTCTGGGCATGAAAATCCATACCTCACCCAACGTTTAGAAGTAGAAGTTCTGATTCTTCCATTTCTTGGGAAACATGTTCTACTTCGGCGGGATACAGCTTCTTTCGTTGAAACTCTCTCGCTTTGAATTACAAGGAAAGAACACGAACCTTGGCGTAAGTGTTTGAGCAGAACCGGTCCTCGTGTTGGAAGTCCGGCTTCCGTAGATTTCCCATTGAATGGACGTAAGTTTCGCCGCGATCTATTTTCTTCATTCCTCCCATTCATCCGTCCTTGCAAAAAGTGCGTCTTTTGCGAAATAAAAAGGAAAAAGTTTGGTAAAAGTCTCTCTTTAAGGCTCTTTTCACGTTTAAGTCAGAGTGGGAGCTTTCATGTAAGCACGCCTCCATGGAGTGGAGTGTTTACTTCACTGCAAGTAAGCTACACTCGTAAGAGACTTTAACTCCTCGTCAATCTTCATCTTGCTCTGAAAAGAACGAGTTTGAAAACTGCGAGAATCGTCGTAATTAGGGTTGGTTTCTCGCTCTCTCTCTCTCTCATTAGAAAGTCGAAAATTTTGATCAATCTGTTGTTCAATCATTTAATTGTTAAAACTATAAAAATACCCAAAATATTTTTCTGTTTGATTGTCATTCTGTCTGGTCTCCATCCTTACCACAGTTTATAAAATGTTTAATTCTAAGACCCAAAAAGATTTTTTTCTGATGCTGTAATATTTTTATCAGTGTTTATTTTCTCTGTTTTTATATCCCAAACGAAGAAAATATTTCTTACAGCTGTAGCTTACAGTATTCATAAATTATTCTCTGTGATGAAATTTCCATGTTCCGCGTAAAGCGTCACGATTAAGTTAAGTTACATGAAGTCTAGCGTTTTAAGTTACACGAAGCCTAGCGTTAATTTCATATGAATATAGTGGTGATATATACCAAGAGAGAGTTTACTATATATATTAGTCAAATAATTTCAGTATCTCTCTTTAGAGATATATTTTAAGCAATACAACTCATAATTGTTATATGATATAATTCTTTTATAATAATTATAATTATTTTATTTTAGTATCTCTAAATTTTTATCCACAGTATCTCCAGGGTATAGAGTAAATATATTACTATAACATAGTAATTTATTAATTTACGATAATTATTTTATTGGATATCACTCCAGAATGCACTCTATTTGCTAATCTTACTAACTAATATGGTAATCAATCTCGATATTACTTAATGTCAAAGGCTAATTCTGCTGTTTTCCATTACAAGGCTGAGATGGCGGGATGGCTTGTATCAGAATGTTTGCTAAAGACAAACAAAACCAATCTACGGAGACAGGTGGGTAAATGTTGTCCTCTTTAATTTTCCCAGTTTACTATCATTAAATATATAGCTCTTAGGGGTAAATCGATAATAAATTTCAATCAACAATTAAAGATTTCAGTTAAATTCCTAAGTAAATACCGAAATAAGGGAAAAAAACTTGGTAAAAAGAATGATAATATTTTTGTTAGTAACAATTAAAATAGATTAAATTTTCTGACGTTTTCAGTCGAGGATGTTAAACAAAAATATTTCCCCTTCATTCTAATTACACAGCCTATAATCACCGTAAGGTCTCATTTTATGTGGTGAATATGTTGCACTGAAAATTATATCTGAAAAGTTCCCCCTAAAACTTTCTTGCTTGAAAAAGTATGAATAGGCTCCGTAATTTTCTGAAATGGCATAAAATAATAGGTCACGACACCCATCTTTGGAATGTTTAAATAGTAATGAGTATTAATACAATCTGAAATCAGCAAAGGGCATACTCATTTTCATATTGAGAGAAATCAGAATCAGCAAATCAGAATAGAGACTCGCTAATATAAAAATGTACAAATATCCTGTAATATGAAATTTAATTTCAGAATAATTACAATATATATCTTTTATTACCTCTACATGAATATAGGCTTGTAGTTGATAAGCTTCATGTATTAGGGATAATTTTCGAATAGTAAAATCTCACTTTTAAAACAAATTTAATGACAATCGGAATAATAATAAAGCTAGATTTAGCTTTCTTTTATATCCATAAATTGTCAGTGGAACAAATCGAATAAGCTTTTGTCGACCACGATTTTCGGAGACTTTTTTAAAGGAGAGCTTCCTAAATAAGCCTATTTTCCAAGAAAATTTTGGATGAAAGAAATACCGCATCACTCCAAAATTGCATGAGAATGCTCGGCATAAAAGGAGACCTTTCAGTGTACATATACGAGGGTGATTTGAAAATTTTTCGACTCCAGATTTTTCAGAAATCCTCAGAAAATTTTCAGAAAACATGTCGAGAAATGGCGAAATGTCGGAAACTTTTCAGACCACCCATGTATAACATTTAAAATACTTTTCTGGTTAGTTTTTACTACCGTGTTATTAAGGCCCAGTTAGTTCATTTATCATGAAAGAGAAACGGCATTCAAGATTACTCGGGCAATTTAATTACTCTTTCATTTAAGCCTTTTCAAGAAGAAATTCTCTCATTAGATAATTTAATTAATGTTACTGTATGCAACGTGTTCATTTAGATTTAATAAGGAAATCTAATTAAAAACGCCTTCCTTGATGCTTCCAGCTTCATCTGTTATCAACGCAACTTCTTCATACTAGAATAGAGTATACGGCCTGCGCATTTTACGCCATTAATCATCACCTTGCCACATCGGTGAGTTGAAGAATACTTGAGAGTTTTATCATGGCACACCATGTATATTTCCATAATAAGCTAGAGTAGGATGTTAAGTTTCGAAATAAGATTTTCATGTTGAAGTATCATTTAGAAAACTTAGAATTGCTACTGTTTGTGATTCAGCTGTTGAACATAAGGAAATTTTCCTTTGCAGGTTTTCTCGACTACAGTCACATATCTCATAATCTTGGTCCAATTTTGGCAGCTCAACTCCGAATGAAGAATCTTTCCTTTAGAACGCCTTACTGCTTCTATTAAGCTGAAAATTAATCTTTTTTTGCAATTTGACTGACAATGAGAAGTGAAATCCTTCAACGCATCCTTGCTACATCATTTCTGATGTAAAATACAACATTCATTCATAAGTCTGTATATAACTTTTAAATACACAGTGTTACTTCGACTTATGAACCTTTCTACATATGAACTTTTATCTCGCTCCATTTTGACCTATGGGTAAGAAACTTAATTTCGAGATACGAACGGAAAAATAATCAAAAAATAAAATGAAGCAATGAGTTTCAAGATACAATCTTTTCGAGTTACTAATTAAGTTCGTAATTCGAGATATATTGCATTAAATCTGTCGCAATTTATTTCTGACAAACATGGAAATGAAGGGGAATTCAAGAAAATAGAACACTTCAGAAATAATTCTTATTTATTGTGTACGTTAACCTTCGCAAAAAGTGTGTCAATTTTTATTTGTAGCAAATTATTTCCGGCAGATTTTATAATTAGGGGGAATTCAAGGGAATAAAAATCTCCAAAAAACATTCCTCGTGGTTTTTTAATCCATCCGAAGTTCTATAATCATTTACAGAAAATGGAAACACGGTAAATAAAAACTTTCGTCGAGAGTTCTTGTGGATGTATCCTTTAGAAATTCCTCATCGGAATCCATGAAAAGAGTTTAACTATGAATGGGATCGAGATGGCTTAGAAGTCCATAACGAGACCCGTATAAGACAGATTTTGGAGCTCCTCCTGAGGAAAATTTTCGTTGAAACTCATCCAAGGGAGGTAATTGGATATAAATTTGTTACATTCGCTTCCCTCATCGGCTTTTTTCTCCTCTTCTTCCTCCTCTTCCTTCCCTTTTTGCCCTCTCTGGAAGCGCAATAACTCCTGATGATGCAGTAATAAAGGAGCTCTATCACGCTTAAAAGACTCGCTCCCACGAAGAGCCCACACGTTCCGCCGAGAGCCACTGTTCCACAAAAGACACAACGGAAACTTACTTTTTTCCAATTTGAGAACTTTAAGAGATGGTTACAAGGAAAGAGGTTTTACTCCGACGTGAATGTCGCCGTGGCAACGCGCGTAACGCTTTCCGTTTATTGAGTCATGGATGTGGGAAAAGAATTTCCGAACCGATTAATGTTAAAGCATTGTTCGTTTTAAGAGTTAAAAGAGGCGTTAAAAGGATTGCTATTGTGTGTTTGCTTTTTTTCTATGTTATTATTGGATGATTGAATTTTTGTATTAAAAGAAAACTGAAAATGTCACAGATATTACATCCGCCAATTTAGTTCTGCCACGTAAAAATCTTTTCTAACAAATCTATCACTATTGAAGTAGAAAATATGAAGATTTACTAATTTCTCGCCCATTCACAGTGATTTTCCCCCTGCCACACGCCAAATGGCAGCTTGTAGAGTACGTACGTAGATGTGGTTATAATTAGGTATTAAATTCATTTTTAAAATGATAAATTTCAAAACTTTTAATGATATTAGAAATATCAAGAGAATTTGACTTTATTTATAGTATGTTGTCATATATATGTATCCGTTAGTAGTAAGTAGGAATCTGCAGATTATAAAAAACTTTGTCAGGTGATATTGAAAGAAAGTATAGTTGAAATATCGTCCACAAGTTTTGAGATGAAGGTCAGAAAGTTATAACTACTTTATCTCTAGCTTTATAACTTTAATCTTAGAGCGATCAAGTACTTTTCCTTATACCTTTTTCCACTCCCCCAACTTTCATCAAAATCAATCAAAAACTCTATTTTATAAAGCTCATATCATTTATCATTATCATACTCAATGCGGATATTTCATGGTATAGTATGATAATTGTAATATGCGTTATTTCTGTCTGTTATTACAATGCGATGTGGTATATTCGGGTAGTGGAGTGTATAACTGTATAATCCTTCTGAAAGAGAGACATCAATTCATTTTCAGCGTACGAAGGAAAAATTTCAACGAAAAAACGTGAATATTTGTGTCAATAGACGACTATTAATGTAACTATTCGAATAGAAATATCTTATGATTTTATTCCATCCACCATTAAATTTAACCCTTAACCTCATTCAGTAATATACTGACCTGCTAAATCCAAACTTCCTCGAACGACCTTCCTGAGATACCGTTCACTTGGGAGTTTATCCAGGACCAGTTGCACAGCTTGCACATCTTCTGGTATCCTTTAAATTAAGGCACTGATTTACGATTAGTGGACTTAAAATAACATGGGACTGCGACCAAAAAAATGGGAATTTTCCTCTAAAATCTAATAGTTTTTCCCATATTGAATACGGAAAATATGCTTTTAAAAATTCCATCGTGTCAGCTTAACTTGCAAATCGTTTCAGTTCCAAGAAAAATCAGAGGCACACTTGGAAATCAAACAATTTTTTTTCGAGTGAAAATCTTCTATATCTACCGGTGGGAAAACCTTTTACGCAGCTCAACATTCTTAGGCGTGTCACGTAATTAGTTCATTTATTTTTGGTTGAATATGTAATAATTATATTACCTTATCATTGGTAACTAATAAAGGCAAGTTTTGACGTCAGTGATTGGAGTTAAACCTCCGATGGCTTCGACAGTGACGTTTGACTGAGTGACATCAAAATCGCTCTCACTTATTTTTTCAACATTATTTAAATAGCATATAGTAAAAATTTCAACAGCATAGAACAGAATTTGTAGTGTAATCGAATTTAAACTCAGATACTTATCAAAGGTAAATCAATCAAGATCAGACCTCAAAAACGTGTAGTATCCTTTCGAGCTATATACCACACTTTACCGCAGTTTATATTTCTTGTTATGTATGGTTGTCGTAACGTAATGGTGTAAACATAAACTGTATGAGTATGATGGCTGACGTTTGAGTAGAACGGGATAAGCTGGAGACGGAAAAAGAACCAGGAAACGAATGCAGGAGATGAAAAAAAGGTATCACAGGTCAACGGAACGATTGCTGAACATTTCTTAATCACACGTGCGTTATGAATGAAAATCCAATTCTGTTTTACGTGTCCATGAAACGGTGGTTTTTGACAAATCTGTGTATTATACCCGCTTATTTTGCAAGAAACCTGTACGCGATGGACAAAATGATGGTTATTTATAGCCTCGACACGACTGTAAACATAAAAATCAGTGAAAGAAACATGCGGGTGAGAAAAAATTATTTTGGCAGACCTGTGTAATTGAAAATCGCATATCCCCACTCATTCTAACTAACGTGTTACAAATTTTAAAAAAATCGCTCATGGCATATTGTGGCATTTACACCGGCGGAAATTTCATTCTACGAATGGCCTCTCCCTTCGCAACAATGATTGAATTTTTATTGGATTTTATTATTTACGGTTTCCATCCATCAATTTTCCGCCCAAAGAAGATTTAATTCGGCGTTGATATGAGCAGCAGAATTAAATTATTTTATTGATTGTTGTGAGAGAATGTTTTCGCAGCGATATTTAAATGTAATGTAAACACGTCGAAATTATTCATCTCTTAATCGTGAATATCCACGGCAATTTTTGAATGTGATAACGAAATTTATAGTAATTATTCATGGGTCGATACTAAAAGATAGATGAGCTGAAAAAAGAATTCGGGTCATAGGATGTGGTGCTCCATTCCAGGTAAGCGTAACATTTCATTTACAGCCCAGCTTTTGTTACGCATACGTCAAAACTCTAAATCTGGTTGCCAATCAAACATGCATTTGTTTGCGTTTTCGAGTGGCTTACTTTTTACCGTACTGCTCTATGGTGTTGATCTGTATCTCCTCGCAGCTCGGCAAACAGGGACAGTAAAGACCCTTCTTCAGCTGATTCCACTCTGATTTCTGGACTGATATGGTTCCTTTTGACATAGAAATTCTGATTAATTTTCCTGCATAGAAAGATAAAATTACAGAGGTTTAATCATGTTTCATTTAATTACCAAATATGTCGTTAACGCAGAGTATACCGGCGAGGTCGCAAGCATCTTCCGGAGCTGAAACGATATATATGAATCCCTTTATCATTTATTTAATAAGTCGTAAATTTATTTTTATTGCTACAATAGTATAGCAAATATTATAATAAGAAGCTGATGATTCTTAATTTATCTTGTAAAATTATTTAGTTAGTTTCGATGGAAATTAATGTTGAGATAGCATTAAGTGTAGCTTGTGAGAAAACCAATCCAGTTCAATATTATATATTATTAATAAATTTAATATTTGTTTTTTAAGTTAAAGGAAGGTGTTGGTTTTTATTTAGCATCTAATAATTTTTGTACTCAAGTTCAATTTTTTAACAAAGCAAATGAATTTGACTCGTTAGAATGCAGGTTTATAGAGGAAGTTATCTTTCTTAAGAAGAAAGAAGATAATTTTGAATATGTACTAATGATTTTACCTTAGCATTACAAACTCATAAAAGTATAGTTTGAGATCGATCATTGAAGTTAAGCCTCCAGAAATGATGCTCATAAAAACTCATACTTTACGAGGTTAAAACTTAAATTTGTCTGCTCAAAGGATATTTGGAGGAATTCCATCTTACAAAATCATTTATTTTAAAGAGTACAATAAATGTGAAAATATTCGTATAAAACCACATATTAGTAATATTTCATCGAAACCATTCGCGATTTTCTAATCTGTCGTTATTTACAGGGTCTTTCAATACGATGAACCGATGCCATTAAGTTTTATTTCGCTAACACTTAGAAAGTTTTATTTTATTAGCATTGAAAGGAAATTTTATGAAGCTATATTTTATTAAGCTTATAAATCGCTTGGTTCTTTTGAAAGACCCTCCATATAGTTAACTCATTACGATAAACGTTTAGTAGGAAACTTAACGTTATCACACTAACTACCGTTATCTTGAACACACTAATTACCGTTATCACCATTGTTTAGAATTCTAGCGAATGAAGCAAATTCCAAAGCTAACTCAGCCTGAATGAAATAGAGATAAAGGTTTCGTAAACAACTCCTTGGAAACCACGATCTCCATCGACAAAACCCGTTGCATTAGAAGAACCTCTTTTACCTCACTCCCAAGCGGCGTCTTATTGGCCTCCAAGCTTTAGCTTTCATCCCAGCACTATTGCTTTCGTAATAAAATAAATCGAAAAGACTTTCGAGTCAACTGGCGCTCCTCGAGAGCAGGCCCTCATAACCGCATTCTGCACATGCCACATTTGACGCCCAAAATAACCCCTCGAGTCAAGCCGGTGTATGGCTCTCCACACCTCGAGGGCCTTAGAAACTATTCCTTGACACTGAAATAGAATTTCGCGAACCCGCGGAATTATTTTCGGCTTTCTTGTTTCCGAGAACTTGAGTGCGAACGAATGAGCCCGGAATGACTTTTCCCGCGAGAAACCTGCCGAATCACGGGGTGAATTTATAAAGGCGTTTGGGTGAGGGAAGTGCCCCATCGATATTCAAGGAGTGAATATTCGTGCCCGCTTTCAAACGCCTCACCAGCGCTGGGCGTCAGAGGAGGAGTGCAGTTGCAGATCTTCCTCTCGTGTTGCAGGCGGCATTGGACAGTGCAGGCGCTGTACGAATAATGAGGGTAAGGGTATTTCTCGCTTCTCTCGAAGGGGAACTTGCACCTCCTCTTCTTTGGATCGATGTCCACTACGTCTTCCCCGTTCTGGACCTCCTGGACCGAAAATCGCTTGTAGTACTGGACAAAGGGTGCAGTCACGAGTGGGTCTTGGGAATTGAGATTCGGTACGTCTTCCGAAGAGTGTAGATACACCTGACGGTGGAGTTGGAGAATGCACATGTGAATGGGGTCGACTCTCTGTTTGCTGCCGTCGAATTTTTTAAAGGGGCCAAAGAAAGTAGCGGAGTTTATTCTCGGGAAGGAAGTGGATTCCTTGGGTACACAGACGTTTGGAGATATATTTGCATTTTGTGGGAGTTACCAAAAGGGGGGGAATCAATCGCGTATATTTCGAATGTGGGTCTACTCGAAAGAAGCCAGGAGTTTTGAGGCGTCTTGGAGAATGATACACCAGCTCGATAACAATTTTGTCTACGCCATTCTTTGTTTCCAGTTTATATCCGTGTTATATATACTATAGTTTAACTTTATTTTCATCGTTAACAATTTTATTTATGCACGTATTTACCATCAATGCTATTTATTATTTTTCCAATTTATATGCGTTTTATATACGTATATATTATAGTTACACTTTATCTTCATTGTCAACAATTTATTTTTGCACTTATTTATTATCAATTCCATTCCTTATTTTTCCAATTTATATCCGTTTTATATCGTTCTATATATATTATAGCTTTACTTTATTTTCATAATCCCATTGTGTCTTTATTACTTACTTAATTTTACACTTATTTTCGTTTATTATAAATACAGTCATCACCTTAAGCAGTTCAGCATTAAGCCCTCCAATTTTTAAATAATAGGAGGTATCAGTGCTAAACTGTTTAAGGCTTATGAAATTTGTCCTCGGAAGGTTTCCTTTCTCTATTCTTCCCCACAAAATCAGGTTCGACTCACATGAGTGTCCATGAACCGCGAAATGACGCCATCTCTTTTAATGTTATATCTCTCAAAGAGGGTACGGGCATTTTCTTTGGTCTTCCGTTTGGATAGATGTAAGGGAAAATCCTAATTCCGTCCTTTATAAACTGAATAAGATATTCCTTCTTTTATATTATACGATGTATTTTTTCCTCGGTGCTTTGATTGACTCCCAACAATCGATAATCATGTACCCAATAAAAATTAACTTTTAGATATTCAACGCAAGGTACTTTTTTCAGAAAACAGTAGTCCGACCATGTCTCAACCATTTAAAAATGAAAAATTTCCATAAGGAAAGGTAAGATTTTCGTGCCAGTTTCGTTGAGCGTTTTCTAGAGAATCAATTCCGATATTGTTTAGAAATAAATTTGTCATTTTGTACTTAGCAATTTTACCTTAATCATAGAGAAAAGAACCCTAAGTGAGCTAAAAAAAATCGTGGTTCTAATGCTAAAATTATCAAAGCAATGGTTTAACACTCTACAAACGTACAATAGCTTCTTTTATGTTTGCGATGATGTTTACTTCTGCTAATGTTACAATCCTTCAATCAATTTTTTAATTCTAACACAGTGCTCGGTTGAACAGTGATTTCACCATATTTTTATTTAGCCAGGACACCTGAAATTCAGCGGTAACAGCTTTTATATTAGCTAAAATGCATATTTTTGGTAATAATGTCGAAACAGAGTTACCTGAGAAAACAGATGCCACTGGTAGAAAACGAGACTTAAGGCCAGTCAGTTAAGAGCCATTTTTGATTCATGTATGAGCAGAAAATGTATGGATTTTTAAAGCAATGAACTAATTAGTATAGAAGAAGTATACAAAATTAGTTAATTCGGAAAAATTCTAAGTAAATAATCAAATAATATCTTCGAATCGCAATTATCGGAAATGTAATGTCTTAAAAAGTTGGTGAAATCTCTTGCTTCGATTATTTAGGGTAATAACTTTAATATATACCCATCAATTTTTGTTTTCATATTTCATATATTAAAGTTAGTTTTATAGAATTATACTTCAGTGGTAATGATCAGGGAACTTAAATGTAACAGCTTTCATTCAAATAAATAGTTATGAATTAAATATTGAATCCTATAAGTGTTTGTAACTCACAAATATAAATTTAACATCATTCTCAAATAAAACTCAACACGCCTTTTACAGCAATTTGAAGGCATTCCTTATCGATCAGAGTTTATGATGTTTATTTTTTATATAAGGATAGAGTATTAAAATTTTATTTTGGATCGTATTTCTTATAGAACTTTGAAGTGTTTACCTTTACTAGACCGCCTCTCTCCATCATATTTTACGCTTGTTTTTCCCATTTTACTATGAAAATAACTTGACTTATATTTCATTTCGGTAATATTTGGTCGTGTACTTTTCGGAGAAGCTTTTTCCTTAATTGAAATATAAAAATTTAAAAATTTCAGAGTAAATAAGCGACTGACGCTATTTCTTGAGTTTCTTAAATGAAGAAGCATAAAAAATTTCTTTAAAATTTCGCTTTTATTTTTAATATACTCGTAAATTCATCAAGAGTTACTTCTGCGCGAAAATGCGCCAGCACGGAAATTAAAATTGCTTTACTAACGCATCTAACCCTTTTTCGATTCTCATCTTTTAAGGAAAAATCCTTATTTTTTGTGCTACAATGGAAAAACATACTTTAGACATTTTTCTAGACCAAAGAATTATACTCCTATTTGTAATTAGAAACAATTGGTAATGGACATGAATAGTTTATTTCCGTTGAAAATATAAAATAGCATTTATTTATGTTAAAAATAATTTTTATTCTCTCAATCAGCAGTACCTCCCATTTTATACTTAATTATCTTTATGTATGAATATTCATTCATGAAAATTTACCCAATAGGAATAGAAAATTAACTATTTTCTTACCCTTGACTCCACTTTGACTCGCAGGTTTAAGGTACCTGGTCCTACTTTTCTATCGAAGCTCTTATGATTCCTTTCTAATGTTTCACTGAAAAAGATACACGTTGTTTCATTAGTTAAGGATTGGCTTATTGGGAATTATTTACAACAGATCTTAAAAATTATACCCAATTCTGAAAATACAAAATTTCTTTCCTGTAAAAATCGCTATTAACTAAAATATGGATTTTATTATCAAAAAAATAATTAAATGTAATTTTTATCTTGCTTTTCAATTGTTTAATTTAGAAGTCAGCAAAGCTTTCCAAGGTTCCCATTTCATTGTTCAGGAGCTTATTTTCAGAAATCACGAATTAATATTTCGTGAAATAATCCAAAGTATTTTCATATATGAAGAAACAGTTATACATGTAATGATTATATGGCATTACATTTCAGATTCACAATCCGTTGTGAACGACGGGTAACACTTATCCTTTACTTTGAATAAGCTCTCGCTTGTCACACGTTTATATAAGTTACAATTTAGTCTGCGTACCTCGCCTGAATAGCGTTGATAGAGTAACAAGTCCCGATTTCGGTGAGAATCTTCTTAAAATGGGAGCAGCAATCGAATTCTTCATCGTTCCAACTACACCTCTCAAATATATCTTCACAAGGACTTCTCACCTAAGGCAGAAATAGCACTTGTCGCATAAAAAAAAATATTTCCCTTCCATCGCTGAGAGCAAAACTAGCAGATCTGAAAGATTTACAAGACAGAAAATCAATCCGTGCGCTCGTGCATACATATATTTTTATTTTCTGCCATCAGTCACCTCCTTTTCGTACTTTAGCCGAAAGCGCTGGAATTAAAAAAAGCTTCAAGGAGAGGAGCTCGACTTAAGGAATCCATCCTATGCCTCGAGAATTTCTATAAATATTCAAATCAATATGCAGGTATATACTGCCGATATTTAGAATCCCATGATGTCTGACATCTTTGTAACCTCGTGGCGCACTTTTCTATGCATTCTTTTTTAAAATTAAATAAATTGAAACTCGTAAGTTAATGAATAAGAGGTCCAAATGACTCTCCGATCGCCGAATTTGGCGGTGGACGTCGGGCCAATTCCTCGGAAGGAGCTGGAAACCGCGGACTAACGACATTCTGGGAATCACCCAATGCACATTTCGGTAGCAATGTCACCATCTGTATTTACCCCAGACAATGGCATATTCGGCGATCATATCGAACCTCTTATTTTCGTTTACTAAAAATCATCATCATCATAGGTCATTCAATCCGTAGATTTGTTGACTGCAGCCCTCCATTCTTCTCTCTCTAGTGCTAACTTTACTACATCCTGATATCTCTTCTTTCCTATATATCTCTTTATTTGTATAAAATATTCATCCCTTGGTCTTCCTCTTGCTGCTTTTCCTTCTATTTTTCCCTCAAGTACGTTCCTAACAAATCCATTGTGTCTCAAGATATGTCCAATCCATCTGGTTCTTCTTTTTCGGATGATGCTCCATATTGTTTTAACCTCTTCTATTCTTCTGTATACTTCTTCATTTTTTACCTTATCTGTCCATTTGATCTTCATACTAAAAATCATAGAAGGATAATTTATATTAAATAGATTCACCTATCAAATATGATCTCTTTTAGCTTCCGGGGAAAGTTATTGTAGGGGCTGTTCTAGCACTGCCTCTGTGTTGTTGTACTGATCATAGAAGTTCTATTCTTGGCTCATTATATGCATCTTTCTAGTATTTTCAGTTTCTGATTTTGAGTTTTGAAGATAATCATATTGAATGTTGGAAGAGAATAGTTAGTATCGTAAAAATTATCTTGTTTAATATAGTGTTTATATGCTTATAAAATATATTATAGATATATATTATAGTTATATATTACAGTTATATATTATAGTTATATATTATAGTTATATATTTTAGCTATACGTTATAACTATGTATTATAGTAATTTTAAAAGTGCTTCGACAGCTGAGGTCACTTCGCACGTGTGCCCTCATCGAGAATCGAGCCCGGGACCGCTTTCACCAAAGTCAAACACGTTCCTCACTTGAGTCTTGTACTTAAATAAACCAACGGCCTTCAAGCTAAAATAAATATTGTTTCACGAGAAAACTCTGACGGAACACAGATGTTCAATACAGAGAAGTGCAATTTTCTTATTCAAGGAAGAACAGTATTCAACTGGAAGTGCGTTTCTCTTATTCAATAAAATATAAAGAGTTTCATTTTATAAACCATAGTTTCGTTACCAATTCGTAACATATAATACACAATATTACTGATAAGTAGTCGAAGGTAAAGTAAGTGATCTAATTGATACTAAGTGCTTCGTTAGGTATGTATACTTATAAAATTAAATAGATGATTATTTGATGAGGAAATTGAAGGCTTTGATCCCTAACTTAAATGTTCATTATTATACTCTATTATCTGTAATGAAAGTGTCATTTATATTTTAGCTCTTATAGGGAAATCAGATAACTTTTATTGTAATATACCGTACCCTCTAAGAAAATAAATCTTTAAAGAGCCCACGGTCTCACGTTTTAATCGCTTAAGATGGGAAAAGGGCTGAAGAAGATAAAATGCAAGTTTAAGAGTTTATCGAGTGGAATCTAAAGACATGCGATGAAAACTGTAATATCCCTTAATTCCTTGTTATAATGCGATACCAGGAAGTTTCTCAAAAAAGAGACTTAAATAAGAGTTCCAAAAGTTTTTTAAGGGACAAAAAAGCTCCGCTAAGATGCCAATTTTCGCAGATTTCCTCATTAAAATCCTATCCACCTGCCCATCAGAGCTCTATCACGACGCATTTCCACCAATAATGGGAAATTGGGGCAAAGAAAATTTCGCAGCGTAATATGGAAATTATTACTTTTCAGCGAAAACACGGAGAGGAATTCTCTGGCGGAATAGATGTTGCAAGTTAAGGCAAAGACAAGATATTTCAAATTAAGATCTCAAACTTTTCACGAACACATCTCTTGATTTCTGTCCGTTTACTCTGCGGAACTCTTTCCTGATCGAGAAAAATTAAGCCTCTGAAGAATACCGATTTTCTCTTCTCCGCTGCCTCATCCACTTCCTTCACGGCAAAATGAGATGCCAATTTATTTCGAAAATTGTCCTTAATGATTATATTACGAAAGTTTTCGGACACATTCACATTTTCCCGGAAGTCAAACTTAATCTTCAACAAATCCCGAAGTTTATATAATACAAAATTGAGACTGGTTTCGAAAAGCTGTGAATTTTCATTTAATTTAACTTATTAATTTTAACGTTAACAGATCAAAATTTAATAAACTGATATCCATATTGCTATGGTTTTTAAATCTTTTGGATAATCTTTTCGTCTCCAAAATTCCGTTTCGTATTTTTACATTATTTTATCGAAATACTTTTTTAGGTTATTATTAATATTCTCCAAGGAAATATATTCTCTTCGACTTTCTTTACTTTAAAACAGGAATGACGTCGATTTTCAAACTTATTGATTTACTGGTTTGGTTTTGATTTATCAGTGACATCCCGGTACCCTTATCATGCTAGAGGAAAGGAAAAGTAATTCCGGGTATAATATAGATTCGATAGGTTGTCTTTCTCATCTTCATTCCTTTAAAATGAGAAACATCTTAAGGTCCCTCTTATTACAGAATTGAGAACTCATATTACTGTTATAAGGAAAGGATAAAGTAATACTTTTGATTCCAAGTAAGGAAATAAACGATTCCGTTCAATATGATTAAATGAATAATTAAAAGCAGTGTTCTTAATCATGCTTCAGCTGCTAAATTATGACGAGGGAATCAGAAATATTAGCATAATTTAATCCCTTAAATAAGAGCAAATAATAAGTGCCTTTTCGAATATCATTGACTGAATCGAGAATCAGTTGATTTACATCTTTTTTAATTCTTGTATGTGTATCTTTTGAGCCGGATATTATATTCCGGATAGCCAAGTGAGGAGCGTGTACGCATGTGGTGGAAGCGGTCCTGGGTTCGATTCTCGGTGGGGGTTCACCATATGTGCGAAATGGCATAGACTGTAGAATCACTATCTAAATATGCTACTACATATTCCTTGAAAATAAGAAACTTACCAAGGTTCCTTACATCACAAAAGAATTGAAATGAAAAAAAGATATTGTTACTACTATTATTTTTTCCTTAAATATTACCTTTAGTTTATTTTATATCCACTGCTAAGGTTTTTCATTGTATTTATATTTACATATATATTAATTATGCTTTATCTATATCATTGATGACAGGTTAAATGGAAGAAGAGACTTTTTAGCCTCAATCTCGCCTAAATAAAGAGGTTTAAGGTGCCAAACCCTACCAGAAGATATAAGAGTGTTGCCACTCTTACTTATACCATTTTTGCAATTTCTTCTAGGCCATCCTTAGGACAAGGTAAATTCTCATCGCAGAAATCCACCGTGTAATATAAATTTCCTCGGAAAAAGGCCATCTCTCTTATAACCTCATCCAGGTTATAATCATGCTCTTCTCCAAATAACCTGAAAATGTTACCAGTAGTCAATGTAAACATTTCATAAAACCATAAATAACACATTACTAAATTTGTAAGTTTGGCTCACTCATCTGCGACTTTGAAAACGTTGGCGTTGTCTTGCTCACAAATAGAAACCGCTGGGAATGATGTGTTCCAGTTCAGGTAGTTCGTGTCCACCACAAAACTGATGGGATTGCTATGCACAACTTTCCAGGATTCGATGATGAATAGTGTGCAGTAATATAAAGATACGCAACAAGCGATCAGCCAGAAGAACCTGAAAATATCGATGTATTTAATTGGCTTAATTTTATTTTCATTCAAAGATATTACTGTACAGTAATACCTCGGCCGACAAGTAACCCGGCTGACGAAGATTATTCGAACTCAGTTAACGAAATTTGTAGTGGGTAGAGATAGAAAAAACCGTGTGAGAACAATTGATTAATCCTCTTATTTGGTTTCATCGAATATTTCGAAAAAAACGTTTCGAGTTTTCGGTATATCATTACCGCGCGGAACGATCGAATGATTCTATTCGGTTCCTCATTCTTACCTATATTTCGAGTGAACCATTTGATGTATTCTCTGTTTCACTCGCTCCACGCCATCAAGAGAAGGAATGAATATATAGATCGGATAAGAAGAAGTAATTGCTTGATTAATATGAAAAATTTTCAGTTTTATAACGTGCCATGATATTTATTATTCTCCTTTAAATTCTCCTTCATCTAACTGAGTAACTCTTTATCTCTTGTGAGTTTGGTGAGTTTTTGCCCTTTTATATTGTGGTTTTTACTTTTTTATAAAACTTGTATTTACATAATGAGCAGCTTCCAGAACGAATCAAACGATTTTCTATAGAAACCTATAGGAACATTTCGGGTAACGAAAAATTCGGCTAACGATTATGATTCCAGAACGAATTATCTTCGTTAGCCGAGGTTTTACTGTAATGAAATGAAGATAGGAGGTATTGGACCTTTTACAAAAATGCAAAGAGAGAATATATTAGATGTACTTAAGAAATATTACTTAATTCTTCCGTTGAAGGGAAGGTATTTAACATTGAGCGTGGTTGTGTATTTTGACCTAAAACTAAATGGCCAGAAGTTGCAAAACTTGCTCATTATTGAAAATCGACGCCCCGGTTCTTTTGAGAGACATGTTTGATCTCCAGTTCGACCCCAGGTGAGGCAAAGCTTTCTCAAAGGTAAATGTTAACAAAGTTCACTTAATCGTTTACAGTTTATATTTCTGTCGCAAAATTAAGTTAAAAAGAATCATCGTACAAACTTATGACAAGTTTCAAAACGAAATTATATAAATTATATAGTGTTAACATTATATATGTTATGGATTTCAAAATTCTGAGAACATTGAAACCATTGAAAATTTTGGATCACTTATTCTATTGCATTCAGCTCATATGAGGAACGTTAGATTCTCTCCTCTACAAATATTATTAACTACACCGTTACTGTCTACTTCTATTTTCCTATTAAGAATCAATGGGCACTCCAGCTAGTGTAACAATTTAAAAATTATGATTATCTGATTATATTATATTATCGATATATATTATATTATCGAAATTCAAAAAATTTCACTTCGTAAATTACTTTTTTAATTTCGAAAATGTTGCAGCAAACATACTTATAAATTGAATCACACTTATACCAATATGAACAATGAAATACGGTGGACAAATCCGTTCAAACTTAAGGACATGTTCTCATCATCCTTCTTAACGAGACGGACTACGAATTTCGCCAAAAGACATTTGCTTAACGTGACGTAGCAGGCAAACAAAAGAGGGACGAGCGCTTCAAGATTTTTACTTTTCCATCTTCAACAGATGCGTTCCAGCTCTAAAAGCCTACGATTACGATTAAAAAAAAAGAAAGAAACTTCTCAAACACTGCATTACCTTTCGCTCCAGTGAATGTCTCTATCCGCAATGTACTTTAGCCCGTGAATGGAAGTACGTGACAGGTATTCGATAACAGTCTCCCGAGGCGGACAGAGAGTCCATTGTCTTCGCGCCATCTTCACGGATTGCTTGCCTCGTCTCCGCAGTAACGAATTTTCATTCCCTTAAAAAAACCACGGTTTCATCGAGGAATTCATGAGATTATCGTTGTAGATAACATTTTCGGCCTCCCATCTCTCATCCACGGCGTCCATGTTTTCGTTTTATAATAAAACCCTTTCAAATATGCATGAGTGAGAAGGCTGATTCCCCTTCCTCCTTGAATATATCATAAGTCCCCTTTTTTTCTGGCGAGCGATGCGTGGTTTAAGTAAACATGAGATGTTTATGGTTTTTTATGATCGGGATTTCCGTATTTTTTCCCCGCATCGATTTCCCGATCGCCTGTTACGAGGCTATTTGCATGTATAACTAAGAAATTTTCCTCTCGTAAATAATTGAGGTTGCTTCGGTGGTGGCCTTATAACATACTTACTTCTCTAGAATTTAATTTTTTCCGACGTAAAATTTTCTTTCTTCATAAAGGTTCTTCATATATGAGCTAACCTTGCGTTTACGTCACTTATTACGCCACTCATTTCTGTTTATTGGAGTGATTTCCTTTTAATAATAAAGGTATCAGCAGAAATAAATTCAAACCTGTGCATATTCAGAACATGCCCTTTTTTCATCATTCTTCCCCCAAAACAATATGAGCTAAGCTCTTCATATAATCTAGTACTCAGCGATATTGTGGTATGGAAAAATGTATTCTTCAAACAACTAAAGAATCACACATTCGTAAGCTTTTTATAAAAGAGATGATTTGTAATCCTTCACTATAATCTTCTATTGTTTTCAGTTTTACTATAACATTGACTATAAACGATGACAATTTCTTGAAAATTAAACTATTAAGTTCGAAATCAATTACAAATTAGTTTATTTTTTGGCAACCAGTTTTGTTGCATAAATTCTGATCTTGGGAATCGTAACTAGAAGATAGTTTAATGCATGAGTTTCCAACAGCACGCGTAATTTTATTCTTTTCTATTACGAACATTAGAAGGTAAATTAACATTATCCAAACTCTAATAATATCAATGGCCTTTGTTATTTTGTTATATTAAAACCTTTCCTAAAAACAATCTTTTTAATTTATCACCATATCTT
Source organism: Pachydiplax longipennis (assembly GCA_036926295.1). Lineage (NCBI taxonomy): Eukaryota > Metazoa > Arthropoda > Insecta > Odonata > Libellulidae > Pachydiplax > Pachydiplax longipennis. The sequence goes on from JAVFKF010000004.1 coordinate 52,098,499, forward strand.
GATATTTATTTAAATTATCCAACCAAAGAATTATTTGATGCTTCAAATTCTCTTCGATAGGAAACAAGTTCTCAATTTTTAGATCTCAATTAAAGTCTATACCATTATGTGATCCATAGCAAACTTTCGACATTTATGTTCCCATATTCTGATAGATCGTTTCGTGACTTGTGAAAGTGAATATCATCAATTCCCTCTGAAGCATAAGAAGTAGTAATAAATATTTTTCGTTATCTGATTTTCATTCATAATCATATGAATTAAATCTTGCGAACAATGAATATCATCTCAAATAAATTTTGTCGGTCCTTCCATTTCCTCTAACTTCCTCTATTACCCAACTAAATGCAACTAATACTAACTAATGCAACTAAAAATTTCGAACCAAATATCAAATTTGTTATTTAGTTTGCGGTTGTATCAAAAAGCTATATAACAGATATTTTCACTTGAGCTTTTTACCTCAAAATTCATCCATGAATTTCTACAACAGAATATGATAGGCATGAATAGTATCACTATTAATTAAAATAAATGCAATTCTGAAAAAGGATCATATTGACCCATGGCCTTATAAAGTATGACAGATATATCGGATATTTAAATATTAAAAATTCTTAGAAATTCTTTAACACAGAATTTTATTTTGTCTCGATAAATGCTATAACTTCAATATGCACATTTTAATTTTTAACATTAAGTCTACATATCAAGAGAAATTTATGACATTGAAGTAATAAAAATTGGGGAATATTACAATAATTCCATCGTTCAGCCAAAACTTTTGTATTCGCAGCCATCCGAACTAGGAATTCTCATTCGTCGAAAATTGTTTCCGGAGGGCAAAAGTCTCTCCTATAAAATTCCCAGAGTTAATATTTTTCATCTCACCATTCTTCATATCTTTTTCCCAAAGGCTATGCCATTTGCCCAAAGTAGCTCTTGAAGGCAATCGAAAATCAATATGTGTCACAATTTGAAGATGGAGCTAGCTGCCGTCGCGACGAAAAGTCAAGGGAAAAAATATATATTCCTCCTGGAGCATAATAAAGCGTTCCTTTTAAAGATGTGACAGCTCGAGCTGAGACATGCAGCAGGGCGCACACACCTTTCAGAGCCTCTCCGAGGCCCGTTACCACATTTCAAAGGCCATCCGACCAATATCTCTCCTGGGATTGCCCCTGGGTTTCCCGACCTTTCCACCATCCACAATCGCTCAAAGTAAAATACACTCCCTTAAATATTTACCTGCACTCGTCGCCCTTCTAGCTACCTCATACGTTTTTCCGGTGTTTGTGAACAGACAACTGCAGGTGAGGGAATTGGTTATGGCTGGGGCAGCAATTGGGTATTGGCTGCTTCAGCACGCGATGGGTATCACGTGCTTATTGTTGGTGTACACTAGAGAAGAAAAGGTCCGAAGAATTTTCGAAGTACTGGTGGAGGTGGGCAGGGATGTGCAAAAGAAAAGCGTAAATGTACACAGAGGTATATTCATGATAAACGTGGTCCTTTTGGTGATATTGGCCATCGTAGTCTTCTTGTTCACCTTTTGCGAGGTTTATCTGTACATTAACAATGACACGGAGATTTCCATTCTTCACTTCTTCTGCGCCTTATACTGGATGCTGACCATCTTCGTTTCTGAGATTCGAATGCTGAATATCTTCATTCTAACTAGATGCATCATTACCTCTTTCAACAACCGGCTGAGGGAGTCCCCTTCCCTTCCTGAACGAACCATTTCCTGCGTGGATAATGCGCGGATGGAAGATCAGGACATTCCTGAATTCGGCGTGTCACCAGCAAATGAAGAGATGTTGGTCAATAGGTTCCGATCCATGCAGGAGGTGTACTTTCGGATGGTGAATTTACTAATGGACGTCGACAAATATTTCGGTTTGTTCATCCTAATTAGGAGCGTGTACTTCCTCCTAAGTTTTCTCTCGATCTTTTATTACTTCGTCGTTTACCACATGGGGGAAGAGGCCCCAGTAACCCCAGGTACCTTCCTTTTGTACTGTGCGGTGCTCATGTGGATGGATGGATTCGCTTTGGTGTGTGTGATGGGTCTATCGGATTCGATCAACCGTCAGGTAAATAAAAGCATTCCAAATATAGATCTGCCCAATAATAATATCGAGATATCTCAGATGATTCAGATGGCTATGTAGGCAGCGCGTTAGACTTTGTGAAAAAGTCACCGGATTCGATTCCCGGTGGAAGACCACATGCGAAATGGCCTTAGTTGTCGAAGTACTTTTAACGAAAATCGTAAAAATAAATTTTATTTCTTTAAAACAAAATCGGCAATGTTAATATGAATTAATATAATCTTTATTTGCAATTAAAATAATCTTAATGTATATTGCGTTACAGTTTTACACAGAAAATTTTCACGGAAAATATGTTTTGCTTAGTATTCAAATGTTAGAATTAAGATACATTGGTAGCCTCCAAGCGCCGAAAGCGGCAACCGTCGGGGGCAATTCCTCGGAAAATGATTATCACCCACGTGGTTGCCAGTTTTCAGATATAGAAGTATAAGCATATGGGTACTTCTGAAACTGGCGACCACATGGGTGATAATCATTTCCGAGGAATTGCCCCCGACGGTTGCCGCTTTCGGCGCTTGGAGAATACCTTTGTCTTTTAATCATTGAACGCCCTTTTCTTTTCTTTCAGCAAATGTTAGAAGTCAAAGGGGAAAACCCATAGGACAGTAAACTAGTTTATGGGTAACTATATATTTGAATGAAGTGAATTTAATGTTATAACTAATCACACTAAGAATTGAAATTGGATAGGATTGGAAGGTCTTTATTCAGTTCTCATTTAGCATTCTGTCTCATCCAGCCTCATACGAAACCATCAGGCCATCATGTGCTGCGAGTTGCCCTCGTTCATATATTTTTACCACGATATCATATGCGTGAAAACTAAGTTATTCGTTTATTGAATTCAAAGAATATATTTTACATTTCTTTTTTCACTTAAAGTGAATGGCAAGATAGAGGGGATCACGGATAGTCAAGTGTGTAGTACTTTGGCCTTTGATTAAAGCGGTCCCGGGTTCCATTTCTGGTGGGACCAATATATGCAGAACGATCCTAGCTGTCAAAGCACTTACTTTTTATAATTTGACTATTTTAATGCTACTGATTTGCGAGATTGGAAACAAAAGTACATACACATGTGAAACTGTTCCATAAAATGATGAAAAGGTCACATTTTGCCAGAAGGCCGAGGACTAGGCTACGTAGGTGTGACGAACCTAAGACACTAGTTTTTTAGAGAATTTCTTGTGAAGTCACATTCTAATAGCAAATCTCTCTTGCAGAAAAAATTGACTGGATCACTCGTCTCCGATATCATTCTCCGCATTGAGGAAATTGAAGCAAGAAAAGAAGTAAGAATTGTCTTTTTTGTCAGCATACCTCCTTAAATTATACTATCACTTCCTTTAATTGAATCGAAATTTAATTATCGTCTTTACTAATGATAAAGAAACATATGGAACTTTAAATGTTCCAGAGATTTTCTATATTTGTTTATAAGAATTAAATTAACAAGGTAAGATTGGGGATGAAAATGTTCCGCAGGGAACAATCTATTTTAATAAAATAAAATCACGAAGTAGCTCTTTTTTGTACACGAATTATAATATAAAACTGCCCAAAAGTTGCCATTTTCTATCACAAGTTTGTTTGATAATCGGAATGTTGTAGCAACAGACAAATATCTGTTGTTGCAGTAGCCTATTTTAGCGTAAAGATGGGATAGGTAGCCAATTTAGTGTAAAAGATACGTAATACTGGATTTCGAAAAGTTAAATACGTTTATTTATAACATGACGCCATCGTAAAATTAAATTTGAGTCGAAATAGAAAAGCTCTCCGGGATATTTACAATGGAATTTTAACCAATTAAAGCTTCCAATTTTGCTTGGCCATTATCACAAATATAATTCGTTATAGAGAGCGAGCAATTCGTTTCTTTCGAGTTGCTTGTTTGAAAAATATTCCGGTTGGGATTCAAAATTAATTTGATCTTTGAATTACTACTGTAAAATTAAATTTCATTGATGTTTTCGAAATAGAAAAACTTAATTAACGCACGTAAAATCAATTTCGTTGCGTGTAAATATTTTTTTCGTGTTTGCGCTGGGAATAAAGAAGTCATTTGTCAGCAATGGATAACTATCCGTCTACAGAGACGTGAGAAAAAAACAATGGAAAGCTAAAAAAAAGAATTAACGATGAAAATTTGGGCTAAATTTGGAGCTGACATCTATCTAAATCATGAAAAAGCCGATCTATTTCCTGAATTACCTCGCTTCGTCGAGTCTTTTATGGCATGGATGAGTGATTTCCCTGATTCATTGACCCGAGATGAAATTCATCGTTGGTCAAACCTTGCGATAACACTCAACGGAAACTAATTTATTAATTATATACGAAAAATTTTCTGACGAGGAAACCTCTATATGACTAACCTCGGATGATGGCACAAACATTTCCTGAAAGATCATCTAAAAAGAAGAAGATAAAAACGATTTTTGATCCTGGAAATCCGAAATTACACGCCAAAACTCAATTTCTTTGTGAAATAAATGCTACTAAAAGGCTATGTGGACTGTGTAGTATAAAGGTTCAGCATAAAATCGTAAATAGTTATTATTGAATCATTATTACTTCTATCTTTGAATACTAAGTTTCAAGATTTATCTTTGGAAAAAATTAATTCTTGCTTCGAAATAATTTTTCGAAAACATTTCGCTCAAAAATCAAATGTATTCGGTTTTGTAGTTCTTTTGATTTACGACAGATACATCAGAGAAAAGAAAAATAAGGTTTCCAATATTATTACATCACCCAACTTAAGTCACTCCAAGTGAAGTTTCCTGGCATGAAAAAATTAAATTGATATATTCATAAGTTTACCAACATGTTCTTACTTTAGCTTCTTCCACAGCTCTCAGAATTTTTGCAGAGAATGAAGCTGACGAAATTTCGATTTTCCGCATGCGGGTTCTTCCAGATCGGTTTCAAGCAACTGACATCGGTAAATTCTATGATTATAAATATAAATATAAATGAAGTATATTATTAATGTGTATGTGGATTAATTGTGGGGCTACATACGAAAAAGGATCTATTGCATTTAATTCATAGCCCCGTCTTCTTTGTATCCTAGATCACGGCTGCCTTTGTGACCTACCTCGTTATTCTGGTACAGTTTCAAGTGATGCTGAAAGATAGGAAGATCAGATACACTGACTCGTGATAGAAAAAATACCACAGCTGAATTTTCAGAAATTGCATTCTCAGGAATTATGGATCTTGGTAAATTTTTGAATACTTGAATCCCTAACCCCTTACTGCATTCCCGATTTTTATTAGCTCATTACATTAATTTTTATTTGCAGGTTCATCCCTTTAGATTCCTGAGATCGAAGAAAAAATATAAGTTGAGATGACCCGACGGATTGAAATGATCCGTGAATAATCTATCGAAAACGAAGAAATTTTTTTTCGGGTTTCCAGGTCAAGATGCTGTTTGCCGAAACGTCGCGACAGTCTCTGCAGTCATCTTGATCCCTGTCATAAATCGGAAATAGGCTTCCCTATTCGTTTTCCATTTTTATATATCCTGGGCCTCACTTTGTCAGGTTAGGTCAGGATATATCTCACATGAATTTGTCAAATCAGCTCACGGAGTATTTCCAGTAACATCATTCCATAATAAATTTTCATAGGCCCTTAAATCTATGATTGAAATTCGAGAGTTTGAAGAAGAATTTGAAGGACATATGAAAAGTATCTACTCTGCTCTCACGATTTTCTGTGAACAGTCATAAAATTAGCATTAGATTTAGATATACTCCCTGAGCCGCCAGTGGTGTTTGACGGATGTTTTAATACCTACATTCTTACCTATCTAAGCTTTTAGCTTCTAATCCTCTGCGAAAAAAACGACCAGAAATAACCATCTCTTTTAGCGATTATTTCTTGCAACGCTTTGTCGGAGATTGCGCTCGTTTACAATAATTACAATGTCTTCTACTTCATCGAAAAGCACCAGACCGGTAAAATATTCGAAAGCCTTCCGTCGCTTGTTTCCCTTCTGGACAATGTAGCTAAAAGCCTTTTTCATTGACTTAATTTCTCCGCCTGAAGTACTCCTACCTCTTATACTTTTTCATAAATTGCCTTTCATTTCCTCCAATAGAAATAACTATGTCTTATATGAATTTCATTCACAAATTTCAACCATCTTCTCAGTCTTTCCCTCCCTTTAAGATTATTCAGATATGCTTCATATATCATTTTCACCAGGCCTTTACCCATCCTCTGTATATAGTCAAAGTAGAGAAACGAATGATCATAATCAGTCAGTCTTTATCAGTCCCTGTTCATTCATTACCCAATCAAAAATGTCTCCCATTGCCTAGTTTTGTTTTAGAAAAAAAAACAAAAGCGAATTCCACTGCGAGTTTTTTCGTTAATGAGAGCACGTTGTGTCTAAAACATTTTCAGGGCATAATTAAGTACATTTCCATAAGGCATAGCGCCATCCTGTTACATAAACTGGCAGTCGCATGAACTATAACGTCTTCCATTGTCTCTATCTCTTGCAGAACGCCTAAGGTCTTACGCCTATAGCAACTTTCTGATTTATTTACTCTCCAACAAAAGTATGTTTTTGCTTGACTCGTAACTCTCTCTTCCAGCGGCTAAAAGTAGAGTTTTCATGCAAACCCAAGCAGTGTACGTCAAGAAAACATAGTTGAAGCGGCCGCAAGTAAATGGCGCAGCATGCCGTTGCGTCTGAAAGAAAAGTACCCATAATTGTACGTGCATTTTATCACGGCAAAATTTTCCACGCCGAAAACTGATAGGCACTTTTGAAATTTTCATCACAGTTGTCAATTAATGCCAAACGTTAAAGGAGCACAGCATTATTGCTTCTTTTAGGAACCTTCGATATTTTTCATCCGATATCGTTCTTTTATTTTTATTACCAGTCCATGGATGAAATATTAATCGTATTTTAGACCACCTGCTGATGTTTGCGTGTCGGACGACCCTACCGTAACTCACTTTCGTGAAGAGCTCCGCGTGGAAAGGAACTCGTGGAAATAAAACACGGCTCCGGATACAATGCGTTTTTGAGTCACGGATAAATTTTTGAGGAGACAAACACAGCAGTGCGATAAAAATCGACCACGCGAGTCTTTTGACATTGCTTTTTGGTGATTATTTACGCTTACAAAGGATGGCCCGAGGGAGAGAATAAATTTGAAGGACCTCACTTTCTACGATAGGTTTATGAGAGAGATATTTATTCGTTTTAACCATGATCGTCATGAATAGATACACAGTAATAGTGAATCTGATCGAATCTACGAAAATGGCTGTCGAACATATATCTCATTCCTCATGACCGAAAAGATTTTGAAGTATAAAACATGAGCTTTTACTCCATGTAATCGATTATTGCATCTTCCTTTTGCATAAGAGAATTTTGCGAATTCGGGCTAAGAGGCTTTTCTCTAAATTTGAAGCAAATGTACGAAATAACCTCACCTATCTCAAACCCCAGTTTCTCAAAAATGTTTCATTTCCTAATTAAATTGGAGCACAACAAATAAGCACGGTAAATGCTACCTTTGAAGTACCCTTATTGTGGGTCAAGCTCTGAATTTAGGGAGATGTTTTATTTTCTATCTCTGAAGGATTGTGTGTATCGTGGGGAAAATGTAGAGAATGCATCGGGAAAATAAATTCGGTGTGAGAAAATGTCTCGTATTTTTGGAACGACGGGAAACTAATAGGATTACTGCTGAAGAGGAAACCAAAATGGATAGGACACCTCCAGAGACGAAAACGCATGAATGCTTTGGGGAAATAGCAAATGGGAAATATGTCCCTCCTTTTTGAAACTTCGAAGGCGGATTCGTCCCTTCTCATTTCGAAAATGGTATTACTAACATCGAGGAACTCAATGCTCAGATAAGCTCTTGAGATTGTTAAAGTGATTTGGACTCGAAAAAAGTAATCAAACATTTATGTCCTTGGAAGTCTCTATACAGTCTCCGTCCTTTTCCAATGTAAATATTCTTTAAGAAGATGTATTTGAATCGCCGATAAAATTTTGTTCGTATAAGCAATGAGTATGTACGTGAATAAAAATTTAATTAATGAGCATAATTTATAGACAATTTATTCGGTATATATCAGAAGTGAATCCCTCAGCGTCAAATTCTAATGATTTTGAATTTAATGAAAACTTCATTACAACAGTCATAAGAGCATTTTCAATTGGTTGGATTAAAGCCTTCGGAGGATATTACAACGTCTAGTTGAACGAGCGCATCGCTGGACTTAAAGATAGAGGACCATCCTTCAATAAAGTAGAGTATCTATTCCAAACTTTATTCACTGAAATTGAGATCAGGAAGTCTCAACTTATACTCAAGACTTAAACAAAATTGATGCACAGAATATTTGAAATACTTCAACGTTGAAAGCTAAGTAGTTATCACAAGGAGAAAAAGGAAGTGAGGAAAGAAGTGTTTTCTCTGGAATCAGTTCGATTATAAAATAAAATAAATAGATATACGAGGCAATATAATGGAACTAAAGAATACATATTTTCGCAGCAGAATCAAGAAAAATTGTGAAAAAATCTTGCTTAATTTCGGGGGTTGAAGACAATTTGTTACAAGGATATTGTGATAATTAAAAAGATTATTCAAGATTTGCTTGTCTTATGCTTATCAGAAAAAGGTTATTCATTGTAAGAAATGTGTAAAACATGAGTCCATGTAAAATCGAGTAAGTAAAATTTCAAAAAATAAACGCATAAATAAGGAGAAATTACATATACCTCTGAGAATTTTCATTGTCCATCATCCCAAATAAAAGTATTATAATAATCACCATAACGTCATACTTCCTTAAATTAATGATGCGACCATCTGTTTGATCAACACATACATATACTTGGAGCAGGTCTGCAAACCGCAATCCAATTATTTAAAGACGAAATTCGCCTTGGATATACTTAGAAGATAACAAAGTTCTTTTAATTTCATTAAAAGCATGCGATAGAGTGAAGTTATTGCCCCACAAAAATTCAACGAGGATGAGCGAAATAATTACTCGGAAGGAAAGGTCAGCTACAAATGAGAGGAAAAATATTATAAAGCCGCCATAATAAAGGTTGAAGGGAGCCTTTAAGTCCTTTTTCATGGAGCTACTCATTTTTTGGCTAGGATGAATATAGAATTTAACAGGGTCAAAATTTTAATTTCCGAAATGTAGCTGAAGTTTCTACTTCTTCAAAGCCCAAATTCAAACTAAAAATATTAAAGTGTCACTTGAATGACTCCAGGTAAAAAAGCATGTAAAACTAAGACTTACCGTGTGATATAATCCCTGAAAAGTTCTTTTTTTAATCATATAGCAATTTTCTCTAAAGGTTTAAGCTTTTGTAGTACCAATTTGTGTAATCTATCATGATAGGCAGGACTTCGTCTAAAATATGTTTTGTATTGCGCAAATTATCAAGTCATATTTACCTTCTTTATTTGCTATGCATGCGCACAGAAGTAACGTTTATACGTATGAGTTCAAATGAAGTAAAGATCAATGTATTTAAACCGATTCGCACGTTGGAAAAGGTAAAACTCACTCCTTCAGGAAAATAATGCTCCATTCACCGAGATACAATTCTTTCAAACACTGAAAGGAGTCACAAAACCCGCACAATAACGTTCAGCTCTATCCACTGGTTTATCTATTTAAAATATAGCGCGGGCACCACTATAAAGCTTACTTCGATTACTTGAGGTGAATTTTAATGCTCGAGGCGAAGAATGAGGAGAAACTGTTAGCAAGATATTTTTAACCAAGGCTCAAGTGGGCTTTTACCATAAATATCGGCTAAGCGATAGCAATAAATTGGAATAAAAAGGACTAGAATTATAGGACGTTACTTCTCTGAATACTAAAGGTGAACGAAATTTATTCTCCAAGCTTAACTATGGACCAGTTACAAATTTTGTAAATCAATGTCGATTGGATTTATTTCTTTGCAGAATATTTATAAAAATTACATCGCTGTAAGCCGTGGTAAATTCACACGAAGAAAAATATTTATGCTTTATAGAACATATGATGTTAAGTTGAGAATTATATCAAATTTATGCCTCAGAATGATTAATTTGAACTTATTTATTCAATCAAGATTTTTCTCTGTGATCTCCATTGCTGTTTAACTTTCTGACATAAATATCATATTTATGTTATAAATGCACCACAATAAACTATAATATCAGCTCTTAGGACTATATCATATAAAGATTGCTTTGATTTTATGAATATTATTTTCATGTTGGACCCAATGAAATACTTGGATGGAAATCTGCTAGAAATTTTCTGACATATCGTTTACTTAATCCAGCTTCTCATTACATTTTAAACTTTACATAGCTCTTCTCCCCTTCTCGAGCTTTGCCCTCCACCTTCTCGAAAATGACCATAAAAGCGACTTCAAACCAAGACGCCTGCACCAAGAAGAGAACTCCCGTCGACTGGACCTCCTGGAGGAAGTGGAGATCAGAAACTTCCCCAAAGATGGAATGCTGGTTAATGAACAATTGTTTATGAACCCTTCTCCCCTTCTCTCTTTACCAAGCCAGATTTTCCCATGATGTCCTTTCCCTCTCCTACCTTCCCCTCAACCTCGTATAGTATATATACTGCTGCAAAAGTTTTCATTATTGCCTGAAGATGTAAGAAGCTCTTACGAAACCGGTTGCCGATATTAAAAAATACGTGGAAAATTACAAAGTTGTATAATTTATTATGGCTTTCCACAAAGTAACGCCAAAACATATTGATTTCATTTACATAGCTCATTTCATATTTGATAAATATGTCTGAAAGTTGAAAATTTTGCAAGAATAATCATTTGGTGATTCTCTGTATTGAAATTAAACTTTTTCTATGATAACATATATACTTTATTTTATGTGATACATTGTTAGAAAATAATGTTTACAATGTTAACATGAAATACAAGTGTATTAGATTGTTGAGATACTCTACTGAATAGAAAAACTAAACTTAAATACTATTCTAAAAAGTATAAATTTCTTCATCTGTGTATTCTACTGACTGTAAGCTGAATTCAGCTTTTAAGGGGGATTCAAATTTTGCAGCATATGTTGAAATGCAATACTTTTCACTTACCAGGCAATGAATAGCTTCACACATTTAGTAGTAATTTTCGAAAATATTTAATTATTCCCGGTGTTTCCAGTCATTTTAATTTCCATGTGAATAACAAAAACTTGCTAAATATTATTGAGATGGGGATATTAGGACCAGATTACCTATTGTGAGAGTATAGTCCTGGGATGGTGAGCCTTTTGTGGTAAGAAAGTCACATTTGATAAATATAAAAGACTTGCATGTCAATGTGGTGCAAAACCATATTGTGATATCATCTATTTTACTAAGTTAACAATGATTGCAGTTCACAAATATAACCATTGATTATCATTAATAAAGAACAGAATCCACTTCCCTTTACTCAATGGCTTCATTTTTCATCGAAGAATACATAACAATGATAACGCAGTCCGAGTTTTTTACATCGAAAAATTTCTCTTGTATGCCATAGGTTTGCCACCCTTGGTATAAGCCATAATCAGTAAAGAGCCAGCACATTAAGTTATACTATGTTATATAAATAATTGAAATTCTCTATCCCTATCATCCAAAATTCAAATTAAAAGTAAACATCTATAGAATATAATACAAATTATGAAAAGTGCATGAAATACATGCTAGAATCTTGACAAAGAAATGAAGACAAAATATTCTTCCATAGCCACTGTCATTTTCTTCTTAATTTCTTAGTATAGAATATAAATTTTAAGGAATAAATGTATTTTTCCCTATTTCATGGGGTTTTGTTTTGTTTTTTATCTTTAGAGATACTATATTATAAATTGCACTAAGGCACCTGCTATCCATGCAGCCCTTAACAACATGTTATTAATGTTCAGGTCTAAGTGTGTTGATATAGTAATATTTAATATAAAATCTTACTTCCATAGCATAGTGAGGTTTTTCACATACCAAACAACCAAATCATCAATTTAAATACAAATTGAAAGTAGAGATGACCATCATATCAATCTGTTGCTTATGTATACTATTGACATAATACATTTATTTAAAGCTGCTGAAGCTTTTAAACGAAGAGATTATGATATTAATCTTATCTTGGATTGTGCATTTACAGCAGTTAATCCAAATAATTGATTCCATTCCAACTAAGTGATTAAGCCAAGGAAGGATATATTTCTGTAGTTTTTACAGATAAATTATACTTTGAAATATAATTGATATGTTATTTTTTAGCTCATAGCTCAAAATTTTGAACAAAGTATATCTAAATTGTATAGAAAATCACAATTAGGACATTAGTTACTGAATTAATATGGGCATTATAATATTCAGCTTTTCTTTTGATGATACTCTAATTGAAAATTGTTTCCTATATATTGGAATGAAGTAATCTAAAACTTATGTGATTATAAATTTTGCGTTTGCTTGTCAGCAATAGATATCTTGTTGTGGGAATATTCTTAAAGCATTAAAAATTATAAATCTATTAAAAAGGTGATACTTCAACCCATTTAAGGATTTATTATTTTTCTAATCACTTGATTTCACACTGGATTATTGCTACTTAGCCAGCATACTGTGCTGTAGGTGAGAAGTAGCAATATTTCCAAAAGCAAGTCTTTTTCAAAACTTTTCAATATATTCATATCTATTGTATGAGGAAGCAAAGCACTGAGAAAATCTGCATATAATTCAAAAGAATAAAAGAAAAATAAAGAGAAAGATTTCTCTATTTCATTCTGTCTATTCAAGCTCTTGAAGTTAACTTTTTTAGAAATTTCAAAAGGTTAAAACTGAAAATGGCAATGAAAATAGACAAAATATGAAAAATTATTATAGTCATTTTGTAATTGCCTACAGTATAGGATGGAAGGCAAGAATATCATATGTCAAGGACAAATAAGAAAATAAAAACAGAAAGAGTTGTCAAAGAGAATACCGAAGTTAATAAACTAAGCTAATTTATGAGGAATCTAAACTGTGAGTTAGATGATATTTTATTTGCAACTAATAGTGTTTATTATATTTGTTTGGAATAAAGACAGGTTCTCTCAGATTATGCAGGCTATGCATTTATAAAGTACAAGTGCTCAGCAACCAAATTATTTCTTAAACCATCATAACAATTATTGTCATGATAATTGCCTCTTTTCAAAGAGTTCAACTCCAGAATTGAGAATTAAATGAGGAATAGTATAATATCTTATTTAGAATATTCTATGTTTAGCAGCCAGTGAAAAGTTTGTGTTTTTATATCATATTCTTAATTTCTTAAATAAAAATTTGTATGACAACTATGTTTAGATTTTATGCATTAAACGTTTCACATAAATAAAAATGTATTTTCATAATAATAGCTTGAGTGCAAAGTTTTCTTGAGTTGTTGCACATGATATAGATAATAGTATCATGTAAAATCATTTTAGGCTCCTCAGATAAGAAACTTTTTGCATAAACAAATAAATGCAATTTTATTAGCCACTAATAGAATTATTAAATTTTGAATATTTTCTGAGGTAGGGATCTGGCATGGCAAAGGTAGTTTCACTGCCACAGTTCTCATTAATGATCTTCTTTGTACTCATAAATAATCAGGTGTAACTTATCCGATTTGTTGACAGAAATGTTTTATTTTTTCATTTTCATTTACCAACTGATTATCAAGTAAATACCCAGAGATTTGTCTCATCAGGCTTCAACTTAACTCAATTGGTAGTAGATCCACCTTTCCAGAGTCATCTATTTATTGTCTTTTTATTATTAGACTAAGATTATTTAAAATCTTTAAGAAGATAATTTCTTAATTAAATGGGGTAATGAACCTATTTTTTTGAATTCATGAGAAGTGATATATCCATGATCTGGTCATAAAAAGGTAACCAAATCTATTTAGAAAGTCTGAAAAATATTGTTAACTTTTAGGTCATGATACACTCCTGGTTTCAAATTCATGAATTTAAATGCTCCTTATTCTTGCCAACTATTTTAAAAATTTTCAAAAGATTCAAAATTTATGAAGCATGAATATCATTAGTACATTTTCTTTGAAAGGGCTTGGCATCCATTTTTGTGATAGAGACTTGTTGTTGCAAATTGGTCCAATTACAGGTCCTCTGTTTCTACAGATCTATGTGATTCTATATTGCTATTTGTAATCATCTTTTCCTTTGTCATCTTCAGCTGCAACAGCATTAGCCTTTCAGAGCCTCTCTGTCCAAAGTGACTTCCTTTCTTCCATGATTTTAGTAATTAAGTTTTCTTTGACCACTTATTTCATTCTTCCATGTTTTACTATTTTTGAGGATTTTGATTTTTAAGGAGATATTAGAATTATTCAAATCTTAAATTATTTACAGGAAATAATCCTTTAAATTTTTCATCATAATGCATTAGATAAAAACTCAGGTATTAAGTTTACAGAATAAAAGATGTTGGCTATTGTTAAGAGAAGGATAAAATTTGTAAAGCTGATGCTGTCTCATCATTGAATAAAAATCAATGTAAATAAATAGATGAGAAGTGTATAAATTTTATAACTTCTGGATAAACTTCATAGATCAAAATTCAATTTGAATATTTAAGAGAAAATATGATCAACACCTATCACATCACTTGATCATTAGTCTCTTGAATATCCTTCAACATATTGCATACATCTCCAGTCACTATCATTCCTCAGTCTTGTAGCATGTCATCATTTCATCTGCCTAAACAGATCCCTTCTCAATCCATCCTCCTAAATTAGGTTTGGTTCCTCAAATGCTTTTGACGAATTACTCCATCATGTGCTTTATCACCTCTTCTACTTCTCATATTCCAAACTTTACCTACTTAAAATTATAACCATGCCCACCTAATCCATATTTTTCCATATATATGCAATGTCCATGTGTTTTCTCTTTATTTCTTAGTTGCCATAACTGTTGTTATTTATACTTCATTTTTTTAATTCCTCAACAGAATTTTTTGGTACTCAAGATTTATTTAAGCTATATAAACAACTCGTTTGGGAGCTATAACTTGATATTTTATTTTCTCTTCCATTTTTTGTCTGTCATGTATAAAATTCTTAAGATATTAAAAGTTTCCCACTCTCTTACAGCTTCTATTACCACTAAGTAATCTATATTTTCCATCATTTTATGTCATTTTCTGGTCCTTACCTTTCCAATACAACTTTATTCTGTTAATAACTCTCATTAAGACAACACTTTCAATAGAACCTTAGCTGAGCATTTGATTTCTTCTTTCATTCGCTAATTGATAAGACACTGCAAAATTGACAAATAATACTAGAAGTTTCAACTTTATTCTTTGATTAACTATAGACTTCCTATCAGGTGACTTCCTCTGCGATAGAGGAAGATGAAAAACAGGAAGTAAAATTTGTTTAATTTTCCTATAAAAGATTTGAAATTGATTAACTGCACATGAATAACAAAATCAAATAGTAAAGATGTAAATTATAGGGGAGTAATGCCTGATAAATCAAAATTGACATATTTGACATTTTTTATGATTTGTAATTGATTTAAGATTTTCATAGTATTGCTTTAGTCCACAAGTGAAGCAAGATATCTATTCCAGGAGGTTTTCCTTTATGAGTACACAAACTTCCTTAACAATCAATCACTGAGGACTATCAGAGCTTTAAGAGCAGCATCATAAGGCAATGTCATTCAGGTACATGAAAAGGCCATACTACGATAGTTTCAATAAATGGATAGTTATGGGGGATATTAAACAGTCAACAAGGAGAAATGTCATTTTCTCAGCAGCAACCTGTCTGTAAGAGCGTGTGTAAAGCATGCTAGACTTCAATGGAGTCATTCCGCTGTTACCCATTTGTAGGGCGATATGGTCCTTAATTTCCCATACCCTCAGAGCTGTAATACATGCTTTATCCGTTTGGGCCATTTCTCAAAGTACCTGCCACCTAAATCTGAAATATCGATTCCGTGGCTTTAGTGGCCGACTTCCCCGATCTGCAAATTAATTCCTCTCCACTGGAGAACTGAAAGCACCTCTTCATGTCACTTATACTAAATCACTGGAATGGCCATCGAGCACTTCGCGAAGATTGAAGGAATCAGCACTTCAGGCAATACATTTTCCGGATATAAATTCTCACACACCTTGCATACGCTTCAAACGAAAGGAAGCTCAAAGACATCTGAAGGTAGGTATTTCCTTTTTTTTACGTTGCGTTTTATATCTTTATACCTATGCTGGAATCTTAGTTTCCTCTGTGTTGCGGTTTACGAAAATATTATATACGTTCGGTTTAATTTTCGTAAAAAATCGAACTAGGTTCGCTCTTTAACTTAAAGCAAATCTCCCTCGTCCATTACGATGTACTGAAAAGAGATGAACGTGAATATTGTAGAACCACAAAGTTACTGCTTATCAGAAGCTAGACCTGATCTTATAGTTAATTCTGAGAATTTTAAATGTTGTCGGGATCTCACCTATCCCTGAATTGGAAGCATCACTGGATGTTTTGCTATTCATACAAATTTATTAACTAAGCAAACTCTGATGAAAAGTCAAAATCTCTAATAATTTTTCGTCGGTATTTTTAATTGATGTTAGTTGATTTTACTTTGATGTTTAGGTTATGATATTTTAGCTTTCAGATAACAGTATTTATTTATTATATATATCATAGAAATTTGTCTTTTTCAAATTGTTGTAACCGTCTACTGATTTCTCACTGTAAAAAGGCATCTGCCCGTATACTGAACTATAATAAATAAAATAATTTAAGATACAGCCGTTTCGTTACTTTAGCCTACAAATTAAATTTCTTAATTCAGCGTGGCTAATATTTTTAACAAATTATAAGGGATACCCAATACAAAATCCCATGATTCCTCGGAAACTTCTCCGATTCCTTCAAAAGAGAGATGTCATGATAAAATTCTCCCAATATTCCTCATAGTAAATCAAAGAGTCCTCTGATTTTAATTTTTCTCTGCTATAAAGATTTGATAATCAATAGACATCCTAGATTTTACTGATGCTTTGAATTTTATGTGTACTGCATATAACTGAATATACAAGCATTAATGGTTATTAAATTAGTGGCCCTAATTATTGGATTTCACAACATCAAATGTTTCTTCGGATTTCATGGAATTTATCACTATCAGCTCATCTAAGGTAAGCGCTTGCTAAATCTTCTAAATGTTTTCGAAGAAGTCATTGAGGAATAATTCGCGATAATTTAGGCCAAACGAGTGGAACACAGGGCCTTCAGGCCACATGTGGCCCTTTCGGGCTTTTAGCTACTTGCTGACCAAAATACTTCTATATAAATAATTTTGTTTCCTAATCATGGACGCCGAGTGAAAAGTGAAAAGGATATCGTTTCAGTTTACTCCCAGAATGAGTTCTTTCTCTCAAATACTATGATTATGTATCGATTTTTAAGTATTTAGATGTAGGTGTAATTAACCGGAAGAATTCGCAAGAAAAAATCACGACTCAGGATAAAGCAAAAACATTAATAATCGAGCAAAAATGTTCTCTAGATATGGCGAATCGTTCTCTCTGAGTTATGCTGTAGAAACGGAAACCATATTACAGAGACGAAAAAACAGTGAATGTTACTCTGTAAATGAGTAAGTACACTTGTTACTTAAAAAAATGAATCTAAAGTATATTTATTAGAGACTTGAGTGTGAGGATAAAGGGCTTCTCACGAATGATAAAAGATTATAACAACATCAAAATTAATCTCTAAGACATGCATTCACTTAAATTTTTCTTTTAACTTTTTTTCGTAATTTCTTAAAAGATGTCGCACTCAACAATCAATCTTGAAAATTACGCTGAATTTGTGAGAAAACATTCATGTTTCATTCTTTTGATTTTCCTGTATCATGGTATTTTCATACTTTAAAAAATTAAGTCTGTATCAGTTCTGAAGACTATTAGGGTATTAAAGAATTATTAAGAAAATTTCATACGAGCATAACGTCATAGTAAAGGTAAAGGCATACTGCAGCGCCACCCTTCTCGATAAAAAGCTTTCCGCGGAAAATCTGGGCCTTTTTTCGACGTGGTTGCAGCCTTGGAAGGAGGAAGCCTGAGCAAGCTGTAGAGCAATTGGAGTTGGTTCGACGGTCGAGATTCGAAATGTTAGGTGAGTTTTGAAATGCGCGAGTGATTTTGCTCTGTTTTGGACATGAATTGGTACATACTATAGCGATTGATGCAAGATTGCATGATTTCCGTGCATGAAGATTTCGCAATCACTGTTATTAAGTCATGCTAAGTAATAAAATTTCGTGTTTAATTGCTAGTATAACTACCTCAGGGTGTAGTAATCATTTTGATGGAAACTTAATCGTGCCATTCATAACTTTGACTTTGATGTAAGATTCAATCAAATACTCCTGCGTCTTCTGCATCCAAGTTTAATGGTGTTTCGATTGACCATGTTGACTTCGATAAACGGGACTTGAGAAGTTACTGCATAGAGCAAAGTTTCATGCTTCTTCCTCCTAAGTAATTGCGTTGCTGGCTATGCTTTTGATGGCGTTTCTATGTCTATGTATTGCAACCTCATGGCATGTCTTTCAACCTTGCTGGTGCTCGATTAGAATTGATCCAATGGGCGATTAAGAAGACTTCCATCTTTCTTCTTCCTAAATAATTGCATTGACGGGTATGCTTGTGATGGCACTACTATGTCAATGGGTATGTATTGCAACCTTACTCAATTAGAATTGATCTAATGGACGATTACTAAGACTGCCAGTCTAATGGGTATCGTTATCACCAAAGGGTGTTAAATAAGATCATTATCGATTTGCAAACGATTCATTATGGATTCATCTTGAATTGTGACTCAGAAAAATTAAAAATTAATTTTTTTCACAGGCCTTCACTGATTGAGATATGACGTTTTTCTCTCTCGCTACAGGTGGGCAATCCGCTTTCTGAAGACTCTTCGCCTCTAAATGAAGGACCTTTAACAGAAAACTAGAATCTGACCACCCTCACCACCTGCTGCATTAGCCTGACGGGGAAGAGAGCACGATTGGAATTTCTCATCGGATGTCTTCTGCCGGTCTGTTTTTCATACAGCTAAGATTATAATCTTAAGTCATTTTTGAAAGAAGTGATTATCTGTGAGTGAGATGATTAAGTGTAGGCAAGTCATTCCCTAATGTCTCAGAACCAGAAATTTTCAATTCAATATATGTTTGAAAAAGATTGAGATTAAGAAATCTAATGTAGACCTTAGAGTAATTTGACATTTGACAGTTATTTCCCGACTATTCGTGGCATTGTAACACCGAAAATAGCGTATTTAAAATGAAATTTCATTGGATAAAGGCTTTAACATTTAAGAGTGTTCGTAGGATTAAGAGTTCTGCGAATATTATCACGGTGAAAACTTAAGATTGATTGGTGACGAAAGTGAAGATAATATCTTAAATTGTTAAATATCTCATTTAATTCATAAAATAAATAGTTCACCATGGGTTATTTTCAGCTGATTAAATTGTATAATTGCATTAGAGGTGTTGAAAATTGTTGAAAGAATATTTTCAGTTTATTTAACTTCATTACCAAAACACGTAGGGAGCCTTGTATTTCAATTTTTTTCAGTCATATAAATAGCTGGAGAAAATTTTTTGATAAATTACATTAAGATTGTAAAAGTAACATTTGAAGTCTTCCTCAGAGAAATGGGTAGTACTTGGGTGGGATAAGGTGGTCGAATGATAAGATTATTCATTTATCCTTTTACTTGAAAACCCAATGGAGATTGATGGAGACGTAATTTCAGCTTTACTAGCGATAGTAGGATCATACAATCTTTAGTTGCCAGATGCTGCTAACATTCTTAAATAGCTTATTTTCGATCTGATTAGTTATGAAGGCTAAGCCACTCAGTATTGCCATAATTTTTTAACAGCGTGTTTAGGGTATTTAAGTGAGAATTAATGTTGAAATCTCTTAGAAACTTCCTAAGAATTGCGACTCCTAAATGTAGTGAAAAAGAATATAATATTGCATATTGACATCTGAGCTGATGTTACAAAACTTTTTGTGCATACTATGTTAATTTTGATACAGTGAAACCTCTTTCGTTCGATAAGTGATAGTTCAAATATCACATAATTTGAAGTTTGGAAGTTTGTCTAATCTAGAATAGAATCTCAGATTTGGTACTCTTCATAGTTCGTGTAATTTGAAATTGAGTTTTGAGAGTATCTTCAATAGATTCCGTGATCCAAAAGTATTAGAAACCATCAAAAATATTTCGCGCTGACGTGAGTTCGTGTTTATTCCATGCTACTTACTACTTACCAATTCTCCATCGTATTTTACGTTCAGCAAATTTCTTGTACTTGATCTCTAACTCACCTTGCCATGCGTTTGAGCGATCAAGAGAAATGACGTTTATTACTCGAATACCAAATGAGAAAGTGGATTCGTTTTATACTGCGTTCAGATCTTTTGCATTCAGCTCAAGCACGAATATGAATAATTATTTTACGTTACAGAGCATAATTGTTTTAGAAATAATATTTACGTGTCTTCAGAGATAAAACTGCACATTGACTTCACAGAATTAAAATGATAGAATAAGATATTTTTATTTAGTTTTATTCGCAACCAAATATTCTGAAGCATTTTCCCTTTGGAATTTCGAAATAGGTTTTACTGAGATGTATTTTTGTCAGTTATCTAACAATGCTTTCAATAAATCGAAGATCGCAACAGCAGAAAGATGGTCATTTTCTTCTTACATTCGATGTTAAGCGAAGAAAAAAGAGAAATGAGGATCTTGCTGAATTTTCTTGATTGCATTGTATTCCTTCCGCCGCCGTTATTAGCTTGCATAAAATTGTAGATTAGTTCTAATTAACTATTTCAGAAAGCTTGTGTTGAGAATTCATGTTGAGCATTGAACTCTATTAGCTTGCTGGTCTGCATTCTGTAATTTCTAGCCTAAAATTTCGGTAGCTGATTTGATGAATTTTATTCAGAGGAAACTAATAGTTGCCCATAAAAATATTAAATGCCATGTCTTGAAACTATATCGTGTTGCCTAACAGATATCAATCTTACCGTAAATTCAATTTTTTTTAATTGTTGAATTCGCTTGAGATTCGCCCAAGATTTCGCCGCGAAGTGCAATGTTCCAGTTGATAAGGCGTACTTAAGCTGAAAGATCTTGCAAATTCACATTTATAGTAGAGAAGTATCAGCCAAAAAGGGCTTAGTGTTCATAATAGCTGCGGCACAAGATAGGTTATGCTAGAGATTAAGCAACATATAACTAAATGTGCTATATAAAATTTTTAAATAGCTTCCATATGGCTGTCAGTTTCAAACAATAATATATATATTTATCTTAAAAATTTTCATTCCGAACTGCCTGAGAGTAAATTTCAATCTTGTTTGTGCGTGTGAAAGTCAGGCTATCCAAAATACTTTTACAAATCATAAGTAGTTCATGCATAGTAAACCGGTGCCCTAAAAATCATTTTTTTTTTCAAATTTAAGCAAACTCGCAGTATTCTAAGCAAAAGGCAAAAAGTTTCGGATGTTCGATTTGTATAACTTAAGTAAATTTTTAATAGGTGAAACTTCAATTATTTTTGCTCCAGGTTAAAGGTTTAAAATCTCTGAATGAATACCAAATAGAAAGGGAAAATAATATGTAATTTTATTGTATAAATTCAGTGTACATTCAAGCAATAGTCCACTGGAAGCTATTTTTTCAAATTTGTTAATTTGCAGTTTTCATAGCGTAAGGTAAAATGTTTTCTATTTAAGTTTATCTTACCAAAATCTTCAGGTATTGAATAATTGATTTTGTAACTACATCTCAATGTTGGAAATCTCTTATAGGATGCCAAATGGAGGAGACAAATGTTTAACATGTGATTTTATTGTATAAATTCAAAGTGTACATTCTATTACAGAGAGCAATAAAATAATGTCAGAGAGAACATTTTCAAATTTCATTCAAAACCTGTCCAACTCCTGACCCTTCAAATTTTTTGGTAAAGTAGGAGACGCGAAGCCCAAACCTATCTCGAAGATTTTGACGTGTCATTTGTTTTTCCTGCTGCAGCATCCATCTGGACCATTTTTGCCTCCTGTATTTACACCCTCATGTGCTATGCTACTTACAGGCTGTATTCAGAATAATTTGCACTTTGAATTACTCTGGATTCAGCCTGTAAGTAGTGTAGCACATGAGGGTGTAAATACAGGAGGCAAAAATAGTGCTGAAAAACAAAATAAAATGCAATAAATTTTTTTAAATTAGGAAAAGATGTAAGTTTTTAACCAAATGAATGACCTTGGGGACTTAGAATATTTTTCACAAGAGTAGAGGGCCCAAAGGGTTAAAGAGAATTTCTAGAACACACCAAAATTTCTAGATTTTTCTAGAATGTTCTGGAACATTTCAGAACCTTGCCCATACTTTTTCATACATATTCCTATTGAAAAATAAGACAAATAGGCACAGCAATTTTATCCATATGAAATTACTTATGAGAATGACTTATTAAAGATGGAAGAGAAATTTTAATGATAAACATGCCAAAAACTTAAAGGACTAAAAGATGCAAAAAACTTGGAAAGCAAATAATGAGAGGAGACTTATTAGCAGGGCTTTCACGAACAAAATCTTTTCGCCAGAAATAACCATATTGAACCGCTAAATTTTCAAAGAATTACTAAATATTTAAAAAGCAAATGAACAAAGTAACACAGCATTAGAGTAAAACCGACAGTTGATCTTAAAAATATCCTGGACTAAAAGAATTTTTAAAGGCAAATGCAATAAAATCAGGGTTATAAATAAGCCTATCTAAAAAGAACCGATTGAAACGGCAATAATGCAAAAGTCAACCAAACTTGAGGTGTGACAAAACTTCAAAGTTGAAAGTTAACACTGTTACTTAAAATATTAGTTTAATCAAAATAAGTGGTATGATGAGGAAAAGAAGATGAGAGAACAGTATAATTACTTTGGATAAGCAAAACAAATAGCAATGCAGAGGAAAGAAGAAAACTGTGATGCTCTTGCAAATTTTTTTCAGTATTTTAAGTATCTAACATATTACAGAAAAAGAGCAAAAAGCAAGCTTTCTGAACACCAGATAAGTAAATGAAAATTAACTAAGTAATTAATAGTTCTAATCAACTTAAGAGTGAAATGAAATTATAATGCAGTTAAAAAGCAGCATTATATTGAACAAGAGGATCAGAGTTGATAATTATGAACGGCATTGTTTACTTAAGATCTAACATACGACTAAATACTGCCACAAGTATACCATAAATATACCTACAAAATATATCAAGGACTAATTAATGATGATAGAGATATGAGCAATGCTTTGGTATTCAAATGTTTTTAAAAGTTAAACAACAGCAATGCATTACTTTAATAATCCTGCTAATAGTATGCACATTTATTGATTCAAATATATTTCATAGATAAGAATGACTAAGTAATAAGTTTCGACCAAAAAAAGATACAGTCATAGCATTTACGAACTATATTAAAGGAATATTAATTTACTAACAAAAGATTTTGTAAGTAAGTTCTCTAAAGAATCACTCTGTATTTAAATTAATTTTCCTATTTGAAATGTACGGTGCAACAGTAACATTTTAATGGATACTGAAAATATTTATAATATAGAAAATATTACTTACATTAGTCATCAGCATCTTTCAGAAAATTCAGACGAAAATGCTATGATAACAATTCATATTTTAATGTCGGAAAACTGCAAATATATCTTATGACCATGAATGGGTAAACATTTCAAGAAGCTAGTCTAGAATTTAAATGAAATATTAAAAAAGAAATAGGTACTTCTTAGAATGTAACAATAACTTTTACATGGCCTAGCATGTAAATTATGTTTACTAGATGTCAACAGTTCCTCAGCAAAAGTTACAATGCAAAAGAAAAAAATCCTTGAACAGGAGTTGAAGTATGGAGTAATACATGGCCTGATTGTTTTAATTGAAATCATAAGACTGGAAGATCTTTAAATATATGGATTCAGTGATGTGGGGGAAAAAAGAAATTCCCAAAGCATTCCTCATTAAAATTATGAAATTCTCAACCCTTTAAAGCAATAGAAGAATATCATGACTCCATGATAAGTTTCAAAATTTTACTTGCAAATTAATACTGAAAAAATAAATATTTCTTTCATAATATTTTTACTTATTTCAAATGTAAAAAGAACACTGAACTTTACACGTTCAATCATTTCACATTCAAGAACAGTTAAAAGTGATCATTGACTAAAAAATTTATTGAGTTTCTAAGTATGCAAAATTTACCTCTAATTTGAAAACAAAATAAAAATTTAATTCTTGAAGCCTACATAACAAATTCAGAAAAACGAAGTTCTCTTCTTGGGCCAATGTAATGTTACTATTTTCAAAAAGAATAGAATCATCATCTGTTTTTGATTAGAGTACAATATTTTAGCAAATTAATGTTATTCTTATAAATATCATATTCAATATAATCACAGAAATTTTCTATTTAACATAAATTTGACATTCATAAATCACACAGCTATGAACTGACTTGACTAATACTGACTCGTACTAATCTCCTGCCAAATTCACGAGAATGGCAAAATTTAGTACAAAAAAACTGTCTTCAAACAGCAAAACTGTGTAAGAATGTGAAATTTTCTAATTAGTTTGTCTCCTGAATGAAAATTTCTATCTCCTCTAAAAAGCTGTAAAATTTTTGCTTTGAAATGATTGATATTTGTTCTTCAGAACAACACTACAAAATTTCAAGCATTTTTAATGCAAATTTTACGGTGACGAACACATGTTTGTTACTAGAATATTTTTTTAATCTTAAACAGGCACTTCATTGCATTTAATGCAATTCAATTTGTTTCTTTGAATTGAAAAAGTAATAAATTAAATATCAAACCTAAAAATTTCATTTAATAAGTAGCTCAAAATTTACCAATTTGCTAATGACTACCATGAGGTTAAAGCCTGATCACATGGAACTGAAATATACTGATCATAACTGTAAGGGGTATCAATGAGATAATTTCCATTGCTTTATGGTTGAGAAATCATTGAGTCAATCTTAATTAAAGATATTCTAAAAATAAAATTAATAGATCCTTCATCAACAACATTAAATGGGTATGTTTCAATAGCAGTTAATATACCATGAGGAATTATGTTTTCGAATGAAAGTAAAATTAAATATAACATCTATGATTGATTTATAAGATACCAGCTGATAATAAACTGATACTGAATTACTATTTTTATCTTATGTATGTGATTAAATGGTCATAAAATATGAAAGAAGGCTATATTAGGTTAGTACTGAAATCATAAATTCTTCACTTATCATATTCTAGTAGATTAATATTCCCAATTCTCCTTGTTTCTTTCCCATGTATATTAAAATTTTTAAAAGCTTTCCTTTATTGATCCAATTAAATCTTAACTAACAGCATAGTACTTATCTCTAGCAAACCCTAGAGGAGTTTCAGGGTCAACCTGAAATTCCTGAATCATTTTCCATAAGCATTAATCATTTTCTAACATAAGTACAATTACAAGTTGTTTACTTAATCCATCAATTACAAATATAAAATAGGTTAGAGCATATCTATGTTAAATCAATCAAAATATGCTTTCTTCATCAAGTGGCATAATCTCTTATAACTTCTCCCATTGAAATATTATCTTAATCTTTGCTTGATGAATGTTAGATAGAAAATGAATCACATCACATCAATGAATTACATCCCTATAGCCCTAACTTTTTCTTTTATTACAATGTATTTTTAAATTCAAATCCTGAGAGCTTACAGATCTACTCTCTCCAAATTAATAAATATTCTACAGCTTTTTAGTGATAAAAATACTGATTGGTTATTAACACCACAATAACAATGCTGTTAAATGTTCTATCCATGGGATTTACATTATCCATTTAATTCTACTTAAATTCAATTTTTCAATTCAATTTTAATATTTCAAGTAATGTTCTGAGAGTACAGAAGCAGATGAAGTCTGTGTAATTTACAAGAGTTAAAATGTGGTATTGCTAAGAATACAAAACTGCATGCAATAAAGAGAGAAGTAACTGATGATATGAATTTAGGTTTGGCAGCTACACCCAACAAATTTAATTCAGGAATCAGCTTAGGCACAGATGATATTTGAAAATTTTACTCAAAGTGAATCATTTCAAATGATAAATTCATAAAATTCATTATTGCAATAATATGCTTGTGAAACATGCCCATTTACAAAAGAATTTTAAATGGAGGAGAAGAAAATGGAAAAAATCTGGCTATGAAATGATAACTTACAAAAAGAGGCTCTTATTCAAGACGAGGATAAGGGATGTTCATGCTGAAGGCGCCAAGATCTGGGATGAAGGCTTTCCTTTTCCATTCTCAATTCAATGCTTCAGGTTTCATGTCGGTAATTACTCACATCCAACTTCACTCACACAAAACTTCACTTACACAATGAGATGCAGATATAGCCCCTATAACATAACACTAAATCTTCAAATCTTCCCATGACATCTAAGCAGCATTCTTACTGACTAGATGAGGCTTCAACGTCACTAATCCCTCAGCAACGGCAGCAAAACTGTGAAAATAGACACAACACATTGAATATACAACATTTCGTACAGCGCATTTGGATGTAACTACCAACAGCAGAGAATTTAACTCTAACTGGGCTCAATGTAAATATAAACATCTCAAAGATGTGCCCATGCAAATTAAATAAAATCTAATGTAACATTAGTTAAATGCAGTCTTTATTTTATCATTGAAGAATAATATTTTATAACAATCGTTACTTTTACTGATTTTCTTGTCACCTTAATAGCAATAATTTATTTAGTTTAAATGACAGAAATGCATTCCTTTAATTATTAAAATCTTTACAACTTTCCAAACTTATTTGGCAATCAAACATACTAGAGAATAAAATCATTTGAGTTGCTTTTCCTTTAATAAATAGCCAAAAATAAATTACATGCATTATACTGCAAGATTTAGAATACGATCAGATGAGCAAGAAGATATGACAGATGCCAATACATGCATCTCAAAGCATCTATAAATAGTTAATCTCCTTCTGAAAATTACAAGCGATATTATATCAAGTCACTGATGAATTCCATGAACTACTTCTACGGCATGACTTCCAGGCCATTCCCAACTCCAAGCATATAGTTTTTTACTCGAACTAATACGGGAAATAAAGAATAAAATCTTATGCAAGACTATTTGATTCTTAAAGATTACATTTTAGTTTTTAGGTTATTTTATTTCTGAGTTAACTTACCTTTTCTCCACAACAAATCATATTTCTCAGTCACGTG
Source organism: Pachydiplax longipennis (assembly GCA_036926295.1). Classification (NCBI taxonomy): domain Eukaryota; kingdom Metazoa; phylum Arthropoda; class Insecta; order Odonata; family Libellulidae; genus Pachydiplax; species Pachydiplax longipennis. The sequence goes on from JAVFKF010000004.1 coordinate 52,126,114, forward strand.
TCAACCTTGCCACTCGGGCACTCTCGCGGGTAATTTTAACAGTGAAGCAGCGATAAATGGTTAATGGAGCGGGAAGTACAAACTCCCAATTCTATTTCCATATGCCTAGGCAAATCTAACGCAGAACTCTAGAAACTACCGATAAGGTTAACATTTCCAGTGTAATTTTTACAACAGCGATTGCAAGTTATCATTCCTGAATTCACGGCATGTATTCACATTTAAGTTTGTTTCCAAATCAAGATTTGAGTGTGCCTTATAGTTTACGATATTATTTTTCTGAGGAAGAGAAACATAGAGGTTTTGTACATTTATGATGGTATATTCGATTATTTTCGTACTCAAACTCACATCATCAAGAGATAACGCAAATAGATTAATTAAATTAATAATTAACTCTCGTTCCAGCCAACGTTGTAGTTTTTGAGAGAAAAGGGACACATATTAATTGAATATTCCAGCAATTAGGACTAAAATTAGCATAATACACCCCATGTAAGTGCTGTATATTCTTCCACTCCTCGTAAGACAGGTTATCAGTCCTGTAGACTAGCGGTGCAGCGAGGAGGGGGGGTTAGGGGTTTCCCTCCCTCAAGAGGATTAAATACTTTAAGGAAGACATCATAATGGGTCCAGTAAGGTAGGCATTTTTCGTTCTCTCTAAGCTCTCTGGTAGATAGATCTCTCATAGACATATCCTGGCTTCGCTCCTGCAGTAGACTAATTATAGTCATAAAACGTCAACTCCGTGCTACTAAATAAATCTAAATACATACATTATTAGATTATGGACTCGGAGATAGAATTCTTACGATATATCCAGGTAATAAAGTCACAGGAAAAAATAGTCAGACAAAAATATTCACAGAAAAAGTTGTAAAAATATCACAATAAATAGGAAAATGTCGCAGAAAAAAGAATAATGCTCGTAACATTAGTTGTTTAAGTTGTTTTAAATTTAAAATGGTATTGTATTCAGTTGATAAAAGACAATATTCATGCAATAAATTTAATTTGTGTAATTTGTGAACTCTTATCCTATTTTTAGAAGCAAATTCGAGCCATTTTATTTTTTTTAAGTGCTTTTTTTATTCTAAATTTGGCGAATTTTCAGCTGCTTTTCTATGTGCATATAGCGAAATTGTTAAAAATAAATTTGTATCTCTGGAGGTGCGGTTTGCGGCAACTGAGAGTGAAAAACGACTGGCAACCACGCATTAAATGAACCACACAGAATCGGAGATAAGGGCTGCTTTAAAAATTCCGGGTCACAAAAAAATTTTATAGCATTTAGAACACGACGGACGTTGAATTTAAAAATGACGGACACAGAATAAACTCTAGGAATAAATCCTGTACCGAAAGAAGTAATAAAAACTAGGAAATTTAAAATTTACTAAATTACAGCAGCTCTTAAAAAATTAAATATTTCATTGTGTAAGTATTCACATTAATTTTTGTAACTTTGGTAACGCAGCTTGAAAAATACTCTTTGCTTCCACAAAATTTTACTAAATTCTCAATTTCTTAATAAACGGAAAGAAACTCAAGGTCAAAAAATAATTGAAATGTCTTTAATAGTTTTTTTAAGGAAATACACAGCGAGAATCTTTCATACTATTAATTCGTATGTATATGTGTAGAAAAACATTTTTATTTTTAGTTATAATTTTATTTTATCTTCACTATGTGGAACCTGATATCAAAATAATTTTGGAAAAGTATAAGAGCCACGACAAAGGAGATGACGCAAAGAATTTTTTCCGACGCATGACCTAATCAGGCCCTTAGGTCAAAGAAGATATCGTTTTTAACCTTGTCAGACCCTCCCTTCCTTATCGAATGAGTTCCGTTCGTAGGACAGATTCGTTGGACGGAATGGTCCATGAGAGTGGAGTTATATTTTATAGTCCTAAATAATCGAAAGGTCTTGGGCAGTGTTTCTGAACTTCTTAATTCTCCTTTTCAAATTTCATATCACTGCCAACTTCCTTCACCATAATAGATTTATGATAACAGTAGTATTAAATAATACACCTTTCGTTCAGTGATCGAGTTTAAATTTCATGAAGATGTATTTTAAGTGCGTAGTAACGTTTAAATCTTAATTAAATCTCTTGAAAACTGTTTTGAAATAAGCGCTCACGAAAATCTGCGGGCCCCCAAAATTGATTACTTAATTTTCAAGTTCATATCTGATGTATGAGTGACCGAAAAATTGCACCAGCTAAAATTATGAAAAATCCACCAAACGACTAAAAAAAACAAGAACGTGTATTAAGAAAGAGAACTAGTCGAAAGTCGAACGAAGTCCGAAGATAAAGATTTCGACTAAGGGAACATTAACGGCCCACGCTTTTTTCATCGTCCAAGTAAATTTTTATTACCGAATTTTAACGTCTATTGCTCTTCTCGTCTGTACTAAGGCGCGCCGCACTTCTTTAATCCCATTCCTATCCACAGGCTGTTGTAACAGACACTCGATAAGAATTGGAATGACTTCAGGAGAGGGACAGTAGGCAAGACTCAGCTCTGCTGTGGACTCAGAGGGTCTCAGGATGGCTTAGAAAAAAGTACTTCCACATGAAGAAAGGGAAGCCATAAGGTGAGGTATTAACATAAATTAATTAGAACGCAATCTTTGTTTTTCTGCTTGGCTATTCTCAGGCGCCTATAGTTCTTTATCATGCCAAGAATATCTCTGTAAAAGACGATAGTTTTGATAAGTGAAACGATATGAATAAATGAGTTATTTATTAAAACTCATGGATAGCACGGATAGAATCAGGCTAATCGAAAATTCACCATCCTATGAAATGAGAGAGAAAAAAACGTTTTCATAAAACGCGGCTGTAACATTTCAATTTAATTTGACTCCAGTTTCAGCGACTGATTGACATCATCAGACAGAGATGTTATTAATATGCTGCATATCTAACAATCTTTACTTTCTTAAGAGAGATTTAAAATAAAGACCCTGAATCAGTGTCTTCATATTTATGTCTGGCTGGAAACCTCCTTTCAAAAGTATGTTGGAATGCATAATTTAACATTGAGAAAATAAAATAACAGTCCCAATATATCCCAAGATTATGGATATCCTCTTATTTTGGTTCTTGGTCCATTTTATCTAAACTAAACTGAAAAATACTTGAATATTTACTCTAAATGTGTATTCGAATTTTACTATTTCAGCTCTTTGAATATCAATTTCATACAAAACTTATTACATTTCTAAATTTCCACTAGAAAATTTCATATATAAAATTCAAATTTAGCAATGAGATGAAGGTTCTATTTCTTTTACTCTGGCATAATTTGCAAAATGATTTTTTCCTCAGATTTTGGCATATTTTGATGTTTTGACTATTCAATGAATTTTCATCAATTGGTTTAGTATCAGAATTACTATTAATATTCATGGCAGTGTTCATTGTGCTGAACCCTCTCTGATTCAGCAGAATTTACTGCAATCAATTTTAAAATTCTTTTTACTCTTACAGAGCTCTCAGGACTCTCTTCCTCTCTGCAATATCAATACATAGTCTTTAAACTTATAAGACAGTAGTTGGCAAGATATTACAAAGCCAAATTTCTAATGGTTTACATTTTTCAGAAAACTCCTTGATTCTCCAGAAAGATGCACAATAATAATAATAATAATAATTTGCTAGCCGCGTGCATGCACCCTCTGGGTGCAGTTGTTTGGTCTGGACCAGACATCTGGACTATGAGCATGTACTATCATTCATTTATAATCATTACTTTCATATGGGAATATCAATCATAGTGTATTCTTATGGGAAAACGCAATACCTCGGTTTCAACAATCGCATCCGTCGTCAAGGGGACTCGTTGTTTACAGCCTCAAAATTTCACGAAATTTCCGTTTATTTTAACCGAATTCTCGCCATTTCGACCCGATAACGATATTTCACGACCAAAATAAGAATCTTTATTCATCTCTCTTTCTTTTGGTGCTTATCTCGAGTTCGTAAGACTATGGTTTCTAATTTAATTATTGAAAAGAAATGTATCCTGCAACCGATAAAAGTGAGGTTTACGTGCATTTCTTATGGGAACGGTTTTTCTTCTCTGGGTTCGAACTGGGGCCGTTCAGCTAAAAGAAAAATTTTGCCACATTGTAGGGTGCAGCAGTCTACATCGAATGCACGTTTCAGCATCGCTCTAGCTCTTGGCATTGGCGAGAAAAACGCTTTTTGTAGACAGACGGACAGACACCATTACGTTTTTAATATATATAGACTAGCCGCGTGCATGCACCCTCTGGGTGCAGTTGTTTGGTCTTGACCAGACATCTGGACTATGAGCATGTACTATCATTCATTTTTAATCATTACTTTCATATGGAAATATCAATCATAGTGTATTCTTATGGGAAAACGCAATACCTCGGTTTCAACAATCGCATCCGTCGTCAAGGGGACTCGTTGTTTATAACCTCAAAATTTCACGAAATTTCCGTTTGTTTTAACCGAATTCTCGCCATTTCGACCCGATAACGATATTTCACGACCAAAATAAGAATCTTTATTCATTTCTCTTTCTTTTGGTGCTTATCTCGAGTTCGTAAGACTATGGTTTCTAATTTAATTATTGAAAAGAAATGTATCCTGCAACCGATAAAAGTGAGGTTTACGTGCATTTCTTATGAGAACGGTTTTTCTTATGGGAAAACGCAATACCTCGGTTTCAACAATCGTATCCGTCGTCAAGGGGACTCGTTGTTTACAGCCTCAAAATTTAACGAAATTTCCGTTTATTTTAACCAAATTCTCGCCATTTCGACACGATAACGATATTTCACGACCAAAATAAGAATCTTTATTCATTTCTCTTTCTTTTGGTGCTTATCTCGAGTTCGTAAGACTATGGTTTCTAATTTAATTTTGCAAAAGAAATGTGGCCTGCAACCAATAAAAGTGAGGTTTACGTGCATTTCTTATGGGAACGGTTTTTCTTCTCTGGGTTCGAACTGGGGCCGTTCAGGTAAAAGAAAATTTTGCCACATTGTAGGGTGCAGCAGTCCACATCGAATGCACGTTTCAGCATCGCTCTAGCTCTTGGCGTTGGCGAGAAAAACGCTTTTTGTAGACAGACAGACAGACACCGTTAGGTTTTTAATATATAAGATAATAGATATAGATATAGAAGATAGAAGAAGATAAGATAAGTCCTGATATTTAGAAAACAAATAGAGGCTTCATCAATGACACAAGGATCAACTAGGAGAAAATTAGATTATTGATAGTACACAAGAAAACATTTGATAATACTGTAAAAAATAGATAAATTTGAAAAAACAAAACACTAGAAAACAGATGATACATAGAACCAATTCTGTGCATAAATGTCTTTCTTGAAAGGTTAAATAACTTAGAAGCAGATGCCATCATTTTAATAACACTTTATACATTTTAATAACACTTTAATAATGCCTCAAGGAAGGCACCAAGAAGAGAGGTACCAGGAAATTTGTTTCACTATATGTGGCAAAGCATTGGAGATAACAGAAAAGATCTATCTTATACCTGTAATCCCTAGAACACCAGTGTCATCTTTCTATAATTGTTAAAATGTTTCATCAACTCATTTCTTATTTAGAACTTTTCTCAATAGTACAGCGCTGTACTTCTGTTGGAGGTTCCATATTAGATAAAGAACTTGAATTAAAATATAGTACCAAACCATGGTGTAAGATGCTAACAACATCAATGTTATTGTGTCAATGATGAGTTTATTAGGTTGTAATCACCAAAATAATTATTCATTTCATAAATAACTTAATTATTATTCTTTCATTATCAAGGTTACAATATATTCTGGAGATAACTTTCCCAACCACGAATGCTGTTTAGTGTAATGGTGTTATGCTATGAATGCAGTTCAATGTGGACAGTAGCTGAGGTACAGTCTCATGAATGCTACCATAATGACACTCTTCCACTTCAAAGGTATGTTTCTTGCTTTATATTAACTTATGCCTTTGCTAGCCCTTGCATCATTGACTGCAAGGAAGTTGCATTTCTTCTGTAGATCTTTGCAAGTCATATATTTCTGTACCACTTTCAGATACTCTATGCAGGTGTGGTAGCTGAAGCATCTCGCACCATACTCCATGACTATGACTTATTCTATTGTAGAAGCAATGGTCAATGTATTTTCTTTTCCTTTTGTTCCATTCCACTTCTCTGTAGATACTATGAAGGTCTCCATTTCCATCACTGTCGTATTGGAAGAAAAAGTCCAAATTGTCCTCGTACGATTCCCATTTCCATCCTTCTTTTCAAAGCCATCTTTATCAAGAAAATAATAGTCTTAAATCAGTTGGTATGGTATGAGTATTTGCTTTGTTGACAGCACTTAAGTCTATATTGTGGTTTTTACCAATGTTTCGAACACTCTAATTGCAGTCTCTGATGGTGAATCACTCATTTCTCTCATCAGGAATCCTAAGATGAAGGACCCAGACCCTAAACCACCTATTTAGACGTAATTGAAGTGATTCATACCGAGTCCTTCTTGAACCTTTCTATTGCCTGAGATAAAAAATTTTCAGTAGAGGTTCCAGACTTATTTCAATCTTTTGGCTTAATGGATGTGCACACTGATAAAGTAATTGTTATCCATATTATTGTTAACTTTGCCATTGCCTATTAGGAATTCTGGTGTTTTTGATTGCCTCTCCCAGATCACTTCCCTCATAGCTCCTCATTTGGTTATCATGCGTAGAAAATTATGGAGACAATTAAAATGGACAAATTATAGCTATATACAATGATAGATATATAAATGACCTTGTAACTGAGTAGGAGTACATCAAGCATCCAAAGACTTCTTTAAGGTAAATTATAGTATTAAAAATTAAGTTAAGTTTATAATTAGAACTGCTTGAATTTAATAAGCATGATTCTCTTTAAAATTCTTTACTTTTATTTTATCTTCAATTCAAGAAGGCTAACATCCTGTTTCAGAACCTGACTTTTAAGTTACTTCAAGAAAATTAATGCTGAGAATGATGGCAAATCCAGAGATATGCAATAGCTTTACACTTTGTGGTGCAAAGTGAAAAGCCCCAAAGCTCCCAAAAAAGGTGAATATTGTCAATAGAAATATGATTAATATATGACACCACATTTTCAGAATTATTTTTAAATATAATGCAATTATTATATAAAAGTCTTATTGAAGGAAAACTATACACACTGAAATATTTTTAACTTTAAAGATGATGTTTGGAGATGCCCAAACAATTTTCATTAAAATTTTGTAGAGGATAAGCAAAGATTTGTGGAAATTTTCAATAAAAAATAAATGAGCCTAAAACCTTTACATTAGGATTAATAAGTTTTGAATATACATTATTGAATTACACTAGAATTAGCTCATAAGCTGATAAAGTGGGAGAATTGAAGATCACATAGAATCCATAGCCATTAATTGAAGGGCTGAATTTATGTACTTGCACTCACAACTTACAAATTTCTATTCATGGAGAAAATTCTAAGAGAGTTAGAGAAGGTATAGAAATCAGAAGCAATGATTCTTGTACAATGCACTAGACACACTCAAATTTAAGATTTATTATGGACATGTATACTGAATTATCATTTCCATGTTAGAAGCCTACTATCATCACCAAAAATCCAACAGACTTAACAATTAGGCTTTAAAAAAAGAATATTTTAAACTGATAAGTTATATAATTATGAATGATTCTTTTGGTAACTTACAGAAGTATAGCAGACAAGCATCATCAACATCTGTCACATATTGGAATGCCCTGGACCTATTGGGAGCTTAAAAATAATCTTCACTGGGATCCAGCAAAGGTGTTTGACAGGTAGGGTAGTTAACATGCTCTAATGGTGGATGTGGGCCACAAGCAATTTCATTTGTCCAAGCTAAAAATATCTCAAATGAGACATTTTGCTATCAAGAATGACAGTACAATTGATGATCAAAATGAGAAATTTAAATGAAACATTACTTGAAAAGAAATGAAACATTTGGAGTTGTTGATATTTCAGTGGAGTTTTTTCAAACCTTTGGTAACTTTTTCATAAGATGTTAGTCATCCCAAACAAGCCAATTAAAGGGACCTCCTTAGAGAAAAATAAATTTAGGAAAGGAGAGTGATGTACATAATGTAAACTATTTTTGGTTTATCAAATAAGGTGGAACATTGGCTGAATTGAGTGGAGAAAATCAGCCACATAAGGGCTTATCAAAGTGTCTTGAGCAGCAAATTAATTATATTACGTGATATATGTAATCATCATATATCATGTGATAGGGAATGAAAGATAAGTGTTTATGGAGTGGGATTATATCTCAAGCAAAAGAGTTTTAAATGTGTTTGACTATATTTGTACATCATGCTCTATAATTGGATTATTATTATTTATTACTAGATATTGCATAGTCAAATTACTGAATAATGATTTCTCAATCACATTTTCATCTACCATAACACAGTCTTTTGCATTTTCCTTTTGTTTTCAAGCCAACTGACAGTTGTTTCAAGAACCAAATGAGGAGCTGTGAAGGAAGTGATTTGGGAGATGTGATCCAAAATTCTTAATAAGAGGTGGCTAAAAACCATCAAATCCATAATTTCGACAAAATCAAGAACCTCTACAGCAACCTCTACTTTTGGATCTCAGGCAATAGAAAGGTTCGGGAAGGACTTGGTTAGGATCACTTCAATTATGTCTAAAATGGTGGTTCAGGGTCTAGATCATTAATCACTTATGGGATTTCCGAAAAAAGAAATGTGTGATTCTCCATCAGTCACTACAATTAGAGAGTTTGAATCATTGGTAAAAACCTCAATGTGGACTTAAGTGCAGTCAACAGAGCAAGTACTCATACCTTACTATCTGTTATAAGACTATTGCTCTCTTGATAAAGACGGCTTTAAAAAGAAAGTGACAGGAAAAGGGATTGGTACAAAGACAATTTAGACTTTTTCTTCCAATACAACAGTGATGGAATTGAACCCTCTCAATCATGCCTAGAGAGGAATGGAATAGAACAAAAGAAGAAGAAAATACATTGACCATTACATCTTCAATAAAATAAATCATAGTCGTGGAGTATGGTCCAAAATGTTTCAGCTACCACACCTGCATGGAATATCTGAAGGTGGTATAGAGATATTTGGCCTGAAATAGTGTACAAAAGACTCAAAACTTCCTTACTGCCAAAGATGCAAGGGTAAATAAAGGCAAATAAGTTGGGAATATAAGGCAAGAAACATTACAAGTGGTAAAAACATTAAAGAAACATTAAAAGTGGAATAGTGGCATTAAGGTAGTGTTCATGAGACTGTACCTCAGCTACTGATCACATAGATATGTATTCATTGCATAACACTATTTCATTACACTGTACTTGTGGTTGGGAAAGTTATTTCCAGAATATATAGTAACTTTAATTAGTTACAGTATATCAAAAATACAATGTTTTATTTAATAAAGATTTGCTAATCAAAATAATGATTAGTTGATGAATTATATAATAATGAAATGTATATAATAATTATTCTATAATAATTGATGATCAATTCCATCACAATCCATGTGTGGGAGGGTGTGAACAACGTAATCACTAAAATGAATATATTATAAATAAAATGTTACTATATATTAGTAGTCAAGGATGTTAGAAGTTTTAAAGGAAGAATTCATAAGTATTGAAAAACGTAAAGTGACAGTATAGTAATTCTAAAAGATAAAGAACAAGATTTTAAATGTACAAATGTTTATTTTTAATACTTGAATTATTTGCTTGTATTATCATACATCTGGCAGTAAAATTTTGTAACTTTAAAACTGTAATTTACTGTAAGTAAAATAAGTAGAATCCTAAACATTTTGTTAAAAATTTGGGTTTATCTAAGTAAATTTTGAGGAAAGTGCAAAATTTATAGCAGTTCAAAGAACCAAAATATTTAATTAAAATTCCTTAGTTCCCTTGAAAAATTGATTCGTTTCTATTGTTAAATTTGACACACCATTCTTGTAAGACACTGATTGTAGGCTGCTATGTTCATTACCTATTATTATAAATGGAGAAGTTGAATTCTAGGATAATGGGGAATTTCTTGTAAGTATTGTGAATAATATATGGTTAAATGATTTTTTCAAGTCTGAATAGTAGCCTAAGCAATCAAAATAATGTATTGCTAGGTTAATCAGAGATACAACAATAATTAATTCAAACTTTCTTTACATACTTAAAATTTAATTTGTTTGCATTTTAATTCTGCTACTTATTGGGACGGAATTCAACCTTCTTTATCAATTTCAAATAAATAGGCATATTTCAAATAAATGGACATAATCATGGTGGTAAAGTATCTTCTAACTCATGAGTGAATTTGAGAGAAGGATAAAGGTTTGAAAGGTTGAGGAAAAGATTCAAAAGTCTAAAATTTCCTGTCCATTAGCAGAAAATGTTATTGACATATCTATATCATTTGAACATATTTAATTCTCATATAAGAACCAGGGTCATTTGTCAAGCCATTTTGGTACTTTTGAGTAATTTTAAACAGACAAAATCCTAACTCATTTCTCTCTTTTGACTATTTTCTCCCGATCCTCCCAATAGTTTAGTTGGAAGGAAATGTATAACTGGCATGGATAATAATTGCTTACCAAAGACGTTTTATTACTATTATTATTTTCCAGCTCTTTATGGTTGCTCCACAAGAGGTGGTAGAGCTTACTCTGGAAACCATTTTTAGCATAAACTTAATTAAACTAAAGGTGTTTTGATGAGAAGCTTCCAATTCACTTGAATTCTTTAGCTATAATTTTCTAAGTTAAGTCTAAGTAAGTTTTAGTCAATTTTCTAAGTAATCAATGTAAATAAACAAACTTAAAAAATACATTTCATGGACTGTTTGCACTCATAAAATCAAAATATCAAATAATGAATTCCATCCTAGGCTTTGGTTTATTGAAGTCTACCATCACCTTATGCAAAGAAAGAAAGAGGATTTCTGTCTATGGAATCTTAAAATTATTGCAATGACAAAAACAATTTTCTTTAGATATTTACAAATATATATTTCAGAATTTTTTTGATCAATGATTACAATAGGGACCTATACTTGAGTAAATTTACTAGGATCCCTTAATATATAGCTCCCAGCAGTACTTACAAATACTGATGGAAAACAACAAGAGTATCTTTTATTGTTACTATACATGAAAATAAATGAAGAAATAACACAGTGGGTTACATAATGTAATATAAATAAATGCCATAAAAGTGAGCACGTTGAAATGATTATGCTTAAGAGAAAAGGATACTGTCAATAAAAATACTTACATAACCATGTATGTACCTTAAATATTAAACCCAAGTATATGAGGTCGAATACAAAAATACTCCATAAATCATTTAAGAGCTGCTTTGCAAAAATCACTCTAAGTCAAATTACAATAAGATATGTTCACTGTCAAATAAAGGTAAAATTAAAGCTTCTTAGGGAACTCATTGAGAAATACTTGAGGAATACAATCTTCTTTAAAGTAATTGATTTTCTTCCCAAATAGATGCATCACATATAATTTCATCTTTAATATACAAATTTATACCTCCTTAACATGAAAGGCTGGCAATGATAGCACTTACCATTGTCTGAAAACAATATTTTCACATAATTTCATCTTTACAGAAATTCCATTGTATGCTTAAATTCTGAACATGATTTGTGACTCATAAAATATCATTCTCATTTCTTAAAAATGAAAAGGAAACCTTAATTTAGCATGTTCAAATAATTTACAATGAGATTCAATGATTCTAAGAAAAAATGATCTCCTGGAAGCTCCCTTGGAATATTGGAAGTTTTGGAACTAAAACTTCTTCCAATAACTTGTAAATCAGCAGGAAAGGAATTAATTCCTGCAGAAATTTCTATTTCTTTTACCTAATATTCCTTAGCACATTGGTTGAGCAATGTATGAAAAAAATTACATAATTACTTCAGCTAGAAATATTTTTAGCACCAATACGATATCTTAGCACAAAAATTACCCTAATCAAACAATAGAAGTTTGAGAAAATATAAGATGAATAATCAAAAGAGTACATATGATTTCATACTTTTCCTGATATTTGCTCCCTTATTCACTTTAGGGTTTCTTTAATAGCTGAAGTTCATTTATGTATGACTAAGATAATACCTGCATTTACATTGTCGATTTCCAATCTTGTGACAATTACAACCCAAACGTGTTTATCAATAGCTTTAGGAGGGAGAAGTTAGAAAAAAAATTGAATTTTTAATTATAAGAACCCAAATGCCCTTTACAGTTAGGGCAACTATGATCCACTTTCTTACAGGAATTCATGCAATATGGAATCCAGGAGCAAAAACAGCAACTGGAAAAAATTGGAAATAAGCAAAGTTAGGGTATATTCCACAAAAGAAAGAATGACAAAACCTTCTATTCAGGTCATTCGTGGGATAATCATTATATTTACAAGGAAATTTTTCAATATCCTTTAAAAGGGTACCATTTTTTAATTACCATTCCATCAATGTGCATTATATTACTTATATGGTCCATTCTAAGACAGAAACATATTTACATCTGTCAGATATGCATACACAAATATACATTAGTCTACTGATAATACTAATTCAAATTATTATTAATGTATTAATGAATTTGTAATACTCAACACACAAAACTTATCATCCAAAGAAGTGACTGACATCTACTTACTTACCATCTTACTTAGGGAAAATATATCATGTATAGACCACTAAGCATCATGAATTCCAGTTACAGTTAGAGTAGAAGTCCATTATAAAGAGTATGGCATAAACGAGAGTTGCGTTATAGCAAGTGATTCCCTGGCCTTGTCAGTCTCACAGCAAAAAGGATAGCGACTTACATCCATCATAACGAGTGGTTATTTCTGAAGTATTGGTGTAATAAATGCCACATTTCTATATATGTCTTTCAAGAGGCGTATCTCGGGATTGTCAATTGACAGGAGAGCCAAGTTCAACAAGCAAATGGTAATCTGATGAGCATTATCTCTTCAAAGAGCAGAAAAAATTACATGCAAGAATTATCATCACTTAATTCATGCATTTTTTTCCCAAAGCATGCCTCATCCTTCCTTGGCAAAATGCCTCAGGGAGCTTTGATTAGAGACTTCTAACAAGTTTCATTCTCTCCCTTTTCCCTCCATAAAAATGCACTTTGGTTATGGTTCATGAATCAGTGAAATAATATTTATGAAGCAAACTTACTTTTTTATGCAATCTGAGGCATTTGCATAAGAATTAAAAACCCTACAGTTCCATTCTTCCATACTCACTGCCCTTGGATTCAAAGAGACGGACATTTAATATTACCAATCGGCTATAACAAGTATGCTTTATAAGAAGTACATCACCAATTTTTGTCAGCTCTCGTTATGAAGGACTTCTACTGTACTTAGTTTATTGTAACTAAAATATCTGAACTGCTACCATACATTAAAAAACTGAGTTAATAAGTTAAATTTGTGATTTGGTAGGAGAAATGGAGAAAATTTTACCAAAATCACTACCAGGAAACAAACAAATAATATATACTTACAGAAATATGCATAAAGCAAAGCAAGCAAGATGAGCTATAGGCTTGTAAGTAGCTACTGTCGTGCTTTTAATTTGTGCTCCACAATGAAAACATCTCATTCTCTGTCCCTTTGGTCCAACTGGTACAAAATGAACTGGAGCTGAAATAATTAAAAGTGAAATTAGTTTTTTTCCAGATGAAATTGTTTTGCAGCCAAATTTACTAACTTCTATCTTTTCAGTCAGCACTTAAATACTCAATGACAGCAATCATGAATGACTTGGTTAAGAATAGTTTTCTAACACAATTTTCAATTATTTAACATTTTATAAAGTTTATAAGGAATACAATGGAATGGTTAATAGGAGGAAAACTGAAAGTTACAACTGCAAATACTAAATGACTACATACCTAACAGGGAGAAGTTTATAAAACATAGGATTACATATAGCTAAATAATTTTGAAGATTATTCACAATCTATTAGGGTTACATAAAATAAAAATATCTCAATAACCATGTGGTATATTTTAAGATACCCTTTAATTCAGGGCTGTGGAAGTGGAGTCAGAATTGATTTAATTTGGAGCTAAAGTTAAAAAAAATTTTATCAGCCTCAACTGTCTAGGACAGAAAAATTATAAGAAGAAATAGATTTAGGATTTTTCCTAGTAGAACCTTAAGTGCCATAATTGGTGGTGAGAACCAAGAACCAAAGAAAAAGGGCGGGAAACAAAAGTTTTACAAACATGCTCTTTTCCCAAGCGAGTATGCGACTGAGCATTGTATTCTTAAGCATATTTCTCTTATTATTCTAATTAGACAATCTGTTTGAATTTTAAGATATAATGATAATGAAGTATTTCCCGGTCCAACACTGGAATTATATTCTCATTATAAGGAGTGAATTGTAATTGTTCTAAAGATGTAGTTCTGCTACTATTGCATGAATATATTTAGGAAACAGTTCAGTGAACTCGAGAAAGTTTATGATCCAGTCCAAGCAAACCATTGCAAACTAACTGAACCCCATCACTGAACCTAGGTAACCAAATCTCACAGCCCTTCTTTACTCAGGGTTAGCACTTCATTCAGGGCCAGATTTAAATGCTGAAAGGCCTCAGGCTATTCCACTAGTGAGACCCTCCAAATTTCCCATCCTTACTACTAAAAGAAGACAGCAGTGAGCTTAACATTATTGAGAGAACAATATTTAATAAATCATACAAAATAATTTGTTTATAATAACCAATTATTTTGTAGAATACAGTATTGATCACAAAATGTATAAATATTAAAATTGAGTACTAAAGCTTTTAATATATCTAAACATTATAAAAACTTAGTGGAATGAGCATTACTTTTCAGTAAAATAAATTGTTAAGCTTACAATCATATTATTTACAAATGTTGAGATTATAAATATTATTATTCTCACTGCTTTTTTTTCAGAGGGCATAATTCAGAAATAAAATTTTTCAGACTAATTTCATCCACATTTCAAACTAATACTATCTTAGGCTGAAATATCAGTTTAAGATAATATTAGTATGAAGTGGATCAGATAGTGTAAGAGCATTTCTGAAGCATCCATAGATATTTTTTAATCATAGAGTTGAGAGTAAAATTACAGGATTGCTTCTAAATTGGAGTACCTTATGATGTGAGGAAGGCCAATTACAGTATAAAAATATATACAAAAATTCACTGGAGGTCCCCTACATTTTGAGCCTGGAGGCTTCAGCCTAACAAGTCTAAAGGTAAATCTGGCCCTGTTTTCATTACAAAGTTATTAAAGACCACATTTTTCTTAATCACATGGTTGGGAGAAATTTAAATTAAATTAATAATTCTTTTCATACTTACCAGATTATGTATGATAGTTACTTACTGTTGCATAATTATTATAAATTGTTTTCTGAATGCTGAAAATTCCAATATGCCATTAAGTTTTGTCTAAAAGACCTAATCATCGAGTTTAACAATCTCTACACCACAAAACACATTAATGTGTGCCCCACTTAAGGGGTTGATATCATTATCAATTATAACCATAAAGTTTGAACAATAAATCTAAAATTATTATTTAGAGATTATAAAAAAATTAGGCAAAAACCAAACATCAGCTACTGCTAATTAAGACTGAAATTCAGGAACTGGCCACTGCATGTGAAAAGCTGAGTAGCAAAACACTACACTCAAATCACTGTAACTAGTCCAAAGTCAAGCCTAATACCTTTCTTCTAACTTTTTACACTAACTTACTAGTATATGTATATACTTATTAATTTAAGTCCAAAGACTTTAAGTATATGCATTACACAAAGATATATACAACTACATACCACGGTTTGTCATTGACCTTGATTGGAGAAGATAAGATGATTCAAGTGAATTTAGCTCTTTAAAGAAAGAGGAAAGATTTAAAGATTTTGTATTGAAATCATAATCTTAAGTCTAGGATTCTCTAGATAGAAAGAAAGATTTGAATATAGAGGTATAACAAAAGAAAATTGAACTAAGAAAATAAAAATGTAATACACAGAGTAAGAATCAATATAGTTCAGATAATTTCCATTTGTAAATTTCCACTCACAATAAAAACACTAAAGATAATTACACACAAACACAGTACTTTCCTTAATTTCATTGTTTATAATCAGAAAATTATTATGCTTTCCAAAATATCAATGAATAGAGTAATGTATGAATATATTTAGATACTGAAAATTACATAACTTGAGACTTATTCGCTATACTTACTGAATAGCTATCATTCAGAAAATAGTTTCTTTGCATAAATAAGGGAGATACACCAAAATGACACTATTAAAAAGTACAACAATTTTGAGGGGTAAAAGTGTTTACGTACAACATACTATAGAAGAAATTTCATGATATAATGACACTTTCATTTACACCAATTTTTGTAAGTTTGCATTAAAGATGATTTCCAACTGCTGCAAATGCATTCCTGATCATCTATATCAGGGTTGTTCAATTTTTTCAGAGTAAGGTTTTGGGTGTACACTTCTTACAGACCTGAAGATAAAAGCTTCTAATATCAAAATTCATTCAGTTAACTTCAAGAAGAAAGGTAAGCCTATTTAAAACATTGTGTGGGTCACATGCTGGACAACCTTGTTCTAGATCTATACTGGCTGTTGATAGAATCTTAAAACTGAGTCAAGTTATTCCCAAGATGGGATGATTACTATTGTGAACAATCTGCATAGGGACACTGCAAGATTTTTTAATAATAACTGAACACATTATTCAATAACTTGGGTATTTACATTACAAGTTAAAACCTACCAAACTGAAGCTTGTAAGAACACAGAGAAATTTCACACATAGGAAAGAAAAAGAAAAATTAATTCTTTAGTAAAATTTAAAATATAAATTTGAGCCAAGCAATGAAATAACATTTCATCAACACTTAGAGCTTAATGACTAGAATTATTTGCACCAGCTACTGATATCAGTAATATCAGTAATCACTTGCAGTGACTTAAAAAAAAATTGTGTAACTATTAATAGCTTCTTGATAGTGAAAATTCTCCATGATAAAATCTCTGCTGAGCTGAAAATCATTAACGAAATAACTTAATGACTACAAGCATTTCTCGCAAATCAGACATCTGAAACTTGAGCTCAACTATGACTGTATGCTTGCTTGCAAAGAAATTTCAGAACTTCATAAAGCTAATAACATAGTGAATATGACAAGGAATTAAATAAAAATTAGTAAAGAAAAATGTTCTGGTACTGTAAGCGATAATGGAATATGCATGGTGAAAGCTTCAACTAAATTTGAAATAAGATGCATAACATGTCACCTTAATTGTTTGATAAAGCGCACACAAACCCACATCTTTTGTATTCATTTTACAAGTGATTACAAGGAATGTTGGACCTATCAAGTCATAAAATATTTAAAATATTCCAACAAGATAAATAACAGATGGCAGTTGCTATAAACATGAAACATTAACAAGATTAAAAACTATAACTCACTTGGAAAATTGCTGAATAAAAATGATTATAGAACATTCATTGAGGAAAATAAAATCCCATTCTTATTAATATTGGGATAAAAAATTCAACAAGGCATACATTAAAATCTCTAAATCACCTTATAATAAAGAAAATTAGGATTCGTGGGGAAATTCACAAAACAACTTGTTGTCAATGAATGCCAACTAAACCCCACTGCTAAATGTATTGAATCAATTTGAAAAATATTAACATTTGAGGAATAAAACTTGATCTGATGATGTTTAAAATAAATTATATTACCGAGGAGTACCCTATCAAATCCTTATCTGAAAATAAGCAGAAATCAATTCAATCAAGGACACTGCTTCACCATTTGGGACTGCTTCCCTCAAATTTTTTTACAAAGTCTTCTACAAAATCATAATTTTTTAAAGAAGAAAAGGAAGAGTTTATAGTAGTCAGTTACTGTTACAGATAGAAAACAATGCACCAACTTGGTGGAAAGATCACAGCTGACAATTTACTGGCATACATTTTAAGAAAATAACTCATCTCATCCCCAGTTGAAGAAGTTGGGCATTCACCTTGAGCTGCAAACCAAACTGAGATAACCACTGAAGTCAAATAGTAGGGTATGCTGGAGATGAATAACTGTTTTATGATTGTATCCTTGAAATTTCCAAATATTAAGTTAATTCCCAAGACTATAGTATGATTCCCTTTCAGTGTACACATTCAGGGATCTTAATGACAAGGTCTCCTGTGTTGTGTTGATTTGAAAGTTATACGACAAGACAATTTGTACAGAGTAAAACCAATAGATGATTAAGAATTAAAGGGTTGAGTATGACAGATTTACAATAAATAGGCAAAACAACAGCTTGGAAATATACTGAGAAATGTAAGAAACATAAACGTAAGTTTCTTTCGTCAGCATTCAAATTTTAGATCGAATAATAAGGAAGAATTATGACAGTATAAAGGCTGACAATCAGAATAGCAATTGGAACATGTCACAGAAACAAAACAAGCAAAATATCTCATGAGAGTAACAAAAAGTAATCAACACAACCCAAAGAAGAATATGTTGTTACACTGTAGGGAAAATCTCTCAAAACAAAACCAAAAAATTTCAAACACCTAATTTATTTCTCAATTACATTCTAAAAATGAGTAAAAGGAGATACAAATATAAATAGACTTACCTTGGACAACAACATTTGCGGTTGCTGGATGCGGTGGAGCAGGGACAGCTTGATAACCACTAGGAGGCTGCTGTGGAGCTAGAAGTGAAATTGGAGATAACATAATTTTTATAATTAAGAAAGATTAATGAGGATATGGAAATTAGATGTTAATTTAAAACATTCAAAGGTACCTGGAGGATATGGCATGTTCGCTGGTTGGCTTGGATACACCGGCATACCTTGAGGTACAGGTTGTGGCACTGATACAAAATAAGAGTTTTACAAACGTGAAATTGAAAAATGGGATTTTGATGGTATTAAAGACTGAAAATACCTGTAGGATACTGAACGTTCACTGGTTGAGGCGGGTACGGCGGCATTCCTGGAGGTGGTAAAGGCTGCGGAGCTATAGTAAAAATCAACGTTTAAGAATCGATGTAGTTTTTATTTGCGAAAAATCAAACTAAATACTCATCGATACCTGGCATATTCGCAGGGTATCCTGGATAGACATTACTAGGCGGATTAAACGATGAAGTTCCTTGTTGCATTCCCGTTGCCTCATCATATGAAGGAGGGGCAGTTGGCTGAACAAAAGTATCTCCACCTCTATCTTCCAATGGCTGTTTTTCATTCATTTTGATAAGTTATCCTAATTTACAGCCACAAAGGTACACTCAGCTACAAGAGAAATCAAATTAAAGAATATTATCGCCTAATTCATGGTATTATAAACAAACACAACCTGCAATCAAACGAACCCAGCACTCATTCAGCACTGGACGGAATTTCAAAGAATATTAATTTTGATCGTACTCAAAACAATCAAGTGATAACAGGAATTGGTAATTCTGGAGCAGACTATGGATAGATTGTAATCACAGGAATCCTACTTGAATGAAACTGGATATTGACTAAATACACTTCCTAGAAACGCAGGTCAAAACCCCGGACATAGAAAAATGATTCATAACTTTCTCCTAATTGTTTCCATATATCCTATGATTACATTATTTTCTTCTGACTTTCGTCAAATCTTTGATGGTCACGAATTTGAGGTACTATAACATAGGACATATCGCACAGTTCTAACACGTTAAGCAAAGTAAAGTTTACTTAAACAAATATTCTTTACCTGAACAGTCTGATACCAGCTGTTGAAAATTGCGAAACGAATCCCGTCTCCTTCTCGCAATGCGTGGGAATTTGAATAGCGGATAGAAAGTTATAAAATTGAAAATGACATTACTTCGATATCTAAATTGTCCATTGCCGGAAATAATTATGGTGATGAATTAAAGTCACCATAAAGACAGCAGATAGCTCTTGAATACGGAATCATAGAAATTGAATAGTCTGCGAATAGAAATTCCCTTTTACTTCTAAATTATCGAGTAGCCCTAATGGGAATCTTCCTATAAATGTTAGGAATTTTGAAGTAATCTCCAGCCAAAATATCGAAAGAAAATATGAAAAATGATTTTGTGGATGTTTTCTTTTTTATTAATTAGTATAATAATCTTTAATAGTAGTTGTTTAGGAAGATTTAAATAACACTTTTTATTGGTAAAATAATTTTAGAATAAATTTGCAGTCAAAGAAAAAGAGGAAAAATTATGACGAAAAAATTTTGATACATGGCCGACAACAGTAATTGAAGGAAAGTCTAATGTATGCCAAGATATATCAGTCAGGGTAGACAGAATTAATTAAGTACAGTAAGGCGTGAATTCGTGGAATGCCGTGTAGAACTGTTATTCTTTGAGCATTATTTGGAAACGATTGCCAACATAAACGCAAAGCGATTGTGGAGACGTTTCTTCTATTAGTTGAAGATTATTACATAAATTCGTATGAAAAATGTGGAGAGATAACTGTGAGAACAGCTTTCTGAAACTTATAAATGGATAAATTGATAATATAAATATATAAAATTTATAAAGGACCATTCACTATACTCAGTTTTGCACGAAATATCTATCATTAATGAAACTCAGTTGTAGCATTCTGAGTATTCATCGCTCTAACCACCGACATTTTCTGAAGATGAGCGTACTTATCCAAACCGAAAAGATCGAAACATATAATAATTTCCAGCTGTAGCACTATCGAATTAAACGTAGATCATAAAAAGTATTAATTTCATAGTTCATATTTTTTACCTACATAAAAGCAAACTTTTATTGCATAGTTTCATGCTACGTCTATTTAATATATTATTGCTGTCCTGTAAATGAAGGTGGTTCTATTTATAAATTTAATTAATTACCATATGTTATCAATCGCTTTTTAATCAACTCGGTTTTAATTTATCAATCTTTCCTCTTTGATCAATCAATTTTGTTCCATTAATTACTTTGTTTCTAAAGTTATACTTTTTATGATGAACTTGACGTTATGTTTGAAAGATTTTGGAACACGTTGTTTCTTCGGCCAAGATATTGTGAGAGCTGAATAGTGGATGAAGTGAGAGAGTGAATACTGCTTACAAGAATTTTCACCGTTACCATAGGAGACCATAAACGATGCAGAATGAATACTAGCTTTGACCTAATTGTTAACACAAAATAGCTCAATGAAAGAAACCAGTCAGTATTATTATTATTATAAACCACCAGTATCAAACCATCACAGTACTGGTTGATTAAACCAGTAGTTTAGTAAAAGTTTATAAGTTTATTAAACTGAACAATTGGTTTGATGAGCGTTCAGTGCCGGTGCGAGGGTGAGGCGACCGCCTCAGGCGGCACTCATTGTGGGGCGGCATTTGCATCATGAGATTGAGGATTTGCATGAAAGAATTGAGTGCTGGAATGTCTGAATTGCGTCTTATGGACGGAAGTAAAGGCACAAATCTGCCAAAATAGTATTGCTCTGTCAATGGTAATAAGAGTTGAATTAAAACGCGATCTTCGTAGAATTCATCTAAATGACGAACGAGTATTAAAGATTATGATGATGTAGAGCTTTTAAATTAAATATTAAATTATTGTATTTAACAGTGAAATGATGAATGTTCAAATTTCACGCTTGAAAATGATTTAACGGAGAATTTTCTAAATAATTTATTCCGCTTAAAACTCAGTCAACTCTTTCTATAACCGTTGAAGAAACCTCTTTTTTGTAGTAAAATCCAAATACAATTAACGTTCTGCAATTTCATAGAACGTATAGACAGAACATTACTCATCGAACATGATGTCGAGTTTGATTTAAACTCAAAGACATTGACTGTTCCAAAGAAAAACTTCGTCGAGTACACTTTATATAAATTGTTTCTCTCTTCGACGTTTGAAGAAATCTTATAGGTAAAACATTACATTGTAATTTATGTTATTTCATTTATAAAACGTTCGCCTTTCTCCCGTTCATTCCCAAAGCATGGCATAAATTGCGCTTGCCTCAGGCAGCTATTCTAGTGGTGTAAACGTCTATTGCACGCAGCTGTAAAGAGACCACTGTGAAGAGCGACGGTGGAGACTTTATTGCCCTCTCTTTCCATCGGTGTCTCCCAAGAAAGCTCCCCCGAGAAGGGCACGCCACATGGTGATACTTATAGCCCCTCTCCCGCTCCTTGAAAAGGATTATCTACTTTTGTCCCAGAATGCATCGCTATTTCCCGGAAACACTCCTTACTTTTTCCGTCAGTTAACCTTTGCATGATTCGGAGAGCAAAAGGATTCTTGCAGTGTCTTTGAACGTTCGTTGTTTTAGCTTGACTGTTAATGGAGAGTTTTTGATGTCAAGATGAGTTTAAATTTCACAAGTGATTCATCGAGTCAGGAGAATCTTCAGCATTGGAAGCAGCTCAACAACAACTCATTTGAGGTTCAACGCACTGTAAGTAATTAATACATTTTTTTTTAAACTTGTGGTCAGTGTTTATGTTTAAGAGTTTATATTTATGTTTCGATGAATGCCGATGTTGTATTCTTAAAAATAGTTACTTTTTTCCTGTTCTGAAGACGCAGTCGAATTTTGTTTCCTTGATTGCACAAATTGTGAACAAACTCAATCAGATATCGCTCGAGTTAATTCTTTATCCGCTCAAAGTTATTATTATTGGATTTTTTTGTACTTCTGTTTAGATTTACAAAATATTTTTATCTAAATAGCGCTTGGATTGCGTCAGCAGCAGGATTTCAGTTCCAATAATAGACTGTATGATTTCAATAGCCGCACGTAAATTGGTAAATTCGTTACTTCGATCTTAATCTGAACTAGTTCTGGCCTTAGCGAGAAATATTTGCAGCGCTTCCATTGGTATTTTTTAAGATTACAACTATTCTAATATGTGATCAATTTACATTAATACACCGTGTGTCGCCATGTAGCAGTAGGTGTGAAAATAGTATTGTGTGATAAAATTGAATCAATAACTATTTCTGGTAGCATTATTTTAATGGGGAGGTTTAATATCTTATGTACACAATAGAAGAATTATAAGATACTCGCTTTCCAACATGGCTGAGCTGACAACTGATCGTTATGAAATAATTGCGCGGATGGATTAGTGAATCAAAAGTTTTTCACCTATTCCTCATTCATCTCGTTATGGACCGTTATCTTTAAAACTTATGCCCGTAAATCTTTCGCACGTTCCTTTTAATTCTGGATTATGTCTGATTTCTGTCATTGCAACAGAGTAAGGATATTGTTCTCAGATGCGACGCGATGTTTGGTGTTGTCTGGCCTGTCGTGATCCGACCTTCATGTGGTATACTTTCGAATTACGCTGATGATTGTTGGACTCCGACCAAAGCAGACGTTAAAATCTTAACGCTCGTTGAAGTTCCCATATTTAGAGCATGAAAGCACTGGAAAAAATTATCTCTAATACTTTCAATTGATCAGAAGCGTTTATATCCTTTGAACGAAGGAAATGAATATGGCTTTCTATTGCTAGCCTTCGTTCACTATAAGAAGTTTAGATTGTTTTGCCACGAACCAACGTATCTATAGTGCGTTCCAATTTTTCCAGTCAGTTACATTAAAGAATGTGGGATAAGATCAAAATGAAGCGAGACTTAGCGGAAGGCCGTGGAGCAGAAGAGAGTATACAACTTTCTTATTGTATAAAAATGAATTGGAATGCAATTGCGCTTATTTTTCTATAGGCTCAAAGAATAGCATCGTTTATGTATTCTTTGTGCGGTGTTTCTCAATTTGATGGTTAAAATTCCGATTCTTAGCTTAAATTACAAGATTTCAACTATAGTTTTCTGTTATCAAACTGTCTAGAAAAGTTTGAACGCGGTATACCGTATGTCGCTTTAATTTAGTATAGCATGTCGAACATAGTATTCATAAGGAACTTAGGTATTGCGTTGCATAACTGGTTTTGTTGATTTATAACTGCTTTGGATACAAACTTCATTATATTTCCGCGAATTGAAATGTCATTATTGAGTTATACGGAACCTCTCAACTGGTGTTACGAATAGATAGATGCGATACGGATTTCGATTTCGACTTAAACTAACAGCTAGAGAGAACCCTGGTCATGAGTATAGTTTTTCAAAATATATCACGGATACACGAAAAAACTACGCAGTTTCGAGACAGTTGAGTTGAGCTCATGGGGGGGGGGGGGGGGGTAAGTGGCCACGTGGGTCCCTCTTCCGACCACGCGCCTAGGATATGACCTGGCTGATCCGGCGGGAATCCCAGCAATTATTTCGACCCTTCCTTTCTTGGAATTGAGCGACACAAAGACACTCCTCAACGAAGGGAAAGATCAGCAAACTTTATGCGGAAACTCACTGGTAAATTTCAGTCCTCTGGGTATGGAGTGTCCTTCCAGCTAAAGGCTGCATCAAGGTCTTGCGGCAGCGCGGCGCCTTGACATATATGGAAATCATATTTTCTTAATAATAGATTTAGATTTAGATTTAGATTTGTACCCCGCAAGCCGCCAGTGGCGTATGGCAGGGGGTGTAATGACACCATCTTAGTATTCTAATCGGCCCTATTAGCTTCTCTAATAGCTCGCGGGAAGAACGACCAGAAATAAATATCTGTCCTTGCTATGTAACTTTATCAGACCGCCATTCAGTAACTTATCGGACTATAGTATTAGTCTAGGAATCGGCATAACAGTTTCTGTCGTCACTATTATGACAAAACTTTAGCGAGAACCGAGTCAGTGGGAGCAAGCCATTCAGAAGCATTGAATTTCATTCCGCGTTGTTATAACCACACTTTTTCGGGCAGAAGGATATCCTGAGCAGACCACTGTCAAGGTAGTATCACAGAACCTGCCGCCACAGCAAGCAAGAATAAAGGCCTTGAATTTAGGACGCTAAGGAAAACCCCAATGGGTATTTCATTACCATAACATTAATATTTCAATTAAAACACATCTAAAAATATTGTGTTCGCAAAGATAATCATAGAAATAATTGATGAGGCCTAAAAAAGTAAGGCAAAAAGAGAGAAAGATTTATTGCGAGAACATAAATTTACGTAATAAAAGAATTATCGCCTTAGAGATTTTACAAAAATAATTAATACTAACATTCCTTTATGCAACTTATTAAATGTAAAGTACTAAGAAAGCTTCTGATTCACTTAACTCGCTATCCAAAAAACGTTATCCATCTAAATAAAAAGGCTTTCAAATAAAAGAGATACTCCCGAACTCGAAGGGATACCGCAGAGAAAATACGAAGAAAATGTACGTCCGTATCCGACAATCAAATAATGAACATCAATGTTCTCCCCTAAAGAGGAAAATGGACGTGAACGGAAAACGATAATGTAAGATTTGAAATTACGCGTATTTCAAGAGATAGAGCTCCTTCAGTAATGCGGCACCAGCGGCGCTAGCAATTAAGCATATCCCCTCGCATAGAAAGAAATAATTTACATGAAGTTCAAAACGACTTAAATACCTAAAAACAAATATCAAAAGGAAAAAATATTTCTATAAACAACAGCGGAAACAAATGGTTATAAGATAGGAAGATTATACTTCCAAAACAAAAAAAAATCATTTCCCTCATTACATGTTTATTCAAAGAATATTAAACAATAAAAAAACATGCCAAAGATGCAATGAATGACAAGAAGATATAAAGGAGAATAAAATAAGGACAGTAAAAAACAAGCTAATTACCTTGGAGAAGATTGAGAAACACGGAGAAAATAAGTTTCCCGCCAAAACTGTAGTTACCCTAAGTGTCTCCTAGAGAGCAGCAAAGGAGGAATGTTGGAGATGCGGTGCTAAAATCGGGTGTTTGAGCCAAGGATGGCGATTGCACGGTGTGCGGTTCTGCAGAAGCAATTGATGAGAGGATGGCGGAAGTAGTGGAAGGTGGTTTGCGCGAGTGCTTAAATTGTTAGCGGATGAAAAGAGGGAGCGGCGGACGTAGTCCTCGCGAGAGCAATGAATGATGCCCGCATAGGGCAGGCCAGGGTTTTCAAGGTATCGTCAGTCTTATCTCCCTTCAAGTGTATGAATCTTTCGCCTTTTACTAAAGATTTCCGTGGAGGGGGATATTATGACTCTGTAAAATAATTTTTTCTAGTGCCCGACGGTTTCCCGTTGGGCCGATAATTGGTCCACAGCGGTTCTGCAACCGAAGCTCCTTCTCTCCATCCTCGACGTTCACCCCTTCGTTTTCACACTCCCGGACGATGATGCCGAGGGCCAAGGTATCTCTCCGATTGGAAACTGCAACGATTTAATTTTTCGTCCGCTGCGTCGGTCTTGTTTTACTGTTTTTCGGGAGTCTGAAAATGGCCCCATCGCATCCTTGCAAAAATCACCCCATCTTGAAGGATTAAATTTGCCATTCGTGACACAGTCAGTGAGCGAGAACTTCTTCTCTTTGCCGAGAGTGGTATCCTTTTTTCTCCGTGAAAACTTCACCCTTGCTTAATACGGCAGGGATTCAGTGCAACGAATTTACCTTCGGGTGCAGCCTTGAGCGAACAATATTTTTGCGAGGTGCACCTTTGTGATTTCCCAACAACTTATGCACCGCGCCTTTCGATCCCGCTTCTCTTTCAATTTTTTTAGTCTTGGAATTATAAAAACGAACAAAGGTTGAACTCCTACTCCGTCGAGATTGCCTCAGGCAATTTGGTGACGATCTCAATTTCCAGATCTGTTCATACCTCAAATGAATTGAAAATCGACTTCACTCTACGCACCACGGAGTTGAAACTTTTACTATGCAATCTCTAAATGATTCGTAAGAAATGAACGAGGTCCTAAGTAGTTTGGGAGGTCCGTTACGATGACGTCCCTCCGGGGAATCGAACTCCCTCCATGGCGTTCTTCGAGAATCCACGAGAATCGGTGATGGATTCTCATGCGGTTTTTCTTTTTACCGTCGGAGACCCGTGTAATCGCGTGCCATTGGTTTTCCGTCTACGTGCGACTTTTTGAAGGGTCCTTAGATGAAACGCCCACGCGTGCGAACGTCATTTGACTGCGGGGATACGCAGGCTTAGGATCGAAGCGAAGAAAAGATTACTTTGTCGTTATTCCGTGGGCGGGAAGCGAATGCGGAGCGGAGTTGCGGTTGGATCGCAAGAACCCGCGAAATCTGATGAAAATGGAAGCAAGCGAATAATCCGCTGCGAGGGATTGCAAAAAGTCGAATGCATTGATCTGTAGTTACCCCGAGTGTCTCCTAGAGAGCAGCAAAGGAGGAATGTTGGAGATGCGGTGCTAAAATCGGGTGTTTGAGCCAAGGATGGCGATTGCACGGTGTGCGGTTCTGCAGAAGCAATTGATGGGTGGATGGCGGAAGTAGTGGAAGGTGGTTTGCGCGAGTGCTTAAATTGTTAGCGGATGAAAAGAGGGAGCGGCGGACGTAGTCCTCGCGAGAGCAATGAATGATGCCCGCATAGGGCAGGCCAGGGTTTTCAAGGTATCGTCAGTCTTATCTCCCTTCAAGCGTATAAATCTTTCGCCTTTTACTAAAGATTTCCGTGGAGGGGGATATTATGACTCTGTAAAATAATTTTTTCTAGTGCCCGACGGTTTCCCGTTGGGCCGATAATTGGTCCACAGCGGTTCTGCAACCGAAGCTCCTTCTCTCCATCCTCGACGTTCACCCCTTCGTTTTCACACTCCCGGACGATGATGCCGAGGGCCAAGGTATCTCTCCGATTGGAAACTGCAACGATTTAATTTTTCGTCCGCTGCGTCGGTCTTGTTTTACTGTTTTTCGGGAGTCTGAAAATGGCCCCATCGCATCCTTGCAAAAATCACCCCATCTTGAAGGATTAAATTTGCCATTCGTGACACAGTCAGTGAGCGAGAACTTCTTCTCTTTGCCGAGAGTGGTATCCTTTTTTCTCCGTGAAAACTTCACCCTTGCTTAATACGGCAGGGATTCAGTGCAACGAATTTACCTTCGGGTGCAGCCTTGAGCGAACAATATTTTTGCGAGGTGCACCTTTGTGATTTCCCAACAACTTATGCACCGCGCCTTTCGATCCCGCTTCTCTTTCAATTTTTTTAGTCTTGGAATTATAAAAACGAACAAAGGTTGAACTCCTACTCCGTCGAGATTGCCTCAGGCAATTTGGTGACGATCTCAATTTCCAGATCTGTTCATACCTCAAATGAATTGAAAATCGACTTCACTCTACGCACCACGGAGTTGAAACTTTTACTATGCAATCTCTAAATGATTCGTAAGAAATGAACGAGGTCCTAAGTAGTTTGGGAGGTCCGTTACGATGACGTCCCTCCGGGGAATCGAACTCCCTCCATGGCGTTCTTCGAGAATCCACGAGAATCGGTGATGGATTCTCATGCGGTTTTTCTTTTTACCGTCGGAGACCCGTGTAATCGCGTGCCATTGGTTTTCCGTCTACGTGCGACTTTTTGAAGGGTCCTTAGATGAAACGCCCACGCGTGCGAACGTCATTTGACTGCGGGGATACGCAGGCTTAGGATCGAAGCGAAGAAAAGATTACTTTGTCGTTATTCCGTGGGCGGGAAGCGAATGCGGAGCGGAGTTGCGGTTGGATCGCAAGAACCCGCGAAATCTGATGAAAATGGAAGCAAGCGAATAATCCGCTGCGAGGGATTGCAAAAAGTCGAATGCATTGATCTGTAGTTACCCCGAGTGTCTCCTAGAGAGCAGCAAAGGAGGAATGTTGGAGATGCGGTGCTAAAATCGGGTGTTTGAGCCAAGGATGGCGATTGCACGGTGTGCGGTTCTGCAGAAGCAATTGATGGGTGGATGGCGGAAGTAGTGGAAGGTGGTTTGCGCGAGTGCTTAAATTGTTAGCGGATGAAAAGAGGGAGCGGCGGACGTAGTCCTCGCGAGAGCAATGAATGATGCCCGCATAGGGCAGGCCAGGGTTTTCAAGGTATCGTCAGTCTTATCTCCCTTCAAGCGTATAAATCTTTCGCCTTTTACTAAAGATTTCCGTGGAGGGGGATATTATGACTCTGTAAAATAATTTTTTCTAGTGCCCGACGGTTTCCCGTTGGGCCGATAATTGGTCCACAGCGGTTCTGCAACCGAAGCTCCTTCTCTCCATCCTCGACGTTCACCCCTTCGTTTTCACACTCCCGGACGATGATGCCGAGGGCCAAGGTATCTCTCCGATTGGAAACTGCAACGATTTAATTTTTCGTCCGCTGCGTCGGTCTTGTTTTACTGTTTTTCGGGAGTCTGAAAATGGCCCCATCGCATCCTTGCAAAAATCACCCCATCTTGAAGGATTAAATTTGCCATTCGTGACACAGTCAGTGAGCGAGAACTTCTTCTCTTTGCCGAGAGTGGTATCCTTTTTTCTCCGTGAAAACTTCACCCTTGCTTAATACGGCAGGGATTCAGTGCAACGAATTTACCTTCGGGTGCAGCCTTGAGCGAACAATATTTTTGCGAGGTGCACCTTTGTGATTTCCCAACAACTTATGCACCGCGCCTTTCGATCCCGCTTCTCTTTCAATTTTTTTAGTCTTGGAATTATAAAAACGAACAAAGGTTGAACTCCTACTCCGTCGAGATTGCCTCAGGCAATTTGGTGACGATCTCAATTTCCAGATCTGTTCATACCTCAAATGAATTGAAAATCGACTTCACTCTACGCACCACGGAGTTGAAACTTTTACTATGCAATCTCTAAATGATTCGTAAGAAATGAACGAGGTCCTAAGTAGTTTGGGAGGTCCGTTACGATGACGTCCCTCCGGGGAATCGAACTCCCTCCATGGCGTTCTTCGAGAATCCACGAGAATCGGTGATGGATTCTCATGCGGTTTTTCTTTTTACCGTCGGAGACCCGTGTAATCGCGTGCCATTGGTTTTCCGTCTACGTGCGACTTTTTGAAGGGTCCTTAGATGAAACGCCCACGCGTGCGAACGTCATTTGACTGCGGGGATACGCAGGCTTAGGATCGAAGCGAAGAAAAGATTACTTTGTCGTTATTCCGTGGGCGGGAAGCGAATGCGGAGCGGAGTTGCGGTTGGATCGCAAGAACCCGCGAAATCTGATGAAAATGGAAGCAAGCGAATAATCCGCTGCGAGGGATTGCAAAAAGTCGAATGCATTGATCTGTAGTTACCCCGAGTGTCTCCTAGAGAGCAGCAAAGGAGGAATGTTGGAGATGCGGTGCTAAAATCGGGTGTTTGAGCCAAGGATGGCGATTGCACGGTGTGCGGTTCTGCAGAAGCAATTGATGGGTGGATGGCGGAAGTAGTGGAAGGTGGTTTGCGCGAGTGCTTAAATTGTTAGCGGATGAAAAGAGGGAGCGGCGGACGTAGTCCTCGCGAGAGCAATGAATGATGCCCGCATAGGGCAGGCCAGGGTTTTCAAGGTATCGTCAGTCTTATCTCCCTTCAAGCGTATAAATCTTTCGCCTTTTACTAAAGATTTCCGTGGAGGGGGATATTATGACTCTGTAAAATAATTTTTTCTAGTGCCCGACGGTTTCCCGTTGGGCCGATAATTGGTCCACAGCGGTTCTGCAACCGAAGCTCCTTCTCTCCATCCTCGACGTTCACCCCTTCGTTTTCACACTCCCGGACGATGATGCCGAGGGCCAAGGTATCTCTCCGATTGGAAACTGCAACGATTTAATTTTTCGTCCGCTGCGTCGGTCTTGTTTTACTGTTTTTCGGGAGTCTGAAAATGGCCCCATCGCATCCTTGCAAAAATCACCCCATCTTGAAGGATTAAATTTGCCATTCGTGACACAGTCAGTGAGCGAGAACTTCTTCTCTTTGCCGAGAGTGGTATCCTTTTTTCTCCGTGAAAACTTCACCCTTGCTTAATACGGCAGGGATTCAGTGCAACGAATTTACCTTCGGGTGCAGCCTTGAGCGAACAATATTTTTGCGAGGTGCACCTTTGTGATTTCCCAACAACTTATGCACCGCGCCTTTCGATCCCGCTTCTCTTTCAATTTTTTTAGTCTTGGAATTATAAAAACGAACAAAGGTTGAACTCCTACTCCGTCGAGATTGCCTCAGGCAATTTGGTGACGATCTCAATTTCCAGATCTGTTCATACCTCAAATGAATTGAAAATCGACTTCACTCTACGCACCACGGAGTTGAAACTTTTACTATGCAATCTCTAAATGATTCGTAAGAAATGAACGAGGTCCTAAGTAGTTTGGGAGGTCCGTTACGATGACGTCCCTCCGGGGAATCGAACTCCCTCCATGGCGTTCTTCGAGAATCCACGAGAATCGGTGATGGATTCTCATGCGGTTTTTCTTTTTACCGTCGGAGACCCGTGTAATCGCGTGCCATTGGTTTTCCGTCTACGTGCGACTTTTTGAAGGGTCCTTAGATGAAACGCCCACGCGTGCGAACGTCATTTGACTGCGGGGATACGCAGGCTTAGGATCGAAGCGAAGAAAAGATTACTTTGTCGTTATTCCGTGGGCGGGAAGCGAATGCGGAGCGGAGTTGCGGTTGGATCGCAAGAACCCGCGAAATCTGATGAAAATGGAAGCAAGCGAATAATCCGCTGCGAGGGATTGCAAAAAGTCGAATGCATTGATCTGTAGTTACCCCGAGTGTCTCCTAGAGAGCAGCAAAGGAGGAATGTTGGAGATGCGGTGCTAAAATCGGGTGTTTGAGCCAAGGATGGCGATTGCACGGTGTGCGGTTCTGCAGAAGCAATTGATGGGTGGATGGCGGAAGTAGTGGAAGGTGGTTTGCGCGAGTGCTTAAATTGTTAGCGGATGAAAAGAGGGAGCGGCGGACGTAGTCCTCGCGAGAGCAATGAATGATGCCCGCATAGGGCAGGCCAGGGTTTTCAAGGTATCGTCAGTCTTATCTCCCTTCAAGCGTATAAATCTTTCGCCTTTTACTAAAGATTTCCGTGGAGGGGGATATTATGACTCTGTAAAATAATTTTTTCTAGTGCCCGACGGTTTCCCGTTGGGCCGATAATTGGTCCACAGCGGTTCTGCAACCGAAGCTCCTTCTCTCCATCCTCGACGTTCACCCCTTCGTTTTCACACTCCCGGACGATGATGCCGAGGGCCAAGGTATCTCTCCGATTGGAAACTGCAACGATTTAATTTTTCGTCCGCTGCGTCGGTCTTGTTTTACTGTTTTTCGGGAGTCTGAAAATGGCCCCATCGCATCCTTGCAAAAATCACCCCATCTTGAAGGATTAAATTTGCCATTCGTGACACAGTCAGTGAGCGAGAACTTCTTCTCTTTGCCGAGAGTGGTATCCTTTTTTCTCCGTGAAAACTTCACCCTTGCTTAATACGGCAGGGATTCAGTGCAACGAATTTACCTTCGGGTGCAGCCTTGAGCGAACAATATTTTTGCGAGGTGCACCTTTGTGATTTCCCAACAACTTATGCACCGCGCCTTTCGATCCCGCTTCTCTTTCAATTTTTTTAGTCTTGGAATTATAAAAACGAACAAAGGTTGAACTCCTACTCCGTCGAGATTGCCTCAGGCAATTTGGTGACGATCTCAATTTCCAGATCTGTTCATACCTCAAATGAATTGAAAATCGACTTCACTCTACGCACCACGGAGTTGAAACTTTTACTATGCAATCTCTAAATGATTCGTAAGAAATGAACGAGGTCCTAAGTAGTTTGGGAGGTCCGTTACGATGACGTCCCTCCGGGGAATCGAACTCCCTCCATGGCGTTCTTCGAGAATCCACGAGAATCGGTGATGGATTCTCATGCGGTTTTTCTTTTTACCGTCGGAGACCCGTGTAATCGCGTGCCATTGGTTTTCCGTCTACGTGCGACTTTTTGAAGGGTCCTTAGATGAAACGCCCACGCGTGCGAACGTCATTTGACTGCGGGGATACGCAGGCTTAGGATCGAAGCGAAGAAAAGATTACTTCGTCGTTATTCCGTGGGCGGGAAGCGAATGCGGAGCGGAGTTGCGGTTGGATCGCAAGAACCCGCGAAATCTGATGAAAATGGAAGCAAGCGAATAATCCGCTGCGAGGGATTGCAAAAAGTCGAATGCATTGATCTGTAGTTACCCCGAGTGTCTCCTAGAGAGCAGCAAAGGAGGAATGTTGGAGATGCGGTGCTAAAATCGGGTGTTTGAGCCAAGGATGGCGATTGCACGGTGTGCGGTTCTGCAGAAGCAATTGATGGGTGGATGGCGGAAGTAGTGGAAGGTGGTTTGCGCGAGTGCTTAAATTGTTAGCGGATGAAAAGAGGGAGCGGCGGACGTAGTCCTCGCGAGAGCAATGAATGATGCCCGTATAGGGCAGGCCAGGGTTTTCAAGGTATCGTCAGTCTTATCTCCCTTCAAGCGTATAAATCTTTCGCCTTTTACTAAAGATTTCCGTGGAGGGGGATATTATGACTCTGTAAAATAATTTTTTCTAGTGCCCGACGGTTTCCCGTTGGGCCGATAATTGGTCCACAGCGGTTCTGCAAGCGAAGCTCCTTCTCTCCATCCTCGACGTTCACCCCTTCGTTTTCACACTCCCGGACGATGATGCCGAGGGCCAAGGTATCTCTCCGATTGGAAACTGCAACGATTTAATTTTTCGTCCGCTGCGTCGGTCTTGTTTTACTGCTTTTCGGGAGTCTGAAAATGGCCCCATCGCATCCTTGCAAAAATCACCCCATCTTGAAGGATTAAATTTGCCATTCGTGACACAGTCAGTGAGCGAGAACTTCTTCTCTTTGCCGAGAGTGGTATCCTTTTTTCTCCGTGAAAACTTCACCCTTGCTTAATACGGCAGGGATTCAGTGCAACGAATTTACCTTCGGGTGCAGCCTTGAGCGAACAATATTTTTGCGAGGTGCACCTTTGTGATTTCCCAACAACTTATGCACCGCGCCTTTCGATCCCGCTTCTCTTTCAATTTTTTTAGTCTTGGAATTATAAAAACGAACAAAGGTTGAACTCCTACTCCGTCGAGATTGCCTCAGGCAATTTGGTGACGATCTCAATTTCCAGATCTGTTCATACCTCAAATGAATTGAAAATCGACTTCACTCTACGCACCACGGAGTTGAAACTTTTACTATGCAATCTCTAAATGATTCGTAAGAAATGAACGAGGTCCTAAGTAGTTTGGGAGGTCCGTTACGATGACGTCCCTCCGGGGAATCGAACTCCCTCCATGGCGTTCTTCGAGAATCCACGAGAATCGGTGATGGATTCTCATGCGGTTTTTCTTTTTACCGTCGGAGACCCGTGTAATCGCGTGCCATTGGTTTTCCGTCTACGTGCGACTTTTTGAAGGGTCCTTAGATGAAACGCCCACGCGTGCGAACGTCATTTGACTGCGGGGATACGCAGGCTTAGGATCGAAGCGAAGAAAAGATTACTTTGTCGTTATTCCGTGGGCGGGAAGCGAATGCGGAGCGGAGTTGCGGTTGGATCGCAAGAACCCGCGAAATCTGATGAAAATGGAAGCAAGCGAATAATCCGCTGCGAGGGATTGCAAAAAGTCGAATGCATTGATCTGTAGTTACCCCGAGTGTCTCCTAGAGAGCAGCAAAGGAGGAATGTTGGAGATGCGGTGCTAAAATCGGGTGTTTGAGCCAAGGATGGCGATTGCACGGTGTGCGGTTCTGCAGAAGCAATTGATGGGTGGATGGCGGAAGTAGTGGAAGGTGGTTTGCGCGAGTGCTTAAATTGTTAGCGGATGAAAAGAGGGAGCGGCGGACGTAGTCCTCGCGAGAGCAATGAATGATGCCCGCATAGGGCAGGCCAGGGTTTTCAAGGTATCGTCAGTCTTATCTCCCTTCAAGCGTATAAATCTTTCGCCTTTTACTAAAGATTTCCGTGGAGGGGGATATTATGACTCTGTAAAATAATTTTTTCTAGTGCCCGACGGTTTCCCGTTGGGCCGATAATTGGTCCACAGCGGTTCTGCAACCGAAGCTCCTTCTCTCCATCCTCGACGTTCACCCCTTCGTTTTCACACTCCCGGACGATGATGCCGAGGGCCAAGGTATCTCTCCGATTGGAAACTGCAACGATTTAATTTTTCGTCCGCTGCGTCGGTCTTGTTTTACTGTTTTTCGGGAGTCTGAAAATGGCCCCATCGCATCCTTGCAAAAATCACCCCATCTTGAAGGATTAAATTTGCCATTCGTGACACAGTCAGTGAGCGAGAACTTCTTCTCTTTGCCGAGAGTGGTATCCTTTTTTCTCCGTGAAAACTTCACCCTTGCTTAATACGGCAGGGATTCAGTGCAACGAATTTACCTTCGGGTGCAGCCTTGAGCGAACAATATTTTTGCGAGGTGCACCTTTGTGATTTCCCAACAACTTATGCACCGCGCCTTTCGATCCCGCTTCTCTTTCAATTTTTTTAGTCTTGGAATTATAAAAACGAACAAAGGTTGAACTCCTACTCCGTCGAGATTGCCTCAGGCAATTTGGTGACGATCTCAATTTCCAGATCTGTTCATACCTCAAATGAATTGAAAATCGACTTCACTCTACGCACCACGGAGTTGAAACTTTTACTATGCAATCTCTAAATGATTCGTAAGAAATGAACGAGGTCCTAAGTAGTTTGGGAGGTCCGTTACGATGACGTCCCTCCGGGGAATCGAACTCCCTCCATGGCGTTCTTCGAGAATCCACGAGAATCGGTGATGGATTCTCATGCGGTTTTTCTTTTTACCGTCGGAGACCCGTGTAATCGCGTGCCATTGGTTTTCCGTCTACGTGCGACTTTTTGAAGGGTCCTTAGATGAAACGCCCACGCGTGCGAACGTCATTTGACTGCGGGGATACGCAGGCTTAGGATCGAAGCGAAGAAAAGATTACTTTGTCGTTATTCCGTGGGCGGGAAGCGAATGCGGAGCGGAGTTGCGGTTGGATCGCAAGAACCCGCGAAATCTGATGAAAATGGAAGCAAGCGAATAATCCGCTGCGAGGGATTGCAAAAAGTCGAATGCATTGATCTGTAGTTACCCCGAGTGTCTCCTAGAGAGCAGCAAAGGAGGAATGTTGGAGATGCGGTGCTAAAATCGGGTGTTTGAGCCAAGGATGGCGATTGCACGGTGTGCGGTTCTGCAGAAGCAATTGATGGGTGGATGGCGGAAGTAGTGGAAGGTGGTTTGCGCGAGTGCTTAAATTGTTAGCGGATGAAAAGAGGGAGCGGCGGACGTAGTCCTCGCGAGAGCAATGAATGATGCCCGCATAGGGCAGGCCAGGGTTTTCAAGGTATCGTCAGTCTTATCTCCCTTCAAGCGTATAAATCTTTCGCCTTTTACTAAAGATTTCCGTGGAGGGGGATATTATGACTCTGTAAAATAATTTTTTCTAGTGCCCGACGGTTTCCCGTTGGGCCGATAATTGGTCCACAGCGGTTCTGCAACCGAAGCTCCTTCTCTCCATCCTCGACGTTCACCCCTTCGTTTTCACACTCCCGGACGATGATGCCGAGGGCCAAGGTATCTCTCCGATTGGAAACTGCAACGATTTAATTTTTCGTCCGCTGCGTCGGTCTTGTTTTACTGTTTTTCGGGAGTCTGAAAATGGCCCCATCGCATCCTTGCAAAAATCACCCCATCTTGAAGGATTAAATTTGCCATTCGTGACACAGTCAGTGAGCGAGAACTTCTTCTCTTTGCCGAGAGTGGTATCCTTTTTTCTCCGTGAAAACTTCACCCTTGCTTAATACGGCAGGGATTCAGTGCAACGAATTTACCTTCGGGTGCAGCCTTGAGCGAACAATATTTTTGCGAGGTGCACCTTTGTGATTTCCCAACAACTTATGCACCGCGCCTTTCGATCCCGCTTCTCTTTCAATTTTTTTAGTCTTGGAATTATAAAAACGAACAAAGGTTGAACTCCTACTCCGTCGAGATTGCCTCAGGCAATTTGGTGACGATCTCAATTTCCAGATCTGTTCATACCTCAAATGAATTGAAAATCGACTTCACTCTACGCACCACGGAGTTGAAACTTTTACTATGCAATCTCTAAATGATTCGTAAGAAATGAACGAGGTCCTAAGTAGTTTGGGAGGTCCGTTACGATGACGTCCCTCCGGGGAATCGAACTCCCTCCATGGCGTTCTTCGAGAATCCACGAGAATCGGTGATGGATTCTCATGCGGTTTTTCTTTTTACCGTCGGAGACCCGTGTAATCGCGTGCCATTGGTTTTCCGTCTACGTGCGACTTTTTGAAGGGTCCTTAGATGAAACGCCCACGCGTGCGAACGTCATTTGACTGCGGGGATACGCAGGCTTAGGATCGAAGCGAAGAAAAGATTACTTTGTCGTTATTCCGTGGGCGGGAAGCGAATGCGGAGCGGAGTTGCGGTTGGATCGCAAGAACCCGCGAAATCTGATGAAAATGGAAGCAAGCGAATAATCCGCTGCGAGGGATTGCAAAAAGTCGAATGCATTGATCTGTAGTTACCCCGAGTGTCTCCTAGAGAGCAGCAAAGGAGGAATGTTGGAGATGCGGTGCTAAAATCGGGTGTTTGAGCCAAGGATGGCGATTGCACGGTGTGCGGTTCTGCAGAAGCAATTGATGGGTGGATGGCGGAAGTAGTGGAAGGTGGTTTGCGCGAGTGCTTAAATTGTTAGCGGATGAAAAGAGGGAGCGGCGGACGTAGTCCTCGCGAGAGCAATGAATGATGCCCGCATAGGGCAGGCCAGGGTTTTCAAGGTATCGTCAGTCTTATCTCCCTTCAAGCGTATAAATCTTTCGCCTTTTACTAAAGATTTCCGTGGAGGGGGATATTATGACTCTGTAAAATAATTTTTTCTAGTGCCCGACGGTTTCCCGTTGGGCCGATAATTGGTCCACAGCGGTTCTGCAACCGAAGCTCCTTCTCTCCATCCTCGACGTTCACCCCTTCGTTTTCACACTCCCGGACGATGATGCCGAGGGCCAAGGTATCTCTCCGATTGGAAACTGCAACGATTTAATTTTTCGTCCGCTGCGTCGGTCTTGTTTTACTGTTTTTCGGGAGTCTGAAAATGGCCCCATCGCATCCTTGCAAAAATCACCCCATCTTGAAGGATTAAATTTGCCATTCGTGACACAGTCAGTGAGCGAGAACTTCTTCTCTTTGCCGAGAGTGGTATCCTTTTTTCTCCGTGAAAACTTCACCCTTGCTTAATACGGCAGGGATTCAGTGCAACGAATTTACCTTCGGGTGCAGCCTTGAGCGAACAATATTTTTGCGAGGTGCACCTTTGTGATTTCCCAACAACTTATGCACCGCGCCTTTCGATCCCGCTTCTCTTTCAATTTTTTTAGTCTTGGAATTATAAAAACGAACAAAGGTTGAACTCCTACTCCGTCGAGATTGCCTCAGGCAATTTGGTGACGATCTCAATTTCCAGATCTGTTCATACCTCAAATGAATTGAAAATCGACTTCACTCTACGCACCACGGAGTTGAAACTTTTACTATGCAATCTCTAAATGATTCGTAAGAAATGAACGAGGTCCTAAGTAGTTTGGGAGGTCCGTTACGATGACGTCCCTCCGGGGAATCGAACTCCCTCCATGGCGTTCTTCGAGAATCCACGAGAATCGGTGATGGATTCTCATGCGGTTTTTCTTTTTACCGTCGGAGACCCGTGTAATCGCGTGCCATTGGTTTTCCGTCTACGTGCGACTTTTTGAAGGGTCCTTAGATGAAACGCCCACGCGTGCGAACGTCATTTGACTGCGGGGATACGCAGGCTTAGGATCGAAGCGAAGAAAAGATTACTTTGTCGTTATTCCGTGGGCGGGAAGCGAATGCGGAGCGGAGTTGCGGTTGGATCGCAAGAACCCGCGAAATCTGATGAAAATGGAAGCAAGCGAATAATCCGCTGCGAGGGATTGCAAAAAGTCGAATGCATTGATCTGTAGTTACCCCGAGTGTCTCCTAGAGAGCAGCAAAGGAGGAATGTTGGAGATGCGGTGCTAAAATCGGGTGTTTGAGCCAAGGATGGCGATTGCACGGTGTGCGGTTCTGCAGAAGCAATTGATGGGTGGATGGCGGAAGTAGTGGAAGGTGGTTTGCGCGAGTGCTTAAATTGTTAGCGGATGAAAAGAGGGAGCGGCGGACGTAGTCCTCGCGAGAGCAATGAATGATGCCCGCATAGGGCAGGCCAGGGTTTTCAAGGTATCGTCAGTCTTATCTCCCTTCAAGCGTATAAATCTTTCGCCTTTTACTAAAGATTTCCGTGGAGGGGGATATTATGACTCTGTAAAATAATTTTTTCTAGTGCCCGACGGTTTCCCGTTGGGCCGATAATTGGTCCACAGCGGTTCTGCAACCGAAGCTCCTTCTCTCCATCCTCGACGTTCACCCCTTCGTTTTCACACTCCCGGACGATGATGCCGAGGGCCAAGGTATCTCTCCGATTGGAAACTGCAACGATTTAATTTTTCGTCCGCTGCGTCGGTCTTGTTTTACTGCTTTTCGGGAGTCTGAAAATGGCCCCATCGCATCCTTGCAAAAATCACCCCATCTTGAAGGATTAAATTTGCCATTCGTGACACAGTCAGTGAGCGAGAACTTCTTCTCTTTGCCGAGAGTGGTATCCTTTTTTCTCCGTGAAAACTTCACCCTTGCTTAATACGGCAGGGATTCAGTGCAACGAATTTACCTTCGGGTGCAGCCTTGAGCGAACAATATTTTTGCGAGGTGCACCTTTGTGATTTCCCAACAACTTATGCACCGCGCCTTTCGATCCCGCTTCTCTTTCAATTTTTTTAGTCTTGGAATTATAAAAACGAACAAAGGTTGAACTCCTACTCCGTCGAGATTGCCTCAGGCAATTTGGTGACGATCTCAATTTCCAGATCTGTTCATACCTCAAATGAATTGAAAATCGACTTCACTCTACGCACCACGGAGTTGAAACTTTTACTATGCAATCTCTAAATGATTCGTAAGAAATGAACGAGGTCCTAAGTAGTTTGGGAGGTCCGTTACGATGACGTCCCTCCGGGGAATCGAACTCCCTCCATGGCGTTCTTCGAGAATCCACGAGAATCGGTGATGGATTCTCATGCGGTTTTTCTTTTTACCGTCGGAGACCCGTGTAATCGCGTGCCATTGGTTTTCCGTCTACGTGCGACTTTTTGAAGGGTCCTTAGATGAAACGCCCACGCGTGCGAACGTCATTTGACTGCGGGGATACGCAGGCTTAGGATCGAAGCGAAGAAAAGATTACTTTGTCGTTATTCCGTGGGCGGGAAGCGAATGCGGAGCGGAGTTGCGGTTGGATCGCAAGAACCCGCGAAATCTGATGAAAATGGAAGCAAGCGAATAATCCGCTGCGAGGGATTGCAAAAAGTCGAATGCATTGATCTGTAGTTACCCCGAGTGTCTCCTAGAGAGCAGCAAAGGAGGAATGTTGGAGATGCGGTGCTAAAATCGGGTGTTTGAGCCAAGGATGGCGATTGCACGGTGTGCGGTTCTGCAGAAGCAATTGATGGGTGGATGGCGGAAGTAGTGGAAGGTGGTTTGCGCGAGTGCTTAAATTGTTAGCGGATGAAAAGAGGGAGCGGCGGACGTAGTCCTCGCGAGAGCAATGAATGATGCCCGCATAGGGCAGGCCAGGGTTTTCAAGGTATCGTCAGTCTTATCTCCCTTCAAGCGTATAAATCTTTCGCCTTTTACTAAAGATTTCCGTGGAGGGGGATATTATGACTCTGTAAAATAATTTTTTCTAGTGCCCGACGGTTTCCCGTTGGGCCGATAATTGGTCCACAGCGGTTCTGCAACCGAAGCTCCTTCTCTCCATCCTCGACGTTCACCCCTTCGTTTTCACACTCCCGGACGATGATGCCGAGGGCCAAGGTATCTCTCCGATTGGAAACTGCAACGATTTAATTTTTCGTCCGCTGCGTCGGTCTTGTTTTACTGTTTTTCGGGAGTCTGAAAATGGCCCCATCGCATCCTTGCAAAAATCACCCCATCTTGAAGGATTAAATTTGCCATTCGTGACACAGTCAGTGAGCGAGAACTTCTTCTCTTTGCCGAGAGTGGTATCCTTTTTTCTCCGTGAAAACTTCACCCTTGCTTAATACGGCAGGGATTCAGTGCAACGAATTTACCTTCGGGTGCAGCCTTGAGCGAACAATATTTTTGCGAGGTGCACCTTTGTGATTTCCCAACAACTTATGCACCGCGCCTTTCGATCCCGCTTCTCTTTCAATTTTTTTAGTCTTGGAATTATAAAAACGAACAAAGGTTGAACTCCTACTCCGTCGAGATTGCCTCAGGCAATTTGGTGACGATCTCAATTTCCAGATCTGTTCATACCTCAAATGAATTGAAAATCGACTTCACTCTACGCACCACGGAGTTGAAACTTTTACTATGCAATCTCTAAATGATTCGTAAGAAATGAACGAGGTCCTAAGTAGTTTGGGAGGTCCGTTACGATGACGTCCCTCCGGGGAATCGAACTCCCTCCATGGCGTTCTTCGAGAATCCACGAGAATCGGTGATGGATTCTCATGCGGTTTTTCTTTTTACCGTCGGAGACCCGTGTAATCGCGTGCCATTGGTTTTCCGTCTACGTGCGACTTTTTGAAGGGTCCTTAGATGAAACGCCCACGCGTGCGAACGTCATTTGACTGCGGGGATACGCAGGCTTAGGATCGAAGCGAAGAAAAGATTACTTTGTCGTTATTCCGTGGGCGGGAAGCGAATGCGGAGCGGAGTTGCGGTTGGATCGCAAGAACCCGCGAAATCTGATGAAAATGGAAGCAAGCGAATAATCCGCTGCGAGGGATTGCAAAAAGTCGAATGCATTGATCTGTAGTTACCCCGAGTGTCTCCTAGAGAGCAGCAAAGGAGGAATGTTGGAGATGCGGTGCTAAAATCGGGTGTTTGAGCCAAGGATGGCGATTGCACGGTGTGCGGTTCTGCAGAAGCAATTGATGGGTGGATGGCGGAAGTAGTGGAAGGTGGTTTGCGCGAGTGCTTAAATTGTTAGCGGATGAAAAGAGGGAGCGGCGGACGTAGTCCTCGCGAGAGCAATGAATGATGCCCGCATAGGGCAGGCCAGGGTTTTCAAGGTATCGTCAGTCTTATCTCCCTTCAAGCGTATAAATCTTTCGCCTTTTACTAAAGATTTCCGTGGAGGGGGATATTATGACTCTGTAAAATAATTTTTTCTAGTGCCCGACGGTTTCCCGTTGGGCCGATAATTGGTCCACAGCGGTTCTGCAACCGAAGCTCCTTCTCTCCATCCTCGACGTTCACCCCTTCGTTTTCACACTCCCGGACGATGATGCCGAGGGCCAAGGTATCTCTCCGATTGGAAACTGCAACGATTTAATTTTTCGTCCGCTGCGTCGGTCTTGTTTTACTGTTTTTCGGGAGTCTGAAAATGGCCCCATCGCATCCTTGCAAAAATCACCCCATCTTGAAGGATTAAATTTGCCATTCGTGACACAGTCAGTGAGCGAGAACTTCTTCTCTTTGCCGAGAGTGGTATCCTTTTTTCTCCGTGAAAACTTCACCCTTGCTTAATACGGCAGGGATTCAGTGCAACGAATTTACCTTCGGGTGCAGCCTTGAGCGAACAATATTTTTGCGAGGTGCACCTTTGTGATTTCCCAACAACTTATGCACCGCGCCTTTCGATCCCGCTTCTCTTTCAATTTTTTTAGTCTTGGAATTATAAAAACGAACAAAGGTTGAACTCCTACTCCGTCGAGATTGCCTCAGGCAATTTGGTGACGATCTCAATTTCCAGATCTGTTCATACCTCAAATGAATTGAAAATCGACTTCACTCTACGCACCACGGAGTTGAAACTTTTACTATGCAATCTCTAAATGATTCGTAAGAAATGAACGAGGTCCTAAGTAGTTTGGGAGGTCCGTTACGATGACGTCCCTCCGGGGAATCGAACTCCCTCCATGGCGTTCTTCGAGAATCCACGAGAATCGGTGATGGATTCTCATGCGGTTTTTCTTTTTACCGTCGGAGACCCGTGTAATCGCGTGCCATTGGTTTTCCGTCTACGTGCGACTTTTTGAAGGGTCCTTAGATGAAACGCCCACGCGTGCGAACGTCATTTGACTGCGGGGATACGCAGGCTTAGGATCGAAGCGAAGAAAAGATTACTTCGTCGTTATTCCGTGGGCGGGAAGCGAATGCGGAGCGGAGTTGCGGTTGGATCGCAAGAACCCGCGAAATCTGATGAAAATGGAAGCAAGCGAATAATCCGCTGCGAGGGATTGCAAAAAGTCGAATGCATTGATCTGTAGTTACCCCGAGTGTCTCCTAGAGAGCAGCAAAGGAGGAATGTTGGAGATGCGGTGCTAAAATCGGGTGTTTGAGCCAAGGATGGCGATTGCACGGTGTGCGGTTCTGCAGAAGCAATTGATGGGTGGATGGCGGAAGTAGTGGAAGGTGGTTTGCGCGAGTGCTTAAATTGTTAGCGGATGAAAAGAGGGAGCGGCGGACGTAGTCCTCGCGAGAGCAATGAATGATGCCCGCATAGGGCAGGCCAGGGTTTTCAAGGTATCGTCAGTCTTATCTCCCTTCAAGCGTATAAATCTTTCGCCTTTTACTAAAGATTTCCGTGGAGGGGGATATTATGACTCTGTAAAATAATTTTTTCTAGTGCCCGACGGTTTCCCGTTGGGCCGATAATTGGTCCACAGCGGTTCTGCAACCGAAGCTCCTTCTCTCCATCCTCGACGTTCACCCCTTCGTTTTCACACTCCCGGACGATGATGCCGAGGGCCAAGGTATCTCTCCGATTGGAAACTGCAACGATTTAATTTTTCGTCCGCTGCGTCGGTCTTGTTTTACTGTTTTTCGGGAGTCTGAAAATGGCCCCATCGCATCCTTGCAAAAATCACCCCATCTTGAAGGATTAAATTTGCCATTCGTGACACAGTCAGTGAGCGAGAACTTCTTCTCTTTGCCGAGAGTGGTATCCTTTTTTCTCCGTGAAAACTTCACCCTTGCTTAATACGGCAGGGATTCAGTGCAACGAATTTACCTTCGGGTGCAGCCTTGAGCGAACAATATTTTTGCGAGGTGCACCTTTGTGATTTCCCAACAACTTATGCACCGCGCCTTTCGATCCCGCTTCTCTTTCAATTTTTTTAGTCTTGGAATTATAAAAACGAACAAAGGTTGAACTCCTACTCCGTCGAGATTGCCTCAGGCAATTTGGTGACGATCTCAATTTCCAGATCTGTTCATACCTCAAATGAATTGAAAATCGACTTCACTCTACGCACCACGGAGTTGAAACTTTTACTATGCAATCTCTAAATGATTCGTAAGAAATGAACGAGGTCCTAAGTAGTTTGGGAGGTCCGTTACGATGACGTCCCTCCGGGGAATCGAACTCCCTCCATGGCGTTCTTCGAGAATACAAAAATCCATGAGAATCGGTGATGGAATCTCATGCGTTAGGTGTAATGAAATATCATTTTCGCTTTCTGAGATGGATAATTTTTATTTTTTTAATCAATAAGGGTGGAAATATGCTTTATTTTATTAGTTTAATTTTGTCCATTCATTGTTGATGG
Source organism: Pachydiplax longipennis (assembly GCA_036926295.1). Classification (NCBI taxonomy): domain Eukaryota; kingdom Metazoa; phylum Arthropoda; class Insecta; order Odonata; family Libellulidae; genus Pachydiplax; species Pachydiplax longipennis. Next base: position 52,170,838 of record JAVFKF010000004.1, read on the forward strand.
TGTAATTCACTAGTAAATAAATAGCATTGCACATTATCTTAGGCGAACTCCAACGTTGTATATCGGGAAACTAGTTTGTCTGCCTTCCTTCTGCTCTTCCATAGCATACATCAAAATTGCTTTCGTTCCACTCCCCTCAATGCCCATCATTCTATTACTCGAAACTAGCGAAAACAAAAGCATGGGAGATTTTCTTATCGCATCGACAACCGAACACTTGGTCTCTTGGTTGAATACCCCCAACCACGTTGAACGTCCCCTCTTTACTATGCTTACCCACTCCACCTTTTGCGAGGGGAAGACTCTTCCCCTCCCCTTCCCGAGCAGTTGAACTAATTCCAGCGTATGAAATGAGCATCGGAGGCGAAGGGTTTCTGCGAGTCTTCAGGCGATTCTTGCACGGAGAGGAAGTTCTTCCTACGACGCAGCAGAGAAGAAAAGAAATTCGTGGCGACCCGTATTGAAGGAGAGGTTCCAAATTCGTACCTGCTTGTTCTCGTCGCTGATTGAAAATTATCCACGTGAAGGTTTGATCCTTGTCATTGAACATCAACTGTCACTGTGCGATACCGCCATGACTGTTTAAATTACGCAAGTACTCTCATTATTTTTGTCCTCGTAACTACGTTCTCCCCCTCGTCAAGAATTTTTTTAGTATGATAACGTGAAGAGTAATACCCAATCCGTAGTATTAGATTCACATTCAGTGCAGTCAGTTCCTCTTGTGGTTTCCTATCTCTGCTTGTTCCGTTCTTCATTCCTTCTCAGTTGGCCACAGCTGCCAGTTAGCTTTCCTCGTTCTTGGCCACGTGGAGGCCAAACCCCCTGTTGTACTCCGAAGATGACTGACACAAACTCTCGTAATGGAAGCCTTCACACAATGAAGGAAGAGCATCGTTCAGGAATGCTCTTCGTTATGAAATCTACATGCTCAGGCGTGACTTGGTGGAAAGCCATTGTGGTAAAGAAGTACACTGGTAATTTTGCACTGTTTCGTTATTTCTGACGAAGTGAAACTATAGTTCCTTCTTGCGAAAGAACGCAAGATCCTTTTCATCCGATATAGGCTTTTGATGTTGACGTCGGTTCTCCGCAAGTCATCGAACATCCCCAGCCATTGTGTACTTGATTATACCTAATGGTTTCTTCTCCTGGTTGAATTAGTTTCAGTGGTGATGTCCATTCTTACGGATTCTATGTGGGTTCTTCGGTCTGTGGATCTGATGCATCCAAGGTCGACCATAATTGCTGTTCTTCCACCTCCAACCGTACTCTATCGGGGTGCTAACACATTGGTTGTGGTTCGGTGCATGCTTCCCTAATGGTGATTATCACCATCGCGGCGTCGATTTTCCACCATGTGCCGCTCCTCACCGTTTGAAATTCGCGGGGTTTGGTGCACCGGTCGCCGGCCACTCTTCGTTCTCCGTCGTCGCCTTCTCCTGCTCCACTTGAGCCTCCCCCTACTCGCCCTTGCAGCTCCTTCCTCTAACACTCCTCTTGGGGTAGAATGGGGTTGCGGCGCTTCCGTACTTTTACTTCCTCGGTTTGCGTTGCGGCACCTCTCACTTACCGGATGGCGCTTTTCGTGGTAGTCTGTGGGAATGTTCCCTTCAGAATCCCTCTCTCTCCTGAGTCATTTTATTCTCTTCGCCTTCGAGTGAAGTAGTAGGATTCGTTTACGCGGGGGTACATCTACATCGGGACTTGGGTCTCCTTTAACGACTCATGGGTTCGCATTCCAGTGATAGCCTCCTCACAACGTGTGGTATAGTAACGTTTATCTCAGGGAATAAAAGTAGTCTTATAGAGGTGGCCATCTATATCACCGGTGGTAACACAAGTGGCGGTGCCTCGATGGTCCTCTGTAAATTACGGGAGGGCTTAGTGGGAGAAGGCTTATAAAAGAGAAGGACGAAGTAAAATGGAGTGGGTACAATGAGGATAATGACAATGATGACGCAATCGCACGTCCTCTCACTACATCCGTGATCGATTAGGATAACTTGTCGCGCGCGGACACGGGAGTTCTTATTGTCAGTGAGACATTCCTCGTCAGCGAACGTACAGAGATCGTTGAGAACGTTAGTCATAGATCCTTTGGCTTCTGCTTAACTTCTCTTAGAATTACAACCAATTCTCGCCCCAGCGGGAAACTGTCAGGCAATAGAAAAAATCATTTGAGAGTGTCATTATATCTCCCTCCACGGAAATTTGTAGTTTACTCAATAATCTGTATACATTTCGAATAAAGCTTGCTACATGAAAATTGATAAAATACTCTCAGGAAATAACACTCCATTCACATTTTCTGCACATTCCAGCGTTGTCTACTGGGGTTTTTCTTCCTTTTTATTTTGGCGTGAACCAGTTACGTGTTCCACGTATATATCTCGATCCCTTGTTATGGCTTCTGTAAAGTCTTCCAACGTATTTGTCTCCGAGCTGCCTTCGACATGTCAAGTCTGCTTCAATGTTTTTTAGTCTCGAGGGCTTCCACGAAAATAATCCTCAAGTGCACCTCCACCGTGTGGCGATATCTGGCCCTCACCTCCCTCCGCTTGGTTTTCTTATCGAATTTTCAATCCCTCTCCGAATGCGTTCGCTCTGTTCTCGAATGGAATCTTTTTCTCTCTTACACATATCTTTCCATTGACGGATCGTAGGAAAGAAATGCGTCTTTGTATCCGCACCTCATGCAGGTTGCGTCCCCATCAAAAGACACTAAGGGAAAGGACATTAAGGCGAGCGCGATGTATAAATCTCTACTCGCAAAATCCCTTTTAACAACCCGACCTGAGGAATAATGCCGGGCTCTGTTCCCCTAATTGGGTGTTCCCGACGAGGATCCTGCATTACCGCCCCAAATGGCAACGCATAGTTTTATTGCTGCCAGAAGTCGTACGATCCACAGTGCCGTCAGCTCGACTGTTATGCGCAACAAAGTATCTGCCCTCGCCTCTCTGCATTCCCACTCGATAGGGACCATTTATTTGCCTCTACAGCTTATTAGCCTTCGACGTTCTCGGCCGAATGGATGCCAATTCCTCTATCGTACTCTGCCATTTACAGTCTCCGTGACCGTTAAGGTACCTGCAAGAGGCCGCCTGCGTTGAAGCAGGACCCCTCTATTTAGCGGTGGTTGGCATCCATGTTAGCGGATAAATTTTACGTAAGACACCGCACAGAAGTGTAGTTCCACTTAAATCTTAACTTAAAAACACTTGCACTTAAAAACGTCTTAAATCACTGCGCCACGACTATCATGTCGCTGGCTACCGCTGATAGGGGTAGCCTAGCCCTTTTCCTGCAAATGGAGGATATTCTCTGCGGAAGTTTATCTTTGGTACTGCCGCACATCGTAATATGTATTCAAACCTCGGCGGTAGGACTGGTCTCATGGCAACCAATTTTGGCCAGGGTGCGAGATTGCTCTAATCTATTTCCCTGGTCTCGTACTGTATCGCTTATGGTTACGGACAGTGCTTGATATCTTCCGCACCGCTTGGTGCCCGAAAGCTACAATAATTCTCACACACTCAGCGCCTTTTTTTCTTGTACTCGTACATGGACTGTGGTGTTGGTACCCCTTTCCACCAGCCCTCTCTGCATTCCAGATGTAAATTCGCATATTTTCTGGCCTTGAATTCCAAGCCATACTATTTGGTCACTTCACCAAATTCCAGGGAGCGGAGCATCCGCGCTTTCCCGGCGATCAGAAGTTCATCTGCGGAGGCAATTAACAAATATTTTGCTTCCCGATGTGGTATCCAGTGGTGGTCTTCTTGGGGAGTAGAGCGCGAAGAAGCGGCTGCCGTTCTCAGAAAAATAAATAAAAATTCTCATACATATCAAATCTTAGTTTATTAAAGAAATAATAAATTACATTTCAAAAATAAATGCAGTTCTTAAAGAAAAATACAATTCTCATACATATCACAGATATGTAGCTTCCGTCTTCATAATAAAATCGTATCATGTTAATTTCGTATTATCAGGTACTTTAGATTATTGCGGCTTTTATGACCGTTGTTATCCGCATCAGGTCCCTCTCCCCAGGTGTATTGCCTCGTGCCCATAACGTGCTCCACACATGTCTCTGGCCCACTTTATAGATTCAGAGACTGTTTTGCGGCGCAGTTCATTTCCTGTATTCTTTGGCATCCCCAGTCTCCGGAGCAGTCTTTCGTTCCGGTTGTCCCATGTTCCTAATGCTCCCACGATGAAGATCTCCAGGTAGACCTGCATCTGGTACCGATGCTTCACCCGCACCATCTCCGCCAATTCCTCGTACTTCTGCAGCTTCCTCGTCCGCGCCTCCTCGAATGCCTTGGCCTGGTTCTCGAACGGCACGGTCACGTCAATGATGAAGATTGGTCCGTCGAGTCGATTGCCCAGTACGAGGTCTGGGCGCAAGGAGGAGCCCGTTTCAGGGATGGTACGGTTTGTCCACACATTCCAGTTGCCAGTCAGTGAATCCCTGAGGTGCTGCAGGATCTGGTCGTGGCGGAGGGTCCATGCCGCTGCATGCGGCAGGCAGTGGTTTGGTACGTGTGGGAGCGTCTCCTGATCACCGCACCTTCTGCAGCTGGAATCCCACCGGCGGACTCCCCTGTAAGCCCCCTTTACAGGAAGTACGTTTAGGCGTGCTCTGTAGATGAAACGCCATTCACATAGCCGGGTGTTGCGAGCGGTCCTGAGGAAGTGGTTGCTCACCGGAGAAATAGAGGCCTTCTCGTACGCCTTTCCCTGGTCTGGTTTGGCGACGAGTTTCCTCCCTTAAAGTAAACTCGTCGAAAAATTAGATTCCCTTACTGCAGCACGAAGGTTGCTGCGCACCTTCTTCTGCTAACGTTGGCAGGACCGGTGTATTCTCTCCCTGTTGCAGACGGATAGACAATTCCCTCCTCAAATCACACATCACATGGAGGATCATGGAGGAGGTCTCAGTTGCGTAGCCTTTCTCGCTTCTGCGCGTCCTTCGGCGATGGTGTTTCTCTCGTTTACATTAAGTCGGCTTCGATTTTCCACCCTCTGCCACTCGTTTTCTATTTGAAATTCACACTACTACTGCATCCCTTACACTATGGGTTTGGATCAGTGAGCGCCGGCCACTCCCCGTTCTCCGTTGTGGACGACTGCGTCTTCGCCTCCTTTTTCTCCTCCCGCTCCGGTACGGGTCTTCCTCCACTCACCGCTGCAACTCCTTTCTTCAACACTCCTCTTGTAACGAAAGGGGGCGTCGGCACTCTTTTACACTTTCTCTTTCTCCGTTTGCGTGGCGACGCTTCTAACGCATTTAATTATTGAGTTTTTCGTGAAAGGATGTGGGAGTATGATACTTTAATAAAACATCATATTCCATGGACATTGCTTTCGCTCCGCCTTTGAAATCGCAGGGTGGTTTGGGGAGCATTTGTCTCGGGGAGTAAACAGAGACCTCCTCAAATGACAGCAAAAGAGGCGTGCGTTGCCTCGATGTTCCTCTGCACAAGGTGAATAGCCTTGTTTTGTGGGGGCCTTTAGGAGGCTTCTATATCTATTATAGATAGAGAGAGCCTCGTATCGCAAAAAAGAAGCAAATATTGCGAAATAAAGAAAAATTATTCCTACATTAATCTGAAGGCTGACGCCATAGCATCAAGTTAACCCAAGGGTATTTGAGCGCTTGTAGTCCTGCTGAAGGCTAGTCTTTCTACGATTAATGAAAATGAAATTACATAGTAATAGTAATTATGAAGTAATACTTATTTACGAGGGGAAACAGTAAATACATCCATAAAATGTAGAGCTGACTCTATACAAAGTTAACTCGTTTTTTAATGCGTGTGGTTCGATGTGTAGGATCTCCTTGGATGCCTTAATAGGTATGAAAATTCATTTCTCCCCACATCTACACATGCACCTCTCCCCATCTACCTTCCGAAGGCTTTTCTTGGCTACAGTGGTGCATCTGAGGATGTCTTCATTCCTTTGGACGATGAATACTCTTACGGCGTCCAGCTTTTGCCATGGTGCATACTCGCTATCGATCCTCTTCAGGTCCTCTATTGCGCCAGCTATTCTCGCTCACCGCAGAAATAGAGGCCATCTCGTACGCCTTTCCCTGGTCTGGTTTGGCGACGACTTTCCTCTGGTAAGATTCCCTTACTGTGGCACGAAGTTCGTTGCATACATTCCCTGCGGACGATGGCAGGATGACCGGTGGTCGAGAGACTATCTATCCCTGTTGCAGACGGATAGATAATTCCCTCCTGGCAGCGCTCCACTCCCACGTCACATGGAGGATTAGCCTCAGTTGCCGCGTCGCCTTCCTAGCTCTGGACCATATCGACGCCATCCCTCCAGCTGTACTGCTCAGCTCCCCGTCGCTGTTGCCGTTTAAATAGTTGCAGATGGAGTGCTTAGTTAGTGTGGGGCCTCCTCTGCCAACCTTGTGATGGACGGCGTCCATTAGGCTCCACCATGCAAGGTATCTAACAAATGGATCCCTACAGTAAAGCATCTTGAATGCTTGCACCACTGTTAGGATGTCAGAATTTACCGTCAGGGGAAGCAGTCCTGCACCACCCATCCCTGGTGCAATGTGGAGGATCTCTTTGGATGCCCTCATGGGTAAGAACATCCATTTTCTGCACGTCCTTGCCATCACCCTATCTATTTTCCTGAGGCTTTTCTTCGTCACCGTCGTGCGTCGGAAGATGTATTCAAACCTCGGGAGGATGAATACTCTCAGGGCATCCAGCTTCTGCCATGGTAACAATTCACTCTGATCTAGCCTCTTCAGGTCCTTCATTGCGCCGGCCATTGTCTCAGTCGGGGTTTGGTTCACCCGATACCCTACAGGAGCGCCTAAGTAACGGTAGTGTTCCGTTACACCGAGAGCCCTGATGTTCTACCCCTGAATTGTGAAGGTCGTATTTTGGTCCCCTCTTTCTTGTCCATCTCTGCAGTCGAGATGGAGCGTTGCACATTTTCCCGCTTTAAAGGAGAGCCCGGACCATTTCGCTACTTAGCCCAAAGCAAGGAACGCAGCATCCCAACATCTCTTGCCGCTAAGAGGAGGTCATCCGTGTATGCCAGACAGCAGACCGTGTGGTTTCCAACGCGATATCCAACGGTAACCTTTTTGGCTAGCAGGGCCCTAAGGAGCGGCTCCATCGTCAAATTAAAGATGACCGGTGAAAGTGGGCACCCTTGTCTTACACCGCTAGTGATGGAAACTGGTTCGGTGTATCCGTCCGTGCTTCTGATCCTGGTTGACCCGTTTCGATACAGCTGAGATATCACCACCTGCAGCTGGTCTGAGAGTCCCATTTCTTTCAGGGTTCCAAGTATTTGGATGTGCTGCATTGACCCGAAGGTGTTGGTAATATCGAGCCACGCAAGGGCGATTCTTTCCTATTTCGTTTTACGTCATCGAGGATGGTGCTCAAGACGAAATTATGCTCGAGGCAGCCTTCAGATCCCTGAACAAAGCCCTCCTTTAGAGGAAAAGATAGGAGTCCTCTCTGCCTCGCCCATTCCTGTATTCAGTCAGCTAGGCATGCAGTGAATAGCTTTTCTACTGTTGGTCCGAGGGCGAGTGGACGCCAATTCCCAATGTCTTCAGGTTCACCTCCCTTGTAGACGAAGATAGTTCTCGACGTCCTCCACTGATCTGGTACGATTCCCAGTCTCAATATGGCTTTGAACATGGAGGTCATCGCCTTCGATCCGGGGTCAGCTTTCTTCCAAGATGGGTATCGTAACCGTCCATGCCGGGTGCAGTGTCCGTCGCTCGGGTTAATCTCCTCACTATATCAGAGGGGGTGAATGGTTGGAGAAGGAGTTCCCGGTCCATCTCAGTCGTATCTCTTGCAAGTTGTGGAACAATGGAGGGCGGAGTCGTCCATGCGTGGTGCTCGCAGATGGTTGAGAAGTGGGCCATTATCTGCTCTTGGGGGATGTGGCACTCCAGATTTTTCTTCTCGACTATTCGGCGAAAGGCTTCGGACTTCCTAATTTTATACAGGAACTGGATGTTTCCGTAATTTCGTCCGTCACCCTTCCGCTCGCGTATCGGCCGATCTCCAGATAGTCGTCGAGCCTCTTCAATCATTGTCTCCATGATGAAGCTGAGATGACATTCCTCCCCTGGCTGGAGGAGTTCCAGTGCCGTGATCCATTCCACCTGTGATTCTGTTGGTTCTCCGGCCGCTGGGACTGGTCTATCCTCGTTCGTCCTCGTTTTCTCCACTGGAATCCGATCCCCTCGGTGGATGTCGGTTGGTAGGGCTGGTGTGTCTCCTGCCGCCGTCGGTTCCTCCACTGGTTGGAGAACACCTGAGTGGATGTTGTCTGCATGGGCTGATGTTCCCTCTGCCGCCGTCGGCTCCTCCATTGGTTGGTGTTCCTCCGATCGTAAATTGGTGGCTCCTTGGGGTGCCCTTGTTAGGAGCAATAGCAGTCCGTCGGTTGTATTCTCCTCCATCTTGTCTCCCCATTCCTGCGGGCACTCGAGGGGTGGGGTCTGTCGGGGTGTGATCGCGATGGTAACGTTGGATTTCGGTCCATTCCGCCACGGCCTGACGTTCGCCTCCGCCGACTCGTTCGGAGACCTCTCCGCCTCTCTTCTCCTCATTGATTATCAAAACATGGTGCGGGGGATGGTGGGGGCTGCTGCCGATGCTGTTTAGGGCGTCGACGTCGTTGTCTCCTTCGCTTCCTCTCCTGATTATTCCTCGTCCGTTCACGTCTCTCCTGCTCCATTCTCAAGCATTCCTCCTGCGACGGTAGAGGGCAACGGTGCTTTCTGGGCCTGGTCTCCTCTGTTTGCGTTCCGATGCTCCGAACCTTTAGAGTTGGAGTAGAAGGTGGAACGCTGTGTGAACGCACTCCCCTATTACAGAACCGTTCGAGGAGGACCAAACGTTCTCCGCGCCTTCGTTCTGTTGCGGATATTTGCGGGGGGTCTTCTTCCCTCTGGGGTGCTACGGGGCTCGGATCGCGTCCTTGCAGTCGTCTCGAACGTCTCTTCACTTCGGGCTCCATTGACAGTTTTCGTGCGACCTTCAGTTTCAGCACATCCAACTCCGGAAGTAGACTCAGTCCCAGGGAGGCAGCCATCTCCTTCTCTAATGGCGATAATAACGGCGTGCGTTTTCTTGGGGGTCCTCCGTAAGTAACAGGCCGGAATTTACGGGGGCCCTTAGGGCGCTCGGTAGCGGGTGACGTGACCATTTCGAATGAATATCCAATAGGGGAAGGTCCCTGAGTTTTTACTTAAATCGGGGGAAATATTAAACAAGAACAATTACATCTCATTAGAGTAGAGCTGAACGCCGTAGACCCAAGTTAACTCTGGGTATATAAACGCATGTCACCTCCTGAAGGGAAGCCTCTCTGCTTTAACCGGGAACGCGAAAGATTTATAAGATAGACGAGGATAGTTCTCGACGTCCTCCACTGTTCCGGGATGATTCCCAGCCTCAATATGGCATTGAACAAGGTCATCGCCTTCGATCCGGGGTCAGCCTTCTTCCAGGATGGATATCGCACACGGGTGCAGTGTCCGTCGCTCGGTTTCATCTCCTCACTACTTCAGAGGGGGTAGATGGTTTAAGGAGGAGTTCCCGGTCCATCTCAGTCGTACCTCTTGCAAAATGTGGAAGCATGCGTGGTGCTCGCAAATGGTGGGCCTTGAGGTCCTCATGGGGAATGGGGACTCCTCCATTCCACTCCTCCATTTCCCAGCATTCCTCCTGTGACGTTAGAGGGCAACAGTGCTTTCCGGGCCGGGTATCCTTTGTCTGCGCCGCAATGTTCCGAACTTTTGGAGATGGATAGAAGGTGGGTCGCTCTGAGCGCGCTCCCTTTACGCAGAACCGTACGAAGAGGACTAAACATTTTCTGCGCCTTCGTTCTCCATTGGATATCTGCGGGGCGTCCGGTTCCCTCCGGGGTGCTTCGTGGCTCGGATCGCGCCGTTGTAATCGTCTCGAGCGTCTCTTTAATTCGGGCTCCATCGACAGTTTTCGTGGTTAGGCTTCAAAATATCCAAGTCCGGAAGTAGACTAAGTCCCAGAGCAGCCATATCTTCATTTAAAAAATAATATCATAGAATAATATTAATGAAATAATAGGCGTATGCATCGGCCGGCGTCTTAAAACTTCATTGTTTAGAATACAACATTTTTTCTTTAATAACCCGCCATGAAATACTCGCTTTTTATACCTGATTCTCATCTAAAATATGTCTGGAATATATCTCTTGCTTGCTCAATACAAAAAAAAATAGATTTGACCACCGTTACAATTCGTATTTCCTCTGAAAATCGAGAGCGTCATGAAGAGCGGCGCTCCGCCGCGCGACTGAGGGCCTTGCAGCGGTTTCGAAAAGTTAGTTTATTTATCGGCGTCGCAAACGGTCGCAAAAGTTATCTTCAGATTCCTCTTCAGGAAACATCACAGAATAATATGGTATACGTTAGCCTGTGTTCATCGATCTCCATTTTTACTATTTTCCTCGGTTTATGAAAAAATTTTTCTCTTAAATAAGGGTCCGCCATTACGTTATGTAACGTATAGTAATATTCAACTATATTCATTAAAATCAACCAGTATAAAAGATAAAGGATAGATTTATTACATGGTATTAAAGTTTATCCGATAGTTTACTTCACATGGGTTCAGCACCGGCTCGAAGTTGAATAATTTCGCAAAATATCGAAGACCGGCGTTTTTCGTGATATTTGGTCAACTTTGACCCCCTGTGTAACTTAAATGCGCCGAAATGAACTTAATGACTTCCTCAGTTGAATACAGACTTTATTCAAGGATGACCGTGGGAAGTTTTAAATTCCTAACTCAAAATAAAAAACCACTTTCGTATATTTGGCCAGCTTTTTTCGATTCTAGCCCACTATACAAGGGTGTATGGAAAAAGGACAGTTTCGAGGACGCGAGGTTGACTGTGTCGGCTGTGGAAGGGTTATTTTAAGGGATGGATGTCTTCCATCTTAGTGCAAGTACTAGGAATTCCAAGTCACTCTGCAAGATATTGAGAAATGCGCAAGTTGCAAGGCTGTTTATAAAATAGCCGGGCGAAAAACGCCTCATGTGGGGAAATTTTTTGTTCTAACTGATGCATTTATTTTACGAAAGAATACCTCTGCTGCATGAAGCCTGATAAGCAAGGGAAACCATCAGGGAAAAACAACGTATTAGACTTTTTTTTTGATTTAGAGTGCCGTCAAGATTGTGCTACCCAGGTCGAAGGACGTCTTTCAGCACATAAGTACCAGTGCTTTGTATTATGCAGCAGTCATGCAGATTATGCTGGGCGGTCCAGGATTTGCAATATAATTGCGTGGGGTGAGGCTAAATTGCTTTGATGGGAATTTGTGAAATACGTGAGACTACCACGCCAGAATTTTAAGAAAATTGTTTTCATCGCTCATAACCTCAAGGGTTATGACGGACAATTACAGCATATTTTCACAACACACCTCCGAAAGTGTTGATGACCGGTACAAAAGTAATGTCGATGGAATGGTAATCTAACACTTTTAAGATTTAACTAAATTTTTGGCCGATGGAGTTAGAAAAATGCCAAAGGCACTCAATATAGGCTCAGGAATGAAGGAGGAATATTTTCCGCCTTACTTTTATACGAAAAATAATCGCGGCTTTGTCGGGCCTCTACCCGAAAAGAGATATTATGGCTATGAAAGGATGTGGTTGATGGGAAAACGAACTATGATGGGTGGAACTCCCTAAAAGATCAGCCATTCGATGTAGAGAGGGAAATGAGGGAGTACTGTGAAAACGACGTCTCCCTGCTGAGAAGAGATTGCATCATTTCCTCCACTTTGTTCCAAAATCTTACTCCAGAAAAGGCTCCACAAAAGTATGGGGCCTTTTGTAGAGGCAGTGACGATAGCTGGCGCCTGTTTACGCACATTCAGGAGGAATTATTTGAAAAAGAATGATATAGGGACCATACTTGCGGGCGAGTATGGGTAGAGGTATAGACAATCACATACTGCGGTGATGGCTGGTGGGAGGAAAAGATGAAAAGGGTTGAGCCAATATAACATGCCGTCAACGGCCAGAGAAAGATGGATTCCTCGAAGATAGTGAGGATAAAATTATTTGTGAATTTCTTGGCTGTTTCTTTCACGGTTGTAAAAAGTGTTTTCCCGATGGGCGAGATAACCCAATCCACAATAATTCAGGGGAAACAATGAATATCTGATGCGAGTCCATGATGGCAAGACGGGGTGAATTCGTGAATAACGGATTCCATCTGATTGAAATGTGGGGATTCGAATTTGAAATTCGAAGTGCGCCTCAATTCGTCTCCAGAAATGAGAGAATACCACGATGACCAACCTCTCGCTGTAAAGAAACCTTTGGACCCAAGAAAGGCTTTATACGGCGAAAGGGAAACTTTTCCCTGTCAGTCCTCTATTTCTCCATAACAGTTTTTTCCTTTTCTCCGAACGGATATTTCGAGTCATTGAAATAATACCTCTAAAAAATCCGGGTAGTGAGTTTAACAGAGGGAGAGAAAATATTAATGCACTGAACATATCACTGCAAATTATAAATAACAAGGCGACAGAAGAGATTTCAAGTTGATCTGAGACGGCTTTGATGACTTGAAGATTTGAATGGCCTTACCGAATAATCAAAAAACGATGTGCTCAAATTGAAAATATAACATTCATATTACGACAGAACTGGGGGGTCACCGGATTCAAAATAACGATTCCGTAAGTCTGCATCTACAAGTGGTACTTCCTAGTTCCCCGCAGGCGGCGCTAGTTTACGCGCAAAATACCTCAAGTGGCGATGAGAATCATCCGATTCAAGCACAATTGGGTGTTAATCGACAAAATGACACGTTTAAAATAAACCTTACATTATATTTACAGGGGAATCGTATCATGAATGAGAACTACAGGAACGATGCTTTAAATACAGCGTCGCTTAAACGAGAACTTAACTCCATCCCATTATAAGCTTTCTTATATTTCAAAATATAGTAATTTCTTAATATAGTCATAGGAGTTCAAGATCGGGCACAGTTAAAGAATAACATTATGAATAATAAAAGTTGTATTAAAACATAAAAAGGAGTGAAACAAAAGCAACAACCAAACTTTCGACATTCGGTTTTCCGCGGCATATCCCAGGTAGTTACCCAAAGTGCCTCCTAGAGAGCAGCAAAGGAGAAATGTTGCAGATGTGTTGTTAAAATGGGGTGTTTGAGCGAAGGATGGCGATTGCACGGTGTGTGTTTCTGCAGAAGCAATTGATGGGTGGATGGCGGAAGCAGTGGAAGGTGGTTTGCGCGAGTGCTTAAATTGTTAGCGGATGAAAAGAGGGAGCGGCGGACGTAGTCCTCGCGAGAGCAATGAATGATGCCCGCATAGGGCAGGCCAGGGTTTTCAAGGTATCGTCAGTCTTATCTCCCTTCAAGCGTATAAATCTTTCGCCTTTTACTAAAGATTTCCGTGGAGGGGGATATTATGACTCTGTAAAATAATTTTTTTTAGTGCCCGACGGTTTCCCGTTGGGCCGATAGTTGGTCCACAGCGGTTCTTCAACCGAAGCTCCTTCTCTCCATCCTTTCATCATCGACGCGACTCGTTTCACCCCTTCGTTTTTACACTCCCGGACGATGATGCTGAGGGCCAAGATATCTCTCCAATTAGAGACTGCAAAAAGTTATCGTTCTCAAAAATGGAAAAGTCGGGTTTAACCCGTGGATGAGATGAATCTCGAAATTGAACTATGGACTCGTTGTGGGAAAAAATTGGACAAAGGGAAAAACTACCTAACAACAACCATTGCCTATAGTTACGAAGAAGTTTGCAAAATGGTGACAGACCCCAACGTGGAAGTGCTTTCTCTTCTGCCAACTGATGTCGTTTTCATTGACGCTAAAACTAAAGAAGAGGCGTTAAAACCATCGAAGAATACCTACGTTCCAAGCGCCTGCTATACTACAGCTCAAGCTCGTTTAGTCCTTAACGACTATCTGAATAAATCGGGGGAATAGGTATTACATTATATTACTAATAGTATAATTTAGACTGATTGTGAGAAGGAATGGTCGCCACAGGTGGGGTGTGTCCTGGGGGAAATAACCGATGAATTGAATGCGTTATGGAGCTTGCAGCTACATCATGGAATTCGTATTGGGCAGGCCAAAAATTAATGCTCATATATATCACCCTGTGGGGGTGATAAAAGAAATAATTAAAGTGAAAGGGATCAGGATCAACGGTGCTATCAAAGACTTGGTATGTTTTGATAATCCTAAGACGTTGGTGACAAATAATGCACTCTATGAATGTTCTGAAACTAACCAGATTCGTAGATAAACCAACCATAAAGTAGTAATGCAAAACGAGGACAAAATATACGGAGCTGTGTATACCATAACACGTCGGGAAGGGGATAATGACACCCTTCCTTTCGGAAATAAGGATGGTTTAAAAGATATTTAAAACGGCTGAAATTATTTTTTATTCATGTGTTTATTTATGTACTGAATTTATTTACTGTATAGATATATGTATATATTTATTTATTGTATTCATTTATGTATATGTTTATTTACTGTTTTAATATATGTATATATTTAAAATGTATTTAATTATTTTTTGAATTTGTATTTATTTTCATTTTTTTGTATCTTTTCATGTCGTTATGTCATATTTGTTATTGTTTTACTGTTTTATTAATGTTTATTGCTGATTATTGTTTTTGCTGTTGTGGAATATGAAATTAAATGCTACTGGAAATTTTTCTATGGAGAAAAATGGAAAGGTGAAGGTGGGAAGGTGACGAAGAAGTAGAAGCAAAAAAGGTCGCCAGGAAATTGATCATTCTCTGAAAATGAGCATAATCATCATCATAATAATCAAAAAATGCATAAATTTCATTCACTTTTCACCTTCACCTAGAAGGAGGTTATATGCAATCAGATGGGTCTAAACAATTAATATGATGTCTGTACTTTTTATTTCAATAAAAATATATGAAATAAAATCAATAGAAATTATTATCATTTGCACCATGTCCTTCCCACTATTCACTCCATTCACGATGACCGTAAGAGGTCCAACACGGAGTCCTAAATCCATATGGATGAAAAAGTTCATTAACAGAATGAATTCGTTAGTGGACACTAAGTTTGATTACATTTATTATTCAGAATTTCAATCGATCCCATTTAAATTGAAAGCAAACCGCAGAGTAAAATTAATCAAGGAGTCCTTCTTTGTCAGAATAATTCAAACGATTCAGGAGTTCACCGTCCGATTTGTCTCGAGGATTTAATGATGGAAATCGATTCTTCTATAGAATAATAAATTAAAATGGGAGCAAGTAATTGGCATTTAAGCGTAAGCTTCACGACCCCAAATTTGTTTCAACAAGGCAAGGGTTAGAGAGAGATTTCGTTAAACTCTCACTAGGTAGTACGTTTAAAAACCTCGCGATAGTAGTCGGAAATTGGTAATCTAATTAATTTCAGTTAAAGCCCAAAGCTATGATAAGAGTTTGCCCGCCTATTAAATATAATGAATCGTACTCTAATTTTTCGGTTATTGGAAAGTTTTGAGACTCTTCGGAAAATCTCTGAAGAATGGACCAACTATCGGCCCAACGGGAAACCGTCGGGCACTAGAAAAAATTATTTTACAGAGTCATAATATCCCCCTCCACGGAAATCTTTAGTAAAAGGCGAAAGATTTATACGCTTGAAGGGAGATAAGACTGATGATGCCTTGAAAACCCTGGCCTGCCCTATGCGGGCATCATTCATTGCTCTCGCGAGGACTACGTCCGCCGCTCCCTCTTTTCATCCGCTAACAATTTAAGCACTCGCGCAAACCACCTTCCACTGCTTCCGCCATCCACCCATCAATTGCTTCTGCAGAACCGCACACTGTGCAATCGCCATGCTTTGCTAAATAACCCGATTTTAACAACATATCTGCAACATTTCTCCGTTGCTGCTCTCTAGGAGACACTTGGGGCAACTACCTGGGATATGCCGTGGAAAACCAAATGTCGAAAGTTTGGTTGTTGTTTTAGTGTCACTCCTTTTTATGATTTATTACAACTTTAATTATTCCAAGAATGTTATTCTTTAAATATACCAGTTCTTGATCGCCTATTACCATTTGAGTAATTACTATCCTGTGAAATTTAAATTTAATGGGATGGAGTTAAGTTCTCGTTTAAGTGACCTGCTGTGATCAAGCATCGTTCCTGTAGTTCTCATTCATGATACGATTCCCCTGTAAATATAATGTAAGGTTTACTTTAATCGTGTCATTTTGTCGATTAACCCTAATGTGCTTGAATCGGATTCTCCTCCTAGCCACTTGAGGAATTTTGCGTGTAAGCTAGCGCCGCCTGCGGTGAACTAGGAATTACCACCTGTAGATGCAGACTTCCGGAATCGTTATTTTGAATCCGACAACCCCCTGTTTTGTCGTTATATGAATGTATCATTTTCAATTAAAGCACATCGTTTCTTGATTGCTCGGCAATGTCATTCAAATCTTCAAGTCATCAAAGCTGTCTCAGATCAGCTTGAACTCTTTTCTGTCGCCTTGCAATGGATCATCTGCAGTGTTATATTCAGTGCATTAATATTTTCTCCCCCTCTGTTTGACTCATTGCCCGGAATTTTTTAGAGGTATTATTTCAATGACTCGAAATATCCGTCCGGAGAAAAGTTAAAAACTATTATGAAGAAATAGACGACTAACAGGGTAAAGTATAATATTAAGTGACTGAGATACTAAAAAGATGGAAAGAATCTTCATATGAGTGAGAAACAAAGTGTAATCCAAAGAGCAAAATTTATAAATAGAAGAAGAAATTGAAGAGCATAAAATGGGTAAGGGCATCATGGAAGTGTAGGCAATAGATACTGTGAAGGATATGAACGATGGAAAATGGAAGTAATAGATAGTAAACGAGAATAACTGCTAAGAAGCTTTCAGAAATGTCCCAGAGTGTCGATTCGGAACCGAGCCGAAAATCGTAACCAAAAAAGCCGTAATTTTTGTCGGAGTGGAAAACCTAAACGAAAAATCAAAATTTCTGAGCTCTAAACCGAAAAGTTATTTTTACTGCGTTCCTTTCTTTAGTTCCCAAAATGCGAATGTTACTCAAGTGTCGAAAGTTTTAGTCGTGATTTTTCTATGCATGTGTAACTTCATTTCGAAACTAACTGAACGGAAATGAGTTTCTTAAGTTTTATTCTAAAATTCAGCTGTTATATTTTAAATAAACATTAGGAGTAACAAAATCAACTTTCAGAGGTAAATAATAATGCAGTGGTCGGAGTGGAAAAACAGTGTTAGAACTCGTTCAACCAAGGCACAAGAAGCATATCCAGAACTGAACCGAATATATTTTATTTTACGAAAATCAGAACAAAATATATATCTCTGTTCGATTCCCCGCTGGTGGTGGTCGCCGTGTATCTGTTCTTTCATGACCCAGAGCAGAGGTGAGGAGCCCCCATCGGAAGGCCACACATTTGATCATATAAAAAGACCTGTGAGACCGACAGGTCAATCCTATGAAGCCTAAATTCTTATGTTTGAACATCGGAAATTTAAATAAGAAAACGATTTCGTTCGTTACGTAAAATGAAATAGAATCCCCTCTATTTTAACTTGGTATCATCGGCAAGAGTAGAATACAAATTCAAGGTTATGTTGAAAAAAGATGGTAATACAGCATTGCGCAGTAATTGAACAAAATTAGCAAACAAATTTGAAACCCTAGCTGACGCAGTAGCCAGAATGTTTTTATAAGCAGTAGCGCTAGCACGGGCTTCTTCGAATTGTGTTCATATACTGCACTATACTGTTGCTGCAAAGGGTGGATATTTTAAAAAAGTATAGTTATTTAGTTCTTGTTTAATTCATCGCAACATGTTTATACCGTTTATTTTTCTGTTTGGCAACGCTGTTGGTGAACTTCGGAACTATACATTTGAAATTGCGTGTCTAAAAGTGTAACTGGTATCCCAAGTAGAATACTACAACTTGCGCACTTTTGTTTCTCCCCATTTTCATTTAATTAACTTTTCAAATTAACCCGTTGATTTCGGACACCCTGGACAGTGGGCATCGGAGTACTTTGGCCTTCGATTAACAATAATAATAATGATAAAAGGACTTTATATCCGGGAGGGATTGAAGCTGTTGAGTCTCCTCTTACATCTGAGTACGGCTCCTTTTTTAGAGTTTTCATTTCCGCTATGATACACGATGATGGTTTCCATGACATAGATCACGGTTATTTATTCTCCAAAGCTGGCTCCATCATTAAATTTTCATCCTCAGCAAAGCGCTGGGCTTTTCTAATAGCCCTCCATAAGGACGTGGTCCCAAGAAAGGGAAAACGCATGCCTTATCCATTTCGCCGGTTCAGCGAAAGATAAACAATCCTCTCCCTCACGAAACTCTATCTCGCTCGAAATAAGAATGAAGCTATTCTACTCAGAGAAGTTGATTAAAAAATGCTGTACCAAAGATCCCTTGCTATGTCTTCTTGGCCCTCTTGCTTTTTGTCCGGTGTCGTCGCTCAGAACTCACTCTGCATCAACTCGGAAAGGCACTTTCGCCTTCTATCAATTTGAGCTCTGCTCCTTCGCTAAAGGAACACGGAAAATAAGAAGGGGAACATGGTGAGTATTTTTAGCCCATTTGCTCGTGATTTTCACATCACAGTGCCTCTACTTGTAGTACTACCCGCTGTTACTTCTACTCTCTTTGAGCTATTAATAATATCTCAGCATTTGCGCCGATATGTTAACGAATTACGTAAGAGTTTAAGTTTTTTTATGAAATACCTTTAAAATCTTTTCTATAATTATGATTCTTTATTGTTTCAGACGTTTTTATAATCTTGATAACTTATTTGGATTAATTTCGCAACTTTAGACTAAGTATCTATCCTAAGATCCTAACCCTCAAAGACTTTGATAATCCTCGAACTAAATTATATTATCCGGATTATATTTGAATGAGATATTTCATGATCAAAGAACAGACTTCTCTACTCCGTCTTTAAAAGTTTTTCAATTGACTTAGATCTTACTTGTTAGCGTTTTGGGGTGGGCCCAAAAAAGCGATTTTTCGCTGATATCGAATTCTAATAATGCTCAGAAGTAGCAAATTTGCATGCCTATCAACAGAAATTATGGAAAAAATCATCATACGTTTGATCTACAGTTGACTCGATTTGTTTGGAGAAATGACAAAAACGCTAAATTTTATCTTAACGCAAGATATATACAGGTAATGTGTTTTGATTTTCAATGGCGTCAAAGTACTTGATTTCCGTGAGGCCGAAATTTAATATTTATGCGCTGAATTTTGAATTCGCGCAAAAGACTTGAAATTTTAGAAATTAGGAGAAAATAGGCAGCAAACATATGTTAGATGATGTGCTTTTTAGTTAATTAGATTTAATGGAAATGTTTCGAATACAGCGAATATTTTCAAGCGATGAAACTTTTACTTAACACAGTTTACGGTTCCGCTCCCTTTTCCAATATCGAACCGGCCCGTGTTCTTCTTTTCCTCATCAACTGTTATATACTCATGAAATTTTGTTTTGTTTTGTCTTTCTTTTTTTATTCACTAAGCACCTTAAGTTACCTTAAATTTCGGAATAAAATTTTGCAGTAATTAAATGCTAGCCGAATGTATACGCTTAGTTAACCAACCAGTAAAATGTTAACAGTCGGGAATTAAAAATCTGATCGGTATAAATATCCGTTTTCGGTTTCGATTCGGGTTCGAGGATTTCAATTTCTCGGTTCAGGTTCAGTTTTCACTCCGACGGTTCTTGTTGGGTTCGATTTTCCGTTTTGTTCCGGTTCGATGCCCTAGTATTGGAGTCCTCACTTGAGAAAATGAAACGACGCGTCGTTTTGTTTATTTATCGCTTTTATTACGTCGCGACGTGGTAGTGCTGTCAAATCTGGCCGCGTGTTAAGAAGCGGTAGCCCACCGCCAAAATTCTGGCGACGAATAATCCCCCATCGCACTGTGATGAATAAGAGAAACAAGCGGCCGCCAAAACCCTCTTCTGAAAGGTCTCATTGAAAGAAAAAAGACGTGGTGGATCGACCATAGACTCGTGTGAAAGGCGCTCTATGAATATTGTGTTGAGGGACCCTAAATAAAGTCTTTGACGAAGGTATGTAGACCTGGCGCGCGTACAGGTGCACCGAGCTACCAGCACAAT
Organism: Pachydiplax longipennis; assembly: GCA_036926295.1. Lineage (NCBI taxonomy): Eukaryota > Metazoa > Arthropoda > Insecta > Odonata > Libellulidae > Pachydiplax > Pachydiplax longipennis. The sequence continues at coordinate 52,191,121 of JAVFKF010000004.1, forward strand.
GAAAAGGTCTGACCCAACCCCTCCCAACTGAGGGGCAACCCTCAAAACTTTTTCGACTAGTCGACTAGCCAGGATGTGGGTACCCCAACTTTATTTAGGTGGGGATTTCCACCTGCGATTCGCCTCAGCAAACTAATCCTCTTTAATTCCTCTATTAAATCAGAATGTATAAATTTTAAGTGTAATTAAAGGAATATTTACCAAACCAACCGACCGACTTTCCGACCACGGTGGTGGAGTGGTCAGCGTGCTACATTTACATTTAGACCCTGCAAACCGCCACTGGCACATGGCAGGGGGTGTAAAACATCGAAAACCCTATCTACCCTTGACTGCTGTTGGCTTCTCTAATTCTTCGCGGAAAAAATGACTAGAAATAACTATCTGTGCTGGCAACTATTTCCCTGCAACGCTTCATAGTTTAGTCTCGAAGATCAAGTACGCTACTAATTGGTATGACGATATCAACTACCTCCTCCCTGAGATGATGATAAATTTATTAAAAAGCTTCCTACGGTAATCAAGTCTTCTATCACTAAGCAAATCCCAACCGAGGGATTCTATCATAGCTGAAACACTGCTGTCAAATCTGAAATCTCCCTGCCCAAATCTTGCTGCCCTACGTTGCTACCATGCGAGCGCTCCAACACCGTGGTCCCGGGTTCGAATTCCGGCTAATAGGATTTTTCCGGTTCGGGAATGATCGTATATGCTCGTCAGTTGTTATTGTTACCAGTCTATTGTTAAGGGCTTGTGCTGTTTATGAATTTATGGAAATATGAGATAGCTAAAGGGCACTAAATTCTATTTTGAGATTTTGTGTGATGTATTCTAAATAACGAACCCAGAAATAATGTTGGAAATTTCAGATAGATGTAATGTTAACGAAAAAAAAAGTTTTGAACCGGTTCGACGTTGGCAGTAGCGAAACCGGAACTGGCTATGTTACGGTTCGGAGTATGTTTGTGGGTAAACTACGGCCTCAACATGGTAAGGAATCCGCTTGAAGGGGCCTTAAATCCACCTGGTGTTCAACGGAGATCATTGGCAGGACCCCCATGAGTATTCAACTACTACTTACGACTATTTTTCGATTCCAGTAAAGTGAGGAAATCGCTTACGACTGGAAAACAAACTTCTTATCGATAAAATTCTTGGAATGGAAAGAAAGGGGATAAAAAAATGCTGTATCTCTAACAAGGAAACGATAAAGCTGAAGTGGAAAATGTAGATAAATTGGCAAAAGGGCGTGGATAAATGTTGCCTATAAGATAGATAAAAACGAAGTTCTTGTTAGCTCTTCGGAGCGAGAATGCAGATATCTGAAGCAATAGAACCGTAAGGGTGGAGTACATATATAGTAAATGTGGATGGGTATCGTTAAGTATAGAGATTGTCAATATAGAAGGCTTGCTAATATCGAAATTGAATTGCCTGATTGTGACATGTATATAGGTGTATATAATATGAATATAGGTGTATGTATGTATGTTGGTGAAGCCAACGTAAAGATTATGTAATTTAACATGTAAAGCAAATTTAGAGCTCCAAAGGAAAGAAAGAAACTAAGAAAATAATTTATTTAGAAATCACTTCGAAAACGTCGAATCATCTTTTTTATTCATTTGATGTGTATGCTGATAAAATATATGTAGAGAAGAAAACTAAGAAGAAAAATCAAGCAATTATATTTTAAATGCGATAGATATATTTTAGTGACATTTTATATTAGTGGTAGATTTTCAGTCTCTTTTTTGGGTGCATCCAGCGACATTGCCAAAAATAAATGAGCATATCTGCCTGACACCTACACTTCCTTTCCATGTTTATATATTTACATTTCCCGTGAAAACACATTTCTGCTATTACTTCATTTGGTTTCAAAATTAAAATCATTTACTGTAAGTTTGTATAGTTTACTGGGATGTTTTGCGAAGGAAAACAAATGCTGCAAGCTGCTCTGTACACATTTAAGATTTCTTTTCACGTGGTGAGAGACTATAGAAATCTGTTAACTTGGTCTGAACAAGCTTCGTTAAAGTTCGCGGCTAAGTAAAGCAAATTAAAGGAAAATGAAGTATTAAAAATTCACATGAATTGAATTGAAAAAATTCATGAATTATTCATTCTTGATTAGCCCACATGGGGGCCTCCTACATAGGAAGTCTCATGTTTTAAGCGAGTCGAAGTTTTCACACAGTGAAATGAATAAAAGATTTATTAACAGGTAGCCACAAAAAAATATAATTGCGAAAGAAACTATGCAATTTTCGATGCATGATCTGATGACGATGCCATCGTAACCCGGTTCGTTGCTTTTTTATTTTTTTTGCGGTTTTGTATAGATAAATAATGTTATTCGACTCAATCTGTGCCATGGAATACTACTAAGCACAAAGGCCTGCACCATCGATATAATCCATAATTTAAGAGGAAGTCGGGGTAAAATCGGCATTAGGATAAAGCGGGAATTATATATTTTGCCGAAAATTCCAGAAAATGTCGGAAAAAATTTCTGCTTGGCAGCGAAACCCTTGAAAATTAAACATGGTACAGTCTACATAGCGCGATTACAGCTCTTCCGCTGAATTCAACTCGTGTGGGTGATTGCATTCAAGGACAAGCATGATAGAATTTTCGCCCATCATTCATATGCAGTAATACGTGACGTCAATTCTTTTGATATAAACTCAATAAGTTTAGGCTTAACCTTGTGGAATCTCACATTTAAAAGTAATGCAATTTGTACGCAAAAAAAATAAAAATTATTTTTAATACTTATCCTTATATTACTATCCTCAAATCCACTCTATATCTAACAGCTCAAGAGGGGATTACCGAGACACGGGACTATGACAGACACTTGTCTGGCTATTTCCACCATTTAAACTTTATTTATGGAATATTTCTTTCAGAAAACTTTAGTTGGTCAGTCATAGGCGATAAATACCCCACTATAGTATATTTCATTTAAGGACGAGGAGTTGGCAGAATAGCGGATTTGTTGTTCCATGAGCTATGCACTATTTTATGTTCCGGGTTACTAAAATTTTTTTCGGCGAATAAATTCTTTCTTTTCAATTAAATTTCAACTTCTTCCTTTCTAGATCCTTTTCACCGTTTCTGTAAGCATTGATTTAAATGGTCATCATATAAATAAATACAGTCAGTCAGCCATGTCAATCTTTTTGACGCCTTAACGTCGGTAAATATCCGCAAATTTTCAGTCAAAAAGAAGAATCAAGGCCTTACTAAATACCATTTCAATAATCCTCTGAAGAGTTTGCTCTATTTTCTTCATTTTATAAATAATTCAGTTTTATATCCTCATCCTGCGAATCCGTTTAAAGGGCGGAACCAAGGGACTTCGTGGCGTCACTTATAGACTGCTGAATGTGGTACGATTTTTATTAACTGCAGCATGGGCAAACAATTTATCTTCCGCCCACACTCTCGACCAGAAAAAACTGTCATCCTTTATCTCACTCTCCCCTTCGAAGCTCGTTTAAGTAAATATAGCGGCCCGCAGATCTTTCGCGAGAGAAAGATGCCATAATCTTATTCAATCAGGTTGGCCAACATTGATGCACCCGTACTTCTGAAGGTCAGGGGCGAGGCCCGAACTGCGGTCTTTTCTAATTTCATGGAGCAAAGTCCGATACTGCAATTACTCCGGAATCCGAAAGCTCAAGAACTCGATCAAATTGGAGTCAACGAAAAATTAGAGTAAATTTTTATCCGCTCAATCCGCTTTCTTGATAAACGAGCACCCAGAGCGAAGTTTCTATTTTATATAATAACGAATCACCGTATCCATCATGGACCCTCTAAACGTGCTGATGAACACATTAAGAAGAGAGCTGTTAAAGCTATTATTGATGTTAAGAAGAATTTTATCGCTAAGTATGAAAGCAGTACTTACATGGGTGGTCTGAAAAGTTTCCGACATTTCGCCTTTTCTCGACATGTTTTCTGAAAATTTTCTGAAGATTTCTGAAAAATCTGGGGTTGGAAACTTTTCAGACCACCCTCGTATGTGGCAGATCTCGCGACTATGTTCAGGATTTTAGATTTAGATGAGTACCCCGCAAGCCGCCAGTGGCGTATGGCAGGGGGTGTAATGACACCATCTTAGTATTCTAAACGACCCTATTAGCTTCTCTAATAGCTCGCGGGAAGAACGACCAGAAATAACTATCTGTCCTTGCTATTTCCTCCTTATAACGCTTGGTTGATGCCTCTCGGAGATCGCGCTCACTACTAACCGGAATCAAAGTTTCATTCACCTCGTCCCTAAATTCGGAACCGAGGAACTTTTCGAAAAGTTTCCTTCGGTAATCGTTTCTTCTCTCCTGAAGTGAATTCCAACCGAGGGATTCTATCATGGACGTAACGCTACTGTCGAACCTGAAATCTCCTGTAACGAAACGAGCTGCTCTATTTACTGTTAAAATAATTTTATAATTCGAGTTCCTGGGACCAATGAAACAGATTTTTCCGGTTTTGATTGTTTCAAACGGGAAAATTCGTTCAGGAACTCAAACAGGGTTCTGGTGCGTATTAAGTGCGGAATCCAAGATATTAGAAGTATTGGATTGTTTTTAGAATCTCGTGATCTCCGTCATCTTTTGTAAGTATTAGGGAACTTTATTTATCAAGGAACCACCACACGAAGTTCTCATAAAATAGTAATCAGAATGAACTCCTCGCGTGTCTAATTTCTTTCGGGTTGTCGGTAATTTTTCAGAGTATTCAGAATATCCCAGACAGTCTAGTCTGAAATGTTGCATGTCGCTAGGAAATGGTTCAGAAATAAGGAATATTTTTAAAAAACTGTTAAATTTCATCAGTTTTGTTTTAAGATTTCGAAAACATTTTAATATAAAGTAGTACAAAGACCCTGTATATAATTAACGTTACAGGAAAAAGCCTAATTATGGTGTTTATTTTGTAATTTAATTTTATTGTAGTAAAAAAGGCTAGATTTCAGGAAGGAATGAATACTATTTCGAAAGATACTCGAGAGATTTTTTGCATTGTCATTTGAAATCAAAACATACCACTCTAAGTAATATAATAAAACGATGATTATTTTAAAATTTACAATCTTTAAATATAATTACTATTTTAAATTAAATTAATTAATGAAATTACAAAAAACACACCAACTATACTGCCGCGCAATGGTCTATAATGGGTCCTTCATCCTCCGACATGTCTGAGACACACTAATTTCTATTCTATGTCAATTTCCAACTGTCAGTTGAGAGATCACATGAGATGTAACCGCTTCACTTCCACAACTTATTATCTATTTTCTGTCGCATTTCTTTACCCTCAAGCGGTAGGCATTGGCCGGCTACTACATAGTTACAACGCTACAAGGTAGCGAATAATGTTCGGACGGGACTCCCAAAATTGTTCCGATTGTGACTATTGAAACCGCGCCTTACCGAAAAGAGCTATCGTGCTATGTGAAATCGCCTTCTAAACTTTGACCGCGTCTTAACGAAATCGCTTTATGTGAGCCCGCGCCAAGCGAGGGTTTACGTATGTGGAAAAGAGACGCCCTTATGAAATGTATAATTTAATTTCCTCAATGTTGTCGAAATTACGAAGTTACTTCGCCTACTTTATAAGTTCACATTATAAATAAGATGTATAAAGTTTTATCCGAGAGAAAATCAGTTACGGAGTGTTAAGTTGGTATGCTTGTAACAGTACGAGAAGAAGCTTACCATTTTCGTCCTATCTGTTGGTACGATTTCCAGGAAGTAACATATCTCCCGCGTTGGAGGTGCATTTCGAATTGAGCCGCCGGTTGAAGTGGTCGCATACGATTCTCTCAGTTTTTCCGCTTATCTTCACAGGATAATTTGTCAACCAAAATGGATGGAATAGAACAGTACAAACCACTCGTGCATGATGATGGTAACGCCGAATCCTCTACGGTGTTGGTAGCAAGTTCTTCTCCGGCAGGTGAGGGCCATAAAATTCGTGTGATTTTATAATCTGGAGCCGAAATTACACGGATTACTACATATTTCTTTCGTCTTTTCTGCAGAGGTGCATACGACCGTTCTAACCTCGGCAACTCTTCCGTTGGTGAATCTAAAAAACAAGAATTTGACCATCGTTCCAGGTAAGTCAATGAAATACAGCTTTTCTCTATCCTATGTAATGGCAAAATATGATCAAAATGATATATCATTTACACCAAATCATAAATCTTAATGTAATACCTTTATAACATCATTCGTGCATACATTAACGCTCATATTTGATCCGAACAAGAGGTAGAGTAACTTGAACATAGCCTTTTAGGCTAAAAAAGTAGCCTAATCGTTCGGTGTTTACACCTCCAGCCACACGCCGAAAGGCGGCTCGTAGGGTATTTGTGTAGATGAGGATTTTACGTGGATGTAGATGAACATTTTACATGGTGTCTTTTATTCGCTAAAATAATAAATTGTCCGACTTTTAAACCAGGGCTAATATATATTTTCCAAATTTCAACATTATAAAAAAACAATAAGAAACAGTGTGAACTTGATTAAGGGTAACTGAAATATGACATAAAATTATGAATTAAAATTTATACTTATGTGGAAGATCATCAGGAGGACCCAAATTTTTAACTAACAACTCACTTTCACTTAATTATTTGCTACTAATTTTAGCTAATATTAACTAATTATTAACTTAATTGTAACTAAATTTAGTTGATTAAGATTTCAGTGCTTGCAGTCTTAACGGGAAAACTATGCATCAATCTATAGCTCTGGCAAAATATTATAGCTCCTAATAGCTCAAAATATTACACTTAGTTTCCAGGTCCTAAAATACCGTACGGAGTGCGGTGAAATTCGGTTTGACTGACCGAAGTTTGATGATTTTTACATTGGTCGATTTTTTTGCCGTTTTCAAAATTATACGTGTACAGTAGTGTTTCAGGTTGCTTTAGATATCTGCAAATTCGCAGTTCATCCGACCCTACCCGTGGATATTCGCTGGAAAAGTGGGAGAAATTGTTCTTGCAGGTGGGGTAATTTTAATATTTTTTCGGATACCGGTCAGATACGGATATGCAACTTGCGGATACGGTCGAGTATGGTTATGGAAATCAGTATTCGTTTTATGAGTGCTAGGTTGATATTTCCTGTTCGTATCTGAGAAAACATGACGAGATATTGCCCATGCCAACTCCGGCTAGATCTTTTTCTTTCTTCTCTGGACCGTTGACTTTTATAAGCGCTCGTCTCGAGTCATTTCATTTTTTGCACAGTCAGCCAGATGCATCGCCTTTCCCACTTTCTTCTTCCTTGGCGCTGCACGTAAGAGCATGAACAGAGGTCGGCCATAAGTTCACTACCAGTATTTTGTTTTGCTGTAGTTCATCTTTCACGTAAACAAAAAAGGCGAGATCTGTGTCAGAGATTAGAGGATCATTCAGTTTGGCGTGGATCTTTGCGTAGTTCAGTTGCGTTGTGGATCGCTCTCCTTTATTGTGAATAATGCGTTAAGAAGTTAACAAATCACAGAATTTCTAATATCTTCTTCTGCTAGGCGAAGTAGTGCCATTAAACATATTAAATTTGTTTCCTGTGAACTTCTTTTGCGGTCATTTTGGATACCCATCAGATTCAAGAGACTTACAATCAGTTCATCTTAAACTAAATTTGACGATAACCCATTTTAATATTAATTTTTTGCAAACAAAGGCCAATCATATCAGTTAAAGTGCTTGACAAATATTAATATATAATAAACTATATTAATCTTCCTTTTTCCCAAAGAATGAACGTGCATCGGCTCTGACGTACTCTCATTGTCTTACAATAAGAGGCAAAATGCGAGGAATGGTTTCCAGAGTCGTTTTTAATTTTAAATAATTTATCCGTTGGGACAGGATCTTAGCAAAAAGAAGTGAATAAGAAATTAATTTACTAAGTTTCTGGGTCTATAAGTTCATTAAAAATCTTTAATTAGTTTTATCAGTTTCATTCGGAATATTGAATTTATTTACATCGAAGAGAAAGATATTTTCGCTTTAAGGATGACGAAGGTTCTTTTTCAGCAATGTTCGTAACTTTTCAATAACTTTTAAATGGCATAAAGACGTTTTCAACGACCCTCATCAATAAGACAGATATTCAAGAATGGAAACTATTTATAGCTTTTACGTTCCGTAAAATCAGACACTCTCCTTTAACCCAGAGGAAAGCTCCGCCTATTGAAATTAATGAATTATTTTCTGTCATAGTTAAACAATTTATTAAACATCATACAATAACATTTGCTGTCATATTCGATTGTATTCCTCGTTACATACCTTGTCGCAACGCCATTTTTAAGATATATATTGAACTGCTGAACTCTTCGTTCATTAAGACGTCATTGCATATATTTCCGTTGCAAATATGACTCGTATTGTATGAGTAAGCTTTCGGAGAATTTACAATCTTTCAGATACGTATATGTAGAGTACGGGTAAGGATACGTATAATATATATTCTAGCCGGCGAGTACGGGTCGGGTACCGGTTTGAAATCTGAATCCGTGCACATCTCTAGTTCAGATCTCTGGTTTGCTTTGAAGACTGTTAGGTGCGGAAGGAATGAAAAAGGAGGGTGCTGTCTGCTTTCCCACGCATAGCTAACATAACCGGCACGGATGTATTCATTCGGATTCGATGAAGGATGTTTGTGTTTACCTTAGGGCAAGTGCCTAGCGGAATCGAAACTATACAGTGAGATGTAGCGCCCGAAGTAACTGCCATGTGCGCGTGGGAAGTCGTCTTTATGGATATGTAGATCCCTTCAGAGGTCGAAATAGGATGTGCGTGTGTTGTATCTATTGTTACTCTGCATTCTTATAACTCAACGTGGATTGATCTCATAATGAGTTATCTCAAATGCCTTAATGGTCCTCGCAGAAGTTGCGTACCTACTTCATTAAACTCGTACAGTTCAGGATTCCTTCTTGTAGGGAGAAAAAAGAGTGGGGAGAAGCTGAGTTTGAGGCATAGAGCGCCCTGCAGAAAAATTAAGTCGCGAGTGTGGTACTTGGGAAAGGCCGGGGGAGATTAAGTGTGGTATGAGAACTAGGAATGGGAAGCTGGACCGTCGCATGAGTCCAGAGAAGAGGTGGAAAAAAGGTTGGGAAAAGGCGCTTAGATCCAGACTAAACAAACCATACCGCGTTCGTCGCTTGGAGAAAACTTGGTTTTCCCTCTTCAACAATTGGTTGCTAGGGGTAGATTCGAAATCGGGAGTGGATTCGATAGTCGATAGTAAAATGTAATGTAGATAAGTAATTAACTTACTGTATTTGGTATTTACTGATAGAGTATTAAGAAAGCAAAAAGCAATAAATATACTACATGTGGCGAAACAGAGTTGAGAGGGATTGATTTTTCCTGGAATTCGAAGGAGATGATAAACATCTCCTAATTCATAGATAAGTTGCTTTAATGTAAATGTGGTATGCCTCACTGCTCTCTAAAATTTTAATATTTACTTGAGCCTCCTTAGACGAGGTGATAAATTCAAAGAATAATAGCTGCATGGAATGAAATGCAACGCTTTCAAATGGGCGCGACCTCAATGAGGCGGTACCGGGGTCAAGAAGATTAGCGCGGAGTCAACCCAGCATGCGTTCGGCCGCATTAATTCTGCATGCTCTATTTTCCGATCCGCCGTACTTAGTTTGCAGTGTAATATCGACGTTACTTGGATCGTTTTACTCACAAGCACACATTTTTACAATACCCAAACAATAAAAGCGACAATTACAGGAAATTTTTGTAAGCCATAAATGCAGTTATTTCATTATAATGTCTTTTTATATATTTATTTAGTTGATACCCTCAAAAACATTGAAAATTGCGGGTGAGAATTTAACAATAGTCGAACGCATAAGAACCCGGGACCTTGGTGTTGGAGTTTTAGCATGGTATCACACTAGCCACTCCGTACCATGGTCGGTAAAGTAAAGTTAAACACCTTCTGGTAAAGTATTGCAAAAATTATCTTCACAAAGATTTTTTTAAAACTTGTACTGTTATCGGTCAATTATGGCCATATTTGGACGAAATCGAAAATTGTATTTAGGATTCTTAGAGTAAATGTTTTTACTTTACTGAGAGCATTTTTAATTTCTGAGTAATAAAAAATGTATTCATCAAGTTTCCTCATTTTACCTTGAAAATCAAATGTAACGTAACAGATAACGTGTCATATGCGCGAGTTCGATCTTCCTCCGTGTGGGTTCGTTCTCTTACTTCGCCAGAAGAGAGGGATACGGCCGAGTATGTTACCTGCTCTTTGTGTATATAGAAGAGACTTGGCTTGGGACAAAGGAGGGGAACTTTTGTGGCCTTTCCGTCACTCCCGAAAGAAATTCCCCTTTAAAATAATTTCCTCTCCTAATCTCGTCAGGGTCGTCACGTGAAAAATTACATGAGAAATATTCTCTTTAAGTCCCATTGGCGAATGAATTCGTTTTCCTATATAGAATCACAATGTTAAACTAAATCAATTTAGGCAATGCTCAACTCATGTTGAATTGGCCTGATAGTTTCTTATGCAGACCAATGCATGTGCCCTACCGATGAGAAAAGTTTTCGGCACCTGATTTGGGACACAAAAAAACTAATCTTCCATTCATATACAAAAAGCCCATACCGAAATGCCCGTGTCTTGGTCATCTCACGCCTAGGGTTGCCTATTCTGGTCATAGGTTACCGATTTCGAGTGTCTGTTTAAAGCATAATACCGTAGAATATGCATAATTCGTTGATGAGCAACACAAATGTAAAATTCAATCTTAATTGAACTAGCTGTGTCCAGAGTTATAATTATATAGCGTGATTCCCGCAGCTTGATCATATAATATAATAGCGCCATTATCACATGAATTTTCCAAAATATGCCCATGAGAAGCTGGAACTTATTTTTGGTTCCCCAGGAGGAATGTTTGGGAAATTTACGAGTGACAGGGATTAAAAGCACCGCGTATATAATTCATTCGCATAATTCGTCAATTTGAATCAAAAATCGAATAATTTAGACAGTTCAATTCTTTTCGAATCTTAAGCTGAAAAGATGTTTCATACTCTCTATCACTTCTTTCATCCAGTGCACTTAGTGAATATTAAAAGGGGGTACGAGGTTAAGCGGATTGAGTCAACCACACCAGTTAGGGGAATATTATATTCGTCTATTTTCAATGCTACTAATTAACTTTAATTAGAGGAGAGGAGGTAATTTATTCATAGTACTTTAAAACAGATAAGTACCTAAAAGAGAGTGGTTTATCGTGAGCACTGTAGGAATTGGCTCCTTATCGTCATTTTTGCTGAAGGGAGACGAATATTATGGCAAAAATTCGCACTTACTTCAAGGCACAAATAAGATTATCTACATATTAAGTACGTTATTTCATTTGGTGCAATTTAAGTGCATCATTTATTTTCCTAAGCATACTTCACCCTAATTTTGTCCACACTTGGGCAGAGAGAAAATTGATATGGAGTTGCTTCTTTGTTGCTTAAAGGGAAATTACATCGGAAACTTTTTGTTTTGTACTTCAAAACAAATAAATAACCTCTTTATTTTGACGCGTTTGACAAAAAGGAAAAATCTCCTCTTCTACCTTACTCATCATTTATGTAAAATATATATACAGGGTTTATATATATAACATGGTTAAAACGCTTTTTCGGGGAATAAGGGAAAACCGCGTTTTTAGCGGAAAAGTGTTATAACCGGGTTATTTAATGCTGCTTGCACTACAATATCCCTATGTATATTATATCTAAACATCCGTTTTCAGTGACCAGCGCAGACACACCATTTTAAAAAGAAAGTTTCCCGCTTCCTGTCAAAACTAGACCGACAAATAAAAAGTGCATCATTTAATCAAAAAATCGAGTTAAAATTTGAATCTACCCATAGAACTTCATTACTGGGTGTGTAGGTATCGATAAAAATGAAGTAGATCGAAATGGACACTGATACACTATTTCCCCAACCAAATACATTTCAACAAACACTCCAAATCACTAAAAACGAATGCATAAACACTAAAACATACCTAAAAACACACCTTCGCGTATAAATCAATTACTTTCAATTTTAGTTTAAGAGTCCCAGTTCCAAACCATCAAACAGAGAAATAGTTAGATGGTTTGGAACTGTGACTCAAACAGAGAAATAGTTGGATGGTTGGACTTACATTCCTAGAAAACAAGTATTTAAGAATTCTCTTCTAAATTCTAGAAGCCTATGTAAGAAAACTGTTAAATTCTTTTTATATTTGTCACCAAGAAATCAACTCTTAGAGCAAAGATTTTATTTAAAATTGAAAATGTTTAGTATGATAATTCAACCATGGTAGATCAATAAAATATTCATCTTAGTGAATGAATACCGATTTTCCTTCGAATGACCTCAGAAAGTCGGTAAAAGTACAAAAACTTATATTTTCACGCTCATTGTCGCAACTATTAGAAAGTTTTCATTCTACAAGCACTGGTTAAGAACTCAGAAATTACGAAAATTATTTCATTACAGATATCTGAATCTATAGCCGAGTCTTAACTCAAACTGATCCAATGAATTGAAGAATACCTAACCAAAATGGAATAAGAAAATTTGCCAGATATATATCGTTTTGTTTTACTACAAGAGCTGAAAAGGTAGAAAAGAGTTGGTGAAATGTATTCCCCAGCAACAGAATTTCTTGTAATTATCTCTATCAGTGAAAGAATCCATCCACTCAAGGATGTCGAGGAAGATAAACCGGAGATTGCTATGTTCCGTGAGAATAGGGCAAGGAATAGGCTCGAACTGAATTTTTGCGAATATAACCCGTGAACTTAGGCCATCTAGGTGCTACTAGGTACATCGTAGACCACCCTCAAGAATTTAATTTGAAATTTCTTTCAACTTTCACACATGCCAACTACGCAGAGGCTTCGACATTTAAGTACTGCTGTTGAAGCACAATTGTTTAAAATTTAGCGAATCTTCCGTAAATCTTCCCTTGGTAGATGGGATTAGTCCTTTTGCCCTTAACTCTTCATCACGGCTTCGGCCATTTCTTCTCATTGGATGAAATGATAACATCCTTACATCTTTAGATATTGGTTTAAATACAGACAAATCCTCTTCAATCATGTTATCAAGTACTATAGCTTACTAAAATTTGCGGGAAGCTTCATGCTCATACCGGGGAGACGAGAGGAAATGGGTTGGAACAAAAATAGATAAAATGTTATCGACAAGTAACTTGCAGTATGCTCGATCGCGCAAGTTTACTCCTCATATCAGTAAAATCGAGTGGTCAATTAGCACAACGGTTTCATAGGTTTACGGCTACAATAGCTCGCGACGCCATAATACTAAGGTATAAAGCAGAGTGCGAATCATGCTTCTTGTTGAAGGGGGAAATATTTAGCTAATCTGCGTCGCGCACCTTCATCAAAAGAAATTAAATTTCGCGCGAAAGACTGCTTAAATTTAAGAGGATTCGCCCCCTATGCTACAATTTTTTCTTATGGAAAAAATTCCAATTTTAAAATTTTTATTTCTTTATCTATAACCGATTAGATGATCTGTGGTAAAAAATTTTAAAAATCGATTAACTACTATTTTTTTAAATTCGTTGATACTTTGCGGTATTTTCAAAAATGCCTAATAACTTTTTTTTTTGTTTTTCAATCAATTGGAAAACTTTTGTGTTGTCACAATTTAATTGAAGTAATGAAACTTTCTTTGGAAATACTGCTTGGTGTACACTGTTCAAGTAAGCAGCAATTGCTAGAAGCAAGAGAGGGGGGAAATAATTTTCTCTGGCAGGGGAAAGTATGCTATCATCAGCTAGGGAAACAGTTATACGAGCCGAGGAATTCCCCCCTTCCCCCGTAGATTCGTACACAAGTATAAAGCAAGAATCGCCGAATTCTTCTTTGAAAAGATAAAATTTTCCATATCTTTATGACAGTCGATGAGATTCTCGATAATGATGACATTATTTTGATAAATCGCTCCAGTATAGCTAAAAGAGCACTCTATCTGGTTTTGTAATAAATTTTATTATTTTTTCTTCAGTGCCCTTGTGGATTTAAGATATTACTCTTATAAAGCGGATATTTGGAATCTTTTTGCTATTTCTCCAACCATTGATGATTTCAGATACGTCGATTTCTTTGCCTACGTCTTCGTTTAATCCAAATGAAAAACGTCGTTTCGTTTTTTCAATCAATACTATGTCTGAAATCTTAACCATATTCGTCTACATTGTCGTATTCAAATAGGATTTCCTTAGAAATAGGGGATGTAAGTGAAATGGGTGCATGTCATTCAGAGCAAAACGTCATATAATGCTAAGTGCACTTGCTCACGAAATATATTTATTCCGTGTGCATACACAGCCAATGCTGACATTCAATTAGATTTCCATATTCGACCTTCGCAGCCTAGTTATCATTATAATGGGCCACTACACGTTTTACAAAATAAATATGAAATTCCTCCGACGTTTTTTTGACTAATTACCGCATTTCAGCGGATACAGTATAAAAATCTTCACGATTCCTTAGTTTAAAATTTTCCTTCGGTTTTATGTATGTTAATATGTAAATACCAGGCGATCACCTGATGGAGTTCATTCATCCAGGAATGAATATCCTCGGGCAGGGAGAGGTCAACGAGAGTGTATACCTATAGCTGGTAGCCGAAGGTATTCCCTCTCTCGGCTTGTATAATTGGATGAGTCCTGTCCCAATTTGGGGTAAAAAGCAAACATCACTTCTTTTCCCAAGAAAGAGCGTACCTGAAAGCCAAATAACAGTAGTCTGTTCCGAAATTTCTACATTATCATGTAGACGAAACGAGAACCGTCGCGCCTGATAGCCTTCAGAAAATGCCGGGCGCTGCGTCGGGCTTTCAGAAAATGATTATATATCGACACAATAATGACAATCATGCAACTCAGTTTTGTCTTCGAGCCTGAAGCTCCGCGTAAAGACGTCCTTGCGAGAGACTAGCTGTGACGCTTATGGAAGAATATATGGAGTTATTCCCCCGCAAGGTTCCATACTGACTGGAATGGTTGTATGTATAATATAGGTCAATTTTACTCACTTCAATCTTATTAAAGCTAGTTCAATAATACGCTTCCTTGTTGAGAAGGGAGCGATTACTCAGGGCCAACCGGATTCTGTAAAGTTAGTTCATGCGAGTTAGTCAGTTTGTTTGTTAACCTAGTTAGTCCTTTTTATGAATGCGGCTTTCCACCGAAAAGATAACATTTTAATTCCTACACTATCATCAGAACAATAATCATTGCATCATCGACAGATACGTGCATACTGATAAGTTATATACAGAATGTAATTTATAATTTGATTTATTATTTAAAGTTGGGCATCTTCAATAGTGGGCTAAGATATCGAGGCAGTTTTGAGATAACTTATCACCCGTGCGTCTTCTGTCATAAAGTATCGCGTAGAGCTTTGTACTCTTTCCCTATGCCATCGGCTGTCACAAGGTTCCATAAGGCTTAAACAAAATAACCACTTGTATTTCTACATTTTCTTTCGTGCTGCAAGCGCTACGTTCACAAAATTAAAACAGGAAAAGCTAATATAATACGAATAAATATCTACATATTTGTTAACAGCTACCCTTGAGTCTCACAATATAAATGAATGAAGCGAAACATTTTCCTATATATCATCTTGGGCATTCCGTCGAAAAAGTTTTATTATTTCTTTTACATCACATTGTGTTATATATACCCTCTTTCCATACCACAAAGTGTCACAGATTCTAGCTAAGTGTGACATTAAAGGACGGCCACCAAAAGTATCAGATCGGCAAACCAGGTTTTGGATAGAGATGTGTCTATGGTTAACGTAATCCAATTTCGTGTTTACAGATTTGCTTGGAACACGAATGTTGTCATTCTATGAATTTTATATCGAAACTTAAATATCGTTCATCAATAATATTTCCGCCCGTAATATAATAGAGAAAAATTGATTGGAATTTATTATTATCAAAACACGATAAAAATCTCTTGGTTCGCTAACGGTATGTTTTATCGATCGCATGCACTTTAAGGTCGCTTCTGATAACAACAGATACGGTCTTATAAGATCGTTCGTCGTAATTTGCTGCGAGCATCCGTATCAAATGGAGCGACCGGGTTATGGGAAAGAAGTTGCGCCTCATGGCAGTAACCATGCTGTTTTTGGCTACAAGGCAAACCCGACTTATAGTTCAAGCAGTAGAACGAATTTTCCTCCAGTTCACGGGCAGCTGAGGAATCTAAACCGAGAGGTACTTCTTGAACCCAGTAAGAAAGATTGATATCGTCCGTCTTATTGCAGTTAGAATAAAACGAGTATATTAACAAAGTGACATTACTTCGCTCTTAGACTTGATACCTGGAGCCTCTACTGGTACATCGACAAATGTTACGACAAACATACAAGCACCTAATCAATATCATGTCTCTCCAGGTAAGTTATTATTACGTGACCATGACAGTAGTTGTCTTATTTCTATCACCAAGTTCGGACTCAAACAGTGAATTGAAGTTTATAACTGAGCCAAAATAGATTTAGCATGATAATGATGTCAAAGTGAGAGGTTATAGGTCTGTTATAGGTAAATGTGAAGAATAATTTATCTGTATTGGCCCAATTATATTGTGTATACCTCTCTAATCCTAATAAATAGTGCCTGCAATAGTGGATGCTAATTAAAGTGAGTAAATTAAGGTATTTATAGGTGAGTTTTTCTGCTGCTCTGTTAATGGTGTAAAGTTATTATCTATTCTATGTACTGTCTAAGCAAGCGCCAATGGCCAAGCAGCTCACTATTTATTTATCTATGGATTTTTCCTTTCTGTCCTCTGTTACACCCCCCTTCTTTTTGTTTCTGTGCTATCACAACTTTTTACTTGAAGTAACTAGCATGATTAATCATGCTAAATTTGCATGATGGTTGAGTGGCAGGAAACCCTGTTATTCCTTGGGGTTCAAATTTATCATTGTAATGAAAGGCTGTGAGATTTAAATTGGTGAGAAAGAGGTAATTCCAAACAGTTTTAGATTTCCACCCACTACTGTTACCTTAGCCAACTGCCTAGCTTGCTGTCAGAAGCTGCCCATGCATTACTTACTATTTAATGAATTCAGTCCATGTGATTGCCATATGAACTGAAATATTAAAACTTTTAGAGACAAAATCCAACTTTTAATGGGAGGCAACTGAAATTTTGATTTTTGAAGCAAATAAAATCCTTCAGTTATTCAACAATCAGAACAATCGTACTCACTGTACCAATTTAGTTTTGATTCATAATATTGCCTTATTTGTCAGAAGTTTGTTTGAAAATAAGTTCTCATGAAATATCAATAATCTATTCTAATGAAATTTCATCATTCTTTTTAAGTATTACTCTGTTAGAAGGACCGAGAAGAAATTTCCTTTACTAATTTCATCTATGATTGTCACATATTTTTAGGCAGTGATTAATCTACTTAATATCTGCTTGCTAGATATAATGACTGTATCTATATGATTGTATTTTCGCACTATTAATCACTGTATTTTTACTGCAACAGTTCCAGTTG
Organism: Pachydiplax longipennis; assembly: GCA_036926295.1. Classification (NCBI taxonomy): domain Eukaryota; kingdom Metazoa; phylum Arthropoda; class Insecta; order Odonata; family Libellulidae; genus Pachydiplax; species Pachydiplax longipennis. Next base: position 52,208,771 of record JAVFKF010000004.1, read on the forward strand.
GTCCTAACCCAATGAGAATGATATGCTATCATTGTGGAGCAGATATTAAGACATCAACTACAACAACACATAAAGACACTGCCCACATATGCTGCTTGATGACTGGCTCTGCAACGTAAGCACAATATTTCCATGATAATAAATCTTAGTAGTCATATTTACATGAGTGACAAAATACCCCTCTCAAAATTCATGGCTAATTGTAAATCAGATTTAAGTGATTCAGCTTTAATCTGGCATATTTATGTTTTATCATTTAAATATTTCATCAATTTCTTTTCAGAACTTTGAACCATTAAACTTTTATTTCAATTTAATCTTTAATAAAGTCAAAAACCTTAATAAGAAAAGGTCTGTAACTTTTGAGATAACCTCAATTAGTTGAAGAATATACTGTTTATAACTTGAATATTTTATCTGACCTTCATGAGTCATTAAAACTTCTACAAAGTCAAACTCGAAGTAGTCACACCTCTATACCTCAAAGAAGTCCTTCTCGAAAAAGATAACAATTGAAAATGCCATTGACTGTTATGCTCATACTTCTTTATAAATAAAGCCAAATAACCAAGATATTAGGAAATATGCCAATTATGTAATACCACTCTGTAACCAGTGCATGCAAGAAATGGAATCTTTTTGATTTTACTTCATCTTCCTTTTCCTAAGCTGAATTTTAGTACTTTAATTTCTGTAATTAAAAGCCAATTACGGTGGTGTGAGGGTTGATGCGCTGACCACGTGTCACCCATGGTGAATACCGCTGACTTAAAATCCCACATAGGGATTTTGCACCATGGACTTTACTTTCCTGTAATTTATTGACTTTTAGCAGTAATATATTTGATTTATACATTGCATTTGGTAATCACATCAATACTTCTATCTTGTGGTAAATGCAAAGCATTCTCTGTAAATACGATCTTAACTAATCTTTACTATAAGTAGCATCGAGTTAACCACAACCCACTACCCACCACATCAGAAATATCGCAAAACAAAACAGATACGACCAAAACATGGTTAACAACATTCTCAGAAAACACAAACATAAACTCAAAATAAAACAGAACACGACTCTTACTTCATCTCAGGACAAAAAACACAAATTCATAAAACTCCACTACGCCCCGGGAACTAGCAACAAATTAAAAAACATTTTCTCCAAATTCAATTTTACTCCGGTGTTTGTGAATAATAACAAACTCTCCAACCTTCTTCATAACCCCAAGGACACTACGACACCAACACAAAAATCGGGCATTTATGAAATCTCATGCCAAGGTTGTGATAAAATATACATAGGACAATCGAAACGAAAAATAGAGAATAGATTCAAAGAACACTTAGCTCATTTTAGACACAACCAAATTAATAAATCAAGCGTAGCGCAACACATACAAGAACACAATCACAGGATTAATTTAGACAATTTAAAATTAAAGAAATCAATACAGAATAACTCAAAACTCGATGCTTATGAAAGCATTTTCATATATCAAAAGAAAGGGAAACTCATGAATGCCGACGATGGGCCTATCCCTACCTCTTCATTGTACTCTCTCTTAAATACCGCTTCTTAGAAGACCCTAATTCCAGAATTTCCGTTCCCCACCTCCTCCCCGTACGTCACAAGGAAAAAACCCCACCCCATCGCTCTTGGCCACACGCAGTTCACACGAACGTCACAAACCCAGAGAAAAAACCCCACCCCCAAAAAAACCCCCTCCCACGACAAACAGTTACAAATACCTCACACCACACTCTTTCTGCCCATTCAGCATTGGACCCCCTATGAAGATGGAAGCATTGTTTCCGAAATGTACATCGGGATTCTGAAGAACTGGGACTAATACGATTATCCGTTTCCCGGTAATCGCCCTTAGACGGTCGCCGCTATTTCGGCGCTTGGAGAACCTTTATCTCTTAGTTCATTGACCGCCGAGTTCCTTTTTTCTCCTTCTACCCACCAACCCTCAAAGTGTAACACATGAATCCCTTGGGCTTGGAAATTGTTGGATACAATATTACAACAAATTTCATAATTATTCCAACAATTATTATTTAATTGCTATTGAAACGCCTCTAAGATATATCAATTGAATTTATTTCAGGTGCTGCCTGTGTTTTTGGATACCATATTGCTGCTGCAAAGCCTTTGAAAAAGTAAATCACAATTGCCCCTGCTGTGGATCATATTTGGGCACTTACAATGGCTAAATTCCAGCTTCTAATGGAATGGTTTTCCAATATATTTTCATATACTTTTTCAGGAATAATTCAGTTGTATAAAACTGAGAACTGTGTTCAATTAGAATTCTTAGCTTATCACTTTCTTAATTTTGAGTTCGTACAACATGAAGTGTGATTTTCTAGGTTATACCTCTGTGGACTCCATGTACCACTATGATTATGACTTATGCTAATTAAGATATTTTTTCTGGTTTTCATAATCTTGAAGTTTTTAATTTGAGCATTTTATACTGCTTAGGAAGTGGACATACCATTTTTGTATTTAAATGGATTTTTGGGAATATGTCTGATTCCCTGCAGGATTGAGAAGTTTATTTTATTCTCATGTGATCAGATGTTGTTTCAGTATTTTTTAAATAGTAATCTAATTTGATTTATTTCAATATTCTAGAATAGATGGAAATTGATTTATTTCATGTTCAAACTTCATTGTTTTTATTAATTACTATTGGGAGTGACATTGTCAGAGCAAAAGATATGAAACATACGATGTTATGGTATAATGTCCTATAGTTAGATTTAATCATTGGATTTAAGATACAAATAAAGACAACAGAATGGAGCATGGCATATTGTGATGTAATTTCATTAATGATGTTGATGACTGCAAAGTTATTCATAAAAAGTTATTTAAAACTATGTAATTTTTAGTTCCTTCTTATTTGTAATGATCAGTACTTCTCCCAGATTTCTGACTGTAATCAAGATTTAAAATAAAAACATAATATGCAGAAAGTACTTTTATTATTCCTTTTATATGAATTAGATGATAGAGTGTAATTCTAAAGACATTCTAAAGAGTGCCCAAGAGATGCTAGCAGCACAATCCATTTCTCACAATATATAGCCAAAAAATGGGTTAAAACTAGAAAATGACATTTTGAATTGATTCTCCATATCAACTATACTGTTGACACTCTCAAAGTGCACTTTATAAACTGAATTGAAGAAAGGTTATAAATCACCAAAATGTGCTATGTCTTGCTGTGCTCCATTAAGTTACTTGACATTTCTAAAAATAAATGAATTTATGATTCCACGCTACCCTCGTACGTCTTTATGGAAGGCTTTTTTCTCAAAAATACTATTGATGTTAAAATTATTAATTTCTTTGATGCAGATTTATCCCATTTTTAACTACCTAACGTTATAAGATAATGCTTAACAGTATCTTGTAATATAGTAGTAGTATAGAAAATCCTTTCCTCATGATCATTTCAAACCATCAAAAAAAAAAAAAAAAAAAAACAATTATTCAATAACAATAAAACTCATAAGGTTCAATGACACTTTACTCTTTAAATTCACTTTTACTGGGTCTTATATTTTAGCTCTTAAAGTTTAATTAATGGCAAACCTAGAAAATACTGTAGAAGCATTTCAGCTACTGTTTGTAATGCAGGAAAATATATGATCATAAGAGATTTTGAAATCTCTCAGTATATCAAGTAAAATATTTAAGAATTATCAAGAAGAATTTTAGAAGAATGCAAGAGATGTTAAAATAGATGGATGGAGAACCTTTGCTGCATCAACTTCAGTAATGAAAATTGTTTCATTAAGAAAATTAAAAAAAGTTTTTGCCTGTTTTCTCAATGCATTTTTAAAATCTTATTCCATACTGTATGACTGAATTTGATAATTAATTGCTGCCTTATTAAAACAGATTCCATAGCATGACAGTCATTTCTTTCCAGAATAATTATCATGCTTAACATACTATCACTGATTATGCTCATGATATCTATGTGGTATAGGAATGATAATAAATCAGATCGAAAAAATTCTGTTGGCTAAAATATTCTCTAAAATGGGGATTATTCCTACAAAACAATTTAAGAATGTTTGTCATTCATGTAAGAGTAGGTATTGTTGATGTCATTGTGCTTGATCAATTTTAATTAACCAGAAACTTTGACAAACATCAGAATTCAGTATCTACTTAGTTTTAAAAGATTTCGGATACTATCAGGAATTTAATTTTTTTAAATTTCGACATTTTTCATGCCTTATAAATTCAATAATCTGAAACACTTTCATTTGCATTTCAACTTATGAAACAATGATTAATTATTAGGCTGAATGAGATGAACACTGAAAATAAAATGACTTTATAGAAGACGTCTTGATCCATAGAATAAAACAACTCAACAGTAAAAATGTTCTCTGTATAAAGTATTTCTAGATAAATACCTCAATATGAAAAATAATAGCATACTATTGGAAAACAGCTAAAAAATCACCATCCACTGAAGGCTGACGTTGCTCATCAAAATATTTTCTTTAAATCTAGAAATGTACTAACATATCTAGAAACAAAACAGGTATGTTCAATTACAGATAGATACAACATAGATAGAAAATGTTTGGAACGTTATCCAGCCACCAAGACATTTTATCAGTGCAAACAATAATCAGAACATAGTTATTTAGTAAAAGTAAAGTTTGCGGCTCAACATCCCTTTGAGGCCTACCAAGGAGGCATCCACCGTAAGTGATACATGGTCAGCAAATCATCATCACACCACTATATTTGTCTTTCTGAGACCAGACCTGCTATCTCTCAATTCAGATAGCAGACCCATACTCATCACAATGCTGGGTGAGCACCAATAAATGTTGGCCTCCACTGGGAATTGAACTAAGGATCATTTCCACTGATAGCAAACGTATTGCCAACTAGGCTACCCAGGGGCCTAAAGTTGTTTATCACCAATCCTTAAATTATATGTAGTTTTAACAGTGGAAAGAGAGAATACCAAATAAAATCAAATTCATAATGTAGAAATAAGATAATAAATTGTTGAAATATGGAAAAAACTTTAAAATAATAAGAGTGAATTAAGTATTTTAAAACAAGTATTATCCATGAAATGAGAATAGATAATATACATAAGTAAGCAGACTTGTGGCTATGAAGAGAGGATGGAAGAGTAAAGCTTATTTAAGGTATTATAGAAAGCAGAGAGACAGGAAAGATAGCATCCATTACACTTTGTAGAGTTAACTTCCTCAAATTAGAGCTTATGAACTGCCTAGAAAAATAAACACTACACATCAACATGTCACAGATAAGATTATTTCCTATTAAAATGCAATATCTTTGCATGAAAATTTCTTTCATAGGAGTTTTAAAAATAAAATATAAAACCGAAAAAATGTACACATCAGAAAGAAGAATAGCTTTTAGCCACTACAAGTCTTTTTAAAATATTTGCTTAATTTGTTCCACAAAATTATGCTTGAACATGCTGATTCTATTTGAAAACACTTTGATTATAATGAAGAATGAAGCCAATTTACTATGTTTCTTGCATCATAGCTGTTATGGGGGCGAAATTTGATCCAACACCACATTAATTGGGCAAGATGCAATTGCATTATACCTGCATATTCTTAATATCTGCTGTTAACCAAGGAGCCAAAGTTTGTATACTCAATGCATAAATGCAGCCTTGCATTGTACTATCTTGAAAATTTAAAAAGAGAGTATGTTATGTTTCAACAGTTTCATCTGGGTTGTCTCTAACTTTGTAGGTATGCATTATAAAAAAGGGGTTTCCTCATAAATAATGTTACTATAATTTGTTAATACTCTATCAATATTAAAAATAAGGAAAATCACTCTCCAAATTCATCATACCAGAGGTCAAAGGACTGAATGGGCAACTGGAGCCCATTTTGTTCAGAAGCCAGTTCCACTATACAACCTAGAGCATTCTTCTCTGTGCCTAATACCCTTCTCCTTACTCCAACACAGACCCTTGGACCCATCTTTTGCAAGACTAGGAAAGGCTAACTCCTTCTCAAACAGTCCATCCTTTCCTTCAATCTGGGGCTCTGCATTCCCAATCCCCTTATTTTGGGCTCATCCCACCCCTCCATATATCCTCCATTAGGAAACTAACCCACAACCGTTTTCACCAAAGGAAAACTCATAAATTTAATTAATAAATTTTCCACAGGTACCAGAAGATATTCTACCCACAAAGATAAAAGTTATAACTACAGCTCTGAAGGATAGTGTGAATAAACAGCAAATCCAGAGATAAAGTAAGGTGCTTTGGACCTTAATTTGATAAAAAGCAAACTTACTGAAATACTAACATTGTATTGATGGAAATGGAATATTTGCATTTTCACTAGATTGAAAAGAGCATGTGTAAACTATACAACTGATATAACTATGATTTCTAAAATAAATAAAATGAATGCGTGAATGCTTACAGTTGTTCCTTCTGCATGCTTCAGTCCATGGGTAACTTCAAAATTTCCATTTGCAGATGACATTCTCCAAATGATTCTGATTGACATAAAGGCTTCCAGGATTTCCTGAGAGAAGATCCATGAGGATAATCAAAAGCATCAATTCTTCCATGCAACACTGCTCTAGGAACATTCTTGGAAGCTGTAAGAGATAACAGAAATATTGTTGCTGGAGAAGAACGAGTTCTTAATTGTACATGACATTCCTCATGATTTTTTTCATACCAATAAGAATCAAGCCAGGATGTCCCCAATTAATTTGGTATACAGATTAAAACCTAGCAAAGAAATGGGATAAAAAACTTCCGTGGAAAAATATGCATTGTTTCTCTTTGCTATGGATTTCCACAATTTCTCAGCCAACATTGGGGTGGTTGAGAGTTGAACACAATAATCAGAGTTTTGACATGCTATTGACATTTCCAAGGTTGTAAAACAATGGAAATTAAACTGCTTATTGCATCCACAGTGGATTCATCCATGCGGAAACCAAGTTATACAGAAGAAATGTTTTTACCATCTAGAAACTCAAACAGGTGATTTTTTTATAACACTGAAATATGAAAGAAAACACAGGAACCACAGATATTGGTCGCCTACTAGCAATGCAGTTTTATGATATTCATAATACCATTTTGTACACAAAGACAACTTTTGCAATTTTTATATTTATTATTTTTTATATTTATTTATTTCATTAACCCAAACATAAGATGAAATTTTTTTAAAATTTAGCCTCAAAAGAATGTGGGATCATCTAATATTCGTAAACATGAGAATTAATTATTGAATTTATACTGTGTTGAAAGCAATTATTTTTCATGTAGGGTAAAGGGTGAAAGGAGAGTTTAGGAAAAATCCAAAGAAAAACAGGCATGAAAAAGGCCAACTGGACTGGAACTGGGAACTCAGATCTTTCTGGACGGATGCTTTAGCCAATTAAGCTGACTATCCAGCACAGTCAACATGCCATTTTGGGAGACTTTGTTGGCAGGCACTAGTGAGCTTGTCCAACTAAACGGCACCATTCACAAACACAACCACAAAGAATCACTGGCAATACAAAGTAAAAGAAAGGAATATACTCCTTGAGGATAACACAGGGGCAAAGGTGAAGGATATACTGCAAAAGATTTATCTATTTTTATTTCCTTAAAGTAAAATAAAAATAATGTGTTTATAGAAATGAACTAACAATCTGTCAAGCCTGAACTTATTGAGTTTATATGTTTATGAAACTTTAGGATGAAATAAGAGTGAAATATTACATGATCCAGCATCAAAATTCTATGTTCGTCATAAAGAGCGAATTTGAGTGACTCTATGTAAATCGTTTTCATACTAACGTATCAGATCGGCATAAGAACCGCTTCGACGAACACGGGATATTCTATTTAATAAAAGGTTCGCGCGAACCGGTGAGAATCGGCTGAATCCCACCACTGCCTTACATCCATCTACGTATGTGTATACCCTGTGAGCATCCAAGCGTGAATTTTTCACACATTCTCGTACGGAGAACTTTTGTCTCTGTGTAAATTAGGATGCGTATCTTGCTCGTAAATTAGAAGTGCCTGTTTTAAGGGGAATTTGGGCGTCTTATGACTCGGCTATTTCGGATACTTAAGCAAGTTCTTTCTTTAGATAGTAAATAGTTTTATATATGCATATAGAATATATCTGGAGGATGAAATTAACGAAAATCGCAGTGGTTTCGTTCATAGAATCAATTCATTCCCATTACATTAGAAAATCGCAGTCCTCACGCTCCTCCGCATCGACTCCCCTTGATCAATGCCAGGTTTGTTCTTTGATCATCATCTCTTTCTTAGAGTGATCCGCTCACTGAATCTCACAGCATGGAGATTTCGATGCCTTCCCACAAGTTCAGCGCAGCCTCGGTAGCTACGCGGATAAACATAACATGTCCGAAGGCTGGGCGGGGCGCTCTACCGTGGCGTTATCCAACAAGTCACCCAAAGGTTGCAATCGGAAGTGAATCAATTGTGGTCAGCGGAAGTTCTCATTTCTGCCCCTCCCCTCGATAGAGAAAGAGGTGTCCGTCGCGCTCATTCCATGTATAACACCATTCCCTGTGAGCGTCGCCTGCTTACTTCCGCAGCTGATTTTGCTCCGCTACCATTTCGCTTCCTGACCTTCCATGGGGTCCATACCCTTTGCGTCCTGAGGGGTTATTGCAATGGGCTGTGCTCCTAGTTCGGTGGATGTCGGGGGCCGTCAGAGGTCCTGCTGCAATGGAAGCAGGAGAAAAACTTTTGGGCGCAGAGAGAGGCTTCGTTTAGGTGGAGTGAGCTTAGATGAAAGGACTGATGACGGAGATGCTACGGGTCGAAAGGAGTTTTGCTTGCCCAACACTGGACTGAGATTCTCCAGGCGTCAAATGGAACGACTGGATTTTTCCTTCACTATGTTAGCGGCGGCTGCGATGAATGGCGGAGGAAATAATGGTGAGCTCGAAAAGGATTATTCTCCCAATTTGGTTTTCAGTCACAATTTTAATGAGATTTGAATCGTGAGTTCTTTAATCGAAAACTTGAGTTTGTTTGGATTCGAACATATTATGCTGGTGCCCCGTCCTAAGGAATCGTTCAAGATATAGAAGCTAAAATATTCAATGATATATTTTGTTTATTATACAATTCCGCAGCAGTAAGACTCTGGGTCATGTGGCGACGCTGACTAATAGTTAATATGTAGTGGTTTTTTCTGGCTTGTCGGTTGACTTAAGTTTCCGTTTTAACCATGGTTGCGCATTAAATTTCTGTCGCGGTGGAGCCCAAATAGGTAAACTTTCCCCACCTGCTTATTGTATGATGGATGCTGATAACTGAAGCCGATTCAGTCCTCCAAATTTTCAAAGACTGCTCGCTGTTGTCTTCAAAATCTAATTCCGTCTGCGCTGTTCTCTGATTCATTGTTGTTAAAGTAATCTTAGTTCATATAGTGAATATTTTGAATGAAAAGTCAACACGATTAAATGAATAAACTTATAATAGCAAGAAAAATCTCAATTCTGAAAACAACAAATAATTTCTTACTTAAAATGTATACATTTTCAAAATTGAACTATCCGGAATAGGACGTAGAAATACGCGGACCATTTCCACGCGCCATCGACTAAGCTAAGCTGAAACACAACACCCCAAATTCTTTCCGCATCTGAAGGCAACGATCGACAGTCCAAATGATTAAGTTTTCGAGAATCGATAAATTCCAGCGTATCTCCTTAAGTTCAGCCGTCGTCAATACAACATCGTTTATTCTTTTATTTAAAGGCCGTAGAAGACGATTAGGCATCGCAGTGTGACTCTATAAAGTAATTCTCTGTCGCATTCTTTTGTTGTCTGTATACTACTTCGATGAACACTGCATCGCGAAAAGATCGAAAACTAGTAATTTGCATATTCATAATAAGAAAGAATTATTTTACTGATGGTTAACTTCATAATCGCAGTATTTTAATGGCTCACATATGTATTCTTGCAACCACGGGAAAAAATTTGCTTAAAATTTAGAAGTCGGTATTATTCCTGTATTATCAGTATTATTTGGCATGGACATGAATACTCAAGGTACACTTAACAGTGAACCAGTTCTATACAGGAAGGCCTATTCAAGTAAGAAAAATACTTGACTTATTTTGTCTTTTTTTAAAAATCAGGACATTGGAAGAGTTATAAATCTTACATGTTTATTGAAACAGGATCAAGAGATATATTTTATAATTTTAAAACAATAAAAGAAGGCATAAAGCATCCTTCTCGACGTATTTCAAAGGGGGTCTAAGTCTCTTTCGCTATTAAATCACCAACGTTCATAAAAACAGCATAAAGCCATCACGCGAATCTCTTGCGGGTCGATTAAATCACAGAATAATATGCGGAACGTACTAAGCGGTGAAATTTCTCTCTTCCAAATTTTAACAAAATTCATCTCCGTTTGCTGCTCTCATCCTAGAGTGTGCGAATATATGTTTAACCTCTCTTTAGGTCAATGCTTCATAACTCTTTCTCCTTAATAGAATAACTGTGTGTCAGCTAAAAATTAAACTAAACTAAACACCTTCAGTAAGAAACCAAAGCGATAAAAAATATTTCAGATACAGTTGATATTTAGCAGTCTCTTTAAGCTTACATCGAAAATAAAGTGCTCTTAGTGTGGAAAATGCTTATAATATTCATGGATTTTACGCAGCACATCTAAATAGACCATACTTTTGGGATACCAATTTGCAGCGATTGGGAAATTCTCTAAGCCGAGTACTTTGACACCGTAACGAAGGCTCTGAGGGAGAGAAATATTCTACAGTTCCCTCTAAATTTTTCCATCTTTGGACAACAATAATGTAACTGCAGGCTCTTAGTTTACGGAGCTGCACCACTATTGCCAAGGAAGAGTTTTAAGTGGCTATTTATCTGATTTTCTCCATTTAAATGACAAAGAGAACCATGTAATCCTAACCTATTATGCAATTAGTATAGTAGTATTAGTTAAAATTGCTTCGACAACTGAATTCATTTCGCATATGAGCTCCCACGGAGAATCAAACCCAGGACCGCTTTCATAGAAGTCGGAAACGCTGCCTACATGGCTATCCGGGAACCCTATTATAAAATTCCTAATAGGAAAAATCATTAATAAATTAGCGAAAACTGAGGGCTTTCAAAGTTTTAAATAAATAGTAGGTACTCGATAAATAGTTGGGTAGCCTTTTAAAAGTGTTAGGCAGCTGCCAAGAGGGAACCCTGGTTATGATTGAGGCTTCTTGATATTTACCGCTAAAAGGTTTTCCTCCCCAAAGCCATGGTGGAAGAACTAGAAACTAGTCAGTCCACCATGCCCCAAAGCTCTATAGCGCGCCACTCATCGACCTATATATATATAGGGACTTATATTCCACCGATCGTTGAAATTTCCCAATTTTACATTTTGTCCTCTGCAGGCGATTGGGACGGCGGGGGCGCAGCAGATGCATGTGCTTCGTCGATGGCGGAGGCATCTGTCGAGAGACTGGTGCAGAGACTCGCGTGCGCCATTGGCATACTAGACCCAAGATTTGCGTCCAAGTTCCTCGTTTCGCTCAACGAACCAGAAAGGCAGCGACGCAGAAAGTCACCGGTGAGCATCCGGGTTTCGCTGCTGCTATAATGGTTTTTCACTGCCTCATACCACTGCACCTACTAGATACGGCTCTGTCCCCTTCCCCCTCAGGCATATGTCACGTTCCTCGTGTATCCTTTTTGTGCATTTTACCAAATGTTTCGGTCACCACCATCTTATTTCAGCTTCAATTACCATTGGTGATGCAATTTCTAATGTTCTCATCTACTGCCACTGCTTTTTTCCAATTATGTTAGAGTTTACCATACTTAAAAAAACGGGAAATGCAGGTATAACTAACTTCCGAGTTAATTCACTCAAACAATAGCTCTTAAAGGAATTCGCGAAGAAAGGTACGAATTTACGGAAAATATATGTATTAAATGAAGTTATATTTCGATGAAAAATATCTCCAAAAATCTTTCGAGTAAAGAGTAATAAAATAATTCTGAAATATTTCCAAAATAAAAGTGCGTAAAAATTATTACAAAAGTAAATTTATGAAATACTTTATCCATCCGGTGAGGAACTAAAAATTTTTTATTAGATTCACTACCGCAAACTCACTTTGCAAGAAAGATGAACCGGTTATAGTTATGAAGAATGGATAGTGCCGTTGTTACAAGAGCTTGAAATTTTTCATATAGTCAAGTTCTTGCATACGTATATCGGGCTCTCATTCCATTTTTTTTTCTCACCTGAGGTATTACTCCATCGTGATAACATAGTATCTACGCTAAGAGAAGTTAGCTGGATTTTTGAATAGTATGTGCAATCTTTTGCAAATTTTAGCAATCACAGACCGTAGGCTCAAGGAACATTTTCCACCAAGAGATTATTCCCCATAAAAAACAATAAAACATCTTTTCGGGGCCCAGACGGCGAGGCCCTCAAAGTACGCTCAACGGTAAAGTCGTCCTCGAATGCGTGTTTTTGCATATCACCAAACCAAATAAAGCACTTAGTATTTCATCGTATGAATATCTAAAAAATCCTAAGTATGAACTACGCGAACAATTGTCGGATGCGGCATATTTGATAAACTGAATAATTTGCGTGCCAATGTGGTGTAAAACTATAGAGTAGGATGATGAGATTATCTTCAGTGATGGACTTAAGCCGTTGATACCGACGAAAAACTATTTTCCACCTACGGAAACCAAATCTATTTACTTTGGAACTTCAACTATTGAACTGGAAAATATATATAACGAAATGACGTCGTAGCTATGCGTGCCAAAAGAATTGCCTCGCGTGAGAGTTAGGGCACGCGCACCGTAAGTTCTCAGCCCACGACAAAAGCCATATGCTCTCACAAATATAACCCCTGTGAAAAACGGATGTATACAAAGCCAACCTATTATGCTGAAAAATACGCCCTTCCACGAAGTTTCTTTAGAAAATCATTTTACACTCATATGCTTCATGAAAACAGAATATCTTAGAGCATTCGAGAGGCTTTAAGATTTTTTAGTACCCCTTAATATAACATTACTTATAGTAAATGCCATTAAAGGCCTAAAAGATACCTTATCTTTCCCCTTGAATTATAAAATTGACACAGCTATCGTGAATCTTAACCCAATAATCATTTTACATTGACATTGCTAGTTCATTTATTTTGAATTATCTATTTACATAACCTATATTACTAATTTGAGGACCATAAAGAACCTAAATCTCCCAGAGAAGCTCTTTAATTCTGTCTCACAGATACCTCCTTAATAATAATTCTTGGCACTTACTTCCTTACTATTATACTTATAGGGGCAGAGGCATAAGTGACTTGTGCTGCCCTTTGGGAAAATAGGATTTACAAAGATCTCAAATTAGTTGCGAGTCATGACCAGAGGTGGATTTACAATTAGATACATTAGGCACTTGCTGAGAGCCTCATTCTATGGGAGCTCCGAATGCTCTGAAGCTTGCAGTAAAGCAATATTTAAATGCAAACAGGTATTTCATGACTTATGACCAGGTTATTTTCTCTGTGAAAAATGAAATATTGGATTATAAAGTATGCACATTACTGGTTCAGTTTTCTGTTTCACAGGTGTTATAAAAATGGATAAAATTAAATAAAGATTATTTAACAAAGAAAGTTTGATTGTTGCAGGGCTACTATTTCATTAGTTATAGGCAGTCATACACACACACAAGACAAAATTGAATTAGTTGTTAGTGCAAGTGATCATAAGCTGAGAATTGCCTGTATAGATATCTAGTGCATACACGAGAGTATAGAGTAATTTATATCATCAATTTTAATAATTCCGAATAATTTTAATATGTGACTCAAATGGAAAACTACATTAGCTGTATTAACTTTTAAAGAGCTTACAATCTTGTGTTTTTCTTTGCAATAGTGATTTATTTTCTGCTAAATAATTCTTATGTTCATTTTCAAAGAAAGGGGTTCAGTTTATTTTTTTTACTTCGACTCTAATATTTTCATATGGGGGCCTTGATCAAAAGTAGCTATGCCAATTCATAGGGAAATAAATGCTGAGTTGAGATAGAGAAATCATCATACAGCTTTTAGAATCATAACATCTAACATTAAGGATAAATTCTTAGCGAGTTGGTTACTGAGGAGTCTTAAGAAACAGTTTTGTTCTTCTAAAATGAGATGAACCTTTAATCTGTTAAGGGATGCCACTTAAAATATCTGATCAGAGTGGATGCGATATCCACACCTGAGCTGTATCCTGAAGAAGAGGATGTGGAGGAGAGGGTGGAAAGGCCAACATGTATCTTGCTGGAAGGAGGCTTTGGAGAAGGAGTGGATGAGGGCACAGGAGCAAGAAGAATGCCAGTCACTCCTCAAGGGTTTGCAAGGGTCAGACTCCAGGGTGAAGGAGTTGAAACTTGGGCAGAATTTATTGGTCAAGATGGTTATTTAAGAAGGTATGAATCACATTATTCACTTTCTACATTAATGATAGATGAGAGATACATTTCATATACGTAATTGTAGCCCTTATTCTGACAAGAAAATATTTTATGCAAAATTCTGAAACAATGTTGCATGAAACAATGTTGCATAAAATGTATTCATAATTAAAATATAACAATTAAAATTACATAATTTTATAAAATCACATAATTTTGGTATTCTTAATAAGTATATATTTTACGGACACCTTACTTTTTCCAAGCTGATTTTTTATTGTAGTTATTATTTATTAACTAATTTAATAAACTGAATGCTGAGTATAAAATACTGTAGAAATAAGTCAAATGTCCAAAAACTACAGTAATCATCATTTTTACAAGAGCATTTTTTTAAAGGTGGACTAATTCCACTATTCTCCACTAATCATGTTGATTATTATTAAATCATATAACATTACTTAAAATTAAGATTGGTATTCCCATTATAATTATAGAATCCTAAGATGTTGTAATGCAGCAAGTTGATGCTACCATTGCAATAGAACTTGCTGATCAGTGCATAATTTAGAAAAACCAGAATTTGGATTTAAATTCACCATCATTTTGCAATGGTTTTACACTAATTGATGTTTATGAACTTTAAATTTACTCTTAATTGATTGAGCTATGGATATATTTCTTATATATTAATTTATATTATATAATTATTATTTGACAGTGACAAGATGCAGGAGCATTTTGTTTCATTGTTATCAAAAGCAGCAAGCTTGGAGGCAGTATCCACAGTCTCATCAGCCACTGCCAAAAAGGAATCATTTCCTCCACCACCGCCACCCCCTCCACCTTCCCCTTTCTCCCCCTCAGAGGTTGATGAGTCTTTGTATTGTGGAAGCCCAGGAAAAGTTATAAATCCCTGGACTCTGCATCACATACTGAAAGATTTATCTCCTTCAGAGCAGCTCTACTTTGGACCAGGTGACTATTAACATATGTGATACATTAAGTTTCAAATAATGTTTACTAATAAACAAATGTTTACTGTAAAATAAGCATTTATTTATTAAAAATATATTGTCTATCAAATGACTTTTATCACTTCCATAATAAATACAAGAAAAACAGAAATTTCCTTTTTAATTATACCAAAGGAATACCTCAGAAAGTTTAAAAATAGCCACTTTCTATATTAAAGTTCTGGCTTATTTTCATTATTCGTCAGTAATTAATCTGTTGTGCAATAAGAGCAATTATTGGTAGTTTATTATTCCTGCGAAGGCTTGAAATAGAATACTAATTTAAGAATAAATCTAATTCAAGAATAAATATTTAAGACTTGAATTTGCTAGACTTGAACTGCTTATCTACATCCTAAGTGATAACACTTGTATATTAAGCTACCACTATATAAATCCAAATGATAGTAATATAAGTGGAATTTTGCTGTAATCATTCTATTGCTCTGTAGAAAATTGGATAACCATTAATTTTCTTATATCTATACAAATCAATGACTTAAATAATTTACCATTCATATTAATTGATTATTATATTTATCAAAGAAAATATCTATCCACAATGTCCCAACATTATGGAAATTAAGTTAAATTTCATTTTATTGTATCTTAAGAAGTTTAAAAATATTTTAAGGATTTCAACCAAGTTCCATATACAGTGGAAACCTAGCAAACATTTCATAAATTTATTGCACCAGGAAAGCAAGAAATCCTAGTGTAAAAATTTATCTCGACTTCTGTAAACGTTTTGTCAAAGCTAAGAGAGCTTCTCTTCTTTTACAGCCAAAGTGAACCAGAACCGTTTTCCAGATCCACGAGATTTTCACATAACCATAGTTCAAAAGAGCCCACATATTGACTTGTTAATATCTCCACTTTCTCCAACCATATTATCCTCAAAAACTCATCGTTCTGGTGATACTGATGTCGATTCTAAAGGAAGAAAACACCATAATGATTCTGAACCATTCACTCTGAGACAAACAATCAAAGTATCACTCTTTCTTGGAATTGGCTTTGATAGTTGGCCTCAAACAGCGGATTTTCCTATGCGAATACCACTTGGACATATAAATGCCCTGCATTACTACCAGTCTGCTCTTGGTGTGAGTATACGTAATTAATGAGTGGTTTCTAACTATTTCCCTACTTCATAGAAAACAAATATCAGGGATCTATGGAGCTACGCAATTAGCTTTGATTAGGTGTCACATAATGGGATTAGTCCAAATGATAGGAGACTAAATCATAAATTTCATTGCACTGACAAAATAACATTTAAATTGAAAGCAAACAAAATTAGTTTATTTTAAGATTATAACTACACTTTTTAAAATGCAACTTGTGTCAACCATAAAATAATCCGATCACTGAATTGTAGACTTAGTCTGTAAAGCATGCATATTATAATTCTATAGTCATTAGTATGACCAGGAATTAGATTTAAGGTAATTGTGACAATGATGCCATATAAGTAATAATTTACCAAGTCTTAGCAATTGATTAGAGAATGTGCGACTAAACAGTGAGAAAGTAAGTTGGAAAGGCTCTTAGTTGCAAATTTTAAAATGTTCTACTCTGAAGACAAAGAAGAAAGTAGAAAAGCCATTAAACAAGTTTATGCCTCTCAAAAATGCAGTGTCATACTGCTATTGCCATCATGAATTTTCAGCATAACTTGTGATGGGAGCATCTATATGTGCAATATTTATCTAATTTGAAACTCAGCAATAGAGAGCATTTTGCAGAAGTAAAGAAAAACAATTCAATTTAAAGTGAATTTTTTTCTAATTATTTCATGAACAATATCTCTCTAGCTCATGATCAATACCTCATTTGATTTGAACGGATATAATTAATTCATTGGCTTGTAATTTATATCACAGATATTTGCCACAATTAATATTCATAAAATTTTAACTTATAAATGTAATTGATTTTATCATCATGGAATCAAAGTCAGTTTATAATAAAAAGAATGCATCTGCCAAGTTGTTCTTTGTAATAGTATTGCTAAATTTTCTGCTAACTCTTGCTGTCCTTCATGGTAGAAGCATTATTAAATTTTATAAATATATTATTACAAGTATGTAAGCAGCAAACCGAAATCACAAACATCAGTTTTGAGTGGCATAAAGGGATCACCAAAGAGATGCTTCATGCTCCTATTTTATACCTTATCAGTTAAAAGATCATATTTTGTTCCCTCCGTTTTTAATCCTTTAAAATGATCCTCTATAAATTTTTAGGAGAAATAATTATAGCTGATTTACCTCTATGATCCATTTACAAAATTCAGTTTCATTTTTTACAATTTGATTTGAACTATAGAGGATTCTTGAAGTTTTTGTCAAAGAAATCATTTTATTGTAAAAATTTCAGTGATTATCATTTCCTTTAAAAACTGGAAAATTATATTTATCGATGTATTTTTCAGGGATTTTATCTATTACCTGCTAAACCCCATCATACACTGCGCTGTGAATCTCCTCGTAGCTCTGTTTGGTTGATGGCATCACCTGCAATGGAATTTGCACTTCTTTCACACTGGTGTCTAAATCAAAGCAGTCCTGGACGCTCTCTTATTGCTGCAGAGGCACTGATAGATGGAATTCAAGGAAGAGGACCAGGAAGGAAGTTATTAGGAGGGATTATTTCTCCTGAAAAGGAAAAGGAGGTAAGATATAGCATGTCTAACTTTAGAAAAACAAATCACTAAATTCCATTATCATACAGCTCCACAATATTATAGATAGATACAGAATTAGTGGAGTAATATCATTCAAGGACTGAGAAATATTTATCTAAAAGTATTATTCTTGAATTGAAAATTTTTCATATTGATTAAATACCTTTTGTTGTAAGTAGTGCATACAGAAGTTAATAAGATTAGCATAAGATGTTATGCATATGAAACAGAAAGTGTCATTGAAGTTATTCTAATGCATTCTTTCAATGTTTGAATGAAAGAATAATTAAATCTTAACCAGTAAGAGAAAAAAATCCATTCCTTGAATTGATGTGGCCATCAAAGTAATTGTGTTATTCAATATGTATTCTGTAGTGATGGAAACATTTTGGCTATCCCTCATTGCATAAACAAATAATAAAATGCAGAGCAGTGTTATATATTCTAAAAACAGCAGTCAAGCCAGAGAAAAAAAGCCAATCCAAAATTAATCCATCATCAACTGGTGTCCTTTTTTTTTAGGACAATTACCTTATGATTAAAAATGAAATTATTGTTGTTGCTTTGGCATTTCTTCATGCAGCATCTGTAAATAACAAATTTTAGCATCTACTATTTGTCAGATAGCACAGAGAAATGTTAATGGGAGAAAATTAATTTGATTTATGAGTTGTCTTTGAAGGAGGGCACTAGGCATTAATGAAAATTTAAATTTTAATCCACTTTGGAAGTATGACAAAAATGTTTCCAATATAAAAGAATTCTCATAAGCTTGAGGATTTCAAAATTTGAAAAACATCAATGCAATGAAGTAATAGCTTCTGAAATTGATTCTCATTATAACATTATACTACTTTTGGATTGCATTTCAATTGAAGACAACATAACTGAAAATTTAATTTATAATTCATATTATCTGAACTACCAGTTAATTCTCAATGGGGAAATAATAACTGATTAATACCACACTGATTGCAACTTACTGGACTCTCAAAGAAACGATAGGTATAATTATTATTAAAGGAATAAATATATATGGAATGAAAATCACATTTTTGCTTTATTATTTTGAAATCGCATGAGCAGAAAAATATTCACTTTTGAATTAATGATGTAGATTTAAAATAAGGGATTTGAATTGATAATAGAAAATAAAGACATAGATATTGATGAAATAAAGTCCTTTTTAAAGGAGACTGAATCAAATCCTCATAGAAACTTAAGTGCTGAACACGTAACAAAATTTTTCTTTGAATTGTTAAATGGATAACAAAGTCATTGCAAAGCTAATAAAAATGTTAACTTTCCTTCAAAAAGATTGTTTTGAGGAGAGTCTCAGAAGATCTACTGCACACCATTCATCTACTACATCTAGAGAAAGAAACAAGAGGGGTGACAAAGGCAGGTAGCATTGGAGGCAGTTCTGATAGTAGCTGGAACTCACCAGGAACCTCTGTCTCCATGCAAACACTTCTTATTCTAGACTCAATTGTTGGAGCCTTACGTACACAAAGACAGAGACATTTCATGTTTCCACGTTGTAATGTGGTCTTACTCCAGCATCAACCAGTACAAGAAACTAGGCGTCAAGAAAGTCAAGTTTGGAGTGGCAGAAATAGAAGAATAAGACCTATGCCAGAGTCAATTACACCTAATAGAGGTATGTAATCAAATATAACAACTTCTACTTGGCCAGATATCCTATGCTACTCTGTGCAAAATAAATGATTACAACAACAATTTTAATGATTGGATCCATTTTATGGTGATAAAAATTTTTCAAAGAATTTGGATGGATTCTACCAGCTATGATCATTAGGGAAATACACAGTCATGTGTCAAAAATTAAGCATATAAACAATCTTGAAACTGGATATTTTGGTTGAGAGAGTGTTATATTCATGGAAAAAATTAAAATGTACACTAAAAATGGTTTTAAGATGAACTTCTCTGATTTCAACTAAAGGACATTAGAATGTCCAAATTGTCCACTATAATTCTCAGATTTATTTATTCCAAATGTTTGCCTGGATTGCTCTTAAATTATTCTGTAAGTAAATGATCCAAAAAATATTCTTTCAAAGTTACTGTAATCAATTCATGCATTATATTACAAGAGCATTGAGGTTCTATCATCTCCTCTAAAAATGGTCACTGTTTTCGACCTATTAGCAAATTTCAGAATGCTCAAGTAACTATAGCACTGCTATTACAAATTGGTGATATGATTATAGGTACTTATATTTTTTATTATTTCTGTTATTATATTTGCCTATCTATTAATTATTTTATCTATCATATCAACATGTCACTTAAAACTAGATGGGAAAGATAAATAGAATATAAATGTTATACAGAAAGAATGAAGATAACAGCAATAAATATAGAATTTCATCATTCTATAGAAGTTTGTCACTAACAACTTCCATCTTCTATTCAAAGAAGATACATAACTTAAAATTCAATGATAAAAGAACTTTAAAATATGACTCCTACTCTTTGTTTACTGCAGTTTCAACCTTTTGGCAGAATGCATTAATAATGTCAGGAACCTTTGCTGCTGAAGAGTCATCCTCTGACTCTGACAATGAAGATGATTACGAAGAAGAGGAGTTCTTACAAGATGCTTCCCATATAGAGTCAGCAGTGAATTACCTTCATTTACTCTCATCTCCATTGAATGAATTTCTTGAAGAAGACAAGGATGGAGAAGGAGCTGAAGACTACCAGAGGCAGATAGAGGTTGAAATAGCACTATCAAGAAAATGGCAGGCAACTCTACTTGGCTTGGTTGCAACTCCTCTAAGAGATACTTCTCTTACGTCAGTGCCAAGCCCTACTCCAACACCAGCTTCTCTTCTGTCTTCTCGGTACCTTTCCTCTCTGCCAGCCTCTGCTTACTCTACCAGACAGCTGAAATACATCAAGGAAGTTTTAAGACAAAGGCTGATGGTGAAACAGATAACCAATCAGGTAAAGTACATTCTATCATAATATTCCTAACCTTTTATTTGCATGGTTAATGATAGGTTCTACAAAAGTGCTGTACACATCAAAAGTAAACAAATCAAGATCAAAATTTGCATACAAAATAAGAGGATATATTCCCAATAGATCCACAACATCCTGAATTTATTTTAATTGACAGTTGTGCTTGATATGGTGAACTAGTGGATAAAGAAGCAATCAAATGAACAAAATTATCTGAAATAAGATGAATGACAAAATAAGATGAATGAATATGATACAAACAGAAACTGCCCTTATCATTTGCTATTGCAGACCATATTTTCTAACTTTTATATTCTCTTTTCTAAGAAAACTGTTTTCTTCAATATGAAGAATTTCTTTAAGTTCCTTATAATATAACCTTACTATAACTAACTACTTATAACTATAATACTTACTATAACTACTTGTAACTATAACCTTACTAACTTTATTACCATATAAGGGAAAAATTGCTGCAATTTACTGAAAATAGCAAACAAAAACTGTAGTAACCAAATATCGTACAAATCAAAGGTTAGATGTTTTTGAAGTTAGAGAAACGCTTTGGCTAATTTCTAGTAAAATGAAACCTGTGTAAAGGAGGAACCTTTCTTATCTGGAAAAAATTTTGGTCCTGGCTTGTTTTATAGGAATTTAGAGTATTTCAACATTGTGTTGGAAAAGTAAACTGCCTAACGTGCAAATAGAATGTATTTCCATATTAAACTTAACACATGAATCTTTGTTAAGCTTAATATAAAGACATAACTATTGTTAAATGTTGTAATCATAAAGTGTTATGCATAAAGATAGTGGTCAATAGCCCTGACAGTGTATTAGATGAGGACGTAAAATCATCATTGGATGATGATATAAGCATGAAATCACTCAAGGAAATAAAGAATGAGTATAAAAGATTTAGCTGATTCTTTTTTATACAAAGATAATTTAGATATATTTAAAATTTTGAGCTAGGCAATGGAAAATTACGAGAATTGATGAAATGTAGAAACTTATTATTAAAAATGGATATTTTAAAGAACCTACTTTGTACATACATATAGGTATTTATAAAAACATTTTTGAGATGATCATTTAACTTGTGGATCACTGCAACTTTTTGAGAGTCATTTTTGCAAAATATCCTCTAAATTCTTAAATATAATTAGACCTTAAGTATAAATATTGTGAATATTAAATTCATAAACTAATCTTTTAGGTATCAATTCCTTTGATGGTTTAAGTCTTATAATTTAATCACTTCCTAAGGATCAACAAAATGTAACTCATGGAGTAGGAGCTTTACCTTCTGATGGACCTGTAGAGGAACTAGTGTATATATTATCTTCCATACTGGACCCCTTTCATTCAAACTTGGATGGAATGTCATTTTGTTCAACAAACAAAGGACCTAGCCATCATCGCTGGTGGAGGAGAAGAAGCAGTAGGTTAAGAAATGCACAAGGAATGAAAAGGTGGAAAGGAAATGGGAATTTACTATCCATTGGTAAATCCAAAGAAGTAAGTCTTGTATTTCTATCATAATTTTTTTACTTTTCTATGAAAACCAATATTCCTATATCTGAGATTTTCATTTACTTTGATTTATGCAAAGCAGAATCCTGTGAAATATTTTAAGTCAATAATATTAAGATATATAAATACCTTCCTTACAAAAGTATGTTATACTGACAAAATACTGAAGGTTACCTTTAATTTAGAGCAATCTCAAGCAAAATAACTGCCTAATGTATTTATTTGATCTCTTTTCTATCTGAATTTTGATATTTAATATTTGTGATAAATTGAATTTAATTAATTGAAATGAAAAACTACAAAATATGGGGATGTAAAGGAAGATTAAAAAGCTAATTATAATTTCCTATATGTGTACTAACTAGTAACATAATTCACTGTACCATCAATTTAAATTCTGCTGTAGATTCCTCTTATAAGCAACAATATTAAGTTTATTTCAATTGATAAGGGAAACATCTCTATTTTCTTAGGAATATGTTAATATTTGTAATGCCTCTCAGTTCCAATTATGTCAGGTAGTCAGTGATTGAACATATAAAATAAAGGAATTAATTTATGGAAATTAAGCTGCAAAAATTTGTTTTGCTTTTCCTCTTCAGTTTGATACTGCAATGCAGTATCAAACTGAATCTTTTATTTTACACTTAAATCCTTGATGAGCAATCAGAATTTTTCAATGAATTCAAGGTCGAAGAAGGAGTGTTGGGAAAATGTCCTGAAGTACCATATTTCCCAGGAAAAAGGATTGTCATGAATAAGACTCTGAATGCAATGGTACAAGACTCTGACACCTTGGATGCGGAGTTATCTGATGACAACTCATTTGTTTATTACTTGCTAAAATGGCTTATAAGAGCCAAGAAGGAAGAAGAAAAATTGGCTCATTCTTCAAACAGGGATCATGGACAAGATACTGTAAGTGAAAGTAATATAGATGTAATATAAACAAATTATTCATAATCAGATTTAACTGTATCATTTTGAATTCCTATTCAGAACTACCTTAGCATAACTGAAATATTATATGCAATGCAGTTTCTTTCTTTTACATAATTTTAAGCTGTTCACAATGAAAAAGACTTAAGAGATACCAGAACACTTCTAAAATGAAATATTTCCCCCCAAATTAGGTGAAGAAAGAAAAAAGTTCTCAAATTTTAGCAACTATTAATTCTGTTACTTAAGGATTTTAAGTATTAAGTACTTTAATGTTTTATTTTGATGTTAATTACTTATTCTATCAAATAAAAGATACTGATTGAAAATCAAATCATAAGTAACTCTTTCCCTCTTAGAATCAATAATGGATAGTAAGTAGATATTTAGGAACCATTAGTTCAATTCTGCCCTCCCTTGATGGAATTGAATGACAGAATATTTGCAAGGGATAGGATATGATTTTTAATAGATAAGTTATTTCATCATTGGACAAAACAATTAATAATAGAATTATAGTAGCTGTAACTTAAATTCTGAATTAAATAAATCCAGAAATTTCTATTTTATGGATTTCCTAAGACCATGTAAGCTAGAATTAAAGAATAAACCATAATGATAGTATTGACACTCTAATTTACCTTATATTTCTTTAAGGGAAAACCTTGTGCATCGTGATCATAAGTAGAACATATATCATTAACATGCAACTTAAATTAATTGTAGTTGCAGTATTTTAAAAAAAGATCTTCAAAATGCAAAGGTTGCACATTTCACCAAAGTTGAAGATGCTGCTAATTTGACTATCCAGGGTCCACTTAAAGAAATCATTCAAGATAGTAATTACAATTGCAAGATAGTGCAAACACAATTTGAATGACCGGATTATTATTAGTATTCACCCATTTCTGTTGATCAGTTTCCCGTGAAAGATAAAATATCATCTATTTCAGGGCTGCATCTGGAGAAGGAACTCAAGAAATGCGAGACATCTCACCTGCATCAGGGGGAAAAGGAAGCGAAAAGAAGGGCACTTGATCTCATATCTATCAATGCTGTATGCATCCTCTCTTGAAAATGGCATTCATTTGGAAGAATACCTGAGATATGAAGAAGAGAAGAGGCAAGAAATTATGACATTTGGAATGTGGTGTAATATGGTGATTGAAGGGAAAATTTTTCCTGATGAAGGCGTGTATGATGCACAGGGGAAGGGATGGAAATGGGCTCAGTCTTTGCTGGAAACTGCAAAGACAATGGCTTGCAGTGAATCTCCTCAACTAATTATAACTCCCAAACTTGGAGTGTCTTTACGTCAGTCTTTCTCTGGACCTCATTCAAAGAATGTCCTCTCACATTCTTATGACCAGTTAAATTGTTGCTCTTCACTATCCCTACCAAGAACCAAAGCTGGTGCAACACTGCCAAACAGGACACAAGCTGCTAAAGCAAAAGGTATGACTAATTCTTTAGTTATTTTGATTCCATTGGAGTAACTGATTATAGTTATGTAAGATACTTCATTTTCATTTCTACAAATCATTATATCAGGTGTCCGCAAAAGATTTATGCACTCTCAAGTTTTGAGATAAAATGAGTTACAGTACACAGCAATTATTTGTCCTAATGTATGCACCACATATTGAAGCTTAATACTTCTTAGTAGGTCTTTCAATGATTGTTTCTCAAGGAACAATGGCCAGATTTCTTCATATTAATAATGGAAATTCAAGAAACTGAATGCTGTCACTAATAGGAGGGTCACACAAACTTAATTTCACAAAGTTATGCATAAAGTTTGACAGCAGTCAATACAATTCAAAACAAAAGATATATCAAATGGAATAAATTGTCATTATAGAGGGACATTCTACTGTATAAATAACTTGTAGGCATCCTAATTTTCTACCTTTTTATTGCAAAATCCAAAACTAGATAAGGAAGATTTTAAGTTCCTGGAATTGATTATTAGAAAATTGGCCTATTGCATGGGTAGTATGAAGAGCAATATGATGTCTGAAGATGGTAAAGGAATGACAGAGATGAGTGCAATTAATTTAAAGTTAGTCCATGTATAGAAATCCAGCAATCTCACTATTCTAATTTAAAAGAAAGCATACAAATGGTATCATCTGTTTAAAATTCTCATATATCATACGTCAGACATTTCTATATTTACATAATTTACTTCAGACTTACTTATACATCATTTTACTCATTTTCTGTTATACCTCATAATATGCTTGCATAAGACAAAATTATCAAAGGCACTGCTCTACACCAAGGTATATTTACCATGTAATTTTTGACAATCATGAATTTTATGATTTTAAACAATTTGAAATCCATATTTAAACATACCTAAAGATGAAAAATTTATATTAACTATTGCAGTTTTTTTCATAATAGAGAATGGACGTTGTCTACAACATAAACCTTCACAGTAGTTAAAGTGAATGTTTAAATGTTAATGATGGGATAATTTTTTTTATTTCAGAGTTCTTGACCCTACACTTGCAGAGAGGAAAGTTCCCCCAAATTCAGTTTGGCACTGGAAATAAGCCTCTGCATTGTTTTCTGCGTGATTCCAACCCCATTACAAAACTCATGGAAATGTCACATCGGAGAGGAATGTACAGGGGATTAGGCACTCCAGTTTCTGCCTTGATAGCAATGCATAAATTTTCTGTAAGTATACCTATCATTTGTGAAACTGTCATGTGGCAGTTCTTGTTATTGCATTCTTCAACTATTCTCTATACTCAAAATATCTCTTCAATTCAGATCATTTTTCACTTCCTATCTTTATATTTTCTAACAGTTAATATCTCACTCTTATCTTTTATCATTGTTCTCCTTCACTCACTTCTCTAACTGTTCACTGCCTCGCTAAATTTTGGCCTATAAATTGATCTAAAATAAAGGTAAAATTACACTCTTTACTCACTGAATGAACTGATTGTATTCCTCTTACTGTCATGTTCAGATAGATGTCTTCAATAGAGAATGAAAAAGTTAAATTTTTAAAAACAAATATGTGTGATTCAGAGTATTTACTTGGAATAAGTAATATTAAGCAGGCCTGCATAACTTGCATGAAGACAAGAGTTGTATGGATGTAACAGAACATGATCAAGGGTTGCAAATGAAGAATTCATCGGAGATAAATAAGTAGTTCATTTGATAAATTTGATCTTTTCAGCAACAAACTTTTCAACCGAAATAAAATTTTACTGAAAATATTCAATTTCTTAAACCAATTATGAATGCAGGTCATACTTTGTATTGTGATCTAAGGAATAAGGAATTATAATGCCTAATGTATTGTATATTGTAATGTAATGTATTTTCTATTGAATGACTCCCCTATTAATAGATTTAACTTATCTTCTAGGTATTACAGGAAATATCAAGCCTTCTACCTGAATATGAAAGACAGCAAGTACTGGATTCAATACATCGTGTATCCAAGGTAACAAGACGTCGTTGTCGCCCACAGCGTCGCCTGTTAAACACAAAAGAAATAGGATACGGGAAGTTCAGAATGAAGAATAGTGAAGTGGAAAAGGTGCAAGAGAAAGTTTCCAAAGAAAAAAATTCTACTAAGTTTGGAACTGTGAATGATCCCCATGAATCAAAGGCAAAGAGTGTGCAGAGTGGGGTGTTTGAGGGTCAACATCTTGATGACACAGATGAAAAGGTAAGGAATGTGAAAGAAAGCTTGCAGTATCTCTGTAGGGAATTAATGGGACAACAAATGATAAAAGGAACTCGTGAAATCGGTACAGCCCATGGAGTGAAAAACATTGCAGTGTTATCATGTGGCATAAGTGACACAAGAACTGATTTCCTTGATGATGCAACACAAGCAGACATCATTGTGAACAAAGATGGGAAAATAAAATCAAGGAGAGAGATGATTACAAAACTGTGATACTGAAAATAGGAGTCATTTTTCAATCCTCAGATTAATGAAGCTTATGGCAAGCAAATTTCAGTTCAAAGAAAATAGTATGCCACAATATTTCATAACCTTTGTTTAGATTCACAAAGTTTGTACATTTGAAAATACTATAATATTACCACTGATATTTGTACTTGTATAATTTGATAAATATCAATAAAATTGTAAAGGAGATACTAGTTAGATCATTACATCTTACCCATTACCTTTGTTAAGTTGCATTGAGAACTTTTTTGAGAGACGAGAGAGATGCATTACCAATTCTATGTTTTCTCCTAATCTAAGGATTTAAATTTAATTTTTCCTAGTTTTAATCGGATTTCGTGATGGATTGCTGTTTCCTTCTTCTTGATATATGTTTAGGAATTAAGCTGAGAGCTCTGCTCACAATGAGAGTAATAAAATTAATAATAATTGAATGCTAAGGGGAGGGGGAGAACAAAATGGCAATGAAGTGTCTGTCAACACATCTTGCAATTATGAAGTTAAATTGACAGACTGCTTTAGCCAATTAAGCTATCCAGCCAGAACATTTCCTCAACCCGTTTTGGGAACCCAGGAAGAGAAAGCAGCCTCACGGATAGAGGAAGATAATGGGTTCGATTCCCGGTCCCATCATACATTTTTAATACCGTTTTCCTTGGGATTATTCTTGGGATTCCCTTATCTGCAACGATATCACCACCCTTTCCCTTAGAAAAAGAAAACACCAGAAGAGTTAATTCCTATGTGTAATGTGCGCGCAAAAAAGAATGAATTTTCGTACAAAAGGTTCCTCATGATTCAATTCCTGCAGCTAATATATCACAAATGAAATATCATATCGAAATGAAAACACTCCTTGAAGTTTAATTGGTAATATAACCGTTCATTATAATACATTATGGGAGTCGTAAACCTCAAACTAATAAATGTAAAGTTTTCAACAAAGTTTTAGAATAAATATCTCTGTCTCTAGACGTGAAAGATTATAATTTAAGAGTGGTAAACATAAGCTATGTCAGTTTACCTTAACTGTTTCTTTCTGATCGCCGTTGAAGAAGTTTTCAGGAGAAATGTCGCCAGTGACTCTGAATTGCAGAAAACATCGCATTAAATCCATGTTCAGATGTAATTTGATAATTTAATTCATGCTTACTGAGATGCTAATTAACATCTTTCGTGATAAGCAACATACTTTATTGCGCCAATTGCGCCTTAGATCGAACCGCCAGTTCTTCAAATGTCAGAAACAAATAACAATCAAAGAATCGGACTCCAAATTCTGGCGGTTTAGGAACTTATTCTTAATTCCGTGGAAATTTTCGATGTATTCCAACATTATTGCTCTTATTAGCTCTCTTTTGGATGCTTTACATGGAATCGTTTCAGCGAATTTGCAGTCTGAGACGAATTTTAAGAAAATTTTGTGGAAAACTATGTGAAGAATTAGCTCCAACTAGCTAAGTACGTTGGGTACATCTAAAGAGAATAATTCTTTTAGCACAGCCTGAAGGTAATTAGAAATGTTTTTTAGAGAGATATACATTTTTTAATCTTATGCATATGATTAGCACCACAATCACTTGGTAATGAGGCTCTATAGAATCTTGAGTGTGTATGTTTCTAATTCATTGTGTATATGTGATTTTAAATTTCATTTAGAATCGAGCTGAAATGGTGAGATCAGTGGGATTGAAGTTACTGCTTTAGAATAAATATGAAAACGTAGATAGTAATCGAACATTACTGCTGAGTTTCATCTTAAAAGATGCCATAACTATTCGCTTAATAAGAGATCTTAATCATAATTTTCTGGATGAAAAAGTATGACCACAATGAATATATCCTCCTTATGGAACTGATTCTATCGAATGTCTACGATACCAGTTTTCACTTTTTGTTAAGATGGTATTGTTTGTGATAAGATTGTAATCTAATGCATAAACTTAAGATATTACTGAAATATAGGTATTTAGAATAGGCAGTAGATGAATTTTTTGATCACATATTGTAAATCATTAATTATCAGGGCCCGAGGAAAACTGTTGAAGATTAATTGTGATCCAAATGGATCATAAGTATTGTTCATGATATTACATTATTGGATTATCTGAACGACACTTCAATTTGGGATGGTAAAATCGAATAAAAATATTCATAATTCACTTCTCTGTAGATCCTGTTTTGTGAAGATTCTTTGATAAACTTTATTTTGAACGTCTTATATCTATTTCAATTATTATAGCTTTATGAAGCTGTAAGATTCATCTGTCTCTTATACTTTATTTATATCAATGCTGAGAAAAATAATAGAAACCAATTTTAAGTAATTTTCTAAGAATCTAGTTTGAGTCTTAATAAGCTGTCAATTTCTGAATAAGCTGATTAACTTTCAGGAATAATCGGCGGATGTTTACTGAAATTAATAAAAGTTTAATGTATACATTTTCCTCTCCTTTTTTCTACTTTTATTGTGAAACCTAGTTGAAATTATCACAAATATATTCACAACTCGAAAAGCACACAGTCAAATTAACTTAAGAAAGTCTCTTCATCTCTTTTTCATTTCCTCTCATCTCATAGCCATTTCAATAGCCTTAACGAGTGAGGGCGGTTGCAGATCACGGTCTCTCAGTGGAAAAAGGTAGCTCACCAAACAAGCATATAACAGTGGTGGAGGGATGATGTTTGGGATGTCACGTAACTCGAAATGAATTGCAAATTTTTGAGGAACGCCTGTGTCCCCTAGTTGATCCATATTCATGAGACGGTAGTGAGCCAGGAAGTATTAATCGACGATGATTTCGTAAGCTGCTGCTTCAGGACAGGTAAATTTAAAGAATGGGTATTACAGTTGTTGAGCTGCAAATTGTTCTCCCTTTTAGCATTAAGTGTTCTTAGCCAGCCTCTTATTTAACCGTATTAGTAAACAAAATTTGGGTCAGCGAAAATTGAGATTTTGATAATTGTAAAATGTCAAAGTCTGTTTGAAACCATTTCATCCTCTTTTTGAAAGTTACAATTCATGTATCGTTCGAAAAATATTTTAAGCGTCCTTTTGTTATTCATGAAGTTAAACTTATTTGATAATGTGTTCGTTTGTATTTATTTGCGAATTGAGTCATTTTAACTTAAAAAAACATTATTTTATATCTCAGCATTATAATGCCAAAATTTTTTAATTGCTCGGTAACTAGGTAGTTACTATAGCAACTTCAATTGTTGTTATTCAAGATGGCGAACTGTTCGAGCAAACATTTTGTTGGCAGACGTAATTTTATTTGTTCTATTGCGATGGAAGGAATATTATTTGCTAAAATTTTACAAATAAAAGTTGCAAATATCAGGAAAAAACTTTAAAGAAGAAGTATTGCACCAAAAAGTTGAATACTGAATTATACATGAAAAGGACAAAAAGCTATTCGTTGAACGATGAAGAAATAGCTTAGTTAGTATGAATTTGACAGGAATCAAGGTAAAGTGACGCTCATATTTAGTTAAATGCGAATGAATTCTCCATAAATTATCTATCAGTAATTCCTGAGTATAAGAAAATTCGAAAAATTATTCACGGTTCTGGTTTTTTATATACTTCTAAGTCCCGCTTAGTTAATTTCATTGTTAGTTTATTTCTTGTATGTATTAAACGCTTCATAAATGAAAGTTGATTAAAAAAGTTTCTTCTCACCTTCTTTAAATTATTCCATATTCAATTATCGTCTATTTGTATGTATATGTCTGTGCATTTGTATAAATCTATGATTTAATATTTTTCTGCTTCATCTTAAGCTAAGGTATATTTTGCATAAGAGTAATAAGCTAAATCCTTTTCTGGCCCTTCGATTATTTTAATATGCTGTATAAGTATTATTGTTTTTATAAGTGCTTGTAGCCAAGGTCATTTTGCACATTTGGCCCCCTCCGGGAATCGAACCCGGGACCGCTTTTATCAAGGTTTAACGCGTTGCCCACTTGGATATTCGAGAGTTATAGGACGCTTTTAAGTAAACAATTTTGGAAAATCTTATTCCTTAAAGGACTGTATAAACTATGCCTTCACCTCTTCTAGTAAGAATTTTTGGCTAACAAACTTTTCAGTTAGTTATATATGTGGTTGGAAAGATAGCGTTCATGATTGCTTATTCAAAGATGAACGTAGGTGAAGCCATTCTGCTCTTAGCGGTTTCTCTAAAGTCTCTCCTATCTAATTTATTAAAAATCGATGAGCATATATTCATTTCCGGGAATTCTAGGTTGTCCTCTTATGAGTGAGATTTGAACGAAATTCTAGCTGTAAATCACATCACGCTTTTGGGAATTGTGTATAACATTCCAACTCATGCGTGACTTTTCTACCAAACAATTTTCAACTTTTGAGCCATTTCTTTTGTTGAGAAATTTCTACGTATACTAGTAGTTTTCGAATCTGCCCCCTTTTCCCTGTCTCCAGCTTTGACGCGTATACACGATTTTCTGTCTCTATGGCTAGTAAATAGGTCCCCGGATACTCTAGTTGGCAACGCGCTCGCGCTCAGTGGAAGCGGCACCGGGTTCGACTCCCGGTGGGGGCCAACTTAATCGTGATGGATATGGGTAGCTATCTGAATTAAGAGATAGCGGGTCCGGTCACGAAAGCCAAATACGGCGGCGTGGGAGTCGATGCGCTGACCATGTATCACCCACGGTGAATACCGCCCGTTTAGGCCCAGTCCCGCAAAGGGATTTCGCGCCTCGATCTTAACTTTACATTGCTCTTGTGGAGAGTTCACCATATCGTAAAGATATTTCAAGGGGTCTTTAGCGCGCCAATTAGGATATTTTTCGATAATAGGATTCAGCTTAGTGATTTTTTATTTGGCTTTACTTGTATATAAAATTTTAATTATTCCGAGTTGTAAATAGAATTTGAACAGATTTTTGTTATTTTTATGATGGAAACTTTATGGATAACTATCGGTAGAGTATATCCCTCTTAATATATATCTTGATATCAATAAGCTGATATGATGC
This sequence comes from Pachydiplax longipennis, assembly GCA_036926295.1. Classification (NCBI taxonomy): domain Eukaryota; kingdom Metazoa; phylum Arthropoda; class Insecta; order Odonata; family Libellulidae; genus Pachydiplax; species Pachydiplax longipennis. The sequence goes on from JAVFKF010000004.1 coordinate 52,241,430, forward strand.
GAATGTTGATATTTACATCAATAAATACCAAATGGGCATTCATCCATAGTTTTCAATGTAGAACTTCGAAATCGAAATAACGATTCTCTCTATGATGGTAGTTAAAAGTAATTCTCAAATGTAATTGTTTCTATGGCGACCGTGATAGTTGTTACTCAAGATGGCGGACAATAATTGCTGCTTGTCTGTGGCTGTATTATTTCGCAGATCAAAAAGCCTTTCAAGAATATTATTTCATATTATCACATGAATACTATGCGAATTTCTTTCGGCAATTTCTCCATGGTTTGTGATATTTATATTAGTTTCTAATTGAATGATTATTGCCTCTTTGTGTAACAGGTTTTTCGATTGATATTTACTCGAAACTTGCCTATCGTAACTATAGGGTTTAGGGCAGGGGTGGCCAAGTCGCAGTTCGCGAACCGAATGTGGCTCCCTACCGAAAATAATAATTAGCTCAAGGGGATGATTTTGGTTTAAGAATTTTTATCAATGGTTAAAAACACTCCGATAGTAGTTTTTCGGGGCCAGCATTTTCTAGGCATCGGAACACCAGGGAAAAGCCGGGATTACCGACTTCTAGAAATCTTCTCCAGACGCTACGGTATCTAGAAGACGTTCCCTCAAACAATTAGCGGAGTGTTTTCAACATCTATTTTATTAACAGTCACCTTCCAATTTCCTTTTCCTCATGATTTTGTTGTAATTTCTGAAAAATATTTTACCTGAGACACATAGATTACTAGAAATATTTTTAAAATAGTAAAAATTTAATATTTCCCTACAATTTATCTCAAATTCATGAACAATCTCAAGTGATATAGAATTACACTCTTTCCATCATCTTTTGGGAAAACATTCACAATTAAATTACATTTACTCAAGATAGACCTATTTGAGAGAAAATACAATTATCAAGGTATTGGAGGGTATATTCCGTATCTTTTACAAATACTCTATTTTAAATTTAAATGAAGAAAGAGATAGGAAGTCGTTCTTGTCCTTGATGAAGTGCCATCTCCAATCCTCTCTCTTAATTAATGAAATGTCCTAATTCAGGAAGGATCTCCAATCAACTATCTTTCAAGTGTGCTTCATGGGACATTATCATGCGGATAGGAAGTCGGCCGGAATCGAATCGGAGGTTTTGCTAGGACAAGGAGGCGCGGGATGCATCGCCCGCCGATGGATTAATTAGTCGTAAGGTCAGTGATTAGTCTCCGCAGATGGCGCACCCACCGAAGGGATGATGACCGTACCCCAGCGAAAGGTAGGAAACGGCTCTTTGTAAACTAACATTCTTTACTAATATTCAATGGTAACTTACATTTGTTGTCATCATTTTTATCGCGTGTTTTACATTCGGTTGAACGAGTCTCTTATACTGAGTCTTGGTTTTCTTATTTTTCTCATAATGTTGAGCAAGCAATCCTAGGATCTATTACAGTTCTCTATATCACTCCATAATTCCGAACTCTAACTACGAATCAACATCACTTGCCTGAAGTAATTTAACTTACGTCTTTCATTATTACACGGAATGCTGTCTTCAGGAATCGCATCTTATTTCACGCCCAATTTATATTCATTCTTTTCACCAATTTTCACATTTTCGTCTTTCACTAACACACATTATAGTCCGAGTTTCAAAGTCATAAAAAAGAACACTTCTCGTATCATTACAAGGATGGCTGTTCTATGGTTTGAACGAATGTTTCTTTTCTGTCAGGATGCCCTCTTTGCTACTGCTTTTCTACTTGCTGTTTCTCAGTAGCAGCCACCATTGCTGGTTATCTTGTCATCTTAGAAGTATAATTTTTTGACTTGTTCAAAGTTTGTCCCTAGTTTTACCTGGAATTATTTACATGGTTTTGACTATTGTACCTCAATTGTGTCATAATTTAATTTTCTTTGTGGCTTACATTTCTCCCGATTTTGCCAAACAATATCCTCAGAAGACTTGTCATTTCTTTTCCTCAGAGAGTATTGCTATATTCACTAAAAAGGCAGCATGCTTATTGGTTTCTCTGCATTCGTAACTTGCCGTTTTCCTTCAGTTAATTTATTGCATTATTAGGGTACATACATATAGAATATAAGAAGTAACACGCATAATCTCTCTTTCTCATTTTACTAAAATAAGGATGAGTCCATATTTGATTAATCTGCCTGCCGTTCATCCAGACCGATTTATCAATTTTACAAATATATTTTCCAACTTTATGGTTTCTCAGAATCTTCTAAAAGTATTGAGCTATTTCCTCATCGAATAACGTGGAAATTTTCCTCTTGTGCTTTGCGGCGCAAGATTATTTTTCACTTCATCGCAAAGGTCCTTTATCAATTATTCTTCTTTCTTTCCTTTGGAGAATTTCATTTCTTATTAAAGGAAATTAATCTTCATTTCTATTCAAACCTTTTCATATTTCTGAAATATTTCCTTCTTCTATCATCTATAAAGGATAGGCTCCGTCTGCTATCCATATTTTTCGTTATAGACATTTTCTAAGAACGAAGGAAGGGTTTTCTTTGGAAGTTTTTATTATTCTGTCCCGTAAAGTTAGCCATTTTTCCTTACATCCTTTGCCGCTTCGAACTTTCAGTTTTCCTCTATTACCCTTTGAAATGTGTTTCTTATCTCATTTTCCTTTATTTATACCCGGCAAAGATCATCATAAATACGTAGCTTAAAAAGTATCCGTGGTGCAAGAAATCCTCCTCTTAATCCTATATCGGCGGAAATTTCTCCATTCACTCTTACTCCAATTGCTAATCTTATCGTATGTTGGTATTCATGTAGTTAAGCAAAACCTCCTAAAATACTCAAAATACCATAAAACTTACACGCCCAATGAGTATTTCATCTTCCTGGAGGACATTACAGAATAAAATTATCTTTAATTTGGTTTCTTCATATAGTACTTTCATGGCTTCGGTAATATGATTGAAGTAAAATCTTCTCTCGGGAATTTCGAACTATTTCATAACATTAACAAGGGCTTTATCGCATTGATAAAGGCCAAGTTTATCAATTGAACTTTTCTTAAATTATTATTTCCAATCCAGAAATAGAATATGCATATGACCTTCCCTTTCTAAAACCCATTTGCACTTGTTATGTTTATGGTCTTCTGTTTTCTCTAGCCTCACATGTAATACTCTCTTATGCACTTTTCATTCATTGCCATAAAATTAAAATCCTCTACAGCGATTGCTTTGCCACCCATCTTGAGATACTTTAAAACGTTTTGTTTATTGTAATAAATGATGACAGCAATATGTGATTACTACTCCATATATACGTCTAGTTATAAATTTATTGGTATGAGTTTACATGTTCTTCGATAGGCGCGTAGGAAGGTATTTAGGAAGGTTTCGATGGTAGGGTTCGTTCGTTGAACTATTAATTATTGTGTAATGGACACCTATGGCCCGGTTTCCATTAAGTAATCTCTAAACAAGGTTTACTAACCCATAACTAACTATTGTACTTATTATTCTTTAATTTTTGGAGTGATACAGGTATATTTCAACGTTATCCCATTCTTCAGGAAGAATTTCGCTTCGCGGAAGCTCTGTCGAAGGTGATTATATCAATTCAGAATTTACGGAGTCGTCTTGAAAATTTTCTGTCATCTAATATCCATGTTTGACTTATCCACAGGGGATGGAAATGGCCTCCTAGTGACATGTTGCTGTCTGTACCACAAGAATCTGAGGAATGTTTTTCTAAAGGTGAGACATTAAGAATGTTATTCTAATTATAATTTATTTATTATAAATCATGAATTTACGTCATTTGCCAATTTACTTTTCACAGGAAGTTAAGTAGTTCGTAATTAATTAAATTCGAAAAAAAGTCATTTTCGAGAAAAATTTCATTCATATATTTTCATTACTCTAAATATAATTTAAATTTAAAATGTATTGGAAATTTAAAATTTTTTTCTAAAATTTCTACCTTAAAGTCGTTGTAGAAATGGTATTAGCTCTATGTGACGTAATTATGACGTATGTTCGACGAAAGGTATGCGAAAATGAAAGACTGTGAATTATTCGATTTAAAAGATAACAACCGCATGGTACTTAAAAATAATAAATTCAATGGCTATGAGTAATTAATATGTAAGATTTATTGTGCGTTATTGTATTTTCATATTTCCCTTTTCTCATGATAAAAACATAACAGTTAAAGAGATTTTATCAGTTAAATTCAAATTCTTATATTTTCACCTATAAAATAGTAATTACGATAAAACATGATTTAAACATTTTTCTTAATCTAAATCATTTCACGGACGATTGCAAAGAAACGGCATATAGATTAGTTCTATCTTCCTGACGTTGTTATCGAAAACTTTAGATCATTCTCTTTCTTATGCTCACATGACGTTTAAAAATAGAGGATAATAGTATTTCTCAAAGCTGAAAAACCTAAATTGACAGCCAAATTAGAAAAGGACTGGAAATGAATAAGTAAATGTAAGAAATAAAGTGGCATTGAGAGGAAAACAGGTATAAGATATTTATTTAGAGAAAATCCAGACAAATGACTTTGGCATAAATTACTTGCATTGCACAGCATATCCATTATTAAATTTTTGCAAAACGGTTTTGAGACCGATGCGATGTCTTAGTTTGCAAATAAAGTGAAGAATTGCCCCTATTTAATTTGCTTACTTTAATCAAATTAAATAGGGGCAATTGTGTGTGAGGGGGGTGTGAGTACGCTCACAGATATTCGTCACGTTACTATCTACACGTCATACGATAGTCTTTCAACGTCTTTTTCTAGGAATATTGAAGTAAATTTCTAACCATTAGAAATTCTCCTGGTTATTTATCATCATAGCTAGAATATTGCGACCGAATGCTTTTTAACTCACATTCATATACTCGTAAAGCTAACGTTCATTGTCCAACTACAAGGAAATCCCATTTTAAAGCTTCTACATACTTCTATGAATATTTCCTTCTACTTTTAACCTTCTGCAGTACAAATGATTTCAAACGTGACGAAGGACGATTCCATGTGACTGCCGCCATTACAGGTGCTGGATTCTCGGAAAAAGTAATGTACAAGAGACGCAGTAATCTTTTGCTCCCCACTCACTCTTTGTTTCAAGGAAATTACTGAATGTAACACTGACTTTATACTACACGAAGTTAATTTCATTCTTGCTTACATTTGAAATTCGCCGGAAAATGTAAATGGCACTTTCTTGAACACATACCTCGTAGCGAGACAAAGAACTGAAATGTGACGAAGGTCACTTGGCGTGATGAACAGGTTTCGTTAGTCAGAAATTTGTATACCATAATCCTTTGTAAAAACGCGGTAACACGTTAAGACCTCCAAATATCTTCGAGAAGAGGTTGCCCATGCTTCCATTAACTTCAAATCTCAATCAGTAAGTCGTTTTAAAAGTCTTAAGACGGTATTATGTGGTGTTAATAAATCGCAGTGTATCTAGCTAGTGCCTTTAGTGTAAGAGAAAATCATGATAAAGGTGTGTTTGTGCATTAGAAATTAAGTGCCAGATCGGTGATTCTTCAAAGAGTGTTGTAGTGAGAACAGTTTTCGGTTGAGTACTTATTTCTTTATTTGCGGTTCTTGTGAAGGCATGTGTACACACAAATCTGCACTATTTATGCGAAATTTTGTGCCTGTAATTCAAAAGTGTTAAGATTCTATCGCAACCACAATGGATGGATATCTGGTTGGAGATTGATGGATATGGTTTTCGAGCATTTGCATGCAATAACCTTACATTTAACAGGATAATAAGGTTAGTATGATTACTCCAAAAAGATGATATAAAAGTATTTCAATTTATTTCACTTGTAATGTGAGTTGGATTATGTAAGGTTATGGGCAGAGCATGTCGATATGAATTTAATTGTGAACCACTTGATCTATTACAAAATCTCAAATTCATCTAGAAAATCATTATTTGTCTAACTGTAGGCAAATTTTTAAGGCACAGAAGAATGAATGGTTAATTTTAGTTCTTTAAATTCCACATTTCTTTCACCTTATTGCTTAATGAATAGCATCGAGGTCCCTCTGTAACTTCATTTATTGAATGGCTGGGTATAATTTCCACCTTGAGATTATTATGATGATATAGAATCAAACGTATCTCAGTAATTTACTGTAACTACCACGAACAAGGCTTTGGATATATAATACGAATATTTCTATATTAGCTATTATTTCTCTTTATAGTGTAAGTGGGCAATTTGGCCGAGAATAAAATTTCAAAATATAGTGCAATTTCTTTACCAAATGCCGAATGGCGGCTTTCTGTCTATTTTCGTGAGGTATTTCATGTTGTCGTCACATGGACATTCTCCGGCTCATTGAGGAAGGAACGAAAAATACATCCCCCTCATATTGCCTTGTGAGCCTCATTCTATTTTGAAATGGGTCATTCTCTGAAGTTTCGAAAGACATGTAAGGGAAGGGATAATGAAATAATCTTTGTGGAAAAGTAATTTTTTGTTCCTTACATTACACGGAAAGCGCCCGCTTTATTAAATATTTGGGATTCATTTTCGTTTCTATCGTACGAAATAAATAAAGTAAATAATATGCATTTGAATAATGTGGCATTGAGTTGGGAAAGTATCATTCATTATTATTCTTAGAGAAGAACTCGTTCGCTACATTCACGACGTCGGATGAATTTTCTTAGCTTTGAATAAGAGATATATCCTCAAATTTCTAAAATAAATATCAAAGAGTGATTGCTTTTCTCGAATATAATTAACAGGAATATTCGGTGTAATGGCTTGGATCTAAAGATGTTTACATCTTCGATTAAATTTTATCTGTTACCACGTGACATAAAAACTTAAATACTCAAATCCTTATTCCCGTTCTCACGTTTTTCTTGTTAATTTTAGGGTCTTCGTAATTCAGAAAATATATTCCTTACGCAACTTAATATATTTTACAAATTTTATCCTTCATTAGTTTTCTTAATAAAATATTAAAAGTGAATTCAAGGCATATTGATATGCTTTTGTTAAATAGAATGATTAAACAAGAGCCATATTGGAAATCATGGCGTACCTGGGGAAAATATCCGTGTGATAAAAACAATTAATGTTAAAGTGATTTCTTTTCTAAAAACTGTTCAGATTTAATTTTAATTAATTTTATATTCATAAATTTATAAAATTTTAACTTTACACTAATTATTAATTACGAAAGTAATTATTATTTTCTCCGCTAGGGGGATAAAAGGGGGGCCGAAAAAGTAACAGCAGCCGGTAGCCAATCAGATCTCTCCGTTTTCTTGAACCGTTGATTTTAAAAGCTTTAAACTTTACTTGATTTGGAAACATCACCTTGTGAAGATGTATTGAAGAATTTTTTGAAAAATCCGTTAGATTTCGAATTTCTTGAAGTGCGATAGATTCGAAGTTACGCGAAATCTAATCGTGTAGTGTATTTTAAATGTAAAACCATACATTAAAAGAAATCATAACATGATTAATAAGTTAATTAACAGAAACTGAGTCTATTTCTGGGGTCCAGACGTCAGTGTCACATTTTGGATCGTTGGTAAGTAAAGTATGCTAATAGTATCTAAGTTACTTGAGTTACTACTATGTTTAAAGAAAATCATTGATATTAATGGTTGTTAAGTCGTTATTTATATGACGGTAGTTGGTGATTGTATTCTTTCGTTACGTAAAACTCTTATGGTTAGCTATAATACCGACGTCTGGATGATTCATCTTTCAAGTGATTACCTTTCTATATTTAATTGTTTCATTATTCTCGGTTATGTACGCTTATTTCTGACAATGACAATTTCTAACAATGACTGTTAACTTAAGAAGATGATATCCTACGGAAGTCCCAAATAAAGCTTCGTATATTTTCCGATACCATTACTCTTACTGTTAGATATTCGTTGAATTTAGATGCAGAACAATTGATGGCAATATTCTTACTTGGGTGAGCAGAAGATACTGATCAGCACTGTTGTATCGGAAATCTACATTTGAATTTCATATCAAATTTACAATTATTAATTAATTAAACCAATTTCAATATTCCTTCGATTAAAATTCAATTTCAATTGAATTCGATTCAAATTCGGTCTTGATACGCATTCTAAATTTAATTTCGATTGGAAACTCAGTTTTATATACGTAATTATATAGCCGTCTTAGAATTTTCGTTTTACTTTTTCTTACTTTTTATTTTTTGTATCACCTTTTAAAAGTGTACGGTAGACAATTTTTGTAGTTATGAGACAATTAGAAGGACTAACGCAGGGAAGTCTTGAACCTGGAACTCTTGCTTGCCTGGCGGTTCCTCTAATGAATATCTCCATTCATCTCGGCACTTACTCGCTACTACTCGCGAGTGAGAAATCCATGGCGTGTCTTTTTCGGTTTTCTTTTTTCATTATGGTCTGAATTAGCGGCTTTGAATCCCGGAAATTATTTAATGATTATACTTCTCGCTGGCTTCAGTTCATTCAGTGCTGATATAGTAAAGGATATTTGTTTAAGGATACTGGATTATTGGATAACGAATATTGAATTCTTCAGTACGCTATGTATGAATATTCTAACATAAGCCATAATTAGAAATTAATCACTTTTTCTCATGAATTCTCTTCTTCATTGATGACTCTTTTACTTGTAATTTTTTTTGCATTTTCTTTTTCTTATTTCTTCTATATTAATTTAAAACTTCATTGCATTTTACTAGCACCCTTGACGTAATATAACAAGGTCCTAATTTGAATTGAATTGAACGTTTTTAATTTCTTTCAATTTTATTACATTAATCAAAGACTTTCAATTAGGACTTATTTCATTGTTCACAATAATAGTTAATTATCTGAACTCTGCTACATTCATCTTTTTCCGTGGATTTGACTGAATAAATACAAATTCGAGACTATTTTTGAGATTATTAGCAAATACTAATAGAAATTTTTACAGACACTGAGTCTCAATTTAAGAATTAACTACCTGATCATTTATCTTTCTCAATTACCTTTACCTTAATTTCAATTATCGATTTAGAGTATAACGAATCTAATACGAATTCCTAAGAATTTGCCATAAGTGAGATTATTGGTATCGCTTTCAATGTTGGCTTTAAGGGACATAATATTTAAAAAAAATTTAAGACTCAGGTTCTAATGTATTTTGTAATTTGTATTAATCCTAGAAATTATTAAATCATGATCACTATGCAGTAGAAATAGTCAACGGTAAATGTAAATGAATTTTTTATCAAATTTCACAATTGTTGCTAAAGATATTCATTTTCCTAAACAATTTCAACTCTCATTTTACTACTACTTCCTAGGATTTAATCTGGATCTATTTTTTTCTTTCTGCTCCTTAGGTACAGCGTCTATTAAAAGTACTGCCATTATTCTTTATGCCCTTCATGTTGAATTTAATCAATAGAATACAATATAAAAATAATTCTACTAAAATATTTAGGATGTTGAATACAAGCGTAACCTATTCCTAATTTGATTTATCATCATTGGCAACTACTCGTTCTTATACAATGAAATATTTTACGTGATTATATAATCTATAAACTGATGAATAAATTTGCTGTTTCAATTTTTCCAGATTGTGACATCCTTCCTTCCTCGGCGCTTAAGTGACTTATGGGTGATCGTGGAAGAGCACTGATGAGGAATATGCAGGACCTAGACTGCTCGGAAAACCGCAAGTGGTGAGCAATTAAGATTTTTTCTATTTATATTTCCTCTTTCGATGGAACTGTATTATTGCTGAATCTTAGAACTTAGATTGCTGTATTTTCGGTTGTCAATTAAATCAAAGATACACTTGAAACTGACATATTAAAACACGGGTAACACGGAGTCTCGGCTGGCACGAAATGCATTATTGGTCCATCCACTACGAATTTTAATAGTGTTTAATATTTTTCATTTCCCATTATATTTCAATCAGCATTTATGAGTTCGATTTTAAATGCATTTAATGAATCTAACTTGAGATCCTCTTCATTAAGATTTCGGTTAAGTATTCCTATTTAAGGAACACAAATCGAGTTATACAGTCATTTGCTGAATAAAAACATAAGTTACCGCAATCTTCTTAGTTGGTCCATTAGATTGCGCGTTATCAATTTCCAAACACTTGTTTCTTAATATTAAAAAAATGTTGTTGGAGCCAGTGATTCTGCAAATTCTGTATTTTATCCCTGAAACGCTTATAGTCTCAGAGCATCTGTTGAAACTCGAATTTCGAAAGGAATCTAAACATTCACATCATCTAATAATTAAAAAATCTGTAACTTAAATCAATATTTTAGAACTATTCTTTTTTCCAAAATGAAGCTTTACGGAATGAATCATTACCAGCATACTTTCACACTCTAACTGATCTTCTCCTGATTCCTCACGACTTTTATTTACTCTTAAAATCTTGTAAAAAGTATCTACCGATACAGTATATGTACTCACTTAACTCGAAAATCTCGTGAAAAAAAAGAGGTGAATAAAGCTAGCAATTTTTAAATTTTAAATACATACGAGACGGTAATCAAAGAAAAGATAACTTTCTATATTTAGAGTATGCTCGCTTAGGTTTTCTATACTTAACAAGTGTTTCGGCGTTATTTGGTCTACTCTGTCGTTTCTTTTGATCGCCTTTGGTATTTCCTGCCATTCACCTTTCCTCTAATTCACTTGCACTTAGACACCAAGCACTTTCCTTTTCCCCTTTGTTTACATTCAGTGAAAATGAGAGGATAGTGAAGTGTAATTGGTAATTTAGGAAAACGACTTCGTTATTATCTCAATGTCAGATGGTTCTCCGTTGCTTATACCGTTAAGGTATTAGTAACTGCAGTGGCCGTGTTTCCTCTGACCTTCGAGTCTACCCTGCTATAATTTTCGTACACAAACTAGGTAAACATCTTATTTATTATTATACAGGTTCCTACTCCAGTCAGTCCATGTTACATTCATTAGGTTTTACTCAAATATCGCTCACTTATCTTTAGCAGTGAGCTTAAATATGCTGCAGGGAGACTGCAAATCAACATTTCAAGATGCGAAGGTTTGCTACTTGTAAAATTTTACCGGTTTATACCGTGTTTTTAGCCTAATTTTCAGATGGAATAGAATTTGAATCAAGTGGAGTAATATCCGAATCGAAGCACCGTATGCTACGTCCATTTGTGACTCGTTAAATTCCAGAACACTTTTCTTCCTTTTCGTCCATTTATATTATCTTCATCCCATGTAAATGTTTCAAACTATAATGAGGAAAATTTCTAGATTAGAGATACCTTTGAAATTGCAGTCTTCTTCATTAGGAAACGTGTTTTGGTTAGTAGCAATAAATATTTATCCATATTTTATTCGTTTATCAAACAAATTTCATGTAAATTTCATGACTTAGAATTGGATTGACAGCATACTTTCGTTAAGACATTATACTTTTCTCACACAAATGATCGTTAGCAAATTCCGGAGCAAATATTTTCTCTTATATATAATGTGTCTTCACTGACTACTTACTCCTTTTGTGATTAACTTTCTTTCATTAGATTTTTTTCCGCGAAAATATGCTTAGCTGGAAAAGTTAAAACGTGCGTTGGAATATATGTGTATAGTTCTACGTATGCCCTGGGTAAGACGCTCAAGAATTCCCGCAGTAATAATTAAACTTTGAGGTTCCAGATTTTATAATACTATTCCACATATTCGACACGATGATTTTCAAGCTTCACGTTAGAACGGTCGTGTGTAAATCATCGACTAACGAAACAAAAAAGGGTGATTTTTAAGATAAATTTCAAACACTTAAAATCGTATTCCATAAAATGTTTGCAGATGCTGATTTGGTATTAGCTAGTATTCTAGGCAGTTTTGCGAACTGTAAATTCGTACGAAAAGGAATTCTACAATTCAAAGAATCACCACAGTTGAGTTTCTGTTGATCTGCATCCCTGAGTAGATGCTATATTAAATCTTCGTATAACTTCTTATTGCTAATGGACGTTTAAAGTTAAAATGTATCACACTTTAACAAATGTAGATTAAAATGTAATGGTTTCGTGAGTATGTAAGGGGAACTCTCTCTTAATGAATTTATTCTTTTTTCCCATAGGAAAATTCAGCGCCTTCAACTCGTGGTTTAAAGGTGAGTACTCAGTTTCATTTCTGTTCTTGTGATTGAGTTCATTTAGTTTATCAAACAAATCTTTACTCTAGAGGATTCATGCAGGTAGTGTGTCTTCATTAGTAGTTACTCTTTTTAATCACGCTTTACAGCCATTCTTTGCTGTCTGACGTGTTTATCCTCTGCATTTTATAAAAATACAATAACTTAACCATCAAATTAACTTGTGATTTTTACGTTCTAAAACTTCTAGAACTCTCAAATAGAATGGTGATTTACTGAGGCCAGTTCATAATTAAATGCTGCAATTAAATTTTCAATACTTCGCAGTAGTTTTCTTAAGAAGTGCAGAATGAATGTATTGACCACCTGCTCTGTGGGAGGCGTAGGGAAGGCATTCTCTACAACTCTAGCCTACTTGTAGGCCTACAGTCGCAGGCATCTATTTCAGCGGCCTTTCTTTCACCTTCTTCTGCAGGGGTGAGGTAACTAAGCTCTCACTTCTCACCTGCTCGTTCTTTCTGTCTATGAGGTCGGAGCTTGTCCTTGAAGTTGTGGCAGGGGGCCCTCTAGGCATAGAGGTGAACCCTATAGCACGTCACAACGGCCTGGAGGGTCCACTTCTTAGGGTTTTATAGGTTGTCCCCCCCAAACCCCCCCTTCCCTCCATCATCAGCTGTGTCATCGGAGAACCGACATTAGCGACGGTGTGCCGCGCCCAGGAGTAAGTGTTGGTGTTCGTTTAAGTACAGAGTGTGTGAGAAGAACCAGGAGGTATTTGGAAATGTTAGAAAGATTTAGGAAATTTAAGCAGTCAGTTTGGAATAAAATTATCTTTACAGTCTTTTAAATTTTTTTTCTGAGTTTTGTATTTCTGAATCTTTTTAAACACAATCACAGGAGAGAATTCCTTAACGTTTGGTGAGGGAATTGCATAGGGAATGGACCTCGCTTTAAGGGCTTCGTCGGATTTACCGAATTAAGCTCTTTAAAATATTTTAACATATTCTTACGAAAGAATATAACACCTATTCACTCACTTTGCGCGCTAATATCAACATTTAGACTTTATCGCGATGGATATTTGATAATCTTTCGTTCAGATAGAGTTACAATTGGAATCGTAGGTTTCTCTCCGTTTTACGCTACAAACTATAACAAATTAGAAACCCAGATCTCCCAGTACATTTCCAACGTGATGGGAATGTAATCACGATCAATTCGGACACTAGTTTTTGTATTTGGAATGGCAATGTATTGAAGAATCCTTACTCTTATCATCAGTTACCTAATTTCTCTTATGGTATTTACTTTAATTCATTACCTTCTTGCGTACCGGACACACAAAAAAGATTAACTTCTATATCATCACATAGTTAAGTGCTTATTAATGTTGATTTTCACCTTTTTGGTAT